>OX246742.1:17919971-18337471 GCA_945910005.1 Isoperla grammatica | reverse complement strand
AATGCCTGTTTGGCGCTCTTGACAGTTGAGTCCTCCCACGCAGACGACAGAGTGTGGCCCGCGTTCACCCAGGTCTCGTCAAGGAAGTACACCTGACGTCCGTCCCGTCGAGCTTCTTTAATCGCGCGCTAGTATCGACGCCTCTACAATTGAATGCCTTCACGTTCAATAAAGATAGAGCGTCGCTGTCGCTTCTTATATTCGAAGCCGAGATCCTTCATCAACCGGAATACCGTCGTACGTCCGAGAGTTGGAAGGTCTTCGTCACTGTTGACAGCTTCCCTCACACGGTTCACAGTTGGTGGAATATTTTGACGAAAGAGCCCGTGGACTTTATGGCGAATAGGCAACACGCGTACGATTTTTGTTGTTAAACCAAACACTTAGTTGAATAGTATTAGATACAAAACGTATATTAATGCAAGTCGCACGTAAAAAAGAAATTTTTAAATAGGTTTAATGTGGTCGCATTTATTGAAGTTTAAACTGGGGATCTGAAACGCGTACAGGTGGCTGTGACGCAATGGTTCTGTAGACGTGGCAGAACAGACCAATCGCTGAGGCGGTGAGCGTACGCAGTACAAAACCATGACGTCAAATCCACTCTACATGGCGGCGGCTCGTATTTCGCGCCCTTTTATTTATCGTTACTAAACCAATTATTTTGAGGCATAGACTGATCCGTTTTTCAAAATTCAAAGACACAAAATTATTAAATGAGAGACAAGGTATTTAAAAATCGATTAAAATTTTCATACGCGTGTTCCCTATTGCGCTTAAAACAAACTCTTCGTAAATAACCATACGAGTATCCCCCTTTTCCGGTGCTCGTGGACGTTTCTTTCCTGGTGTGACCAACTGTCCATCATTGGCGTTAAACTCGCGTATACACTTCAAAACAGTGCGCGCCGAAACACCACACAACAAACCAGCTGACTCCGCAGCGTCATGCACAGTCATATTCGGATTTCGTTTACGTTCATTTGCGTAAACATTAAGCACTAACTTCCTCTCCCCACTTTTCAACGTTTTACCACACGATCGACTCACTAAGTAAGTTACTTCTCAGGTGACGGATCCATAGCTGAGCACCGAGATGTTCACAGGTCAACTTACTGAACACCACTGAATTCCAATAATTCTCAAAGTCGAGAACGGCGAACCATCGGCAAATCCCAAATCGCACGTGCGGAATAAGCGCATCAGTCACCTCTAACTGACCAACCCTTTCTTACACAATTGTCACATCACCGTTAGTATATTTTGAAAGAAAGTTGAATGTCCCGCGATACACCTGTAAGACCATTGACTTGGCGACATCGAAAAATGACATCTGGCAGGGAAACAACATCTTCAATGCTCTTTTGTTAAATAATCGCCTTTTGTTGGAAAGATTAGTCGACGGTTTCGTGTCTTCGACGTGAGACGACGGATTAAATGTTTATTGTACAACTAAATTATAATAATCTACTCGTGCGTGGGTGTGTATCAGCAGAGTGCATAATGCTGGGTTCTCATGCCTCGACGATATACGCTGCGTACGACGTTTTTACGTCGCGTTGAATTTGAGGCGTTCACATGCGCGGCGTAAACGCGTTTGTGTTCTTGCTGCGCACCGTCATATGACAGATGATTTGGCGCCATTTATGCTATCCGAGAAATCATGGTGTTGACAAGACGAGCTACGTACCTAATAAGGAAAGCTACTAAAGTCACGTGTAAGTGCCATTGTAGGAAGATTAAATTATTTGGGAATGGTTCTAATGGTTATTAGTATGCGCCTACTAGCTTAGGTCACTATTTCTACGTTTGCCGTGTGTAGGCCTAGGCTTATCCAGATGTAGGCCTAGGGCATGTTGAAATTAGGTAGGTTATGGTGTGCCTAGGTTATGTTGAGAAATAGGCCTAGTTCGAAAACATCAGTAATATCACTAATTCGCAACTCCTGCGATATTGCAAACCATGTCCTCTCTTTTAAACGATTATTCTTGTAATCTTCTATCTAGAGGCACTAATCTAGAGGCACTAGAGGCAAGGAAATCTTTGAACGGCGGCACAAGGAAGTTCCAGCACGGCGTCTGACATTTTTTTGTAGTGAATTGTAATGACACGAAATTAAATATATTAAAATAAATGATTGTAATGAAACTTGTGAAATTGTTAATAAGAATATAGAGGATGTGAGTGGCGCCGGTCAGACTTGGGTGGGCACCGACAAAGGACCTGATCTCAGGACAGCCCGAGCCCTATCTTTTGTGTGTCCTCCAAGTTATTGTGCGAGGTTCTGCTGGCCATTCAGTAACTAGTCGTTTGGCGGTAGAAGGATTAGAGTAGTTATTTTTATTAGCTTTTAGGACGTAGTTGCCATTTTCTGCTGTAACGGCGTGGGTCTTGGTGGCCACGCCCCTAGTTCATAAATATTTAGATTTAGAGTAAATATATCATTGTTAAATATAGAGATGTGTTAAATATAAGAAATGTAATTTTTAAAATGTAAGGTATTTAGAGATAAGAAACAACTGTTAAATTGTAAATATATGTAGAAAATGAATGTACAACCAAACCATCTGGCAACAGGGCCCAAAATGGCGCACTCTTGACATGGCACCTCGAGGTGTGGGAGATGGGGTTGGTGAAGGCAGTGGTTGTTGGGACGTGAATGAAGACGGCCGGGAACTAAACCCACCTCTTTGAACACGGGCGCCGTGAGTGTGCAACTGGCCCAACCTCCAGTTAACTACGGTAACTAACGCACACGCCAATAATATAACTAAACAGTGAACAATTAACTTTTATGTCCAAATAAATAAGTGAACAATTTAATTTTATCATCATAACATATTATAAAGTCATAATTTAACCAGAACACATATTTGAACATTGAACAAACAGTGGGACACGGGAATTGTGAAGAGTGCGGTGGTGTGACTGTTATGTGATTTTTATATTTGTAACCGAGAACCGACGAACCTGTGATTTACCAACCCTTATCACGCGGACGACCAACATTGCGTCAACACCAACGGATAGACATTAAATAAATAAATAAATAAATAAATAAATAAATAAATAAATAAATAAATAAATAAATAAATAAACAGGGATCCACTCATCATCACCACCACTACCACAGCCGGAGGACGGTGGAGATGTACAGGACTGGGTGAGCGTATCACGGTGTAAATCTAAAAAGTGAACGCAGCAAGCCGCGCACTCATTGGAATTCAAATCCAAATTCGATATAAACATTTGTATTTTTCGAGTTGTTATAATATTGTGTATGGATTTGTAATGTATTAGTGTATGGTTTTATCATGTATTAGTGTATGTAGTGTTATGTTTTGATGCAATTGCCAATTATATTTAATCCTGGACCTAATTTTTATTTAGCCTCACAAATAAAGAGGAATATTATTTATTATTAATACGTGTTTATTGGCCCGAATCCTCAATCAAATTGGATTTCCTACTCCAGTAAGCGATACCAAGTAAGTAGATTACAGAATGTTTATGTTGGGACGTAGCCTTCTCGAATTTGCTGAATTTCCGTTCGAGAAGGCTACGTTCCAACATAAACATTTGTTTTATTTCTCTATGTAAACATTCACTACGAAAAAATGTCAGACGCCGTGCTGGAACTTTTTTGTGCCACCGTTCAAAGATTTCCCTGCTTCTACAATACGCGTAGCAAAGATTATAAGATTAATCGTATTAAAGAGAGTGCATGTTTTGCAATATAGCAGGAGTTGCAAATTAGTGGTAATACTGATGTTTTTGAACTAGGCCTATTTCTCAACATAGCCTAGGCACACCATAACCTACCTAATTTCAACATGCCCTAGGCGTACATCTGGATAAGCCTAGGCCTACACACGGCAAACGTAGAAATTGTGACCTAAGCTAGTAGGCGCATACTAATAACCAGTAGAACCATTCTCAAATAATTTAATCTTCCTACAATGGTACCTACACGTGGCTTTAGCTTTCCTTATTAGGTACGTAGCTCGTCTTGTCAACACCATGATTTCCCGGATAGCATAAATCGCGCCAAAACATGTCAAATGACGGTGCGCAGCAAGAACACAAACGCGTTTACGCCGCGCAGGAGCAATGGCATGTGAACGCCTCAAATTCAACGCGACGTAAAAACGTCGTACGCAGCGTATAGCGTCGAGGCATGAGAACCCAGCATAAGACTGAGGTCCGGAGTCGATAATTAATTGCAACTCATCCCCTATGAAAATATTGTATACAAATTGTTAACATCTGTATACGGAAATCCTGTATACAATTTGTATACAAATTGTGTACAATGTCTGTCCAAAATGGTTGTATACAATTTGTATACAATATACAATGTGTATACAATTTGTATAAAATTTAGTATGTCTATACAACCACCGTCCAGTATAAATCATGCAATGTATATAGATTTTATACAACTATATACAAATCGTATATAAATGTGTACAAATTGTGTACAAATTGTGTATAATATGTATACAATTAGTATACAAATTTTTTATAATATGTATACATAATTTGTATACAAATTGCTTATAATATGTGTACAATTTGTGTACAAATTGTTTACAATTGTATACAAATTGTTTACAATTGTATACTCATTGTATACATAATGTATACTCATTGAATATTTATTTATTTATTTATTAAGTGGTGTTTAACGACGTACTCGACAGCTTAGTCATACGACGTCGTCCGAATCAAGTCCATCTATAGGCCAGCGAAATGGCCGTTGAGAGCGCTAGTGTTATCTCCTAGCCTGCTCCTAGCGGCAAACGGAGGAACGACTTGGAATGACATGCGTGCCGGTGACAGATCAGAATGG
Source organism: Isoperla grammatica (assembly GCA_945910005.1). Taxonomy (NCBI): domain Eukaryota; kingdom Metazoa; phylum Arthropoda; class Insecta; order Plecoptera; family Perlodidae; genus Isoperla; species Isoperla grammatica. The sequence continues at coordinate 18,332,619 of OX246742.1, read as the reverse complement.
CTGTACTAGAATTGCGTTTCGGATTTGAAACAATTAATTGTAATTCTATTAGAGAAAGTTCCTTAAAAAAGGGACAAGCATTATATGAAAGCAAACATGTCACCAATGTGTGTGAATATCGGTATGCAGGTGACAGTTTGCGTATCAGTGGTGAAGTGCTTCCACAAACGAGCGTCAACAAGGCACCCTACAAAGTTGTTTTGGAGGTAAGTGACATTAGGCCTAGGGCCTATTTTATAGGATGTCATTTGTGTGGCACATTTTTAAATTAATATTTAAAGACTGATTCATAATTGCATATTAAATATTAAGATACAATTATGAGCAAACACTTGGAATTAGTTAAATAAGTAGGGCCTAGGCCCTACTGGGCTAAGCCAAAGCCTAGGCCTACCACAGTGAGAGTTAATACCGAGATCCTCTTCAAATAGTCTAGGCCTATACAAACCCCCTTTCAAACACAGGTTGTGTATTTAAATCTTGAACCATGCTCCTGATTATTATATTTTGTTCTCAGCTAAATTCAAAGAGAGAAATTAAGGCTTCTACATGTGCATGCAAGGCAGGACAAGGATGCTGCAAGCATAAAGCCGCAATTGCATATTTCATTAATCATTTTGACAGCCATTCAAAAACCGATAAACCTTCACAATGGCAAATACCATCTTGTACCCAGCAGGAAAAATATAAGAAAGGAAAACAATTAAAGGATATGTTTAAACCTCAATCACAAACAGATCTATCAGTAACTTCTGTTGCTCCTTTGCTACCATCTGCTCTCCTTGAGTCAGTAAGCTGTCCACTTACACAAATTATGAAAGCAGAATTGAAATACAAAGAAGATGTTGCTGTAGAAAATATGAAAAAACAGTATTTAAAAGATAAATTGGAAGCATCTTTATCATATATATACAACTTGCAGGAGGACAAGAAACCCTTCACTTCACTAGATATTTGTGTCAACAAAGATGTAGGCCTACTCAAACTAAAGTTAACTCCGAAATATAATTGCTCAAGAATGCCACAGAAGCAATGGACAGAAATTTGCTCAAAAACTATGAATCAGTCGTGTACGTCTGCCTGGATACAACAAAGGAAAACTAAGGTAACAAGTACCAAAGCACACCGTATTGTAACACGCCAAGATAACTATGAGGCTTTGGCGTCATATTTATTGAACGAGAGACAATTTACAAATGCAGCGACTAGATACGGGCTAAAAATGGAGAAAGAAGCCAAGAAAATGTTCGAAGAACTTTACAAGAGTGAAGTAGTGACCGTTGGCCTATGCGTAGATTCAAAACAACCGTGGTTAGCATGTAGTCCTGATGGTATTATTTTTCCAAATTCTTTAAGTGACAGTGAAATTGTGAAAAACACTTCTTTATTGGAGATCAAGTGTCCTTTTTCTTGTAAAGATAGAAATATTGTGGACTACCTGAACCAGAAGAGCTTTGTCAAATACCTGTTGTTTGAAAATGGAAATCTTCAACTAAAAAAGAATCACACTTATTATACTCAAGTTCAAGTATCAATGTATGTTCTAAATATTAATACCTGTTTTTTCTTCGTGTATTCAAAGCAACAAACTGTGACAGTGGTAGTTACAAAGTGTGCTTCATTTTTAAGTGAAATAATTCCAAAGTTGGAGCATTTTTACTTTACCTACATGTTTCCTAAATTGTCATTTGACAAGTACACAGACCTTATTTTGTAGGTAATACATTCATTTATCAACAATGTAGGCCTAATGCCACAAAGTAAATTGAAAATGGTAATTGTTAAAACTGTGGAAATAAATACAATAGGCCTAGGGCCTACAGTATGTATATATTAGATGGATAGTCTTACAGCTAGCCAGCCGAATAGTTTTGTCTTGATCGTACAGTCAAACATCACGTTGTAGCTATTTTGTATCTAAGTAGTAATTATTAAAAGTAGATCTAGGATTTTTGACATTCACAGTGCTCCGTTAGCCTACATTGCATCTGTGCTATGCTGAGCAGGGAGAAAAAAAATGTGTAGCTATTCGTCTGACTGGCTATATAGGAATATCCAATGCATAGTCCAACTCCAAGTAAATAGTAAGGCTGCAGTCAAGTTAATTTTTGTTTATTGTCAATGCTTACATTACACGCTTCACCGTTACATTTATATGTTGCACATCAGTAAATAAAAGTATTGATTTGAATACAAAAATGTATGTGCGCCATGATAGGTCAATTATTTTACTTAGGTCTAGGCCTATACCTATAAAGCTAAAATACTGGTAAGACTATCTTATCCATTATCTTGTCCAAGTTATAAGAAAGTACATGTCGATCCTTGTAATATTTATTTAGTAAGGAATAAATTGAAGGATACCGGTTGCCATTAATTTCGAATAATTTCGATAAAAACGAGGCTTTACTCTGCATCAGTCTCTGCTATCAAGGGTGGTTTCATATTTGTAAGAACACAGCAGATTCGCAATATGTCATCAATCTTAGGTAACATGTCCCTGGTAACATGGTCTAGTATACGGTATGTTTTTATTCTCTGTATGCATCTTTCTACATGAATTCGTACACTAGCAATTCTATGTGTCATCGACTTCTTTTTCTGAAAATTGGGGATTTGTTAGGAAAGGTGGCATCGCCAAAATAGCATCTTGTTTTTCCAATTCAGTCAATATTTGGGGAAAGCCCTTGTCTGCCATAACTAAATCTCCGGGTTCAATTTTTTTCAAGAAACCAGAATTAACAGTGATGAACCCGTCTGTGGCACGCCCCCCATATGCATTGGATAAAAATGAAATAAATCCATTGGGAGTTATTTCAATCAAGACCTTGACAGTAAACCATCCTTTGTACTGTGAATACATCAGCACCCGCTGTTCGACAGTGGTTGGAGTATCGCAACGAATTTCTGTGCAATCAATTATCACACGGCAGTTCGGATAGTTCCCAAAAGACTTTGGCAAACATTCTCGAACAGCAAACTTTGAGGGCCAATAAACCCAATCTTTTACATTAACAAGCAATGCCTCCAAACACTGATAGAAAATGTTAGATGCCGTACGTGAAGAAATTGAAAATAAACATCCTATAGCACCGTAAGTGAGACCAAGTTTCAATCTCATCAAGAATATAAGTAGCCTATTTTCTTTTCTTACTTTACGAAACTCAGCAGGATTGCCAGGTTCATTTGGTTTTATATATGTCAACAAAATTGCAAAGACTTTCAAAGTCACACCTGCTAGCTGGTTCATTAAGTGATCACTTGTTATACTGTTGTACCCAATAAATCCATTTGTTATGGGTACGTTGCTTTCAAAAGGATTATTGGGTCCACAAGCCACGTCAACTCTTTCAACCTGGGAGCGATTACAGAAACAACGGCTTGATATGTCAGTTTGAGTACAAATATTTACTTTTGATGACGTGTTATGGAAACTTGCACTGGTCTCCTCCACAACATGTTCTGGATTATCGGGTTCAGGAAAATTATCGGTGATTGTCTTTTCATTTGTTGTTTCATCCAGAAGAAGCAAAGGGGTGGTTATGGGTTCCGAATCTCCCCCGGCATGCCCTAAAAAAAAAAAATGTTATTGGAAGGAAAGGAGAATTAACTACCATATTTACATAATTTTTAATTACATTAATTTTGTCAGCATTTTGCATGAAAAGAAATTTGATTGATTGTCCGATTGTGAAACATCTTTGCAGGCGTTTATGATATCAACTGCATATGGAAAAACCCGCCATTTACAAAAAGGCCTCTGGCAGCTGGATTTATTCCAGACTCTTAAGCCGCATTCACATAAATGACTATTGATTATTGACTATTGACTATTGACTATGATTATTGACTACCCAAAGAAAGATATGAACACTACACAACTAAGTTCTTTGACACGTATGATCTGCCACCTAGAACAAATGAATCGAACTGATTGACAAACAACGAGCTGTCAAAATAATAAAATTGCAACATTATGAAGAAAACGAGGTATGGCGATAGTAACTGTTCACCAGTTAAAACGTTTAATGATGGGCAACCAAGTTGTGAAGATTTTGTATGTTTCTTGTTTGTTTTGAAGATTTGTTTTCAAAATAAGAATATTTTATTGTTTGACAGCTTCATAAAAATAATAAAGAAATAATATTCGCCGGAAATAGTCAAAAACAAATATACACTAGACAGTAATTGAGTAGTGGTATTGACTTCCGTTGCTCCACGTTCATTGGCTGAACGCGAACGTTGTGATTGGTTGTAACTATGACTTCGAGATATTTTCAATTCGTTAGTCAATAGTCAATAATCAAAAGTCAAAAGTAAAGTTGTGTGAACGTCAGCACGTATCGCCTATGGTTCAATTCGCTTAGTCAATAATCAATAGTCAATAGTCAATAGTCAATAGTCACTAGTCATTTATGTGAACGCGGCTTTACCTGATTGACATGTCGACCTTCCTCTTCTGTAATTTCTGGATACGCCTACACCACTGGTTTCGCCCAAGCTCTCTTTACGCCTATGCCGGGTTTGAAGTCGTGCACACCTCTTGGCTGCACTCTGTGTTGCTGCATCAGTGCCTCTTTTCTTGTAAATGGGTGGAAAAATTGTTGGTAAGTATGATGGGTGGTCCGCAATGTCAACTTTTTTGTTTCCATAAAAATGTGCACTGCAAATTCTTGTGTTCTTGGACGGTTGCCAGGGCTGCCCATCATGTCTGAAATTATAAGACCAGCATTAAATGTGTGATTTTGAATGTAAGAATGTAAAGTGTTTAGTAGGTATACATAGTGATAGTCCCACTATGTGTAAGCCTAGGCCTACTAGGCCCTTGTTAAATGCATGTTTAGGCTTTGCAAAGAAGTAGGCCTAGACCTATAGGCTTCCCAGGGCTAGGCAATTGTCGTTTGTGATTTTGCATCACGATGGTGTGAGTTAAGCCTAGGCCTACACTACATATCAAGCTATATCACTAACATACCCTGTTTCCTTCAGCACTGGTCTATGAAATGATGTTGGTGTAAAAGTGGACCACTTAATCTGGGTCTGCACTTACTACCTATGTAAGATGCCAAAGTAGACTTACATGAACAATGATTGGGCCAGAGTAGGCCTAGGCTCTAGTCCTTTGTAGGCCTATATCTAGCCCAAAAGACTGGCTTAGGCCTAGGACTATAGTTTGTTTTATCAGACACCTAGGGCCTACGTTGGACTGGGCCTAGGTAGGCTCTATACGAGTGCATTGTCTTTGTAAGTAAATTAATATTTCTTTACTAATTAATCTTCGATAATGGGGAGAAACAAGACTGTTGACGTCCACGCTAGAGATGACTCGTATAAACAGGATAAATTTTACGTCAACGATAACGAGATCTTGATGTGTGGAATTTGTGATGTCCGCCTAGAATGGACCAAAAAGGATAATCTGGACAAACACATAGTTGGAGCTCACCATAAAAAAAATGAAAGACAAATTAGCTGCACAACCAACGAAAAGACAAGCAACGATGGTTGGTATGTTTAATAACCAGAAAAAAGCGAAATTAGACCGAGATGAGTTCATTACAGACACCGTAGAAATGTGTCTGCAGGCTAAAATTCCATTGAATAAGTTGGACCACAAAGCTGTCAGGGGATATATTCAGAAGTAAGTACATCTTCAATTTATGTTGAAATATTAATAATTATTATTATTATTATTATTTATCATTATTATTATAATTTATTTAATGTCTATCCTATTCAGTTATAAAACTGCTTTTAACAGACCTGAGTAAACAAATGATAATGAAATAAATATAACAAAACAAAAAACTAACTAGCCTAGCCTAGGCCCACAATAACATTGAAAACTGGTAAAAAAATAAAATTGAACTAACTGGTAGTGTATTGTTTTTCAATAGGTATATATCAGGTTCAGGGGATCTCCCAACTAGTGACACCCTCCGTAGGCATCATGTATCCAAATGTGGAGAAAAAGCCAAGCAGGAGGTGAAGGAACAACTAAGAAATAAACCACTAGTTGTTGTGGCCGATGAAATGTCTGACTGCAAAGGCAGATGCGTTTTTGCAGTTCTTGCAAAAACATTGGTGCCTGCGGTCAAACAAGATGTGTTCCTGTTAAGTGTATGCTTTCTCGATGCAGCAAATGCGACAACCACTAGCCAGGCAATCATAGATGCTATGAAGGAATACGAAGTACGGTATGAAAATATCTTGGGCCTTGTTTCTGACTCTGCCCCATATATGGAAGCATGTTTTAATGCACTTCAGGTGTTGATAGGTCCCCATGTTTATCACTATAAGTGCTGGGCCCATAAAGTAAATCTTGTGGGGGATGTATTCATGTCGGAGTTTGATGGTCTTAATAAGGCAGTTGCCAAGACAAAAAAAATTTTCCTCCATTCAAGGAAGCTCAAGAGTAAGTACATTGCACAACACGGATATATGTCCTTGGATCGATAACAATATAATTAGCCTAATAAAAAGCAGAAATTATCTACATAAGAAAGTTCTGAAGTATCCGCTAGACGAAGAACTTGGTATTAAATATAAAAAGCTTAGGAATCGAATCACTCAGGTAATTAGAAACAAAAAAAGTATTCACTATAATGCAAAAATAAATAAAAACATTCAAAACCCTAGAAAATGCTGGAGAATCTTTAATGAAATCCTGCAAAATACGACTCATCATAAGGATAAACAAATAACAGTCACCGTAAACAACAAGGATATTATTGATCCTGTCGCCGTAGCTGAAGAATTTAATACTTACTTCACAAACATTGGCGCTAATTTGGCAAAAACAATCCCTGACACAGGTGTCTTTACGCACACCAAACTCAGTAAAGAAAATAGCAAATCTTTCTTCTTAAACCCTACTACTGTGGACGAAGTAATATCAACGGTTAATTCTCTAAAAAACAGTTCGTCTTCAGGCAAAGATGGTATTACAGCGAGGCTCCTAAAAGAAAATATCAAATTACTAGCCGAACCAATTAACGTGCTGATAAATAAATCAATTGAAACGGGGACAGTGCCTCAGGAAATGAAGGTTGCTAAAGTCATCGTCATTTTTAAAGAATGTTCGCGAAACTCAATAGGTAATTATAGACCCATTTCACTGTTACCAACAATTTCAAAAATACTTGAAAAAATAATAAAAAATAGACTAATATCTTATCTCAATAAAATTAGCTTTTTCTATAAAGGGCAATATGGTTTCAGGAAACACACAGGAACAGAGTCAGCTCTCGTTGATCTCATAAGCAACTTGCAATCACAGCTGGACAAAAAAAACATAGCAACCGGACTTTTTATCGACTTGAAAAAAGCGTTTGACACTGTTAATCACAACATCCTTATAGGAAAAATGAAAAAAATTGGGATCCGTGGTCTTGCACTAAGTTGGTTCAAAGATTATCTTAATAACAGGAAACAATATACCGTTATAGGTGGAGCATCGAGCAAGTTGGACAACATAATTTGTGGGGTTCCACAAGGATCAATCCTTGGTCCACTATTATTTCTTATTTATATAAATGATCTGCATCAATCAGGAATAAAGGGTCTACTCCAATCCTTTGCGGACGATACAAACCTGTTTTATTTCGGAACTAATCTACAAGAAATATTGAAACTAATGCAGGAAGATTTAATTATACTGTCCACTTGGCTGAGTGCTAACAAATTATCTTTAAACTGTTCCAAGACAAATTTCATGATTTTTGATATCAATAATATTGATATAGGCCTAAATAATATTAATCATAACCTCACTGTAAATCAATCTAAAATTGAATTAGTCTCACAGGTCAAGTATCTTGGCATATTCCTTCAGAGTAACTTAAAATGGGATTCCCAAATAGATAAGGTCTGCAAAAGAACATCCTCTATAGCAGGAATACTTCGACGGATGTCTATAATAATCAATAAAACCACCTTGCTGAGTATTTACTACGCGCACATACATAGTCACTTCCAGTACTTAAATATTATCTGGGCTAAATCACCTAAGCTTAAACTCAAACCCCTCAGTACCATTCAACACAGAGCCATTAAAAACATATTTAACTTACCTTTTAGAACTCACAGACTAACCTTGTTTAAAGCTACTAACATCATTCCTTTCCCACTTATTAATGAGTACCAAACCTGCCTTTTTATTCACAATGTTATAATTAATGAAACTATATCTAACTTGAACCTCACATTCAACCATAACTATCATAAGCATAATACTCGAACCAAGCATTACCTTCACCTTCACACTATCAATACCACTCAAAGAGGCAAGGATAACATAATGCACAGCGGCCTAATACTGTACAACAATCTACCGCACTCTCTGAAAACACTGAAGAAGCACCAATTTAAAGCTGCCTTAAAGGAATATTTACATACTAAGTTAGAGACTCTGTTCTAAGCTCCTCGCCATTAACATATGGCTTGTGTTCTTCTTCTTTTTCTTCTTTTTTTCCATTGATCTACCTTGCAAGTTTATTTAAATTTATTATTTATTTAATTGTTTACATATTATTATAATGGTGTTACTTAACTTATCTACTTTGTCTGTTCTTTCCTTAAGTCATAGTATCGAAATGATGCTATTATTAGCATATGTCATTATATAAGCCTGCTTCATTTATTCCCCTTCTCTTTATGATAATATGTTAGGGGTATTTTGCTTCATAGTCATAACCTCAAGTTATTAAAATATAACCAAACATCTTTTCTTTCATGTTCTCCTTTTTTTGTCTTTGCCACTTATTATTTCTACAATAAGTACAATCAGGCTACTATTGACATTGTTATTATAATCTTACTTTTTTATGTTCCTGGTATCACTAGTGCTGTTTATTAGTATTCTGTATGTATTCTACTTTTCATATTATATTTATACGTAATCTAAATGATGTAATATCTTGCTCAAACAACTCTTTATCAACACGTTTCTATGTTGTACTATCATGTACCATATCATGTATGTTATCATGTTTCTTCCAATTTTGTTTTCATTATTTATTAGTACTCAGTTAGTATATAAGTTAGTATATAAGACATAATTCCAATTCTTGATTGTAAATGTAAGTTAAGGAATCTGTAAAGAGTTTTCTAAACTCAAGATTCAACCTGTGTCAATAAAGAAGATATTGTTCGTACCTCAAGGAAAATCATCCAGAAGTACCAGCTAAGCTCTTCCCTAACCCTGTAATAACAAGGTGGAACTCATGGTTTCATGCAATAGATTACCTTGACGTTTACCTGAGTATGTTGTTGGCCTTTCTTGAAAGCACAGGTGACAAGAGTGCTAGCATTAAACTTGTGCTTAATATGTTCGAAGATCCCATTAAAGCAAACCTACTTAAACCTCAACTGAAGTACATGGCAGAGATTGGGAAAGACATTGTCAAGCTAATTAATGTTCTTGAAGGGGGGAAGTATCCCTATGGCCACCTTCTGTGGGATGAGCTGAAAACACTTTCCCAAAATCTACAACAATATGCTGATGGCAATTTTCCCCGTTTAACAACAATAATGGTAAATGGAATAAGAAACGCAATTGCCAAGGCTGAGGTGGTTGCATGCTTGAAGCAAGGAACACAAAAGAGCTTTGCAAAGTTGGCCAAGCACATGCAATTATCACCAACAAATCATTTGTATGCCGAGGCAAACGTTCTGTTCAACCCTGCAGTGGCAGGAATCGCTCACACTATCGTTGAACGCAAAATCTTGGAGAGCAAGAAAAAACTTCCATCGTTCGCTAGTGTGGGTAATACAGATTTCATTGAGGGATACACTTATTTTCATAGGAAATTAACAGAAACACTAAGTGAGGGTACTGCCGTGGATTCAATGAATCTTTTACTGGCAATGAAGTCCAAGCACGCAGATTTTGTGAATGCTGCTTTGCAAACCCTTTGGGCACCGGTCAATAGTGTTGACGTGGAGCGTTTTTTTAGCCAATATAACTTGGTCCTACAGACAGGAGAACCAACATGAAGGAGTCTACCATTGAAACCTGTACAATGCTTGCATTCAATAACTGAAGGTAAGATCAAAGATGAAATAGCTCCTATCAATCGTCTGTGATATTTTTAAGTACATCTTATTCTAGGCTTATTTATTTTCTTTTTTACAGACTGAAAACAAGAGCAATTGATGCCGTCTCCACAAACAGAGCCTAGATGTCTTACTTCAATAAATTAAATGCTGTTGTAAATGTTTTAATGTTGCTAGAATGCTGTTCTAATGTTTAATTATGAAACAGCAACAAAAACTGGGTCTTCTACAAGGTCATATGTGTAGAAATAGAGCAACCGTGTATTTTTTTCAATAAATGCTAAATAAATGCTAAAAACTGCATAATTGAATATAATTAATGCTAAAATCTGTAAGAATTAATGCTAAATTTCCGTATCTCTAGTTATTAGCAGTTAGTACTTGCCTTTGTGACCAATCTCATTACGATATGCAGCCTGTGAGTACATACATCTAGGCCTAAGTAATGGAATAGAACTAAATCCTTTTCAGAAAGGGGATGAACTTGCCTGATTACTGATTAGCCAACGACATAACGCAATACGCTGAGCATGAGAACGTCGCATTATCATGCTAAGTAACAAATTCAAAATTTAGAACAATTTCTTTTGCTTAGTATAATAATAAATAAATACATACACTAATTCTTTTTGCAGTATGATGCTGATTAATATTTCCTGCTTTCATTGGCCCCAGAAATGAGGAAACTGGACGACGAGACGAAGGCCTTTTTAAAAATACAGTATCAAACGTTACTTGCAGAGGCAACATATGGGAAGAAGTAACCTTCAAATGTTGAAAATTGACATAATCATTCGTTACATTTTATAAATAAATTGCACTTAAAGATTATTCTAAAATTTGCATATAAACATTTATTATCCTTCTGGGATTGGCGATCAAGAAACTCTGGCGAAGTGGAAAGCGTTAGTTTCAATTTAACTGACTTCAACTTATTTTTATCGGATAATATGTCACTCGCTCGAGTTACTCAATCGGGCATCACGATTTCCTGTTCCGCTTTTAAAGTTTAGAGGCGTAAACGATTCAAGGGCTAATGTTTTCAACCTAGCAATATTCAGTAAGCCCCGGGTGTGTGCTCCAGGAGCCATAATTGTTTTTACTAGTATATTTTACCTGCTCAACGAAAAATTAAGCGAGTCCAAAATGACTCGAGGTTAAAAAATATCCCCTCTATGAGTTAGCAAAACAGTTAAGATAATATTTAACAGAGATCTGACTAGGCTAGGCTAGGCTAGGCTAGAATGCGTTAAGCTGCGTTTTTTTGAGCAGCCGGCTAGCTAGTTGGCTAGCTACGTTTTTTCAAACAGCCCGGCTAGCTTTCTCTTAGCTGGCTAAATTTTGTCAAGCTGCAGGCTAGCTAGCTTTGGTCTGGCTCGTTTTATCGAGCAGCCGGCTAGCTAGCTTCTGGCTGGCTACGTTTTTTCAAATAGCTGGCTAGCTTTCTCTTAGCTAGCTACGTTTTATCGAGCTGCAAGCTAGCTAGGTTTTGGCTACATTTTTGTAAGCTGCAGGCTAGGTTCGCTGGCTAAGATTTTCGAGTAGCTAGCTAGCTAGCTTTTGGCTAGCTACGTTTTCTCAATCAGCTTGTTCTTAGCTGGCTGTCTTTCTAGGTTGTGGCTGGCTACATTTTTGCGAGCTGGCTAAGATTTTCGAGTAGCTGGCTATGTTAGCTTTTGTTTCCCAACATGTGTTCGTCCAGCAGCATTTGACATGTTTCGTTTCCCTCAAAGGGACAATGGACCTTGTTTATTCACACTTTCAACGCAGATAATCTTATTGTACTCCCAATACCGCCTACCGCCTAATAGCCGCCTGGCACAATAATTGACTGCAAGGTTGTCAGTGCAAGTTCGAAGGGTTCTTTTCCCTGGTAAAGCCTGTCCGCTCATAGTAGAAACGAAACGTTTAGAGCTGATGACCAATGTTTGTCTAATAGACCGTGAAATAGGGTTTAAAATGCCAACAGGTAGCGCGCTGTTGTCATTTTCTTGCAATTCTTATTCTTTCAAAGGGTGACATTCTTTCGTCTTCCGTTATTATAAAATTGGCAACCGTGTTTTTCTAGTACATCTTGGTTTACAAGCCGATTATAATGGTTCAATACACAAACATGGGCCATTAGCTCTAATCGTTTCGTTTCTACTATGAGCGGACAGGCTTTAACATCGTAAATTATTTTCATTCACAAAGCATTATTCAAGCATTCAAGTATTATTCACAAGACATTGTTGCTTGCTATTGGGGGTGAAAGAGATATTACGGAGAGATCGAGGGAGAGAGATACGCATTCTTCGCCAAATAAATACACATTTTGGCAACGCAGGAAGCGGTCGCAAGTGGTCAATTAGGGTGGCTTTTAAGTTTACAACCTACCGCCCAGGCCGATGTCGGCAACAACCCGTCTTTTCATACTGGAAGAACTACTGACGTCGAACATTGTATTGCAGGATCTAACCAAGATAATAGCGGGATGTATGTCAACCCTGGGGGAGGGAGGGTTGAGAAGCGTCTTGCGCTTTCTTGTTTTCTGTAATAAAAATCACCATTTCTTGTCATCTGCTTGACTTTAAGGAAACCCAAAATACTTACTTCCCCCTACCCTTGCCAATCTAGCCGGCATAATCTTGTCAACAAGTAGCAGGGAGGATATATGGAAAAGTGCAGTCGCCACATTAGTACAGTAACTACAGACAGGCTATGCAGTTTACTACAACATCGTATTGACTTTTTAGCTAGGATTTTCCAAAAAAATAATTGGGCGAACGCGTCCGCCCCCCCCCCCTTCCCCCCCCCCCCAGGAAAAGTAGAAGGTGGCCGTGTCCACCCTGAAATTAAGCACAGGCTACCACTAGATTATTACTTTACTCGTTATTAACTTTTTAAACATACATAGCAAATATAAATAACCAAATTTTTCATCCTAGTAATCACTTCACTAATCTATTCATTTCACTAGTTATTCACTAGCTATTCATCACTTAGCTATTCGCAACCTGTCTAATAAGCAGGTTTCATGTTTTGTTTGCACCTCATTTTTGTAATGCAAGGCTATGATTCTAACTGTTATGTTATTTATTTCTGCCCCGGCTAGCTTCCAGCTAGGCTAGGCTAGTCTAAGCTATGTTTCTCCCGTATCAGCTAGCTTCAAGCTAGGCTATGTTTTTTCTACTCCGGCTATCTTCTGGCTGGGCTGGGCTATGTTCTTTGTAAGCCAGCTAGATTCCAGCTCGGCTGGGCTACGTTCGTTCTAAGCCCAGCTATTTTCCAGCTCGGCTGGGCTACGTTCGTTTTAAGCTAGCTAGCTTCGAGCTCGGCTGGGCTATGTTCTGTGAAAGCCAGCTAACTTTTAGCTCGGCTACGTTTTTTTTTTCCTAACAGCGGCTAGGCTTGCAGCTGGGCTAGCTTTGCCAGTGACTGGCTAGGCTAGGCTTCGGCTATGTTCAAAAAACAAAACTAGTCGGATCCCTGATATTTAAATTGAATGGTTTAAGAATAAAGTAGTTTAAATGCTCATTGTCAATTGGTATAGTGCTTTAAAATCGGTACAAAATTGAATGTAGCAGGTATAAATGTAACAGGCCTATAGCCATTATAGCCACAACAAAATAATGAAGCACAGTGGAGATAAGCAACTTATATGTTTATCTTCTTTGATGACCTCACACCATTCTGTCCTGCCAGTGAACTTTTCCTTCATTGTTGAAGTATTTACTAAATTCCTCTCTGATTGCCGATGCATCTCTGGTGTAATTGTTGGCACATTGGGAGGGAATTTGAGCCAATCCATCCATTTGTACGATTCGCCAATGCCCTGGATAAATACCCTGTTCATCCTCTGTATCTGCTAGCCCAATTGGGCAATAAGAATGGGCTTCGCCTCTTTTTGCATAACTTAACTTTTGCAAGAAGTTGTGTAAGCATATTGTTGCCTTCACAACACTTGTTGTTGTATCAAGCGTTGCAATTATTGGCTTGCGGTAAATCCTCCATCTCGAAGCCAAAATTCCAAACGTATTCTCAATCAGGCGCCTAGCACGACTTAGTCTGTAGTTATGAATCCTCTTTTCCCTATCCAGTCCACGGCTTTGGAACGGCCTCATGATGTTTTTTTTAAGAGGGAATGCCTCGTCGGCTACAAATACAGCTGGTAGGGTGTAGTTGAACAGATGTATGGGTTTGGGTACAGGCACTTCGTCACTGAGGATTTGATTCCCAAATGCCGATTCCCTAAACGTCTTGCTGTCGTTCTGTCGACCACTTGCTCCGATATCCACTTACGTAAACAGGTAGTTGGCATCACAAGCTGCCATAAGGCATATACTGTGGCTTTTTTTATAGTTAAAAATGCTGATCCACTTCTTTGTGGTGCCTGTAAAAATGATTACAATTGATCGAGTAACTATTGAATTGAGTACAACACTATGTGATAGATAAACAAACTGCATCAACAAAATAAGTAGGCCTACCTGGATGACAACATGTTTTCCATCCACTGCCCCTATACAGTTAGGGAAATTCAACTTCGTCATGAAGTCTTCAGCAATGTCTTCCAGCATTTTCTGGTCAGGCACAGGAATGACATCTTGAAGAGCTAGCCAAATAGCTTCACATGTTGCCGGTATTATATTGGAAACCGTACTTCTTCCAATTCTCTCATTAAATGATAATGATACCATTGAATCGCCAGATGCTAGGTACCTGTTAATAAAAGATACTGCATAATAAACGTGAACGCTAGGTCTAGTCGTATCGTATCACATGCGTAATTTCAAACTAGGCCTATTACTTATAAGACTAATGTGAACTCAAAATGACATTTGGGTTTTAATATGGATAATATTAAATATTTATTTCAAATTGATCATGTAAAATGCACCTCCAAACAGAGAGAGAGTATGAAATAATCTTTACACACAGGCCTACATGTGTAGATTCTAGTTAAGAGAATATCAACATACCGCAATGTGGTTGCAAGTTTCATTATTATTATTATTATTATAATTATTATTATTATTTTATTGTTGCAATACATACAAACTCGGTCAAAACCGGCATAAACATGTTGTACGGACACAAATGTCAAGTATTTCCATGTGTTTACCTTATTAAAATCTACTTAGAACTACTTAATATATCTTCTTCTTCTTCTTCTCCTTCTTCTTCTTCTTCTTCTTCTTCTTCTTCTTCTTCTTCTTCTTCTTCTTCTTCTTCTTCTTCTTCTTCTTCTTCTGCTTCTCAAATGCCCACATTTGGCTATACTACTTAATATATCATTGTCCACATTATTTTTTCAAACCGAACTGTAGATGCTATGTACGGTCGTGGCCGATTTGTACTCATCCCAGCATTCGCTCTTTGTACGGTGGAAACCACGAAAACCACCATCGGGATGGAGAACTTCTTGAAGTCTTCATTCTTCTTAGTTCAAAAATTTTCGCACTATCCTACACGTGTTCAAAATAATTGCTTTTTGCATCTCGATGTATATGTTCGGTTGGAGACCAATTAGTTTAATACTGTCATGGAGTTTACGTGGAACAATGCCATTTGCTGATATAATTAACGGTATAACAGTTACATTATTCTGCTTCCACAACCTTTTTATTTCAATTGATAATTCCTTATATCTGTTTATCTTGTCCCGCCAAGTTGTCTCTACATTGTGGCATAAAGGGACGGCAACATCAATTAAAATCGTTTCTTGTTTCTTCTTGTCAATAAATATAATATCCGGTCTATTGTGATGTATGGTTTGGTCTGTAATAACTGCCCGGTCGTAATATAATTTGTAGTCTTTACTATCTAATACCTTTTCAGGCTTGTATTTGTAATACGCAGTGGTTGTGTTTATAAGTTTATACTTCATGGCTAATTTTTGATGTACAATGTTTGCAACTTGGTTATGCCTATGAAGATAATCTGTTTGACAAAGCATTTTGCACCCAGATACGATATGTTCAATTGTTTCGCCCTTCAAATTACATTTTCTACATTTATCTTCCACTGTGACGTCTTTCAGTATGTATTTTTTGTAATTGTTAGTCTTGATTACTTTATCTTGAATAGCGATCATAAATCCCTCTGTTTCGCTGAAAATGTCCCCGGACGTTAACCATTTGTTCGATGCTACCCTATCGACGCTATCCTTAAGAAGTTCTTTATAATGTCTGCTATGTAACGTCTTTTCTGATATTCTGATCTCTTTTGCTGTGTCAGAATTTAGTTTTTGAAGCAAGTTTAAATTTCCGTCATTTAAATTGAGGGGAGAAAGCGACTTGTCTGCCGATACTATAGCTCTATGAAGTTGTGAATGTGGGCATTTTGTATAAAAGTACTTTCTCAGAATTTCAATTTGTTTATAATATAAATTGTTTAAATCAATCAAGCCTCTTCCCCCTTTTTCTCTAGGTAGAGTCACTCGTTCTATTGCTGACTTAGGGTGATGACTTCTGTATTTGGTGAATGTTGTGCGGGTGAGAATTTCTAGGGCATGAAGTTCTGTCTGTGTCCAGTTAATAATTCCAAATGAATATGTAAGTACCGGTATAGCATAAGTGTTAATTGCTTTGATCTTGTTTTTACCATTCAATTGTGTTTTTAAAATGGATCCTATTCGTTTCTTGTATGCAGAAATTAGTTTACTTTTCATCAGTTTATGATCAATTCGTTTAGCCTGCGCAAATCCTAGATATTTGTATATATCTTCTTCGTCCATTACTCCAATCCGGTTGTCTTCGTCAATTTCAAACTCTTCTGATTGATTGATTGATTAATGGGGCTTAACGTCTCATATTTATGCAACGATGGCTAATCGAGACGATGAGCGGGTGATAATGAATATGAGAAGGATGATAATGAAGAATAAAGCCACATCCGAATCAGATCCATTGTACGTCGCGTGAGTCGTCATACGGGAGTCCAGCAAGGGAGGGCAAGGCCAAGTGGGAGGAGAAATATTCAATGGGACAGTGGGGGGGAAAGGGGATTGGGATGGTGACTGCACTTCGTCTGACTTCTCCTCCTCGACCAGTCCGGCTTGGGTGGCCCTACCAGAAGCATACGCTTCCGCCGGCATAGCTCTCGGGATCAACAAAGCACGCAAACCTGCCCACCACGATAAGGTGGCAGTCCCTGGGCAGGTCAAACTCTTCTAATTTCGTAATCTTTCCTTTGATGACATGAAGTGACTTACATTTATCAATTCCAAAATCCATACATATATCTCTACTGAATTCTAACGTTGAGTTAAGAAGATTCGTCATGTGTGTCGCATTTAAAGCATATAACTTGAGATCGTCCATGTAGAATAGATGTGAAAGTGTGTGGCAAACCGTATTACCGTCCTTTATCTTGAAACCATGTGTAGATTTGTTTAGTATATGAGATAATGGATTTAATGAAAGACAAAACCATAACGCACTAAACGAGTCACCTTGAAAAATACCTCGTCGGATGTTAACTGGGTCAGTACATATCTGCTCTTTGCCTACGTTTAACTTTAATGTTGTTTTCCAACTCGTCATCGCTGTCCGCAAAAAGTTTACTATCAATGGGTTTACTTTATAAATTTCCAGTATCTGTATTAGCCACGAATGTGGTGACGAATCATACGCTTTCTTGTAATCAATATAGCTAACGTGAATGTTTCTCTTCTTGTTGAAAGCTTGGTTCATTACAACAGAATCGATAATTATTATTATTATTATTATTATTATTATTATTATTATTATTGGTAGTGTTTAAGGGCGCTTCGACAACGAAGATCATTCGCGCCACCAAGATAATTTTAATAAAGTCCATATGTAAAACAAATCATGTCCATTGAAATCATTGCCAAGGTCGACATGGATAAGGCAGATGAATCGAGATCAGTTAAACAGTGCCAAGAACGATATAGCAGAACCGAGAGAGTCAGTACCATTGCAAGCATTGCCAAGGACGACATAAGAATTAGCAAAATCATAGTCAGAATAACATAGCCAGGGTCGACATAAAAGTATAAATAACAAGCCTTCTAGATGTGTACATACAACACGTCAACATGCTTTGGTGTCAAAGAAACTACAGGTGTGAAATCAGTTTACTTTGTTGCAGGTATTTGAGGAGTCTGCCACAGTTGTCATACGACAATAAGGCTTCATATGAGTCACCTAGGCGTAGTTGGTGTCGTAGGGCATCGAACTTAGGGCAATCCATCATGAAATGTTTAACGGTTAAGATTTCATCACATGTATCACACCGTGGGGCAATCTTTTCCCGGTCGAAAAGGTAGGCGTGAGTCAGGCGCGTGTGTCCAATCCGCACCCGGGCCAACACAACCTCCTCCCGACGAGAGAGTCTGCAAGAAGGGGGCCGCACTCGGGCCGAGAGAGAGGGCATCACTTGACGCAGCTTGTTGTTCTGCAGCGCGTCCCAACGAGCCTGACCAAGTTGCAGCAGGTGGTTCTTAAAGCCACTGTTGGCGTCCGGGACATATCAGCAATGAGCAGTTCAGCCGCTGCCTTTGCCGCCAGGTCTGCCTGCTCGTTGCCCCGAATACCGACGTGGCCAGGGACCCAGCAGAAAACAAGGGTAGAGCCTCGCAACCGGAGTTGCAAGTTTCAGTCCCAGAGGAATAGCACGTCTATTTCTGTACAGTGAAGGCTCAGCTTCAAAGTACGGTTCTATCCTTCTTAACAGTTCATCGAATGTATCTCGTGACATTCTAAAATAACTGTGGTGGGAATCATCATCTTCATACCGCATTGATGGACCAAATTATAAAAGTTTCCCTGAGCTTCCCTAGCCTGGAAAATGGGGCGAACACCCCAGCGCCGAACATTGTTTAGAAAAAGCCTTTGTTCCTGGTAGTTTATTAAAAGTAATTGCATGATGATACGTCGTCGCCGTTCATTCCTTTCTGCCAGTGCCATCGTTTGTGCCCGTATGTCACAATAGTAAACAAGCCACATAACCTCATTTATATATCCCTCTCACTCACACAAGAGCGCGCTTCGAACGCAGAAATCCAACATCGGGCAAACTCGGCGCTCGCGCTTCGCGCTTGGGAGCGCTGTTTCGTGATTGGGCATAATTGGCGCCTGCGCTTGGAAGCGCAAGGACGTGAATCCGGCTTTAGGCGAAGCGGGGTAAGGGAAATTACGACGCGCGCCGATACGGGAGCTGCCGGCATGACCCGTCTCTGGTAACACTTCTAACTCGACTGATGACTTGGGGCTCATGTGTAGAGGTCTCGAGTGGGGATGGAGGGGTGTTAGGAGAGGTATATTACGTCACAATATCGTATCTAGTCGTGGTTTTGGGAAAATGCCTGTTTTAGGGGTGAAAATGATTCCCCTTAAGTAAGGGATTAAGTCATAAAGCATAAATGAAGTTCACTTGTTTATTATGCCTTGTTTAGACTAGCACTTTAAAGCGACCTTTAATGTGAGAGTCACTTTAAAGCTAGGTGTAGCAGCTCCAAAAGCAACTTCAAGTCCCCCTCACTTTAAGTGATCCCGAGACCCCACTTGAAGTGAGGAGCTGTTTAATTTTCACAATCGATTGTTGTATTTCGATATAAAAATGGGAGGGAAAACCTAGAATTTGAGGTTATGTCATTGGCGCTGAAATCTAACCTAGGCCTTGTACCAGTGAATATCCAGCTAGTACTGTGAAAGATGTCTAATTGCAAGGATATGGCGAGTGAGGCGAAACTAAAACGAAGGCGAAACTACACACCCGATGAAATACACTGCCTAATTGACATTTGGGGCTCCGCTGAGATTCAGGGCTCAGGCCAAGTTTGAAAAGGCCTTAAAGCACCAAATGATTTACGAGGAAATAGCCCAGAGCCTGTCCTTTGTAGGGTACAGCAGAACTTCGGAAGAAGTTAAAAGTAAAATAGGCAACCTCAAGACCGAGTACGCCTAAAAGAAGCAGGAAGTTCGTTCAGGTTGGTCCATTAAACAGTTTATTCTGGCCTCTAGGCCTATGACATCGTCCCTAGGTTCTTTATTGCCAATGCAATGCCTAGCCCTAGGCCTAGCCCTAGTTCATGTTTTATGAATATGGCTGATTATTTTGCAGGATCATCGCCGCCTTCTTGGGAGTATTGGGAGGCTATGCACACGTTTTAAGGCAGCAGAGATATCTGCAACGACACACTTGTACACGATTCATTATCCCGAAATGACGTGACTACCGCTCCAGATCATGTTGGCCTAGGCCTAGGCCTAGACCTGGTTGGTGGTAAGTACAGAGCCTAGAGGCATAGGCTAAACTTCAAACCCAATGACGATACCCTACGACCACATTTAGACATATGATTATTTAAGTGAGCCCTACAGACCCACGCACAATTGTCGCAACTGTAATCCTAAGCCCAGCCCACTTGAAATCTCAATACGCGTTAAATAGTGTTGTTGGTTTTATGGGTGCGTTCAAATAGGCCTACCAACCGGCTTGTGCACCCCGGCCTGCCAATTGCCATGGGCATGAAACGACACTAGTTTGCTCCTGTACTTCAGGTTCGAATCCTGGCTTGAGCACGAATGTCTTACGACAGGTTTTCATCTTCATATTTCACTCACTAATCATCTCGAGTAGAATCGTTGCGGGACAATATCATCACCATTTTCAGCTAGGCTAGATGTTTATAGGCCTATAAACTCATACTAGACAATATTCAAAGCTTCCCCCCTCCTTCTCAAGATGTTGCCTGGTTTCGCCCTCATTATCATCTTTATTGTAAGTTTAAATCATAGGGCCTAGGCCTACTGTGTGTTTGGAAGAAGGCCGATCCAAATTATTACCGTACATTTCAGATTATATCATAGATGCTGTAGAGGAGAACCGCTGGGAGGAAGATGATGAATCAAATGTTTCCATGATTTCTGGAGCCACCGATAATAGCTTGCCATCTTCAAGTTCTTCTTGCACTCCAAGAACCATCACCATGCGGGCTGGCTCCTCAAAAAAACGTGCATTGGATTCCATGGAAGAGCCAAACAAAGTGACTCCAAAACAGAGACATAAATTCTCCAAAGTGTATGTTTATTATATTATCATTTGGCTCTACATCTAATAATGTACTACTAGTACCGGTATAAAAGCCTGGTATATGATAGTTTTAAAAATAATTTGTGAAGCAAGTCACAATGGGCCCTAACTGCCGATTAATTAAAAAAGTCAAATTCCAATATTGAGTTTATTAAATTTGCGTGGCTTGACACATTTTGTGTCTTGTTGCAACGTTAAGGGTATTGGTCAATGGCCCACAATATCGAAAAAGTAAGTTAGTCTTAAAAATTCATCTGGTTGTTATAAACAGCCGACTCGTGCACGAAGTGCATTCAAAACTGCCATAACTTTCAATAAAGTTACCAGTCGTTACAAACGGGCATGGTGCAGCCCCTTCGTGTGAAATCTTGGTATACCGCGGTACGGCCCACATATCGATTTTGGGCAAGTTGGTTTGATTTTAATCCAGTTAAACATTATAATTGAAAGTATCAAATCGCATTGAAAACTAAATAGTTCAAGCCTTGTTAATGGCAGTGCATGCATAATTGTAGATTTGCTTCTTTAAGCACCCTTTCACAGTCACCACATATGTATATTCTCCAGTGGCCAGCTCATGCTAATGCATGTACACGTATTTTATTTCAGAAAGAGCAGCAGAGGTCATCAAGACGTCACAAAAATGAATGAATATCTTGAGCAGCTTATCAAGAACGACAGCGAAAGCATGGCCCTTGCAAAGGCAAAGTATGAAGATGATGTGAAGACTAATGCTGCAGCCAGCCGTTTCTTTAATGCATTTGCAAGCATTGCTGAGAAAATTGTGTCTAATGCTGGCCAGGGACAGCTACAAAACCCGTTTGAAATCTTCCACAAAATTGTGCAGAGTAACGGAACTGAAGGGTTTCCTGGAACATCATCCATACTGACTCCCCAAACCACACCCCAACCCCAATCCCAACCCATGAGGTCAAAATTATCTGCCCCAAAAAGCATTGTCTTTGTAAATTCCAAAGGACAACGGATTTTCCCAATGCCGCCCAAAGAGTAAATGTGGGCCTAATGTAAAGGTATGGTCTGAATGGTTCCCCATTTTTTGTTTTTACTGGCTTCCATAATTAGACATGCACACAATAGTGCATACTATTTTATAAATACGACACAGTACCTACATTTTATGTTGTATTCTTTTACGTTCTTGATTGTTGCCTATTGAATGCTTCATATTTATTTTTTTTTACCAAATGTTCAATTTAATTCTTGTTTTCACTGGCTTTGTCAGTAGACCTACACGGTAGTGCACACTATTTTATGAATACGACATTGTACCTACATTTTATGTTGTATTCTTTTATAGGTTTATTTTTTATTTACGGAATGTTTAATTTAATTCTTGTTTTCACTGGCTTTGTCAGTAGACCTACACGGTAGTGCACACTATTTTATGAATACGACATTGTACCTACATTTATGTTGTATTCTTTTATAGGTTTATTTTTTATTTACGGAATGTTTAATTTAATTCTTGTTTTCACTGGCTTTGTCAGTAGACCTGGTGCACACTATTTTATGAATACGACATTGTATTCTTTAATAGGTTTATTTTTATTTACCAAATGTTCAATTTAATTATTGTTTTCACTGGCTTTGTCAGTAGACCTACACGGTAGTGCACACTATTTTATGAATACAACATTGTACCTACATTTTATGTTTTTTTCTTTTATAGGTTTATTTTTTATTTTTGGAATGTTCAATTTAATTCTTGTTTTCACTGGCTTTGTCAGTAGACCTGGTGCACACTATTTTATGAATACGACATTGTATTCTTTAATAGGTTTATTTTTATTTACCAAATGTTCAATTTAATTCTTGTTTTCACTGGCTTTGTCAGTAGACCTACACGGTAGTGAACACTATTTTATGAATACGACATTGTACCTACATTTTATGTTGTATTCTTTTATAGGTTTATTTTTGGAATGTCACAAAACATATAAAGGTCTTACGCCAAAATACTTAGGAGACAAATTAACCGAGGTTGGGAAAATACACAAATATCAAACAAGGATAGCAATGAATTTAAACGTCAACAGAATACACAACAGAAAAGAGGAGAATTCAATATTTGTAAGAGGTGTAAAAATATTCAATCAAATTCCCATAAGTATGCGCAATGAGAACAATCCTAAACGTTTTAGAATAGAGTGCAATAAACTTATAAAAACTGGCAAGTTAATGGCAAAATCCTATGAAAAGAGTTCTTTCTGGGATAAATAAATATCTGTATAACACAAACAAATATGTGGTAATACATCACTAACTGGGGTAACTTTTATAACTCTTTATCTCTATTGTCATATTCCAAGACTAACACCTCCCTCAAGTCCACTAGTTCGTGTCCCGAAGGTGGCATAATATATTAGAATGTTGTAAATGTATAACACCACATAAACTAGTACCAAATAAATCTGAAAGTATTACTTACTGGGATGTTTTGGACTGAGTGATAGGATAGATTTAAAATAAGTATAAATTAAGATTTGAGATAGGATATACTTTATACACTGACCATTGTTTTTGTAAAATATAAAACATACCAAAGGGCAAAGTATGTGATTCAATGTGTAATTTTTGCTATGACCATTTAATTGGAATAATGTACCTACTTATTTTGTTTATGTCCCATTTACTGTTGTTTTTGTAAAGTATGTAAAACGAAAATTGTGCTATTACTATCCGTCCATGTGTAATTTTTGATGGACTATGTAGTTGGATTGTTTTGTACTATAGTTTATGTATGTCCTATTGACCATTGATAATGTGTACATTGCGAGACAGTTGCATAGAATTTTATGAATCCTTTCAACTTATATTTGAAACTATACTGTAAAATATGAATGCAATATAATGTATGTAGAATAGCAAAAATGCTAATTAAAGATACTACTACTACTACTACTACTACCTTATCGTTGGATCTAGGCCTAGGCCTAGGCCCGCGCAAGCATGGCGTCGGTTGGGAAAATTGACGAATTTAACCCTGAAATCGACAACTGGGAGGAATATATGGAACGGGTGGAGTTTTACTACATTGCTAACAGCATAGAAGAGGAACCCAGAAAACTAGCTGTTCTTCTGAGTGTTGTGGGATAACGTGCCTACACGCTAATCAGGTCGGTCGTAGCACCAAGGAGGCCTAATGAATTGACATTAGCGCAATTAACAGCGGCTATAAAGGACCATCTACACCCAAAACCCTCCGAAATAAGGATGAGATACAACTTCCATCGCAGAACCCAGAGAAGAGGGGAAACAATCGCCCAATATGTATCAGAACTAAGGAAGTTAACTGCAAACTGTAACTTCACTGCAGATTTAAACACTCGACTGCGAGACCAGCTAGTTGTAGGCATTTGCAACGAAGCCTTACAACGTAGGCTCTTGGAAATGAGCGATCTAACTTTCGACAAAGCCCTGCAAATGGCTGTAGCAGCGGATGCAGCAAACAACAACATGACTGCAATGAGAGCTTCTGCCAACAATGGAGTCATCAAAGAGGTCAACAATCTATCGCACAAGCAAGGCAAGGGTGTTCATCACAACAAGGTAAACCCTAGGCCTACATCACAGCAAAAGGGAAACTGCTACCGTTGTGGCTATGATCACCAACGACAATCATGCAAGTTCACTAACGAAACTTGCCATTATTGCAAAAGGGTGGGGCACCTTGATCGAGTCTGTTTAACAAAACAGCATCAAGAAAGACGGGAAAATACAAACAAAAACCAAGCCAGCAAGACTTCCAAACAAACAACAGCTAAGGGAACTCATAGTACACATGCAATTGAACTACAACAGTCAGAACAGCTGTACGAAATTAACCAGGTAGGCCAATGTTTAAAGGTAGCAACATCTACGGATAAGCCTAGCCTAGCACTAAAATTAAATGGGTGCAGTGCATGCATAGAATGGAAGTAGACTCTGGATCGGCATGTTCAATAATCAATGACATAACATTTAATCAGTTAATGTCAAAGTTAGTTATGGCCAAACCAAGTATTAAACAGACAGGTATAGGCCTAAAGACGTGGTCACAAGAATCGCTGTCGGTGGTTGGTGAGGTCATAATCAACGTAGCCCATAACGGAAAGCAACATACATTACCATTAGTAGTTGTAAGAGGTGCGGGAAGCAGCCTGATAGGACACAACTGGTTCAATGCTCTGGGAATCCACATTATAGTGGCATAAATACAGTTGTCGAACAGAGGCCTAAATGGGAAGAAGAACTCAGCTCTATGTTAAACGGTGAATTAGGCTCGTATACTGGTCCTGAAATCTCTGTACCATTAGGGGAAAACGTGACGCCTAAATTTGTTCGAGCACGACCAGAACCTTTTCCGTTACAAAACAAAAATAGTAAGGAACTGGACAGGTTGACCGAGATCGGTGTTATAGAACGGGTGAAACATTCGGAATGGGCATCGCCTATTGTGGCAGTCTTAAAGAAAGACAAATCATAAAGGATTTGTTGTGACTATCGAAGCACCATATATCCGGCACTATTAACAGACATTTACCAATTGCCTACAACGAGTAGTATCTTGGCTACGGTTGGGGGCGGTGTGAGATTCACTAAGCTTGATCTTGCCCAAGCGTACCAACAAATGTCTGTAAATGAGGAAGCAAGCTTGGTTCTGACAATCAACACGTTGAAAGGGTTATTCTTAATGAAGAGGCTTCCTTACGGAGTATCGAGCGCACCGGCAATTTCCCAACGTGAAATGGATTGATTGATTAATGGGGCTTAACGTCTCATATTTATGCAACGATGGCTAATCGAGACGATGAGCGGGTGATAATGAAGATGAGAAAGATGATAATGAAGAATAAAGCCACATCCGAATCAGATCCATTGTACGTCGCGTGAGTCGTCATACGGGAGTCCAGCAAGGGAGGGCAGGGCCAAGTGGGAGGAGAAATATTCAATGGGACAGTGGGGGGAAAGGGGATTGGGGTGTGGACTGCACTTCGTCTGACTTCTCCTCCTCGACCAGTCCGGCTTGGGTGGCCCTACCAGAAGCATACGCTTCCGCCGGCATAGCTCTCGGGATCAACAAAGCACGCAAACCTGCCCACCACGATAAGGTGGCAGTCCCTAGGCAGGAACGTGAAATGGAGAAATTGTTAGCAGGCATACCAGGGGTGACGGTATTTCTCGACGGTATTCTTGCATCGGGAAAAACGCAAGAAGAACATGACGAACGGTTGAGAGAAGTCTTGAAGCGGATTGACTCTAAGGGGCTGCGCTTGCAAAAATCGAAATGCCAATTTAACCTTGAACAAGTAGAATTTCTTGGGTTTAAAATTGACAGCTCTGGGGTTTGGCCAACACAAGACAAGGTGAATGCTATCGTACAAGCACCGAATCCAACGAACAAATCAGAACTGCGAGCGTTCTTCGGGTTGTACAACTTTTACAATAAGTTCGTGAAGAACCAAGCATCGCTTCTGGAACCACTGCTAGACGATGCCAGTTCCTGGAAGTGGGAAGAACAAGAAGAAAAATCTTTCCTAGACGCCAAAAGAAGATTACAATCGGCTGATGTGTTGACTCATTACGATGAAGATAAGCCAATCGAGCTAACATGTGATGCATCGCCTGTGGGAATCGGAGCGGTTTTGTCTCATATCAACGACCTGGGTCAAGGACAACCGATTGCTTTTGCATCAAGAACACTAACAAGCACAAAGCGTAACTACTCACAGACGGACCGAGAGCCTCTAAGCATAATCTATGGAGTTAAACACTTTCATCAATACTTGTACGGTCGCAAATTCAAGATTGTAACCAACCATCAACAGGGTTGTTCAACCCGATAAACTCGATTCCACAGATCATTTCACCGAGAATGCTACGCTGGAGCATACTACTTTCGTCGTACGAGTACGAATTAGTTTATCGCCCGGTAAACAAATTTGTAATGCAGATGGACTCAGCAGGTTACCAGTCCAACATCAAGATACAGAAACTCCAGCTCCATATGAAGTATTGCTCCTGGAAGCACTGGACAAACCACCGATCACAGCAGTTGAGAAAGAAAGGGTTTCCAAACAAGACCCTGTGATTGTCGAGATGATTGATGGTGATTGATTAATGGGGCTTAACGTCTCATATTTATGCAACGATGGCTAATCGAGACGATGAGCGGGTGATAATGAAGATGAGAAAGATGATAATGAAGAATAAAGCCACATCCGAATCAGATCCATTACGTCGCGTGAGTCGTCATACGGGAGTCCAGCAAGGGAGGGCAGGGCCAAGTGGGAGGAGAAATATTCAATGGGACAGTGGGGGGGAAAGGGGATTGGGGTGTGGACTGCACTTCGTCTGACTTCTCCTCCTCGACCAGTCCGGCTTGGGTGGCCCTACCAGAAGCAAACGCTTCCGCCGGCATAGCTCTCGGGATCAACAAAGCACGCAAACCTGCCCACCACGATAAGGTGGCAGTCCCTGGGCAGGTGTGATTGTCAAGGTCATGGAAAGCGTACTGTCAAAATGGCCGCATGACCTCAACAATGGGAAATTTACACCGTACTTCCGACGACGACAAGAATTGTCAATTTATCTTGGTTGTTTGCTGTGGGGAACTAGAGTCGTTATACCGGAAGAACTTCGTGAACGTGTCTTGAAGTTGTTGAATGGGGCTCATCCAGGCATTGTGGTTATGAAGAAACTTTATCGCGGATATGTGTGGTGGCCGGGATTAGACAACGGCATTGAATCCTACGTCAAGCAATGTAACAATTGTCAGATACAACGACATGAACCAGCGAAAGCACCTCCGTGTCCTTGGAAGTGGCCGACAAGTCCTTGGTCGAGACTACACATCGACTTCATTGGTCCATTCATGGGGAACACATTCGCCATCTTGGTAGACGCCTACTCCAAGTGGACGGAAGTGGTCATAGTGAACAATCTTACATCATCAGCGGTAATAAAGGAACTACGAAGAATCTTTGTAACTCATGGGTTACCGGACAAATTGGTTTCCAATAATGGAACTGCCTTTGTTTCGGCTGAAATGAAGGATTTTCTACAAAGTAATGGGATTCAGCATGTTGCAGTACCACCATTTCATCCAGCATCGAATGGACAAGCTGAAAGAACTGTTCAGACGGTGAAGGAAGCCCTCAAGAAGATGAACAAGGGGAACATTCAAGTCATGGTCTCAAGATTCTTGTTAAACCAACATAAATCTCCAAGTACAGCAACCAACAAGAGTCCTGCGGAACTTCTAATGGGTCGGCGTATCCGGACTGCCTTGGAACGTTTGAAACCAGACTTGAGCAAGAAGATGCGCCAACATCAGGAGGAAGAATGGGAACATCAAAAGCTACCCGAGCGAACGTTTGAAGAAGGTGCGGCAGTATTTGTTCGGAAATATGCTGATGGAAACAAGTGGATTGATTGATATTTGGCCTTAACGTCTCATATTTTTGCAACGAGGCTAATCGAGACAATGAGTGGGTGAAATATGAAGATGATGGGGTGTGTTAAGTGGTAAAGGGCCAGTGGGAGGGCGAGGAGAAAAGGGGAAAAGGGAGTGGGGAGGTTGCGGACTGCATTTTGTCTGACTTCTCCTCCTCGACCTGTGGCCCTACCAAAAGCATACGCTTCCGCCGGCACAGCTCTCGGGATCAACAAAGCACGCAAACCTGCCCACCACGATAAGGAAGCAGTCCCTGGGCAGGGGAAACAAGTGGATGCCAGCGACTTAACATCGGCGGCCCACGAACCTTCGAAACGCAGCTAGATGATGGACGCACCTGGAAACGACACCTAGACCAAATGAGGGGGCGAGACTCGAAGTCGACAGAAGACTTTGAAGTGGCAGTGAACCAACCTGATTCTACTTCAGAACCATTCCTAGTAGATATTGCTAATGAAACCGCTTCTACTCCATGTCCTTCTCCCCATCAAAGGGTATCCTCACGTCCTCGCTGTAGACCGGCCTATCTGAAAGATTTTGTTACTGCTTAATAACTAGAATCCACTGTCCTTAGCGTATCCTTAAATAATTCTAATTGTAATGATTTAAAAATCCCAGAAAGGAGGGATGTGATGTATGAACATTTGAACATTTAAATTATCCCGCCTAACGCGCTGCAGTGGGTTAGCTGTGACGCTCTATTTGTGTGTATTCATTTTTCCGTAATTAATATTATTATCATATGTTTTTCTTATTATTTCATTATTTCATTTACTTTTATACTTGTGTGTACCACGAACATTGCCCAACATTCATACCAAAGTGAAACCGATATCTCACACGTGCACATTCGACATAATAACGCACTCTTCTCCAAAACGGTACTCGTAGGCACTCTAGCGGACATGCGCAAACTAGCGGAACAAAGAGTGGCCTTAACGAGATTTCACCACAGGAAGTGCGTGAGTGCGTGCGCACTGCAGTAACATTCCTTTGTACGCGTCTTCTGGACACACGTGCAACCAACAAAGAAAAAGCATCATCACTCGAACACTGGTTTTCAGTCGGAGCAGACGTACTAGTTTTTCGTTCCCCGGCGAACAAAGGGCATGGCTAGGTCGACTACATCATCCATCGGCGAGACCTAGGCCTCCCTTTCCGACACCAACAACAGCTTCGTATAAACCACCGAACTACACCTAGACACCAATCAACAGGTCTTCGAACCAAGTAGCTGCCGAGTAACAATGGGGGACGCTTCATTGTTCCGGGACTACTAGTCGTCAACACCGTCAACCACCAGTCGTCAACCTTCAACAACCGTAACGTATAACTTGCGTGTGCACATAAACTCACTAAAGGCCTAAAAACTTATCAAAAAGAGCTCTCGAACATTTATTTACATAATCACATTTCAATACTTTGCATATTTTGTTCATTGTTTATGTCATTGTTTCTGTACAATACACAAGTGCATTTAACCTAATATCATGTGTTACATTTTTTTACCTAGTTCCTGAAGGTCATTCACTCTCATTCATCACCCTCCTTTTTACTTTTTGGATTTTTATTTCACCTTTTTGGTTACATTAATTAATAAATTCATTCTGCTGACTTGAGCTGGTCAAATTACTCCAAGTATGGGTTGGCGCCCTGAGTTCACTTGTCTGTAATGCTACAATTGGCACCCAACGTGGGGCTTTGATACTTGTTCACACCGAGAAAATTTCAATTTTAAAGTAAATTTCGTCCTAATTGTTGAGCTGTCATTACCAAGATGGGGTCTCAACAAACCGACCTTCAGGAAAATTGTGATCAGGAAACTAATACATGTACTGCTATAAAGACTTGGATGAAAACAAGCGAATTGTGAAGCTAGTGCTCGCACGCTTGCAAGAACATGACATCCGTGTAAATTTCTCAAAATGTGTATTCTCTAGTCCCTCCGTAGAGTATCTTGGTCATGAGATCAATGGATCTGGTATTCATCCCATGTCGGACAAAATGGAAGCTATCTGTGAAGCTCCTGAACCGAAGGACGTATCGCAACTTCAGTCGTACCTGAACTAACTCTACTAACTCAACTTCTACCATAGGTTTTTGCCGAACCTGGAATCAACGATAAAGCCGTTGCATCGGTTGTTGGAAAAGGGAAACAAATCTTCACTATCACCCGCTCATCGTCTCGATTAGCCATCGTTGCATAAATATGAGACGTTTAGCTCCATTAATCAATCATCATCATCATCAATTTGAGCGGAGCAAAACATTGTTGTTAGAAAATCAGGTGTTAGCACCCTTTGACCCGACCAAGCCTATCATTGTGACGTGTGATGCATCTCAGTATGGGGTGTGGGCGGTACTGTCTCACCTAATAGAGGGGGTGGAGAGACCTGTGTGTTTTGCATCCTCAACCCTTAGTAAAACCCAACAAGCTTATGCGCAGGTAGAAAAAGAGGTTCGGAATAATCTTTGGAGTACAGAAGTTCCGTTGTCTCGATTAGCCTCGTTGCAAAAATATGAGACGTTAAGCCCAAATATCAATCATCAATCAATCAATCACAGAAGTTCCACAAGTACTTATATGGTTATACATTTTTGTTATTAACAGACCACCTTCCCCTAAAGACCATTTTGGGAGACAAGAAAGGCATACCTCCTTTAGCAGCTGCAAGGTTACAACGATGCAAGGTTACAACTTCGCTCTGTAAATGCAGTTTTTGGTTTTTCAGAAACGATCGTAACGGACAACGGTCCTCCTTTCTCATCTGTCGAGTTCAGTGACTTTTGCAAATCAAATGGTATAACATTGTGCCATAGTCCTCCATACCATCCGGCATCAAACGGGCTAGCAGAAAGGAACGTTCAAACTCTAAAACAAGCCTTGTCCAAGCACAACATTGAATCAAAAAGGATAGATTTCCATCGTGAGGATCGTAGTTTACAACATAGATTAGATAATTTCCTTTTCCATTTTAGGAATGTTCCTACGTCGGTGACGAAACTGTCACCAGCAGAGATCATGCTCAAATTTAAGCCCAGAACCAAGCTGGAAATGTTAAAACCAAATTTAGGTACGACCTTACAAAACCATAATGATATTGTTGCACATAAATCAAATATTAAACAAAGGCCCCAAAACCGAGTCTTTGTGGAAAACGAAAGGGTTTTAGTATGGTGTGTGGGAAATAACCCACATGATGAGAAATGGCAAGTGGGAGTCATAAAACAAAGGTTGAGTCCGTTCACTTTTCTAGTAGAGACTAAAGGAAATATTAAGATGGTACATGCTGATCACCTTAAGCTTTCTCAGTTAAATCATCATAATATTGCAGATAAATACAGAAGAATAAATCTGAGGATAAAACGAGCACATGTGAAGAAAACGAATTAGTAGAGTCTCCAAAAAGGTCAGGCTCCTCTGCCAATACTACTCCATACAAGGGTGGATTGTCCACACCGGAGAGAGATGTACCGGTTAGCCCGGGGAAGGGTAGTATTGACTTCCTTCAGACTTTGAGACGGTCGGAACGCACTAGGAAGGTTCCAGAAAAGTTAAATTTGTAACCTAAGCCTATAACCTAAATAAATATTGACTATCTGTATAAAATGGAATTTATTTATTCTTTTCGTTTCATACCGTAGATATGACATTATGTATACACCTATGTAAGGTGGTTGTAATTTACGAATGATGTTGTTATGTAGTACTAAGCATGTTATCTCACTGTTACAAATTGAACTTTAACTATATTGTGTTAAAATGTATTGTACTATTCTATAACTATTTTGTGTAAAATAATGTAATTCTCTGTTCATCACATCACTTGTCAATATTCTATGTCATGTAATGCTAATCTCTTTAGGCCCGGTTTCACCAGCATTGCCTTTTGTCGAGTTCAGCTTGAACCTGAATGTTACCAATTTGACAAAAATAATAACTTGTACCTATGTAATTTCTTACATATCTCGCATTTTTGTTGTTTTGGATACTTAAGTATTGTCCCTGCATGTTTATTGTTTACAGAGAGATGGAAATAATTTCTCACAATGCCACTTATTGCCTTTTGTAATACCATGAAGTTTAAAATAATCCTTGTAAAGATTGGTATACATGTTGTGTAATATCCAGGACTATCGAGGTTGAATTAATACTCAGTCACTCAATAGAGTACATACTTTATTCACACAGAAAGTTTACTGCAAAACGACTGTCCAGTGCTACGCCTACATCTGAAGTCCTCTTGTCAGACAGAGCACCGCCCTCTCGGCTCACTCAACACACCGCCACCGCGCAACAAACATGGCGTAGCGGGAAACATGATTTTCCAGTACAAAGACACAACATCTCTCCCCTTACAAGACAAAACATGGTTACTGTAGTTAAATATCTACCACTACAGTAATAATGATAATAGTAATTTCAAACAGTAATAATACATAATAGTAATTTCAAAATGTGAGGTAACATGAAGTTTTTTCCTAGTAGTTAAATATTAACAACATAATCTTCTAAATGTGACGGCAGTCGGCGGACTCTAGCTGGTCTCCTGGGAGTCGCGTCACCAGTTTCCAGCTGCGTCTGGGTTGCAGGCTCGGGAGTAGTCTCTTCTTCGGGCCCCAAATTTCGGCCAACTGCTTCCCCGTTGACAGGTATCGGCTGTGAATCGAACCTCGGCCTTACTTGATCAACATGCCTGCGAACCGGAGAACCGTGGACTCCTTGTAGTGTTACGTTCCTTGAACTTGCTTCCGCAATCATTCCTGGAAGCCAGTTAGGTCCAGCAGCATAATTCCTGTAGTACACGGGATCCGCTTCATGGAACTTTGGAGGTGCTACAGATCCACTTGCTTTTGCGTCCGGTGAGACCGCATCTGGATGCAGCAGGTCCAAAAGCGTCTTAACCCTTCGCCCCAATAGCCGATCACTGGGTGTTTGGGACGAATCCGTTGAGTCCGGAGTGGAACGTAATACAGCTAGTAGCTCATGCAGACTCTTGTGCCAGTCAATTGGGTCCATTTTCTTCAAATGGTCTTTAATGTTGCCGACCATTCTCTCAGCTAGACCGTTAGTAGCTGGGAAATATGGTGCTGTACGAATGTGTTTTATTCCATTCTCAGACAAATATTGATGGAATTCGTCTGAAGTGAATGCAGCCCCATTGTCTGAAACCACAGTATCCGGTAACCCAAAACGAGCAAATAATTCTCGCAAGAATTTAATGACAGTGGATGATGAAAATGATCCTGCCGTAAGTCTTGCCTCTGGCCACTTGGTGAGAGCATCTTCCACCACAAGCAACGTCTGACCCTTGAACGGGCCAGCGAAGTCGATATGGAGTCGACTCCAAGGCCTATGAGGCTTTGGCCACGGTAACGTCGTAGCCTTGGGTGGCAATCTTTGATGGATTTGGCAGCTGGAACACGTCCGTATCATATCTTCAATGTCCCCATCCATTCCCGGCCACCATGCGTATGCTCGGGCAATGGCTTTGCATCTGACCATTCCCTGGTGTGTAGCATGGAGTAGCCCTAGAACATGAGCTCGTAAAGAAAATGGTATCACAACTCTGCTCCCCCACAGAAGGCAACCTTTGTGGCAAGACAGAGCTTCGCTTCGAGTTTTATAAGGTTTAAACTCATCAGGTAGCTCGCGCAAGTTCCAGCCTTGCTGAACATATCTGAAAATTCTTCCCAGAACTTCATCTTTTGCTGTTGCCTTGGATACGCCACCTGCTGTCAAGGGAGAATTGATCGGTGCCTCTGAAAGCATAAAAATATCTCCGGGCTCTGGAAATCCATTATCGACGGAATCCACTACAGGTAGACGACTGACAAAATCAGCATTTCCATTCTTATCACCAGCACGGTAGATTAAAGAATAGTTGTAGTTGCTTAGAATCAAAGCGAATCTCAGCATTTTTGGTGACATCACCGCAGGTATAGGTTTTTGTTGACCCAACAACCCTAGTAATGGTCGGTGGTCAGTAGCAATTGTAAAACTACGACCCCAGAGGAACTTATGAAACTTCTTTAGGCCGTACATTATAGCTAAGGCTTCTTTGTCTAATTGAGAATAATTTCTTTCTGTATTGCTTAGCACTCGAGATCCAAAAGCAATCGGGCGCTCTTCACCATTTGGCATTTGGTGGCTTAGCACAGCCCCAAGTCCATATGGTGACGCATCAACTGCCAAAAGTAAAGGCAATGTAGAATCGTAATGCACTAGACAACAGTCCGTAGTAATTACCTGCTTCGCTGCCTGGAAACAATTCTCTTGTTCCTCGCCCCAGTGGAAATCCTCATTCTTTCCCAATAACTTGTAGATCGGAAACAGAATGTGGCTTTATTCTTGAAAAAACGGTCATAAAAGTTCAGTAACCCCAAGAAAGATTGTAGTTCCTTCAAATTCACTGGTGCTCTGGCCTCTCGGATTGCACGTACCTTGTCCTCTGTTGGACGTAACCCGGTGCCATCGAGGTAAAACCCCAAGTACTTCACCGACTCTACGGCAAAAACACATTTTTCCGCAGACACTCGTAGACCCAAACTTTGGAATCGTTGTAGAACCCGGCATGTACGGTCCCATAATTCTTGAAGAGTTTTCCCTGATATGAGGAAATCGTCTAAGAAAACTGCAACGCCCTCTATGTCACGAACGATGGATTCCATCAGTCTCTGAAAGAAGGCTGGCGCTGACGCGACTCCAAATGGCAAACGTTTTGGACGTAGCAATCCTCTCGGCGTGTTGAGAGTAAGAATCTCCGATGACTCAGAATCGACCGCAATTTGAGTGTACGCCTGGTCCAAGTCTAACTTAGTAAATAATGTTCCTCCAGCTAGCTTGGTAAGGACTTCATCATTTGATGGTAGAGGATAAACGTCAACTTTCAATGACTTATTTACCGTTGATCGATAATCACCACATATACGTACTTTACCGTTTTTCTTGAGTACCGAAACAATTGGTGTTGCCCAATTAGAGTAACTAACGGGCTCCAAAACCTCTTCTTGCACGAGTCTGTCCAATTCTGCGTTAACTCTATCTCTAAGTGGAAACGGCACATGGCGGTGTTTCAGAAACACAGGTTTGGCATCATCGCGTAGTAACAACTTCACCGGTTCGCCATTGAATTTACCCGTTCGTTCCTCAAAAACATCTGTAAAAGCCTGAATTTGTGGTGGTAGTTTATGAGTACTAGCCCAATTAAGGCCTTCAATTCGCAATCCTAAGGATTCGAACCAGTTTCGTCCCAGTAAACTGGGTCCCGGACCCTCCATAACTAGCAATGGAAGTGTGGTAATCTTCTTCCCATAACCAATTTGTACTTGCATCTCACCACGGATCGGTAACTTCTCCTGAGACCAAGTCTGAAGCGACGGTAGGGACTCTACTAATTCGTGTCCATTAGGCCACAATTTCTTAAATGTTTCGAAACCTATCAATGAGCGTGAAGCTCCACTATCAATTTCAAAACGTACTAGGTGACTATCCACGAGCAATTGCACACAGGTAGGGTCTGCATGCGCACAGTCTGTTTTAAACAAGTATGACTGTTGCTCGACTACCGGTACATCATCGGTAACTTGCAAATTCTTATCCTTCTTGGATTGATCTATGCCCTTGTCCTGACCCCCCTTCTTTTTCTTCTTACTAAGGCACATTTTTTCCAGGTGCCCTGCTTTCTTACAGAATCGACATTGTACTTTAGAATAAGGGCACGTATCAGCCATATGATCAGCATTGCCGCAACGATAACACCGGGCAGCCCTAGACTTAGAACCCTGCCCTTTATTAGATTGTATTTGAGAGCCTACCTTGGTATGCCCCTCCAACTTGTAAACCGTTTGTGGTGGCCTGTCCACCACACTGCTATGCAACATACTGACGTCTTTGCTAGCAGTTTCCTGAGCCAAGGCAGCAGCATATACCTTGCCAAAGGTCAGCTCGGGGTCGGCAAGGAGCCTCCTTTGTAGAGCTTGGTCCTGCATTCCACAGATTAACCTGTCCAAAAGCATTTCTTCTAGGTCGTGAAATTGGCAAAACTCACTTAATCTGCGTAATTCCGCAATGTAGGCGCTTAGCGTTTCGCTCGGTAATTGGTCTCGACGGTTGAACCGAAATCGCTGCACATACTTGCTAGGACGCGGATTGAAGTATTGAGACAGCAGCGTCATGGCCTCTGTAAAGGGTAGTTCCATGGGCTTCTTGGGCGTGGCCAAAGATCGTAGTACAGTGTATGTATCCGTACCGCAGACAGACAGAAAAATTGCTTTTTTCTTGTCGTCGCCTTCAATGCCATTGGCAAGGAAGTAGCACTCAAGTTGTTCCTGATAAATGTCCCAACTTGCGGTATGTACGTAGGCCCCAACATGGCCATACGACGAAGTCGACATGGTCGCAGTCGTCGCAGTAGGCCTAGGACTTGCAGTAATAGACATGGTTATAGCGTAGGCTTACGTCCTCGTCGCCATATGTTGTGTAATATCCAGGACTATCGAGGTTGAATTAATACTCAGTCACTCAATAGAGTACATACTTTATTCACACAGAAAGTTTACTGCAAAACGACTGTCCAGTGCTACGCCTACATCTGAAGTCCTCTTGTCAGACAGAGCAACGCCCTCTCGGCTCACTCAACACACCGCCACCGCGCAACAAACATGGCGTAGCGGGAAACATGATTTTCCAGTACAAAGACACAACAGTTTACACATTGTACAGATGTATTTTTATGTAAAAAATATTAAACAAAAACTGCAAATGCATTGTTGGATAGAACCCTCGATGCCCACCGTTCAGATTTGTGATGATAATCTCCAAAGCAGTTCTGTCACTGCCTTCTGTACGTATTATGCACAAGCAGAGTATACAAGTTATCCAGTAGGCAATGGCTAAACAATTGACTGTAAATATCTTTGACATTTATTACCAATCTGAGAATATCTTCCTTCAATATCTTTCATATTTGCTATTAACAGGATACAATTGCATGCAAATGGGATTTAAATGTGTATCTTGTTTCACATCATTACTGAAACTATCTGTTAATCGACGTATAAAGCAACACATTATCAATAAAACATTTCACTCTTCATACAGGGGATTTTGCAGTTAAAAGTTGGTGTTAGTGTCGTTCAACTGAACTTGGCCAAAGTTGATCTTGGTGAAACCGGCCCTTAAAGGGGGAGAGATGTTGTGTATCTTGTGTTGGTATTACTGAGAACATATGATCAAGAAGGCGGTGAGCGCCAACCACCTGTTGTAAGCCGGGCGTGGCTCTCAGTCGGCTGTCAGTAGTCTAATAAAGAACATCGTCTCGGAGTACTAGCGAACTCATTCACCTTTACGTCCTACCCCAATGGAGTAAAAGATACAACAACGACGTTCCCTGAAATCAATGAGAATGTGATCACCTGCTACTTTAGATGTTGTTAACACGGTCTTGCAACACTCGCAGCTCACTACGATCTTGCGAATGATGGAACCACAGACGTAGGCAACAGTACTTCTCTCATTATCAGGTAATGTCGAGTTTGATTCTACGAAGTTCATTGCTTCTGGAAATGCTTGGCAAGATCTTGCTGTGGACCTACTCGGACCACTGCCAACGGGACATTACCTTCTCGTCACTATTGATTATTATAGTTGATTTTATGAAGTCGATGTCATGAAATCAGTCACTGCCGATAAAACTATACAGCGATTGGAATGTATATTTGCGAGATATTGTTTGCAGGTTTCACTACGAACTGATAACGGGCCACAGTTCAACTGCAGTGAGTTCAAGAATTTCTGTTGCCAAAATAACATTAGACTGTACCTCAACACTCCATCATGGCCCCAAGCCAACGGGGAAATTGAGCGGCAGAATCGCTCTGGCCCTTGATCACAATGAACCTCATTCAACCACAGGATTTCGACCAGGTGAATTCATGTTCAACAGGAAGCTTCGGGATAAACTACCCAATTATGGACAGGATACTGATGTTGAAGCATGGAATGATGGAGAAGAAAAGTGGTGCAAAAATCCTGGTTCTTTCCCACTGCGTGCTTTGTACAGTAAACAGTCCAAACACATCTTTATGTGCTGCCGTACATACCGGCACAGATATCAGGAAACTAGTATGTCTACGTGATTTTTGCAACCACACGGTCAAGAGAGAGGTGACCCATCACGTCATGGAACTTGACGACCAAGCTCTTCCGCATCGATTTCGGAAGGACGTAAAGCAGACACTGATATTTGATAATATTTGGGGTTTAACGTCCCATATTTTTGCAACGAGGATAATCAAGACGATGAGTGGGTGATAATGAGGATGAAAAACGCCACATGACATCCATGCCCATGCCAGGATTCGAACCTAGAACGCAGAGACCGCGGTTTACTAGACCTACGCCTAATCGACTACGGCCAACTGCGCTGGAGCAGACACTCTTTATACCATTCTGAACGACGGTTTCAAATAATCGTCCATCCTCTAAGACCCCGTTTTTATTACTCGCTTCGAACGCGGGTTTTTCGATAACGCGGGTAATTTTTGTAATGTAAACGCACAGAGTTGCAACGCTGGTTGGAATTTTTAACCCGCGTCGGAACTCGGAGTTACCCTAGTAACTCAGGGTTTGTGTGCAAAGAAAACGCACTCCGGTTGTCAACGCTAGTTAATCGTCCCGCCCAGCTGTCAAGTTGGCCTTTCTTAACCTCACTTTCGTCTCCTCTCAACATGGCAGCAATTTCTGACGACGAATCTTTGTTGTTAATCAAAATCTTTGGGCAACCAGAGATTCAAGGAAAGTTCAAAAACACAAAGAAGGGTCATCGTGTAATATGGCGAGACATTGAAGAGGCATTTGCGAGACAAGAAACATGGCGTAATTTTTGTCTTGATATGGTTTTACAGACAAAAGCCATGCCATTATCTAGGCTTTCCATATTATCAAGACCTATTTTAATGCAAGAGAACTTCATCCAGTGATTCTGCTTGAACGACATGGCCGTCATAGCTGTGGCAACTATAGAGGAGAGATTGCCAGTGAAAGAGCAAATCCTCAATCCACGGTCTGTACGTGGGTGAACCCAACAACCACTCACCACCAAACGAAAATACAGCACTGCCTTAAAAATTTTGTATGATCTAAGTGACAAGAAATATAATCGAAGAGAACAACAGTGTAAAGACCGTCTCGGTAACCTAAAAAAGAAGTATTTCGCTATAAAAAGGGAAATCAGGTCGGGCGACTCCGTCCCCACATGGCAGTTTTGGGAAAAACTCAAAATAATATTAGGGGCCAGGCCAACAGCAAGCCCCCAAGTGTTTTA
The DNA here is from genome assembly GCA_945910005.1 of Isoperla grammatica. NCBI lineage: Eukaryota > Metazoa > Arthropoda > Insecta > Plecoptera > Perlodidae > Isoperla > Isoperla grammatica. The sequence continues at coordinate 18,292,737 of OX246742.1, read as the reverse complement.
TGATACTTTCGACGTTGACGACTCGACCAGCACGTCTAGGCCTAACCCCTGTAGGCCTACCAAGTACCAGTGGTACTTCATCCCCATACTGCGAGATGTAAGTACCCCTTCCGTATCCCGTAACATGATTATATTATTATTAGGTTAGACCTAGGCCTACCCATTTGGTAAATTATTCATAACCCAGCCTTGGCCTAGCTCAACGGTGCCAAGAAGGTCCCACATGTATGGGCCCACATATATGCTAATTCCATCTATTTTCAGAGTAATACAGGACCCTTTGATGGAGGAGGACCTTGACGAATCGCAATCACCTGAGCTAAAGACAGGTGTGAAACGTTTCCAGCCGATGCCGAGCTCTGCTAGCTCGGCGAGCTAAAAAGAACAAATGTGACGAACATTCGCAAATGTTAGAGGTGATGCAAAAAATGCAGCAAAAGCAAGAGGAGTTCATGAAAAAATAAGAAGCCAGAGACGTTTAGTTCTTAAATCTAATGGGGGACGTCTCAAAAGCAATTAACAAAATCGCCGATGGGCATTACATGTCTAATGTGCCCCAAGAAGAAGAATCTTCTATGTCTCAGGTCCAGTATTATTATGTCCAAGAATGACAACAGTTTTAACTGATCGTCTTGGACTTTGGTTGATTGATTTTTGGTTGATTTTTTGATTTTGGGCGCTTTTAACGGCGAGGGTCATTCGCGCCTCCAAGATGATTTTTGGTTGATTTTTGGATTTTGGGCGCTTTTAACGGCGAGGGTCATTCGCGCCTCCAAGATGTATGTAATAAGTAAATTATGGTTAAAAAGGTATAGTTTGAAATGTAAATGTTATATAACGAAAACGAAAATCGATGTCATCAGAACATTGCCAAAGTCATCATAAGAGAGGGTTAACAGTTATAAGATTCGTTGTCAGTAGAATATTGCCTACGTCATCATAAGAGAGAGGGCTAACAGAGTCGTTGTCATAATAACATTGCCACGGTCGACATAAAATGAGAGGTAATTAAATAAGAAACAACAAGTTTTCTACATATACGAGGGTATTCAGCATGCTGGGTGGATTTTTGAAGACACTCTACGGAAAGATAAGAAATGTTGAGCACTTATAGTCGATTAATCAGATTAGCTTGTTCCAAAAAGTTAAGAAGTTTTCTGCAGTTGTCATAGGACAGTAGCTCCTCATATGATTGGCTTAGACCCAATTGGAGTCTTAAGCCATCATATAAAGAGCATTCGGTCAATAGATGTTGTACAGTTAGTATGGCATCACATTTGGCACACTTTGGGGCAATCTTTTCTCGGTCAAAAAGGTAGGCATGCGTCAAGTGCGTATGCCCTATCCGAAACCGGGTCATCACAGCCTCCTCGCGACGAGAAAGCTGGGTCGATGGGGGTCGCACCTTGACTAAGAGTGAGGGCATCACTCGACGTAGTTTGTTGTTCTGTAATGCGTCCCAACAAACCTGACCAATTCTAACCATGTGGTTTTTATATCCACTGTTGACATCGGAAACAGGGACGAGGTCAAAGTCGATGTTCGCCAGTTCTGCCGCCGTCTTTGCTGCCAAGTCACATTAATTCAGTGGAATTTGCTGTAACATATTGGAAAGCATATTTCTTTAAGCCTGGCCATCCATCCCATCCATAACATATGGTACCTCATCAGGTTGAGGGTACATTCTGTTCAGTTCATTTACCTCATCCATCCAGTCTTGGTGAAACAATTCATTTGAGTTTTCACATATATTGTGAAAGATGCAACAGGTTCTAATGATTTTGACCGTTTTCTCAAAGTTAGTGTCGCAACGTTTCAGTAGAACCCGCCACCTACCTTTCAGGCGTCCAAAGGCACATTCAACCACCATGCGGCCCTTGACAGCCTGTAGTTAAAGTGTTCATTGTTTTCTGAGAGATTATCTCCTATAAATGGCTTCATAAGGTACATAGACAGCGGGAATGCACCATCTCCAATAATGTGGTACTCAATACCGAACAACCCGTTTCCGATTTGCCTGTTTAGACCGCATGTTTGGAAGACTCCAGCATCGTTGACTTTACCAGGGTAACAAATGTTTGTATAAGTAAACCTGAAACATAAATGAAAACTAAATGTAACAATGTCATGATGCCAGCCTAGTCCTAATTTATTTATAATAGTTCTAGCATATATAGGTAGGCCTAGTCATGATGATATATCAATATTACAAGAGATATTCTGAAGAGCAAACCTGTATCTGTAGTCAACAGCCGCAATCAAAATAGTCGAGTGCCATCCTTTATAATTTAAGTAGTCCTCCCCATACTCTTCTAGTGTGAGTTTGGGAATATGGGCGCCATCAACTGCACTTAAAGTGTTGGGGAACTGCCAATACTTAAAAAATCCATTTGACATTTCCACTTGTTCTGCTTCACTGGATGGGAACTTGATTGTATCATGGAACACTTCGCAAACTGCATTACAAACCTCATCTACAATGTAACAGACAGAACCTTTTCCGATTCCAAATACTTTCGCTACTACTCCATAATCGGCACCAGATTTCAAATAAAATAAAGCCACTGCTACTCTTTTTTCAACGGAAATATGCTTCCGCATTTGCGTTCTTTCTTCAACTTATTTCTGAGGTCGGAGCACAACGTAGTAAGAGTATTTCGTGTCATTCTGAAAGTCGCCTGGAACTTGTCGTCGGACCACCTAGGTACATCTTTTTCCCAAAAAAATTGATGACTAACGAATCTCCAACAACGTCGTTGTTTTCTTCTAGGCCTACGCATAGCCCTTTTCTTACAGAACTAGGTCAGTGTATGACAGTTGTCAGGGGCAGTCTGTTACCTGTTGTATTAGCGCATAAGTTGGTACTACCTGGTCGGCCATGTGCCTTCTATATATGTATGAAGTTAGCACAGTGATCACAGAGGCTGTGAGTCTGTGGCCTATATATTCTGCTGTCACATTTCCCTAAGCTCTCGTATTAAAGCTGCTCTTCACCAAGTACGTTTGTTTTGTGTCTGCCACCGAAATCCCGAAACATGGTGTCAGAAGTGGTGCGCGTTTTTGGGGGCGTGTAGGCCTAGGCTAGTGAGAGCATGGTGCAATCATCCATTAACTAGAAGGTTGTAAGTATTTAGTATGGCTTCGCTAATACCTACGCCTGAGCCTATGAAGATATTAGGTGATGTGCAAGATAATTGGAAGTTTTTTCGATATTGCTTCGAAAACTACTTGATAGCATCAGAATTGGACAAGAAACTAGCACCTGTACAATGTGCGACCTTGTTAGCCATCTTGGGCAAAGATGCCCTACGAGTCTACAAGCAACTACACGCAGCGCCTCAAGACTGCGATACCACGAAAAAGATTCTAGACCTTCTACAGAATTATTTTACGCCGAAAATAAACCCAATATTTGAACGATTTGTGTTTGGTACAGCTAACCAAGAGGTAGGTGAGTCAATCACGGCATATGTCGCCCGATTGCGCGACTTAGCACAAACTTGTGCCTTTGGTGCCAACGTGGATGAGTTCATTCGAGATCGCATGGTACTAGGCATCCGAGACAATGAAACTCGTAAGCGTCTACTAGGTGTAGCAGACCAAAAGCTTCTACGTGCACTAAACCTATCGCAGACAAGCGAGCTGACTAATCATCAGCTGGAGAAAATCCAGGGCACACAAGATCCTGAAATCGTACATAAAATGGTTGATAAAACGCAGACACGTCATTACAAGCGACAAGATAAGAAGAAAAAACAAGACAAGCAAGATCAGCAGCAGCACGAGACAACACGCGAGAAATTTTGCAAGTACTGCGGTGGGAAACACGTGAGAAAGAAGTCCGAGTGCCCAGCTTCCAAACAAACATGTTTGAAATGTGGTAAGCGAAATCATTTTGCCAAAATGTGTCAACAGGGAAAGAAAAAGGTGCATTCCCTAAATACTACAGCTCAGACAGACTTGGATAGTGAAAGTGAGGACAGTATCTATAGCGTGGGTTTGCTGCAAAGCTGCGGGGCCATAAAACATAAAGGTAAGCAACTTTTCGTTAACGTGAATATGAAAAATAGGCCACCGAAGTACCACTCTCAAATGCCAACTAGACACTGGAGCTAGCTGTAACGTGCTTAGTCTCGAGGATTGGATAAAGATAACTGGAGAAAATCCTAAGATGCGCCACAGTAGCGAGCAATTAAAATGCTACGGTGGAGAAATCATCAAACCATGTGGGCAAGTGAATATAACATGCAAGACACGGCAAGGCAAAAAGAGACTGGCGTTCCAAATAGTAAAATTACGACAAACCCCTCTTCTTTCCGCAGAAGCGTGCGAAACGTTAGGATTAGTGGAGGTTAAGGCAACCCTCTGCTCTGTCAAGGAAGTCGTTGCTCCACCTAACCTCAAAGACAAGATTCTGCAGAACTGGCCAGATGTGTTTGAAGGACTGGGGCGCCTACCAGGCAAATTACATCTGGAGGTAGACCCAGCAGTAAAACCAGTGCAACATATGTCAAGACGCGTACCAGTCGCACTGAAAGGAGAACTTCGCGACACACTAAAGAAGCTACAACAGCAAGGGGTGATCACCAAAGAAACGGAGCCAACCGAATGGTCGAGCCATATGATAGCCGTCAAGAGAGGTAAAAAGCTACGCATCTGTATAGATCCACCAGAACTTAACTCGGCACTCAAAAGATCCCATTACCAATTACCAACGCTAGAAGAAGTCTTACCACAGCTGGCCAACGCCAAAATATTTTCAGTCCTAGACGCCAAAGATGGTTTTTGGCAGGTGGAACTGGATAAGGAAAGCAGCAAGCTTACCACGTTCGCAACACCATTTGGGCGGTACCGGTGGCTGCGAATGCCATTCGGCATATCTCCGGCACCGGAGGAATACCAACGTAGACTTCATGAAATACTGAGCGATCTAGCGGGAGTAGTCGTAATAGCGGACGACATATTGGTGTATAGATCAGGCGCAACCACAGCGGAAGCTTCATGTGTAGCCTGAGTGACGGTGGGTAAAGAACATCGAATACAACACGGAATCAAGCGTTATAGAATGATTCTTCAAACTGCAAGGTAAATAACAACTGATAAGGAGAAAATATTACAAGTGTCGCTTGAAGAATGTTCGACGAATTGCTCATAACCATACATTTACTCGTAGTCTAGGCCTAAGCCGAGCATTGTTTAGAACCTGCACGATCAAGGATCGCGTGACAAGTAGCGCACTCTATTGAGACTTTGTGCACCTTCCAAAGACAAACGCGAAGCTCGATCGGTACAAGAGGACCCTGCATAACCGGCCATAGTACGAAATGGGAAAAGGTGTACCAACCGGTGAGGCGGCGGCAATACGCGCGGAATTTGGAAAGTATAAAGAAAACATAGAACAGATGCTGGCAGGTTTTAAACAAAGGCTCGATGCTGAAGAACCAAGTAAGGAAACTACGCAGACCACCACTTCAAAAGACCAGCTTAAACTCGATCTTGAGGAACTTCGGAACGACATTAACAAGGAAATGCTCAAAATGAATTCGCATCTTGAAAAGAGACTAGCCAATATTGAAGAAACTCTTGATGACCAAGAACAATACAGTCGTAGAAACTGTATTGTCGTCCATGGATTGCCCGAGCGCGACAACGAAAATACTGAAGACGTCGTAGTCCACTTCGCTCAAAACAAACTTGGACTTACCCACTTCAAAGTTGACTTGATAGACCGCTGTCACAGAATAGGGAAACCCCGCACCAAGATCAATGCTACAGGCGCAAGCGAGACTCACCCACGGGCCGTCATTATCAAGTTGGTGGCATACCGATGCCGCTCCGAAATGTGGCGGAACAAATCAAAACTGAAGCGTTCGGGAATCAAGATCACGGAATCACTGACAGCCAAAAGGCTCAACCTCCTGCGGCAGGCGCGAGACTTAGTGGGACCGTACCACGCCTGGACGGATGATGGAAGAATCCTCGCTAACCACAATGGGGTCAAAGTTCGGATTCTCACGAAAGCGGATCTGCTGAAACTACAAGTAACTGCAACAACCGCAATAACAGCGAGTCAACCCTCCTCAGAAATGTAACTACTAATCAATAACGTTTAAATCTAAGTTCGGAAGTACGCATATAAATATCATAGTGAAATCTTTATCCACCGTTTTAACTACGGTTATTATTACCGGTACTGTTTCAACTAACGGGAGCACGGTACAACTGTAATAATAATACCTAGTTCCTATATTTTATTACTTTATTTAAATACTTAAAAAGGTTTATGACATAGAACATAAACCTATATATTTTTATCTTTACCTATTATTATCTTTTTTAAATACTAAACATTTATATACTAATCTACTTTAGTTGTCCGATTACATAATCAATGCAACCAGTAGAATTTAGTGATGAGAGCGATGACGATGACGATATTGATAACTTTAGAAATAAAATGTACTATCCAAGTATAAATCCCACCCCGCGGAACAAGCCTATAACCTGCAACATAAACAACCTACACCAAGTATTCTCCGGCAACAAAGAACCTAAAATATTCCATATGAACATTAGAGGAATAAACAAAAATTTTGACGAACTCATGACTCTAATTGAAGCAACAAAAACAACATTTGACATGATTATTCTGACTGAAACCCAACTCTTACGCGCTACAAACCAGTACGATATTAGCGGTTACGAAACCTTTCACCAATTAAACAAAATAACTACTCATGATGGCATAACAATCTTAATAAACAAAGCTAGCTTTGAATCTTACAAAATAGAAACTGTCAAGAGCTTAACTTCATCTAACAACTTACTTATCGAACTTGCTACCGAAACAGACACGTATTCTATCTTAGCACTTTACAGATCACCAACAGGAAATACAAAATCTTGTATCGATGAAATAGGGCAGGTAATTGGAGAAATGAAGTGCAAATATAATATAGTGATTGGTGACACAAATATCAACATTGGAGAAAGCAAAATAAAAAACAAAGAATCAGCTGAATACCTAAACATTATGTTGGCCAGCGGATATTTACCAGTCATTAATCAGCCAACAAGGATCACACAACACTCCAGTACGTGCATAGATCACATATTTATTAGATCGAAACAAGAAAACTACATTTCTGCTATACTCGAGACGCACATAACAGACCACTACCCAATCATGCTAGGCTGGACCCCCAACAATGCTTCCAATAATAAAACCAGTAATACCGGTAATAGCAATCCATCAAAGACCATACAACAAGTTAAGAAGAGGGTGAATCATAAAAAACTAATTAAATCCTTAAGTAGTGAAAATTGGAATAATGTAATAAACCATGACAACGTAAACACAGCCACTAATAACTTTATACAAACCCTTAGCTCTCACATAATATCAGCGACAAGTCAGAAGGTGGAAACAAATAAATTAAAAAAAATCAAGCCATGGATCACTGCCGGCCTAATTAAATCAATCAAAACAAGAGACAAACTTAGTAAACAATCCCTCAAACATCCAGAAAACGTAGAAATAAAGAATAAGTATAAACAGTATCGTAATCATTTAGGCTACCTGTTAAAAGAAACAAAAAACCAATTTTATAAGAACCAAATATCAGAAGCAAAAAGCATAAGAAAAGTATGGAGTATTATAAATGACATAACCAATAAACCAAGCGGAAAGGCTAAAATCAAGCGAATTAACACTGATCATGGTGTGGTTCAAACTAAAGACGATCCAAATGCAGTAGCTAACACCTTTGTGGACTTTTTCACAGATATAGGCAAGAAAATGGCGGAGGAAATAACTTCCAAATCTGACCCCCAACAACGCGCAAATGCTACAAACAGTAGTAATAATATACAGATACAAAACACGATGTATTTAAATCCTGTAAGTGACACCGAAATTGTGAATTGTATCCAAGAATTAAAAAGTAATGCAGCACCTGGAATAGACCAAATTAGTGCTTCAACAATACAAGCAGTTGACATTTATATTATAAAGCCCCTAAAACATATTATAAACTTAAGTTTTACTGCAGGTACCTTCCCAGACGCTTTCAAAAACGCGGTCATCGTACCGATATATAAAAAAGGAGATCCAATGTCGGTAAATAACTATAGGCCAATATCACTTATTAGCAACCTTGCAAAAATAATGGAAAAATGCATCAAAAATAGATTGTACAATTTCCTTGAAACTCATAAAATATTATCTCCCAACCAGTTTGGTTTCCGCAACCACATTGGCACGGAGGACGCAATTCTAAACCTAACAAGTGAAATAATAAAAATACTAGACAAGAACAAAAAAGCACTTGTAATATACTTAGACCTTGCAAAAGCATTTGACACGGTATCCCACCAAATTCTAATACAAAAACTTGAGCAATATGGAATAAGAGGACTAGCTTTTGACCTTATTAAAAGCTATTTAGCAGGAAGGGAACAGTTTGTCCGTATTGATAACACTCTTAGTAAAGGTAGGAATATAGAATTTGGCGTGCCACAAGGCACAACTTTAGGACCACTACTCTTCCTCATCTACATAAATAACCTTTGTTGCTCGGAAATTAATGGAAAGATTGTCTGTTTTGCTGATGACACCGCTTTGATTTTTGAAGGATCCACATGGGAAGAAGTCCATGAAGTAGCCGAGAGAGAAATGAAACATATTAAATCAACCTTAGACATGAACCTACTCACCCTTAACGTAACTAAAACAAATTATATGACATTTTCCCCACGCATTAACGACCAACCCAAGAACTTATACTTAAAGATTCATCAACAAACATGCACCCTAGACCGTTATGACTGTGACTGCCACACACTTACAAAGGTATACGAAGCAAAGTACCTAGGCGTTAATAGACCAACATCTTAGATGGGACCGACATATTAACGAATTAACTAAAAAACTCCGAAACTCCCTCTACAAATATTACTCGCTAAGAAATGTTCTCAGTTTCTCAACACTGCGCTCAGTCTACTTTGCATTCACACAATCACTGATACAACACGGACTTACCAGCTGGGGGGGCGCTTGCCTTACACATCTAACACTACTTAACACTACACAAAAACATATACTAAAAATATTACTACACAAGCACTTTCTATACCCAACTTACCTAGTATTCCTTGAAGCAAAGGTTCTGTCAATAAGAAAATTATACATTAAATCTACTCTCACTTGCGTCTATAAGAATTACATGAAACATCCAACAATCCCTCACACAATACAAACACGTAACAAAACAAATAACAAACTTAATATACCCAGGGTCACCAAAGGATTTGCACAAAAACATTATCTATATCTAGGACCCAAAATATTTAATCTGCTTCCAGCGGCAATCACCGAAAAAAAGTCAAAATCGACATTCACGAAAATGATAATCTTATGGTTGTCAGAAAAAACAATTCAAGAAATTGAAGACATTGTTACCCTACAACCTAGAAAGCATTAACAACCGCATTCATACTACATAATCATATTATTTTAATCCTCTAATAAGATAACATTCTTAATAATGGCTGAATATATAAATAATAAATACAGACACTTCCGGTAAAAAACAATAATAAACCGTCCCCAACATCGTCTCGTCATGAAACCTCATCCTATTCGTAATCGTTACTAGATATAAAATATTATAATATAATAGTTTTATAGTTTACATTTAAGTTACCACTTAGTTATATAACTCACAGTATTCAATAATCCGCACACCAGATATTTGTCTACGGACTCTCAAGACATAACTTCTGTCCGTAGATATTAATATCAATGTACAAATCGTCCAATAACCATTCTGTTATGTATCATGTGGAATTATTGAATAAAAATTGAATTGAAATTGAATTGAATTTGAATTGACCACGAGAGAAACTTGTGGCGAGTACTCCAGAGATGCCGCGAGAACCATCTCAAAATAAACAAAGACAAACTGAAGATCAGGTTACCAGAAGTCGCTTATATGGGTCATCTGTTGACTAGCAAAGGTCTAAAGCCCGACCCTGCAAAGATAGCAGCCGTTGCCCAGATGTCGAGACCAACAACAGTACAAGAAGTACAAATACAAAGTGCTACTGCTCAATGATGATGATGATGATATTTGGGGTTTTACGTCCCATATTTTTGCAACGAGGCTAATCGAGACGGTGAGTGGGTGATTATGAGGATGAAAAACCGCCACATGACATCCATGCCCAAGCCAGGATTCGAACCTGGAACGCAGAGACCGCGGTTTACTAGACCAACGCCTAATCGACCTCGGCCAACTGCGCCGGCGCTACTGCTCAAGACGCAGCCCTGCAGACGCTAACATCCATTATCTTGATAGGATGGCCGCCTACGAACGATCAAGTCCCCATAGTCATCCGAGAATATTGGAACTACCGGGAAGAATTGAGTGTTCAGAACGGAGCTCTCTTCAGAGGCAGCAGGATCGTGATTCCGAAGAACATGCGCCCAGAAATGTTACAACGGATTTACTCAAGCCATCTAGGGCCTGAAGCCTGTCTTCGCAAAGCAAGAGATACTGTGTTCTGGCCGCAAATGTCACAAGAAATCCGGGACAAAATCAGTCAATGTAGTGCATGTAATGAGTTTGCCGAGAAACAACAGCAGTAAACTCTGCAAACTCATCCAACCCCAAACTTACCGTGGAAAAGAGTAGCTCTCGATACCCTACACTACAAAGACGAGTTGTATCTAGTAACCGTCGATTATTATTCCGATTTTTGGGAGCTAGACAAACTTGAGAACTCTCGATCGGAGACCCTCATAGCAATAACAAAGAAGAATTTCAGTCGACACGGCATTCCGGAGGTCGTCGTCACGGACAACGACACCCCCTTCGTAAGCTCGGCGTTTCGACATTTCTCTGCGGATTGGGAATTTGAACATTGCACTATTTCGCCACGCCATAGCCGATCGAATGGCAAAGTTGAAGTCACCGTCAAAATAGTGAAAAAGGTCCATCTGTTGTCTTAGAGCTTGGTATTTCGTGCATACTGTGGGCAGATTCTCGACAGTTATAGGCAGTGTTGTTAAGTAGCGCGCTACTTGTAGCATGTTACTTTTTTTGTAGCGAGACTGGTAGCGCGCTACATTTGATTTGGATTTTGGGCGCTTTTAACGGCGAAATTGCGATAAAGTAGCGAGTAGCGAGCTTATGGAACAAGCAAAATCAATCGGGACAAGCTTCTGACTGCATTAAAGAAAAGCTGGGACGATACCTTGTATGCCCAAATGCCACTAGATGGAATCCCACTTACAACGCCATGGCCTGCATTAAAACAATTTTGGATGAAAAAACACATACAACTGGACAATGTTTGCGACCAGCTTTTGCTACCGAGATTGCTTCCAGCAGAACATAATTTTATTAAAGAATACAGCGCTGTAAACAGGCCTAGATACTGTTTGTACTTTAGTAAACGTTATAGCCATTTAGTTTCTGTTTTTAGAATATAATCTGCTGTTTGAGATTATCATAGATAGAGATAATAATTTACTGATGATTTACATACAGGTGATGGTAAAAGTCGCAAACGCTCTCGATATATTGCAAGGAGAAAAATTAATGTAAATGGCGTTTTACACACCCACAATTACAAAGCTAAAAGCAAGCTTACATACTATTAATGATTTGAGATTTTGTCAGCTTTTGGTCGAAGCTGTGAAACAAGGAGTCGATAGAAGATTAGTTACTTATATATTATTTGCATTATGTTTGAGGTAAAAAGATAACTATAGGTTTAGTCAGTCTCTTCATATTATGATTAATCTTATTCATTTTAGATTCGATTGCGTATATGATGCCGACAATGTCATGGCAGCTTGCTCCATTCGTTTTTTGAATTGGATTGGGCATATCTCAAACAAGACGCCAACCGAAAGGAGACACTGATAAACAAACTATCTCGGGACTCAGGAGATGGACAACACTAGCATTGACGGCCATGCACGGTGCACATACTCCGGCTACATTAGCAGCCGAAGAAGATGATAACGAATACAGCGCGGTCATAGATTTCTTTCGCGAACACGATGATATTGCTGGTTTCAATATAATTAACCATGCGGACAATTTAAACAAATACCTATCATCAAAGAACAAAGCACTGCATTTGCTACTAAATGTGAATGGACGTCTTCAATAATCATTGTGCTTACTAGGATACTTTTAAGTTTTAACATAATTTCAGAAAAGTTTTAACGTTTTAACTAAACTGCACCTACATAGCTTAGCTTATAGTTATTAATTTATCTTTTTCATTTTTGTGTCGAATTTTACGTTTGTTTTATTTGGTTTTAATGACAATTTATTAATTATTCATTTATCATATTGACAATATAAAATATAACACCTCTTATTTATTAGTGCCATCTAAGTTTTTGATACATGAAAATAAAAATGATTATTGGTAACAAGATAACCTAATAACTGTACTTTAATTAACATTTAGTAAAATCTGTACCCAATAGGTCTAGATTATCAAAGAAACGACTTGAATTCCTTTTCCAGTCTACCGTACCTGTAGAGAATTATTGTGTTATAAAGTTATTTAAATGCGTTCCCGAAACACTAAATAGTACGTACTGCTGGTCGTTTATAAAAAAAAGAAGGTAGCTGGAAAGTAGCGTCGCTACTGGTTTTGAGTAGCTGTTCAAGTAGCGAGCTACGTACAAATTACAGTAGCTGAAAAGTAGCTAAGTTACTTTCAAAGATCAAGTAGCTATAGCTGTAACAGTGCTACTTTTAAAAAGTAGCTTCAACAACACTGGTAATAGGCACATTGCATTGGTCACAACTGGGCGGTACCTTGTCTTCAGAAAAAAGGTAAAACTGGGTAAAATACGTATGGCCTTATACGCAGCCGGGTCAAAACCACATCCTCACGACGGGTAAGACGTATGTCTGTGGGAGAATACGTTAGTGAAGGTTTTATTTTTCGTAGTTTATTGTTAACTACACGACTCCAGGCAGACTGTCGTAGCCGACAAATGTGTTCCCGAAATGTGCTTTTGACGTCTGTAGTAGGAACCATCTCGTTGTCTACATACACCTTTATAGAGGCAGATTTTGCTCCTTCGTCTGCTTTTTCATTACCTTCTATGTGACCAGGTACTCAACAAAATAAAATAGTAAAACCCATATTTGCTTACTCGGATATATAAAGTTGTATTTTTATTACTAAGGGATGACTAAAATATAGGACTTAAAGTGCTTGAAGAGCACTTAGACTATCCGAGCACACTAAATCTTGCCTGGTGGGTGACGTACCAGTGCCTTTAAAGCCTCTCTAATAGCATACAATTCTGCAGTAAAAACACTACACACACCCCTCAATTTAAAACCTGTCACTGTGTTAAAGCAATAAAACGCGGCCGTGAACACCAGTGTAGAGGGTTGGTGTTCAGCACATAGAGCATTTAAAATGGTTTTTAAAACAGTAGAAGCAGTGGTGTATTGGGGGGTATACGCGAGAATACGGCGTATACCAAAAAAAATATTGGCCCCCCTGTATACCCAAAAAAAATATGAAGGGTAGGCCTATACGCTGTATACGGCGTATACCCCTTGCTGTAAATGAGGGAAACAAATTAATTCCTCCAAAGAGCAAAATACGATAATTATGCCCACTAACAAAAAATATATACATAACTATACAAAATAAAAATCTCATCTATAGATAATAATATACTTATCTTTAAAAACGCGTTTTTGTTATTATTTCTTACAAACACTGCTGCCACTGCCACCTACCAGGAATATTACAGAGCTCTGTAGGCCAGTCTCCTTGGCGCGTGCACGAACCTGTTCCGACGATTGTGAGGTTAGGTTATGTTTGTTCTTTGTTTCTTTATGTTTTGGAGGTGTTGAGTGGTGATTAATTAACATAATGTCAAAAAAAAGCAAATCGATTAGCGTACGTTGTGGAAACGAGCACGATTGGGGGATGACATGGAAACTGATAAAGCTTGTGGATCTGCTTCTTCCACTGCAGTAGGCTTAAAAAGTGAAACAAGAACGCCGGAGTCGGAGGGTAGGCTTAACAGTGCCAGTGTTTTTGCTAGTATGAATGGGAGTGTGACAGTGATGATGATAAGTCCAAATCAGATGTAAATGTGACAATAGGCGAAAAGTGTAGGCCAAATTGGCCCTCAGTATGGAGCTTTGAAAAGTGTCAAGAATATCAAATGAAATATCCTTGGATTCGGTACAAGAATGGGAATATTGGTAAGTAATAACAACCTTATAATACTTTACAACGTTGTAATAACACAAATCTCTTAAATTGTGGCCCTTGGTCCAATGGGTAACGTCGCTGTTTCGACAGCAGAAGGATGCTGGGTTCGACTTCGATCGCTAGTTCAGGCTCGCACCCCAAGGCGCAAAAATGGTTTTACGTCTGAAATAAACTTCTCTTAAAATGCTTAAGAGCAAAGGATACCTCTACGTCAAAAACCGCAGAAAATTTCCATTTTTTAATTATATCTCAAGATTGAAAAAAAAATCTGAGACACCACAGCGCATTTTAGTTAACAAACGAGCCTTGTCCTTAGGGCTGGGCATTGGGCAACGGAATTTATTATATTTATTTCAGTTTCAGTTTTAATTAGATACCAATGTAATTTACAAATACTGCTACCTACCTAGGCAGTAGGCAACATTGGTAGACCTAGGCCTACTTATTTGGCATATTGGTTTACCTTTTAATTTTAATATGCCGATCAAAAACAAATACATTTTTGATAGATGATTGATTGATTAATGGGGCTTAACGTCTCATATTTATGCAACTATGGCTAATCGAGACGATGAGCGGGTGATAATGAAGAATAAAGCCACATCCGAATCAGATTTATTGTACGTCGCGTGGGTCGTCATACGGGAGTCCAGCAAGAGAGGGCAGGGCCAAGTGGGAGGAGAAATATTCAATGGGACAGTGGGGGGGGAAGGGACAGGGTCTCCTTTTGTCGCCTCTTACGACTAGCAGAGTCACTCTGGGCCTATTCTTCCCCGGGCCCAGACAGGCTTATTTTTTTGTTGATAGAATTAAATTGAAATTGTGAGTGTCAAATTTATAATACGAGGTTTATTTTCTCGTTTGCAGGTTGTAATTTCTGTAGCAAAGTGAATCAAATAGAAAATTCATTAAAAGTCGGTACTATTAAGCAGCGGCGTATCGCATTATCTGATCCTTGGCGCAAATTTGAATTTTTTTGTTATTTGGGCTTAGCGTCTCATATTTTTGCAACGAGGCTAAGTGCGGGAACCAGTACGAATCGAGTTACCCAACTCACGCATGAAAATAAAAAAACACCGAGACTCTCAAGCTAATGGATTCGCCGCAAGGATAATGTTGGAAAAAGGATAGAGAAGAAGATTGAAATCTCGGTTGCAGCACACGTTATAACTACCGATTTGGAAACGGAAAATGTGTTTCGTACTATACACACATCTTGCAATGGCAGACCGCCCACAGTGTACTGCTTTAATCTCACCAGTTTTTATCTAATGCATCCTTGAAGCCTGCAACCTATTCAAGACATAACAATGGCGACGAGGATTATAAGAGCCTGTTCATTATTCAAGAAAAGGTATTACAGGTATTTTCAAAAGTTTTAAGCAACATTTTCATTTTTTAACCTATAACTTAAACTCACCATGTGCGACCCATCAGTCTTTCCACCTTTCAATCCGAAAGATACTGACAATCCAGGACTCAGATAGGAAAAGAGGATGAAACGGTTCGATATATTCTTAAAAGCTTCCAATATTACCAATGCAGAGAGAAAGAAGAACATGTTTCTGTTTCTCATGTGAGAAGAAACTTTCGAAATCCTGGAGTCTCTTCCCGACAGTCAACTAGGCGAAGACGGCGAGACTTACGACGTATTAAGCCAGCGTTTATCTGTACACTTCAAGCCGAAGATAAACGTCAAATTCGAATCTTCCCTTTTAGGCAATCGGTGCAACTCCCAGACGAGAAAATCAATAAATTCTATGACATACTCTTAAAAATCTCGAAGAACTGTCAATGCTCCAACGCAGGTAACGAGATCAAAGTACAAATTATTGCGCACACAAACAATACGAGGATTCGACCATATGCTCATCGAGATTCGCCTACTCTAACATTACTACTAGATACAGCTAAATCATACGAAGCAGCCGCCACTCTAGCTCGGCACATAGAAGACAAGTCGACTAGTTCCACGCCGAAGCCAAATATCGAATAGCTCAATGCAGAAGATGGCGGCAAGTGACAAGTAGTGTGTGAGTGTGCTCCCGGTAATAATTGCAAGATTAATAGCAACAATCTAGTGTTCGGTGGTGACGGGTTGTGTACGTACTAAGATAACTTATAATATAGTGCTAGCTAAGTTTCAGACATAATGGATAAAGAGATTACGAACAAAATATCAGCTTCCGTACTCGAAGCATTCAAAGACGCAACATTCCTAGAAAGCATTGTACAGGCGTTGTTGCCAGCGCTGATCCCACTGATCGTGAAAGAAGTGGTAGCGGCTGTCACGAGACAAATTGAGAGTGGGAAAGTCGTCGTTGGGGAAGATCCAAATCAAGTGGCTAAAATTAATAACCTGGAACAGGATCTTATCCGCAGAACTGACGATCTCGAACAATACCAAAGACGCGAGAATCTGAGAATCTTCGGAATACCGGAAACGCGGGGAGAAGATACTGACCAACTCGTCCTCAATGTCCTCAATGGCAGAATAGGCGACGGTGGCCTAGTGCTAGGTATGCGGGAATGTGACATATCGAGATCACATAGAATTGGTCCCCCCCCCTGCCCATGATAAAACTGGCCCCCCAAGGCCTATCATAGTAAAGCTGGCGAGCTACAGGCAGAGGGACGTGATATATCGAAACAAAAGATACCTAAGAGGAACAAGGATTGTGATAAGAGAAGACCTCACGGCTGCAAGGAGACAAGTGTTACAGGAAGCAATTGATAAGGTGGGAATGCGGAATGTCTGGACCCAAGACGGAGTAATCTTCTGGTCTGTCAACAAGCGGCGAGAGACGGCAACAACGCTTGCTGGCCTCAGAAGCAAGCTCGAGGGGTGTGGAGAGCAGAGCGCGCCACCCACTGACCGAGAGTGACCTCATGCCAACCCTCCACCTGTCTTCAAGGCCGCAGCTAGCAACAACCCAGAACACCGATAGAGCGCGTACCGATGCAACTTCTCAACACGGAACTCGGAACAACTCATGCCGGGAGTACTTGCCTCTATACAAAGGCCTGTACCACACAACAATAAAATATAATATAGTATAGTAGATTACAGTATAGTATTAGTATAGTATAGTAGAATTAAATCTTCCTTCTGCACGTTACCAACCGTATGTACTTCTAGACTATTTTATCAAGTAGATGATAGGACTAGAACCACTAGAGCTGAATGACAACATAAATGAAGTACATTATTGTGACGAGATAGAGCAACTCAAAGTAATAATTAATGATGACCAATTTAAACTCTTGCATGCAAACATTAGGGGAATTAACAAGAATTTTGAATCCTTTCAGGCCCTACTATACACAACCAAAACCCTCTTTGATGTACTAATTTTTACAGAAACCCAAAATAGAACTCAGTCAAAACAATTCGAAATAAGACACTATAACGCTAATCATATACCAACTAAACTTACATCCCATGATAGTATTTCTGTATATATACAAGAAAACGCATTTGACACTTCAAGTATAATTGAGCTACCTGCACTGACACAAGCTAACGGAGTAATTATTAAACTAGAGAGAAATAATGAAACTATCAATGTCCTTGCTATTTATAGATCCCCTTCATCAAATACTAAATTATTCATTGAAGAACTACAAAGAATAGTGTCTACGCAACTTACTGGCAATCATAATATAATTGCGGGAGACATAAACATAAATACTTACCAACCAAACGATACTGAAATTAACATCTCGAATGATTACCTTAACTTAATGTATTCTAACGGATACTTGCCATGTATAAAAGAACCTACCAGAATAACAATACATTCTCAAAAAAGTGTATTGATCACATTTTTCTTAAGTCTAGCCTTACATCGTACACTTCTGTTATCTTACAAACTGCTATTACAGATCACTACCCAACATATCTAGGATGGAATGCAAAAAATAAGATAAAATACAAAGACCATGCTCAAAGGGTCACTTCTTCTACCAAAATTGATAATACTATTCTTATGCGTTTAATGGAAAAGGAGAGCTGGAGTGAAGTTATTAATGCTAACCATTCAAATGATGCCGCTTATAATTTTATAAATATTTTTAATTCACATGTAAACAATGCTTCAGTCCAAGTAAAAATAAAAAGGATTAAAACGATGAAATCATGGATGACAGTCGGCATAGCTACATCTATGAAAGAAAGAGATAAACTACACAAAAACTTACTGAAAAATCCTACCAATGAAATTCTTAAACTTCGTTTTAAAACATACCGCAATAAAATAAACACCCTCATAAAAGAAAGAAAAAACAAGTTTTACCAAGATAAAATTGCAAATGCCCACAATGATGTAAGAAAAACTTGGCAGGTTATTAACGAGGCTGTAAACAGGAATAAACCCAAAATAGAAATTAAGAAAATCCAAACAGATCAAGGGGTTGTTCTAACCAAAGACAATTCGGAATTGGTTGCCAATGAATTCGTTGACTTTTTTAGTGATATAGGGAAAACAATGGCAGATAAAATAATTAAAAACTCTACAGTAGCCGATACTGCAAGTACGTCAAATCAATTAAATTCAAGGGATAAAGTGAATACCAAAACTATTTTTTTAACGCCTGTAGATGAGCATGAAATTTTAGATTACATCAATGAGCTAGGTATGCGGACGTCACCTGGACATGATGGCATACTTTCCTCTACCTTAAAAATAGTTAAGAATTACATAACCAAACCCCTTCAACACATCATTAACATAGGTTTCACATCTGGAGTTTACCCAACAATTCTAAAAAAAGCTCAAATAACTCCAATACATAAAAAGGGCGACAAAACTACATTAAGTAATTATAGACCAATATCTCTCACATCAAATGTTTCCAAGATATATGAAAAAGCTATAAAAAGAAGATTAAATGGGTTCCTCGAAAAAAATCATATTATATCCGATAACCAATATGGATTCCGAAATTCTCTAAGTACACAAGATGCAATTTTGAAATTAACCACAGAAATACACACCGCATTAGACATAAACAAAAAACCACTAGCTATATTCTTAGATTTAGCAAAAGCATTCGACACGGTTTCCCATGACATATTGTTAAGAAAATTAAACAAATATGGAATTCGTGGTATGGCAAATAATCTAATTAAGAGCTACATATCCGATCGAGAACAAATAGTAAACATAAATGGGCATTTTAGTAAATCAAGAAAAATCGAATACGGAGTACCGCAGGGTACTGTGCTGGGACCGTTGCTATTTAACATTTTTATTAATGAACTGTGTAATGGAATAATCGATGGTAAAATAATTACGTTTGCTGACGACACAGTGCTTTTATTTGTAGGCGTAAATTGGAAAGAAGTTTACAAAAAAGCACAAAGAGAGCTCCTTAAAATACAGCAGTGGTTAAACGACAACATCCTCACGCTCAATTTAGATAAAAATGAATTTATTACCTTTTCTGCTACTATCTCCAATCAGCCCGATCAAAATTACATCCATCTCCACTCATCCCAATGTGGCAACCCTACTTATACTAATAGTAATATCACTACCTGTGATTGTTATGCAATTAAGAAAGTAGCTCACATTAAATATCTAGGCATTATAATCGACCAACATCTTAAGTGGAATTGTCATTTAAAAATGATTACAGCTAGGTTAAGAAATTGCTTATACATTTTTTATACGTTAAGAAATACACTTTCCAAAACTCTTCTTAGAAAAGTTTACTTTGCACTGATTCAATCTTCATTAATTTACGGAATCCTGAGTTGGGGAGGAGCTTATGACACCCATTTAAACCAGCTCAAAGTTATACAGAAGCTTGTATTAAAAATAATCCTTAAAAAGCACAAGACATACCCATCAATATCTACCTTTAAGGAAACAAACACCTTAAGTGTCCGCAAGCTCTACGTTAAAATATTGTGTGGGCATGTTTATAACAACTTAAATCACTATAGAAAAGTATCTCATGCAATAAATACTAAATCAAATAATGCCAGCCTAATAACTCCACTTGCTAAACTCAAATTAACACAAAGGCACGCTGTTTTTCTAGGACCTAAACTATTTAATTCCCTCCCATTATCAATTCGAACCTCTGAACGAAAAAGTCGCTTCAAAGTTGAACTAAATAAATGGTTAATAAGTTGTCTTCAACAATATATTGATAATTTAACCAACAACGTGTTATCTAAATAAATCATCACATTCATCTCAAATATGCCATTATTATCACATTGTATTGCAATAAGTATATTATAACTCTTCGTTGTTTATGTCTGTTTGTGCTTTGTAGCCATACTTAAAAAACATTGTTTAGACAATATATTAGTTTTCTTTTAATAGTAAAATTTTCTTAATAATTCAATTCATTTGATTCAAGTCATTAAATACCTTACTGTATTGAAATATATAGATCACTTTATCAATGTGCACACCTATAACTAATAATATATTGTGTTAATAGTATTATCTTTAGTTTTTTAGTAATTTGTAAGATTATATAGATAATTCAACTGATCCCATTCGTCACGCAATATCTCTCTGTGTAGTAAGATATAGCTTTCATTGTTTATGTTTGTAACTATAATTAATAACTATCTAGTTTTAACAGTGCTGTTCTTAGTATTTAGTAAGATATCTAAATTATTCAATTCATTCAATTCAAGCCAGTCACTATCTTTCTATATTGAAATATAATTAGGTTTTCATTGGTTATGTTTGTAACTATAATAATATTATTAAGTGTTACTATATGCTAGGTTTTAATTGGTTGTTTGTAGCTATAATAATATTATTTAGTCTTACTATGTGAGGTTTTCATTGGTTATGTTTGTAGCTAAAATACTATTATTTAGTGTTATTATGTTAGTACTACTATTTTTTAAGTACTTAGCAATGCGTATGTATTTCCAAATATTGTACTGTTATACAAAGCATTATAATTAGATTACATTCGTTAATGCTTTATAACAACTATTACATATATATCTAAAATACAATATTCTTTTAAATATCTACTTTTAGTGACTATAGTTAGTTTTTTAGAACTATGTAACAATAGTAGAATTAATAGTTTCATTCCAAACATGGATGCTATTATACAAGTACAACATAACCCTGGCATCTGCTCTCGGTCAAACTATGTTTTTGAGGGCAGCTTACCGGATTCATCTATTTACCAATTGCAATTACCTGTAATGTACTGATTAATAAATAAAAAAAAAAAAAAAAAAAAAAAAAAAAATCTAGGCTTAGGCTTACAAGACAAGAATTGGAGAGACGCCACACACAACCAAGGCAGTCACAACAAGAATTCTAGGCCTAAGGCAAGTACCAGTACCACTTAGAGCAGGCCAAATTCAGGCCCTGAAGAACCATCGCACTCGACACAGACATGAAAGTGCTTTTTCTGTGACCAATCCTGGCCGCACGACGGAGGACGCTAAGCCTGCACTGCTTACAACAAAACATGTTCAGCCTGTAAGAATCTGGGTCAATTTGCCAAGGTATGTAACTCTAAAAGTAATCCTACCCGGGTCTATTCTACCACAGTAGAGTCAGTGGAAGATAGTAAGCCTATAATCAACAGTCTATGACACAGCAATCCCAGCATGATTCGTCATCAGACGAGGAAATCTTTGTAATTACTGCAGCAAATCATTCATCGGAACGTATGCATTAAGTCCCCTTTGGTGTAAACGGGACACAAGTTACGTTCATTTTAGACACTGGTGCCTCTGTGTTCATTATCAGTGAATCGATACTCAAAGAATCCAAAATTACATACGAAACGGAAAAAACTGCAACAATTATGGCTCAACAGAACCAATGCCTGTAGTAGGATGTTTTGTTGCTAATCTAAGCACTGAGACAATTCAGTAAACGCTGTTTGTTGTGAAGGGAAACACTATTCTTCTTCTCAGTTACTCATCAGCGTTAAACCTTGATCTAATCGAAGTCAAAGCTCAAGAGGAAGGTTTAATTGTCAACACCACCTCTTTGGGTGATATCTACCACAAGCAATTTCCCAGGGTCTTTACTGATATCGGTAAACTCGAAAACTTCAAAGTTCACTTACACATCAACCCGATTATTCAGCCAGTCACGCAAGAGCATCGTAGAATTCGGTTTCACATTCGAAAGTCAGTAGTAAAAGAAGTTAAGCGTCTCGAAGAAATGGATGTAATCGCAAAAGTGCACGGCCCGACCTCATGGGTCCATCCAATTGTCCCAGTTCCAAAGCCAAACGATCCGGATACAATACGATTGTGTATGGACATTAGACAGCCATACTTGGCTATTAAACGCGAATGTCACGTAACTCCAACAATGGACGATTTAATCTCTTCACTCAATGGAGCAAAAGTGTTCAGCAAGCTAGACCTAAACGAGGGATACCATCAATTCCAGCTTGACGAAGAGTCGCGATAGGCAACTACTTTTTCTACACATATTGGGTTGCGAAGATATAAACGCCTAAACTTTGGCATAAACGCGGCAAGCTAAATATTCCAGAGTACGATAGGCCAAGTTCTCAATAATATAGACGGGGTGATTAACATCAGTCATGATAATATGGTGTTTAAAAAAACCCAAGAAATTCATGACTTGGCACTAGCCCAAGTATTGCAAAGATTATAAGAATCTAACATCACTCTGAATCCAAACAAATGTTCATTCAGTCAGTCAACAATCAATTTCTTTGGATAAAAGTTTCCTAAAAAAAGGCGTTAAAGTAGACCGTAGCAAAGTTCAGGCAATTTCTGCTATGGGCCCACCAAGAACAGTAACCGAGGCACGCAGTCTACTTGGTATGTTGCAATTCTCTGGCAAGTTTATTCCCGATCTTTCTTCCACCAGTGCTCCAATCCGACATCTCAACACCAACCGTTCTGATTTCGAATGGGGTTCTGAGTAACAGGCCGCTCTAGATAAGTTAAAAATGCAACCCCAAACTAGGAAAGCTCTAGCATATTTTGACACATCAAAGCCAATTTATCTAACGGTTGACGCTGGACCAAAAGGACTCGGAACAATTCTTTCCCAACGGTACTCAAACGAACCAGCCGATATCATAGCGTACGCAAGTCAATCACTGATCGATGTCGACGAACGGTATAGCACGATAGAGAAAGAAATGTTAGCCTTAGTATAGGGAGTAGAACATTCTCATCCATATCTCTTTGGAGAAGACAATTGTAACATACACACTACCACAAACTACTAGTTCACATATTAGGAAACGTTCGTTTGGCGCTATCTGCTGGACTTGAATGGCTGACTCTCCGACTTATTCCCTACTCGTTCAAAAATTGTACATAAACGAGGTATGGATAACCCATCGGACTATATTGTCACGCAATCCTTTACCCTTTGAGAAGACATCATCCAGAACCCCAAAAATACCAAGCAAATACATCAACTTCATCGTTAAAAATGCTGTAGGAAGAAGGAAAACTCGCTACCACCCGGTACAAGAACCTTTATGATTTAATCAACATCACTCATTCACCCAATCCATCGACGGGGGTGTGCGCGTCTGTCTAGACGCCAGGTATCTAAACACTCGGGTGCAACCACAACACGACACATTAGTGCCGGAAGAGGAATTACTTCAAAAATTCCATGGAGCCAAATACTTTACCACGCTCGATTTAACTAACTCGTTCTGGCAACTACCTTTACGAGATTGATGATGATTGATGATGATTGATTAATGGGGCTTAACGTCTCATATTTATGCAACGATGGCTAAATGAGACGATGAGCGGGTGATAATGAAGATGAGAAAGATGATAATGAAGAATAAAGCCACATCCGAATCAGATCCATTGTACGTCGCGTGAGTCGTCATACGGGAGTCCAGCAAGGGAGGGCAGGGCCAAGTGGGAGGAGACATATTCAATGGGACAGTGGGGGGGAAAGGGGATTGGGGTGTGGACTGCACTTCGTCTGACTTCTCCTCCTCGACCAGTCCGGCTTGGGTGGCCCTACCAGAAGCATACGCTTCCGCCGGCATAGCTCTCGGGATCAACAAAGCACGCAAACCTGCCCACCACGATAAGGTGGCAGTCCCTGGGCAGGTGATGTAGATAAAAAATACACGGCATTTGTTCATAATGGGGAAACGTACACGTATTTCGTTGTACCGTTTGGCTTTCAATCTAGCATGGCAGGGCTAACCAACTATTATTATTATTATTTTTGTGGTTTAAAGGCACTGTTAGGGAAGGGACAACACCACCCTAACGGATAGAGTATAGTCTAGATATAGTTGCATTGTAGTTACATTATATAATAGTTATAGTTATTACATTTGTAGTATAGAATAGTTATGTAGATTAGAGTAGGAAGTGTGAACGGGCCGGCCGGGCTTGGTCGGGGGCGAGGGACGGGATGGTCGCCAGCCCGCCAGTGTGCGCTGGGCACGGGAAGCGCACGGGCGAAGTAGTCTGGGATAGACTGATAGTTTATAGTTAATTGTTATTTCCAGTTTTGTTTTGTAAGGTGGAATATTTCAACCGTGTACAATCAATAGTGTTATTTTAAGGTATATATGCTGTGTCGTAAATCTACCCCGCTAAGATTTCCTAGAGAACATAACAATTGGGGGCTCGTCCGAACGTACTTTCTTTATTTCTCGCGTGTTTCATTTACATTATTTAGTTTTATCTCTCGTGCTTCTTCGGACTGCTAGTGCACAAGACTCAAGTACGTGATAGTGCATCAAGACTCAAGTGCGTGATAGTGCATCGAGATTCAAGTGCGTGATGAATTACGACGATGTGCCTCTTGAAGTGGTGCAAGCCATGGAACGCCTGCGCTTGGCTGGTGGGGATGATGCGTTGGTGTCGCGGCTGCGAGCTGCATTCTTACCCTCAGGCGCTCAAGGCCAGGGCTCGGTGGCGACAAGCGGACCCCCCGCGGTCGAGTCTTCTTCACACCGGCTACTCTCCGCACCAGTACCTGTCGTTGGTACACCCACGTGCGTGCCTCAATTCTCCAGCACAAACCCGTTCTCCGCGGACATGTATAGTCCGTCCGTCCCATCGGTGACTTCTACTTTCCCACCCCACGTTGCCTCAACTCCACCACCCATACCCGTCCGTCCGTCCCATCGGTGACTTCTACTTTCCCACCCCACGTTGCCTCAACTCAACCACCCATACCGCCCCGTCAGCACTTACACTTACCTTCACCAGGCCTATCTCCACGTGCAGTGCAAAAATCGTTAGGGACTGGCATACCCATGCCTGTGTACAATGGGCTCGGCGAGTCCACTGACCCGCAAGATTTTCTGACGTTCATAGAGCGGTACGCAAGGTCGAACGGATACGATATGGCGTGCGTCGTCGACCAACTCCTGCCAGTTGCATTGGTTGGTGACGCTTATCGGTGGTTTACCTTCATGGGCGGGTTTCCCTCGTGGCGGGAGCACCATAGCTTTCCAAGCTGAGTATGGACGGCCGGACTACCTTCTACATCTACAGGCTAAACTTAACGCTAGGACGCAGCACCCGGCTGTGCCCCTCACCGCCTACATCCTGACTATTGCACACTATACTACGAGTGTTTTCAATCTTCTGCGACTGACGAAGAGAAGGTCCAACGGGGGCTTCGGCAAATGCATCCCCAATTCTTACCTTTTGTCCAGGGGCAAAAATTTCACTCCCTTAAGGACATGGCTGCGGCGGCCCCAGAGTATCAAGCCTTGGTGTGGCGTCAGGCGTCTTATGTTCCACCTCCACCGCCAGAAAAGTGTTTGGCAAAGGATCTGGCGTTTTTTAGCCCCAATGGTTTGCCGGACCTAACTGCCACTACCTCACGTGACCGCACAGCTTGCTGGACGTGTGGGGCCACGGGTCACTTTAAGTGAAATTGTCCGCAGAGAAAGACGCAGGGAAACGGACGGCAGTGACCCTTCAGCCTGCGAAGGTAAGTCACGAGCGGTGTTTAATGCAGGTCAAATTGCTGGACAGCCATGATAGGGAACCAACAGTACAAGTCGTTGTTGGACTTTCAACATTTAATGCCTTGTTGGACACGGGGTCGTCAGTAAGCTGCATGGGCGCCTCGGTGCTGCAAGCGATCCAAGCTGCAGGCATAGTATCTCAAGAGGTATGTAAGTCCTTCATGCTTGCGGCCGATTCTACCGCGGCGGATGCTGTTGCGGCAGTTACAGTGAGCTGGGATCACGGTCAGTGCCAGCTTCGTCTGTGGAATCTGCCTAACCTCAACAAGGACATCATCCTCGGCCGTGATTTCCTGCGCCTGGCTCGCCTTAATTTACAGTTTGACGAAGGAGAAGGACAAGCTGTATTTCCCAAATTCACTCTGTACCCAGCACACAACGTGTCTCCTTCAAATTTTTCTTCTGCTCCTGCGCACAATGTTTCTCCTGCGAAATCTCGTCCAGATCCTCCCGCAGTCAACACTAACTTCATCATAGCACACGCAGCACCCGATGAGCAGCGGTCTCATCAAGATATCACGGCTCAGCACTCTGCACCACCAGGTTCCAGTGGGACTCCTCCGTCAGTTGCATCTTGCCCGCCACACGTACAAGACGGCCTTCAATCACTCTTTACCCAATATGCTGATGTGTTTACACCTTCACCAGGTAAAACGAATATAGAGATCCACTCGATTAACACAGGTACAAATCAGCCCTTCAGATGCCGTCTACGACCCGTTAATACAACCAAAAGGAAAATTATGGACTCTCTCTTGGATGAGCTGTTGCATCAAGACATTATTGAACCAGGGAAAAGTGATTGGGCGGCGGCGCCGGTCATTGTTCCAAAGAAAACGGGGGATATCGGCTGGCTATAGATTATATTAGATCATATTAGATTAATATTACATTAATATTAGATTATATTATTATTCGAATCTAGATCGAAGACGAAGCCTGAGGTTACAGAAAAGGATACGGGATCAAGAAGAAGGGAGCGATGCGGGTACATGGAGTACAGAAGAGGAAGAAGGAGAAGGGCAGGAGTAAGAATAAGGGAAAGAAGAGGTGTATGAAGATGGAATAGGGACTCGTAGACAAAATGGAAAGAGCTATGTGAAGAATAAATAATAAGAAGAATGAAGAAGAAGAGGGTGCCATAAATGGAAAGCGGGAGAATAACAATAAAATTTGGTGGAAACATGCAACGCAAACCAGAGTGAAGAAGAAGTGGAAGCAGGGGCAGGAAGAAAAGAAGAATTTTAAGTAAGAAGAAAAGAAGTAGGAGCCATCATAGAGTATGGCAGGAACGCAAGAAGAAAGGTGGGAGCAAACTACGAGAACCGACGAAAGAAGACTGGAAAGAAAAGGAGCAAGAAGAGAAGGAGAGGATCTTCGAGATTAAGTGGTAAGAGCTGTGGGCTGCCTCAATAAGAAGAAGGAGCCAAAAAACGGAAAGTTGGAGTTATACAAACAAAATAGGAAAAGAGGCGGGAGCAAGCTTCGAGAACCAAACTGAATGAAGAAGAGAAAAGGGGGCAAGAAGAGTAGAAGAATAGACTTCCCCAAGACCATGTGGAGCAGCATAAACAAGAAGAAGGAAAAATACCAAAATGTGGAAGAACTGGAAGAAGGAGCAAGAAGAAAGGAAGAAGGTCTTCGAGATAGAAAGGAACGGGTCGCAAGGAACGTCAACCAACAAGATGAAGAAGAATAAGGAGACCATGACCATGTGGAGCAGCATCAATAAGAAGAAGAAGAAAAAGAATGCCAAAAATGTAGAAGAGGTGGAAGGAGGAGCAAGAAGAAAGGAAGGTCTTCGAGATAGAAAGAAGCGAGTTGCGAGGAACTTCAAACAACAAGAAGACAAATAAGGAGACCATGACCATGTGGAGCAGCATCAATAAGAAGAAGAAGAAGAACACCAAAATGTAGAAGTGGAAGAAGGAGAAAGAAGAAAAGTTAGTTAGTTAGTTAGTTTGGGTTTAAGGGCACACAACGACGTGGTTATTAGTGCCCGATAGACTTTTGGCTTTACCTGGTGTTATTTTAGATAACACTCAGTAGCTCTAAAGATTGTAAAAAGTTAAAAACATTGTCAAGAAGACTTGAGTCGTCAGCTAAAATTTCTTTTAAAGTTGTTAATTTAAAACGGTTCCTCTCGTCATTGTATTTTTTACACTCAACTAAAATGTGTTTCATACTTAAAACAACTCCACATACCTCACAAGTGGGGGGGGCTTCGCTACGCAAAAGATATCCGTGAGTGAGGTATGTGTGTCCGATCCGCAGCCGGGTCAAAACAACTTCTTCCCGACGAGAGGGTCGTCGTGAAGATAACCATGACACTACACTACTTTTGATTTCACGTAGTTTGTTATTCTCAATGCTTGACCAGTTATTTTGCCACATTTCTTTCAGCTTATGCTTGAAGACTACTTTGAGGTCATGAGTCACAATAAGGTTATTGTCAGCGCTGCCCTTGTTGCATGCCGCTTTTGCAAATAGATCTGCACGTTCATTGCCTTGGATTCCGGCATGGCCAGGCACCCAACAAAATACAACACGTTTTCGTTTCGAGGACAGTTTTGTTAAAATGTTTTGGATTTTACATACCAGGGGGTGCCTGGAGTACATTTGAGACAGGGATTCTAGTGTACTAAGAGAGTCAGTACACACTAGAAATTTTGAACCGTCATGAGATAAAACATAGAGGAGGCTTTGCAGTATTGCAAAGAGCTCCGCATTAAACACACTAAACATTGGGTGGAGTTTAAAGGTAAAATGTTCGTCATCCGTTGTAAAAGCACAGCCAACCAGATCACCTATTTTCGATCCATCAGTGTAGATGCACTCAAAGTCGTGGTGCGTTGAGCGAATTTCGTGAGATAGGGCCTGGTATTGAATGTTAGATGTAGACTCTTTTTTGTAGATTGAGAGACGTGTTATACAAACCGGCTTGGTTACGGACCAAGGTGGCATTGAACGATCAGACACGTAGAAAACTAGAGGTAACGTTATTTGTAGCTCTTCTAAGAGTTCAAGAGAACGAATACCCACTGGTCTCATTACTTTGTTCCTCGAGGCATACAGATTTTTAAAAGGGGGATTAAAAATCACATCGTACGATGGGTTTTTCGGAGACCCTTTTAAAGATGAAACATAGTTTAGCATTAGGTACTTCCTCCTAATAGCCAATGGCGGCTCGCCTGCCTCGCTGTACAGACTTGGGACGGGGCTTGTTCGAAATGCTCCCGTCGAGAGTCGAATGCCTGTGTGGTGTACTGTGTTCAAAGTTCTAATGTAGGAAGGTCTCGCAGAGTCATAGATAAAACTGGCAAAGTCTAGTTTGGAACGAATCAGAGAACGGTAAAGTCGGAGCATGATGGTACGATCTGCACCCCATTTGGTATTGCTAAGTACGAACTTTAACAAATAAGTAGAAGAGGGTCAAGGAGCCAACAAGGAGAAGGCCAGGAACACAAGAAGTAAGGCAGGAGCAGCTACGAGAACCAAATGGAGAAGAAGTATAAATGAGGAGCAAGAAGAAAAGAAGAAAAGAAGAAAAAGAAGATCCCCAACGCATAAAAGGAGACCAAGACCAGGTGGAGCAGCATCAACAAGAAAAAGAAGAAGAACACCAAAATGTAGAAGAAGTGGAAGAAGGAGCAAGAAGAAAAGAAGTAGGTCTTCGAGACAGGAAGGCACGAGTCGCGAGAAACTTCGACCAACGAGAAGAACAACAAGAAGCCAACAAGGAGAAGGCCAGGAACACAAGAAGAAAGGCAGAAGCAGCTACGAGAACCAAAAGGAGAAGAATGATAGAGGAGTAAGAAGAAAAGAAGAAGAAAAGAAGATTCCCAACGCCTAGTGGATCTGGGCTACGAAGAACTTTAAGAATGACGAAGAAGAGGAAAGTAATGAAGAATGGCGCAGGACTTCGGTTTTACAAACCATCGCCCTACGATAGGGCGATGGCCTGGAGAACATCCAACCTCAAGGGGCCAGGATAATGGCCGCTAAATTATATAAAGAAGAGGCGGCATCAGATGGAAATAGCCGTATGAAAGGAATAAGATTCATGCTGAAAAGGACCAAGTTAGCAGTATAAGAGAAAACTGCGAATAATAAATGGGTAAGGAAAATACCTGGGCACAGGGTCCTCGGCCCGAAGATTTATGGAAAAATGAAGAATAATCAAACTAAATGATGTAAAGACACATATAAGCCTTGGCTTGGGAGGTGTCTCTGTATTGCGATGATTGAATGAAAAAAAAAAAAAAAAAAATGGCTATAGATTATAGACCCCTGAACAGATTGTCTACTGTACCAGTGAACCCGATGCCTACGACATCATGAGTTCTGGCTCAATTGGGCCGGGCCAAGTGGTTTACAACGTTGGACCTCTCCCAGGGGTTTCATCAAATACCAGTCGATGAAAAGGACAGGCACAAAACGGCTTTTATTTGCCACAGAGGGACGTTTCTTTATAAGAGAATGCCATTCGGACTAGCTGGCGGACCGGCACGATTTCAAAAGTTAATGGATCGGGTGCTAAAAGGGTTAAAATACAAGTGCGTTATGCCGTTCTTGGATGATCTCATTATATTCTCCGAGACTTGGGAGAAGCACCTACAGCACCTATCCCTGGTACTAGAACGATTGTATGCTGCAGGGTTAACCATCAACCCCAGCAAGGTATTCTTCTTCCGTCAAAGACTTAACTTCTTAGGTTATGTCATTACACCGGGAAAATGCCACCCAGACCCAGCTAAGGTGCAAGCGTTGAAAGAATACCAATGTCCAACTAATGTAAAAACGTTGCGCAGTTTCTTGGGATTTGTGGGATATTACCGTCAATTTATCCCCCAGTTTGCTGAGATAGCAGCACCGCTAACTGCCCTACTTCGTAAGACATCGTTGTGGCAATGGGGAACCAGCCAAAGGCAGGCCTTTCACACGTTGACCTCCGTTTTGGGAGAAGAGACAACTTTGTTCCTTCCGGACCTTAACAAAAAGTTTGTCGTTGAAACGGATGCATCAGGCATTGGTATTGGGGCTGTGTTGCTACAGGAACATGAAGGATTACTCAGGCCAGTAGAGTTCATCAGTCGACGATTGGATTGCCATGAGACGAACTACACGGTTCAAGAGTGGGAGTGCCTGGCTGTCGTGTGGGCTGTTAAGCGGTTTCGGCCGTATTTAGAGTATCCACCTTTTGATGTGTACTGTGACCATGCGTCGTTAACATGGATGTTCCAGACGTCTCAAACGTCCAATAGAGTATGGCGCTAGGTTCTACGCCTTCAAGGGTTCGACTGTACCATGAAGTTTCGAAAAGGATCGACAAATGTTCCTGCTGATGCTCTTAATCGGGCCCCATGTCAGTTGACTGAAGATAGCACACGCACGAGTCTCGCCGAAGATCTTTTCCCGTTGCACGACCCAGTCTCAGAAGAATTGGTTAAATTTGAAGCAGCAACGGTGGCAAATATTGACGTGGTGGATGTAACGGTTCTCACTGATGTTGCAAAGTTGGTGGATCTTCAACTAAAAGACACTAACCTAAGGGCTTTGAGGCCACATCTTCTCGATGGGACGGTGCCGGACGACGTACAGATGGCAGCCTGGGTTCGACATGCAGCACGTGAGAGTTCAGTAAGCAGCAATGGATGCCTTGTTCGTAGTTTCGGAGCTGGAAGCGAGAAGAACCAGAAGAATAGACACGGTGACCATCTCAGACTTTGGCTGCCAATGGTCCTCCGGCAGCTCGTTCTCCAAGTCGAACATGAACATCCTTTAAGTGGTCATCCTGGTTATTTCCGAACTCTTCAGAGGATACAACACAAATACTCCTGGAGAGGTATGCGGGCTGACGTGGCTGCATATGTCCGTTCATGCAATATTTGTCAGGCATTGAAGCCGAAGCTTCAAAAATCAGTGGGGATGATGGACAGCCGCTGGCCGGATTCACCTTTCGTGGAGCTTTCCGTGGACTTTGTTGGGCCCCTGCCAACGACTCCCAAAGGTCACAAACATATGCTCGTAATTCTGGACAAATTCACAAAATACGTGGAAATATACTTACTACGATCGCCAACTACCAAAGCGGTTATACCTTGTATGGTTGACTTCTTCTGCCATCATGGTTTTCCCTTCGCCATTTCAAGCGACAATGGCAAGGCATTTGTGAGCAATATGTGGAAAGGGATATTACAACATCTCGGTATTGTGGAACGTCACACCGTGCCTTACAGACCATCTGGCCAAACTGTCGAACGCTACAATGCCATCATAAACCAGGGGCTACAAGCCTATTGTGATACTCATCACGATTGTGATCAACGGCTTCCCGAAATTGGCTTTGCGCTTCGTACTTCTATGAACACGGTCACGGGACACACGCCCGCCTTTCTCTGTTATGGGCGGGAGCTTCGCACTCCGTGGGATCTGCAACCTACTGCACAACCCGTACGGTCAGCGCCTGGAGGCGTCGATGACTTTGCGGCGCAGCTGGACCAACGCATCACGCAAGCGATGGAGTTTTGTCGTCGGAATATGGCCAACGCGTACCAGCGCCAACAAAGGGTTTACAACAGCAGAAGGCAGGAAAACACCTTCCAAGTGGGGGATGCAGTTCTACGAGACCAGCACGTGCTCAGTGATGCCTCCAAGGGAATTGCTGCGGGTTTGGCTCCACAACGTGATGGTCCGTTTACCATAGCCAAGTCCCTGGGACGCAAAACATATACGTTGTTGGACCAACGGAGGAAACCAGCCGGCACAGCTCACGCGGACCAGTTAATGGCGATCGTACCTCCTCCTGATTGGGTGACGGAAGTCAGGCCGGCTTTGCCACGAACGACTACTGCAGCTCCACCACCTCCTGGGCGGCACCAATACCAGCTCCCGAGCCAGGGAAGGGAGCCTTTAAGGGGGGGGGGGGGATTGTTAGGGAAGGGACAACCCCACCCTAACGGAAAGAGTATAGTCTAGATATAGTTATATTGTAGTTACATTATATAAAAGTTATAGTTATTACATTTGTAGTATAGAATAGTTATGTAGATTAGAGTAGGAAGTGTGAACGGGCCGGCCGGGCTTGGTCGGGGGCGAGGGACGGGATGGTCGCCAGCCCGCCAGTGTGCGCTGGGCACGGGAAGCGCACGGGCGGAGTTAGTCTGGGATAGACTGATAGTTTATAGTTAATTGTTATTTCTAGTTTTGTTTTGTAAGGTGAAATATTTCAACCGTGTACAATAAATAGTGTTATTTTAAGATATATATGCTGTGTCGTAAATCTATCCCGCTAAGATTTTCTAGAGAACATAACAGCACAAAACATCTGGGTTATCAGTGCCTTTGATGTATTTAATTGGTCATAATTGGGAAATGGTCGCTTCCACAAAGATCCGGCAAGACGTCTCATTCGACGTCCAGAGGAAGACCCATTGGCAGTGCTAAAATGTGTTAGTTTTACATTATTAAGGAGAGTCAAGTTGTGAGATATTAAAACCTCTTCTATTAAAAAGATTGCATGTTCTGCACTCCCATAAAACACTGTGTGCATTAAAATCTCCAAGAATAATAAAAGGACGCGTTAGTTGATTTAAAAGATTTGTGACTAGAGTTTTACATATCACAGTCTGGGGTGGAAGATAAACGTTGCATGGAGTAACTGGGCTACTCTGACAGCTACTGCCTGCAAAGTTGTTGTGAGAGGCAAGTGTTCTGCATAGATGCTGTCGTGGATGATAGTAGCAACTCCTCCCTGAGCCCGTTATCCCGAGTCGTCATCAAATCTGTAAAATGTATAGCCATGCACGTAGCCTTGGGTTGTCGGTAGTTTTAAAATGGGTTTCCTGCAGACATATAATAATCGGGTTTTCCTTGCAGGTTAAAAGCTTGATCTCTTTGGACCGCGTAAAATAACCTTTAATGTTCCACTGCAGTAAAACATCCGTGTGGAAACTTGAATAAAACTTGGATCTTACGTTTGGGTTTTAAAATTCTTTTTGTTTTTACCTTTCTTTGCAAATTGAGATGCCCTGCTAGCAGGGCTTAAAGCTAGTGACTCGGGGTCTTGGTCCATCAGCTCATCATTGATCATAACATCTTCAAGTGATGAATAGTATGGACTACCGTCTACCTTCGGCCAAAACGATTCGTCAATGGGAGCTTGTGGGGTCCTTTTCAGACGCCTTGATTTCGACTTCCCATTGGTATCCTGTTCGGGGTTTGGTTTAATGCACTCTGGTACGGGTTAAGTTTGTTTATGGTTTCCTTGAACAGTCTCTTTCGTCAAATCAGGCGTTTCGTTTGGTCTTATGATCGATATCAGTTCCTGGATTTGGTTACCCTGTTTCTTCATTTGCTCAGCTTGCTTAAAGTTGTTGTTGCAGTTGTTTCTGGACCTCAAGCAACGTCTTGATGGTCTCCTTAAGTTGAGCATTCTCGTCATCTTTAATTCCATTGCGAGCCGCTGATTCTGCATGTTGGCTGGCGACAACATGTGCAAATGAAATAGGATGGTTTGTGGGTGGCTTCATGACGTTGAACCTTCGTTTTGCTTCAGCGATTGGAACACGTTTCTGGGCCATAATTTCTTGTATTTTCCTCTTCTCGATCCACTTCGGGCAATCTCGGGAGGAGGCAATGTGGGGACCTTGGCAATTAACACATTTTGTTGGGGATGTGCAGGCAGTGTCTTCATGGTAATCAAGACCACGAACCCGGCAAGAAGCCGCATTCTTACAATGGTTTTTTGTATTACCAAATCTTTGGCAGGTAAAACATCTCATGGGATTAGGTACGTACGTTTTAACGTCCTGGATGTGGAAATCAGCAGCTATGTTGTTCGGGACTTTGGGGGTTCTGAAGGTGAGAATAATTGTTGCGGTTGGCTTTAGTTGACCATCAATGCGTGATTTAGGCTCGGTTTCACCAAAGTACCCTAAACGACCAATTAGTTAATTCTACATTTAAGTTTAACGTAGTTTAAGATGGTGGTTTAATTTGTCGGGTTCCACCATTACATTCGTCAGTTAAATTAACTGATTGATTGATAAATGGGGCTTAACGTCTCATATTTTTGCAACGATGGCTAATCGAGACGATGAGCGGGTGATAATGAAGATGAAAAAGATGATGAAGAATAAACCGAGAAAAATTTTAACGCAAGCAGTGATTGGTTGCAGTCCACGTCCGGTTACTGGTGTCAACCTGTCAAGAAGGTTAGGTACACATTTTGGTTAGAGTTCAGTAAAACACAAGAGGTAAAATGTCTAAACCTTCAAAGAAGTTTTCTCGAGGGGCTAACTATTCGACTGAAGAAAAATCTATCCTTCTCGGAGTAATTAATAATTACCTGCTGGTAATAGAGAACAAAAAGACGGACCAGGCAACATCCAAAGAGAAGGAGAAGACGTGGGAGCTCGTGGTCAGTCACTACAATGCAAAATGCGGCAAAACATACAAGAATGTAGCATCACTAAGATCGTGCGACGAACACTTGAAAAAAGTGGCACGGAAGACAGAGGCCGACAACAAAGTGCAGATTTTTAAAACTGGTAAGTTTTTTTTACTAGGCCCTACCTAAAAAAGACTAAGCCTAGGCCTAGGCCTATTACATTGATCTGGGCCCTACCTACACAATCTTTAATATATAGTTGCAAGGAATGTATTGTGTGTTGTGTCCTAGGCCTAGGACATAAGCCTAGGCTGGCAAAGCTAGAAGTGATAGGGTCTAGGCTTAAAGACCTAGCGAGCCTACGCCTAATCATTGTTAAGATAGGCCTCGGCCTAGACAACAGGTCTCACGTTTTATAGGCTAGGCACACAATTTGAGCCCTGGTTGAGTGTAGGCCTAGTGCATGCATGCCAATAAATCGGCCGACCAACATTGACTACATTTACTATGTAGACTAGTTAGCACATACGTAGTCCGTCTACGCCTATGAAGTCGAAAAACCTAAACGTAGTCCTAGGCCTAGTGTTGGCCTATCTCAAAGACAAATATAAATATTATTACCTCTAGATTAGATCGAGGTTAGTTCCGGCAGCAAGTTTGTAGTGGAGTATATTATTGCATTTAGGCCCTTTAGGCTTTGAGCTATGCGATTACTCAAAAGCATTAACAATCAACACTGAGTTCTCGGTCGAGAGCTCACGGTTGTTGATCAATATCTAATTAGTAGGCTAATGATCAAAGAGATGACCCTGAATTTGACTACTCTATATATGAAGCTGCCTGTAGGCTTATGGTTGAGTGCAGTTTGGTTATAGATATTTTTATTATTTTATTTATTATTATTACGTCTATAGGCATATCTATATCATACTTTATTTTAGGTGGTGGTGGAGCTAATATCCACAGTAATTCTCTGCACGAGCAGGTGCTTTCAATGATGACTGGCACTGCAACACCAATGGAAGCTCGTTTTGATAACGATGCAGGATACAACTCACAAATAGGTAAGTGTGCAGCGACACATGTACCGTATGGTATGGTGTTTTCCAAGAGGTAGCACCGGTGCGTACTGAGAGTGGTTTACATGTTCCATTATTGGAACTTTGAGTGCGACCCGGGGAAACAATGTTCTTCGCACTGACTGCACCGAGTGCAACGCTGTGTTACTCCCGGTTCAGTAGATGAAGCAGTCATTTCAGTGGAAATATGCTGTCCACATTGTATTCCACTCCGCATTACACTGCACCAGAGCAATTACATCATTGATGACTTTTTAGAGTTATTTGGGAGCTGCACGTGGTGCAAACCAGTGGAAAGCGCCATAATTGGCCCATAAATTATTTAAATAAATTCACCGACAATGAACATAACACTAAAGCCTACATAAACACTCACATTAACTTACATTATTCTTATTTAGGCCTACTTCTTTTTCACAGCCTATTACTATTTTATATTGAAAATATACAATGGTAGTAGGTAGCGCAGTAGTAGGCCTATGATACTCAAATATGTCCATGACAATTTGTTTTGAAACAATCACAGTAGATTAGATGAAGAGCCTACAAAATTGAAGCACATGGTTTTAAATAACTGTAGTAGGCCTATAACCTTGAATTATTAAGTTATAGTTGGCCATTTAGTACTAGTATTCACACCATAAAAGAGTACTTCTAGGCCTACACATTTAGTTTTGTAGAGAAGAGTTCTACTGTGTTCATTACTCTCATGCACATTCATCATTTTCAGATGAAGCCAGAGCCAGTTGTGGTCGACAACAACAACCGATCCCATCTACCGTGGTGTCTGCTGATTCCAACTACATCGCTGTGAATCTGGATGACTCGGAGGTGTTCTATTTAGATGAAGGAACCGACTTGCCAATGAGCTTAAGTAAAATTTATAATTATAAGCCCAACTGCATTGCCATTTATACCCAGCTAGTACTATGTAATTCATAGGAACCCCCAACTGACGTCACATCCGGACAACAATGGAACAAATGATTTGAACTGTTGGACAAACAATCAGCTGTCAAAATAATAAAATTGCATGTTATGAAGAAAAACAAGTGTAACGATAGTAACTGCTTGCCAGTTAAGACTTGTATTGATGGACAACAATGTTGTGAGAGATTTGTATGTTTTTTATTTGTTTTGAAGGTTTGTTTTCCAAAATCAGAACATTTTATTTTTTGACAGCTTGTTGTTTGTCCATCGATTCAATTAATTTGTTTCATTGTTGTATTTTGGTGTTGCTAGTAGCCTATTGGTAGCCTATTAGAATGACAACCTACCCACATGTGACGTATCATACATACAATTATTGAATTATAAAATACATACTATTTTAAATAAATGTAAGTAGGCGTCTTATCCTTTTAAAATACTAAAATGTTGTCTTACACGTACAATTTTGACTTCTTGCTAAAGGTGTCCAGTTTCGAAATGTGCTACTTTCATTTAGGTCTAATTGTTGGAAATTACTCTTGTTTGCTTGGCTGTGAAGTAGGCTATAAAAGAGTTATTTAAATTGAAAATTGTGCAAAATGCACTTATTACGAATAGGCTAGGTTATAATCGCGTAGCCCTAGATTTCAATGATGATGATGATTAATGGGGCTTAACGTCTCATATTTATGCAACGATGGCTAATCGAGACGATGAGCGGGTGATAATGAAGATGAGAAAGATGATAATGAAGAATAAAGCCACATCCGAATCAGATCCATTGTACGTCGCGTGAGTCGTCATACGGGAGTCCAGCAAGGGAGGGCAGGGCCAAGTGGGAGGAGAAATATTCAATGGGACAGTGGGGGGGAAAGGGGATTGGGGTGTGGACTGCACTTCGTCTGACTTCTCCTCCTCGACCAGTCCGGGCTTGGGTGGCCCTACCAGAAGCATACGCTTCCGCCGGCATAGCTCTCGGGATCAACAAAGCACGCAAACCTGCCCACCACGATAAGGTGGCAGTCCTTGGGCAGGATAGATTTCAAAATATGAGCATTAACCAAGATATTATGGCAAAGTCAATCTCTATTACAAGTTAACATTCTTATCAATTTGTCATAAAATATACCTGCAGTTATTATCGTGTGCAGGTCTAGTAACTAAAGCAAGACAAATTGTTCTGTTTCAGCTGGGTCGAGATCGATAATGAATTTGTCCAAATCAGTGAATCACCGAGAGAATCGCCTAAGCAGTTCATTCCATCACAAGGCTCTTCATTTTTCACACCATTGTCTGTTAAATCCACTTCATTATCACCATCTCCTGGTATGTCATCTCTTTCCCAGAATACCTTTCGGCGGTCTGCACTTTCACATTCACTTTCACCGGCCCAGTCTCATCCGTCTACATCAACATCACCCCAGTTCCATCTGTCCACATCAACATCACCCCAATTACATCCATTCACATCACCCCAGTCCCATCTATCCACATCAACATCACCCCAATGACATCCATTCGTATCACCCCAGTCCCATCCATCCACATCAACATCACCCCAATTACATCCATTCACATCACCCCAATAACGTACATTCACATCAACATCACCTCAATTAGATCCATTCACATCACCCCAATTACATCCATTCACATCACTCCAATTACATCCATTCACATCACCCCAATTACATCCATTCACATCACCCCAATTACGTCCATTCACATCAACATCACCCCAATTGTGACAATCATCATCATTGTCACCCCAGTTACAAGTACAACCATCGACATCATTATCTGAAAAGGCCAATGTTCGGAAGGGTTCATTGATTGATTGATTAATGGGGCTTAACGTCTCATATTTATGCAACGATGGCTAATCGAGACGATGAGCGGGTGATAATGAAGATGAGAAAGATGATAATGAAGAATAAAGCCACATCCGAATCAGATCCATTGTACGTCGCGTGAGTCGTCATACGGGTGTCCAGCAAGGGAGGGCAGGGCCAAGTGGGAGGAGAAATATTCAATGGGACAGTGGGGGGAAAGGGGATTGGGGTGTGGACTGCACTTCGTCTGATCCTGTGGCCACCGAGATGCGGCGGCTGAAAAAGTTGCTGGCAGCGTGCAAGGCGCTCCTGTTGGCAGTGGCAAGGCGCTCCTGTTGGCAGCGTGCAAGGCGCTCCTGTTGGCAGTAACTCGACTTTCGCTAGGTTGGTTGAGCAGCAACTGGAGCCTCTGCAACAGGACGTACGAGACGACCTGCAGCTGGAAATCCTGACTTTAATTCATCAGGCCAGGAAGAAATACAGGCAAATGCATGATAATTGATGATCAAAAATGTTGTAATTGCGATAATATGTTCTTTAATTTCAAAATGAAATGTATACGTACATTAGTTTTGTTATTAAATTGCTTTGTCGTTCCAAGATTAAATATGCTTCTTTATTCTTAAATCTCTTATCTCAATTCACTTATTATTAGGCCTATACAATTATTGTCATTTTCATTGCATAATTTTCTGTAGTGATATGCCTGTGGTGGGGTCTCACTTTTTTCGGTTATGTTGATGGTTTGGCTGTAGAATTCCTCTCCTGACATACTGCACCTGCCAATCAACTGCACCCTCTGGTGAATAAAGATATTCTGCCAACTTATCTCGTAGTGTTGGCACTTGCAGTTGAGTTCCGGGAACCCAATCTTCGATTCAGTGTACTGAGCGATTGTATAGTACCTCCTTGTTCATTTGCGAGTTCTGCACGCCGATCGCCGTTCAACATATTTCCACCAACTTGACGGTCCATAAATGTTGAGGGAGAGTAGTTGCTGATTTCAGATTTCTTATCAAGAATTTTTAAGAAGTTATGCTGACGATAGACGATCGAGAAAAACGCGCGAGTTGGCTCGCGAGAGTTTATTACCATCGCTGATACACGTTCAACAGAAATCGTTTGACAGTAGTGGCACCTATTGGTGTGATTTTGTAAACTCACTAGTTACAATAGTTGCCGTCGTAGTACGCCTATGCGTTGTTTTCTACTTCATCAACACACATTGAAAAAGATGTCTGCTGAAGGAGAGTGGACAACCGAATCAATTAAAAACTTAATTCAATTGTGGTCTGAAAATGACATTCTTTACGATGTTTGTCATTTGGACTACAGGAACATAAAGAAGAAACAAGCCCTGTACAATAAGATTGGAGCGGTATTAATTAGAACCGGCAAGTAAACATAGTTTTAAATGTTTGTTGTGCTTCATGATTTTTTAAATTCTTTATGGTAGGCCTAGGCCTAGCTGACGCTTTTTGGTGCTCACTGGGTGCGAATAAAAATCGGAGTATATTTATTGTGTATAATTACATTTCCAACAATTTGTACGCTCATTTGCATGTGCTCCACAAACGACACCTGTGGTAGCCTGGTAGGTAGGCTCTAGGCCTAGGCCCTAGCCCAACCTAGCAAACTGACAGAGGCCTAGGCCCTACTCCATATAAAGGCTTGCTCTATAGGCCTAGGGTCTAGTAGCATTCCAGAATTCAACAATCGTTCTACAATATAATCGAAAGTGTGCCAATGAAATCATGCCAGCCAGAAGGTAGGGTTATTCTTTGTTGAGGATTCAGCCCCCCCCCCCCCCCCAAAGCAATGCCTAGCCAACACCAGTCTAGTCTGATTACCCCATTGAGTTAGGCATTTCTATGTGTCTTGAAATCTGGAATTCACATTATGGACTTATGGTAGGCTAGGAATTGGTGGTCCTAGGCCTAGGAATGGTGAGCTAAAGATCACGTATTCAAAAATCTGTTGGAAATACCCTCCACTTAGGCCTATATTGAAACATTGTGCATGAAAACTAAACCGACACTAAACCTTAACAGTCTAGGGACGTATGCACAGTCAAATCAAGTATGTAATTAAGTTTATGGTTGATTTGGAATTGTTTGATTTCATGTTATTTTCCATAACGTATCGCACAACATTGTAAGGATTGGTCATGACCAATCCTTACAATGTTGTGCGATACGTTATCGTAAGAACTGGTTATAAGACCTTGCGAGTTACGATGGACCAATCACTCAAATCAGGTATCAAAAACGTCTAGGCCCTAAATTCTTTATGACCGGCCCATGAAGACATTGATACGTCATCAGATTTCATTTTATTAGCCTACTAATCCTTAAATAACGTTGTGTAAACTTAACATAAAGATATATAAAACCCAACTTTTGGGCTCGACTAGGCTGGGCCTAGAAGCTCTAAGTGTGTTGAGGGATGGGGGTTGCCCTCCAAATACAGCTTTGCGTAAATTGATCAATTGCGGTCAAGTAAAACAAATATTGACATAATGTACCACTTTGAAATGAAATAGTTTAGGCCTACATTTATTCACATGAAAAATACAAGTGTTACGCCTACACAATTAGGCATATGTTGATTCTTACTGTAATGTTGCAGGAAAA
The DNA here is from genome assembly GCA_945910005.1 of Isoperla grammatica. Taxonomy (NCBI): domain Eukaryota; kingdom Metazoa; phylum Arthropoda; class Insecta; order Plecoptera; family Perlodidae; genus Isoperla; species Isoperla grammatica. The sequence goes on along the minus strand of OX246742.1, from coordinate 18,250,631 downwards.
GAAGTGCAAGAAAAAATGCGGAATCTTCGATCGCAATATTTACAAGAACGGAAGATATACAAAGAATCCTGCAAAAGTGGTGCTGGCACAAACGACTTATATGTGTCTAAATGGAAGTTTTACCAGATTGATATTTGGGCTTAACGTCTCATTTTTTTGCAACGAGGCTAATCGAGACAATGAGTGGGTGATATATGAAGATGAATAATGGGGCTGTTTGGAGGAAAGGGGCAAGTAGGAGGGCGCATGAGGAACGGGTAAAGGGGATGAAAGGGGATTGGGGTGTGGACTGCATTTCGTCCGACTTGATTGATTATTTGGGCTTAACGTCTCATATTTTTGCAACGAGGCTAATCGAGACAATGAGTGGGTGATATATGAAGATGAAATAGGGGGCTGTTTGGAGGAAAGGGGCCAATAGGAGGGCGGGGTGGAAAGGGAAAGGGGGAGGAAAGGGGCTTGGGGGATCTTACATTTTTCAGAGCAGCAATCCAATCTCCAAAAGTGAGAGTAATTTGGTGAGTTATATACAATCTTACAACAATTTCTCTCAAAATGAATGTGCCAGAACATGGTCCACGAAAATGAAGTTTGTTTTTTCCAAATTACTTTCATACAACACAAAAGCCTACCTATAATGACAAAGTTATGATTGTGGCTATCTATTCAAAGAAAACAATCAGTAACAGTAGGCAATAGCACAGTAGCCCTAACTAGGCTATTCTAGTTCTATGTGAAGACTGAAATATTAATTGTAATCCTATCAATAGTCGAATTAAAAACAAATGATACAAGAATAATAAATGTGGCACAAGGCCTCTTCCATAAGCTGTACAGCCTAGGTCTGAAGCATTATTTGGTAAGTTAGTATTAAATTAAGGGTACAACAAGACAATGGTTAAATGCGTTAACACTTTCTTTGTTGACATATGCATAACCCGCCCAAAAACTTAATCACAGTAGGCCCTTTTATAAAATATTTTACCTTCATAGAATACATGTCCTTTATTACGTAGCTTGGCATGTGTCTGTATTCTAGGGCTTTTCTTGTTTTATAAAAAAAAATTGAATTCTAAAGATATGATATGAGCAGCTGTTACGTTTGTAATGAAATAGTAGTCACTTCTCTAATTCATTATTGAATTAATTGCATTGGAATTAGATCATGTGGTCTTGCCAAGATACCCTTCCCTCTTCTGACGTGAAATACTCTTTAAATTCATTACGGACAATCCTAGCGTCCTTCGAGTAGTTGTTGCTTCCTTGTTGGTTAATGGAAACCAGCTCTTGGTGATTTTCACGCCATGTACCGGGAGTTAGGTTACAACTCGAATCTTCGTGATCCACAAGGTCTCTGGGCATGTACTCGCTGGAAGACTTGTCTCGCAAGAAATTGTGCAAGCAAATGCATGCCCATACTAATTTTGTTGTTATTTCGGGTGACAATCAAATTGTTGTATGGAGTACTCGGAAACAGTTGGCTAATATGCCGAAACCATTTTCAACAATTCGTCTGGCTCGACTCAGTTTATTATTATTATTATTATTTGTGGTTTAAAGGCACAAAACATCTGGGTTATCAGTGCCTATTTTTCCTTTTAAATCTTGTTTATAAGGTTAATTGATTTAAGGAACTTTAAAATGTTGTCGGTTGCATCAGTTTTATCTGAAAGGTTTTCTATTAGTGTGGATTTTATCTTTTATCTTTGTCGTTCGGTTAAATACTTTGCACAATCTAAAATTATGTGTTTGACAGTCAATGTCACATTACAAGCATCACACACTGGTTGGGGTTCACTTTTTAGAAGATAGCTCTGAGTAATATAGGTGTGACCGATTCGGATGCGAGTTAATACAACTTCCTCGCGGCGACATGAGCGCCGGGAGGATAGCCATTGAGTTACAGAGTCTTTTATTTCTCTTAGTTTGTTATTTCGTATGCTCTGCCACTCGTTATGCCATAGCTTCTTTGATTTAAGTTTAAAGGACGCTTTCAGGTCCGCTGTTATAACTAATTGACAGTCGTTGCTGTCAGTGGTACAGGCTTCTTTAGCACATCGATCTGCCACCTCATTACCAATAATGCCTGTATGACCAGGCACCCAACAAAAAACTATGGACTTACGTTTGGCTAAAAGTTTCGATAAAATTGTTTGAATTTTAACAATCAATGGGTGCCTAGCATATACTTCTAAAAGTGCCTGAAGAGAGCTCAGAGAGTCGGTGCATATTAAAAACTTTGATGTCTTGCTTCAAAAGGCAGATAAAAGACTTTGCATGATTGCGAAGAGTTCCGCGTTAAAAATGCTAAAAAGTGAGTCTAGGTGGAATAAAAACTTTTCATTGTCAGTAATAAAAGCGCAGCCGACCGAGTCCTCGATTCTCGACCCATCTGTAAAAATGCATTCGTGATCGGAGTATAGGGAACGAATATGATTAAACATTGCTTGATATTGCAAGCAGGATGTAGTGCTTTTCTTGTATACTGATATTTGAGTGATGCATTTGGGCATACTGATCATCCATGGCGGGACAGCGGCAAAAGAATTGGTAAGAACAAGAGGTGGGGTAATACCTAGACAATTCATTAGTTCGAGGGATCGAATACCTGCTGGTCGAGTGGTCTTCTGTCTAATGGCGTAACGGTCTTGGTATGGTGGATTTAATATTATGTCGTAGGCAGGGTTCTTAGGTGACCCCGCCAATGAAGCGACATAGCTAAGTAGTAGATAGTCTCTCCTGGATGACAGCGACGGTTCTCCGGACTCACAATACAGACTGGGGATGGGGCTGGTTCTAAAAGCAACCGTTGACAATCTGATCCCTGTGTGGTGTATTGTATCCAAGGATCTGAGATATGAGCGTCTTGCTGAAGCATATATAAAACTAGCAAAATCGAGTTTTGACCTAATAAGGGAACGGTATAACCGGAGCATGACGGTGCGGTCCGCCCCCCAGGTTGTATTGCTTAGTATTCATAGGATATTAAGAGACTTTGAGCATTTGGATTTAAGTTGTTGTAGATGTGGTTTCCAATTAAGTTTTGTGTCAAACAGCATTCCCAGAAAGCGAGCAACTTCTAAAAACAATAGATCTTGACCTCCCATCTTTAGGCTTGGATGTGAGCAAATTCCCCGACGACGGCTGAAGTGAATACATGTTGTTTTTAAAACCGAGAACTTATAGCCTGTTTCGTCAGCCCATTTTTCTAGTCTTCTGATGTTCATCTGAAGTTGACGCTCTATCGAACTTAAAAAGGCGGCTTTAAAAAATATTGCGAAATCATCGACAAACAGTGAGCACTTGACTGGTTTTTTAACATAGGAAACAATGCTGTTAATTGATATTGTAAATAATATCACACTTAAAACCGATCCCTGGGGAACACCATTTTCTTGATAAAATTGTCCGGATAAAAAGTTGCCGATTCGGACTCTGAATTGTCTGTTGGATAAAAAATTGGTGATAAAATTGGGCAAATGGCCCCTTATTCCCCAGTCATGTAGAGTTTTTAAAATACCATGTCGCCACGTGGTGTCGTATGCTTTATCTAAATCGAAAAAGATCGCCACCACGTGTTGTTTTAATAAAAATGCGTTTTGAATGTAATTCTCTAGCCGGGCTAGATGGTCCACAACAGATCGCCCTCGTCGGAAACCAGATTGTTCGGGTGCAATGAGGGTTTTGCTCTCTAGGAACCACATCAATCTTCTATTTATCATCCTTTCAAATAATTTGCACAGACAACTGGTTAATGATATCGGCCTATAACTTGAGAGTTCTTCTTTGGGTTTACCTGGCTTTAGAATGGGTACAGTTATGGCTTCCTGCCAGGATTCTGGAAATACGTCCTCAAGCCACATACGATTAAACATATTTAGAATATACTGATGTGATGAATATGAGAGGTGTTTGAGCATTTCGTTATGAATAAAATCAGGACCAGGGGCGTTGTTTTTCAGATCTTTCAATATCGAGAAATATTCGTGATCCGAGAAGGGAAGGTTGTACTGTTCATCGTTATTGGAGGAGAAGTTCAACGTCTTCCTTTCCTCCTTCGATTTATGTTCGATGAATTTTGTTGTGTAGTGCGATGAACTGGAGACTTGTGCATAATGCTGACCGAATGCATTACCGATGTCGATCTGACTATTGACGATTTGGTTATTGACCTTGACGCCAGAAGGGCTTAAAAAGGTGTGCTCGCCAGATATTTTTCTAATTTTGTCCCAAACTCTTGAGGAGGGTGTATGGTGGGTGATTGAAGACACATATGTGTGTCAAGATTGCCTTTTGGATTTTCTTATAACGAACCTGGCTTTACTCCGCATTTTCCTAAATGCGGCAAGGTTCTCTTCGGTTAGGCATGTATTGAACCTTTTTAAGGCATTGCGTCGACTTTAAATAGCTTCTTTGCCTTCGTTGTTCCACCATGGAACTGGAAGTCGCAGCGGGTGAATTGATGTTTGTGGAATGGTGGATCTGGCGGCGGAGATGATGGTGTTTGTGACATGATCCACATGGTCCTGTATGTTAATGAATGGGGATTCGTTAAAAACAGCCAGGTTCTTAAACATGTCCCAGTTAGCTCGTTTCAAGTCCCACTTGGGAGCTCTCTGCCTGACTGAACTGGGCTGGGAAAGGCTACTCTGACAGCTACCGCCTGCAAAGGTGTTGTAAGAGGCAAGTGTTCTGCATAGATGCTGTCGTGGATGATAGTAGCAACTCCTCCCTGAGCCCGTTCTCCCGAGTCGTCATCAAATCTGTAAAATGTATAGCCACGTAGCCTTGGGTTGTCGGTAGTTTTAAAATGGGTTTCCTGCAGACATAAAATAGTGGGGTTTTCCTTGGAGGTTAAAAGCTTGATCTCTTCGGACCGCGTAAAATAACCTCTTACGTTCCACTGCAGTAAAACATCCATGTTAAAGCTTAAATAAAACTTCGATCTTTCGTCAAGTTTTTTAAAATTTCTTTTTGTTTGTACCTTTCTTAAAAAACTGAGATGAAGCTAGTGACGCGGGGTCTTGGTCCATCATCTCATCACTGATCAAGTCATCTTCCAGTGATGAAGCGTATGGACTACCGCCTACCTTTTGCCAAAAGGATCCGTGAATGGGAGCTTGTGGGGTCCTTTTCAGACGCCTAGATTTCGAATTGCCCTTGGTATTCTGTTCGGGGTTTGGTTTAATACACTCTGGTGCAGGTTTACTTTGTTCGTTGTTTCCTTTCACAGTCTCTTTCGTCAAATCAGGCGTTTCTTTTTGTTTACTGATCGCTATCAGTTCCTGGATTTGGTCACGCTGTTCTTTCATTTGCTCAGCTTGTTCAGCAAGTTGTTGTTGTAGTTGTTTTTGGACCTCAAGCAACGTCTTGATGGTCTCCTTAAGTTGAGCGTTTTCGTCGTCTTTAATTACATTGCGAGCCGCTGATTCTGCATGTTGGCTGGCGACAACATGTGCAAATGAAAAAGGTAGGTTTGTCGGTGGCATCATAACGTTGTACCTACGTTTTGCTTCAGCGATTGAGACACGTTCTAGGGCCATTATTTCTTGTATTTTCCTCTCCTCGATCCACTTCGGGCAATCTCGGGAGGAGGCAATGTGGGGACCTTGGCAATTGACACATTTTGTTGGGGATGTGCAGGCAGTGTCTTCATGGTAATCAAGTCCGCAAACCCGGCAAGTAGGCGCATTGTTACAATGGTTTTTTGTATGACCAAATCTTTGGCAGGTAAAACATCTCATGGGATTTGGTACGTACGTTTTAACGTCCAGGATGTGGAAACCAGCAACTATTTTGTTCGGGAGTTTGGGGGTTCTGAAGGTGAGAATAATTGTGGCGGTTGGCTTTAGTTGACCATCAATGCGTGATTTGATACGGTACAAATCAATAACACCTTGGGAGACAAGTTCTTCTTTTATCTCATCATCGCTTGCGTACAATAAATCGGGACATCTTATGACTCCCTTAGATGTGTTTAAGCTGGTGTGAGGCTTAACCGACATGTTGTAACGGTTACCAAATGACGTTGCTTTGGATAATAGTTCGGATTGTTTATCAGAATTCGTTTCCACTAAGAATAGTGCCATTACGTAGTTTTCTGGCATTTTTCACGGTGCCTGCAATACATTGAAGAGCTTTGACGATTACGAAAGGCGACTCTGTAAGAAAGGATTTATCGTCCTCTCGTTGAATAACAAAAAATCGTGGCTGAGTTTCAGTAGAAGTAAATGATTTGAGAACGGTATCTAGCGTGATCGGGGTGTCAAACAAAGATCGGGGACGTTTGTTGCTTTTATTAGCGTGGGTGTATGATATTGAAGGGGGAGGGGGGTTCCCAGGGGCGTGGTTTGTGCTGGAAGCCATAGTTGAATGGGGACAACCTACAAAAGTTTCCCGGAATGACAGACTCAACTAACCCGTGTTGGTTCTACCACATAGGGCCTTGTAAACGGAACAGGGTCTATTTCATGGGGCAGCTAGACATGACAACATACACCATTCATGAAGTAGAGCCAGTTAACGATTTCTGCGTGCATCAGGAGGTATGTAGGAAAGTGCTAATTTCACGTCCGGATGGGACACAGACGCAATCAGCTGGCTCGACTCAGACGATAGTTAAATATCCTTTCTTGGTAAGTGATATCTCGACCCGGAAATCCTTTCATCATATTTGGTTTTAAGGCAAATGCATCATCGCCAACAAAGACATGTGGTGTTGGGACTTCCCTTCCTGGTAAAGGTGCCAACTCTGGTATGTTCAGCAGACCTGCGTCTAGCGCTGTACTAAAAGTTGTAGACTGATATATTCCACTGTCATTTTCACGACCGTTTTTACCGATGTCAACGAATAGAAATTTGTAATCGAAACTTACAACGGCGAGCAGTACTATGCTAAAAAATCCCTTGTAATTATAGTACATCGATCCGCTCTTGGCTGGCTTTTTAATTTTAATATGCTTGCCGTCGATCGCCCCCAAGCAATTAGGGAAATTCCATCTCTGACTAAATCCTTGGGCTATCGTACTCCATTCCTCCTTTGTTGTTGGGCACTGAAATAGAATAACCATTTTTTTTTTTTTTTTATGTCCTTCCTATTCAGTTAAAAAACTGATTTTCAAAGGAGGACCTTACCTAAAACTAGGCTATCCAAACAATTAATAATAATGAAAACATAAATATCAATTTCAACAATAACAAAACAAACTACTATACTATATAAAATAAAAATCAAGAACAAGAAAAAATAATTGAGAAATGAAATAAAATCAAATGGTGTATTTTTGTTGGCAGGACATTGTTTTGAATCAGAGGATGGAGAAAGACTGTGATGAAGAGGAAATTCAAGACATTGAAGAGGGCACCCCCATTTCCAGAAAAAGGAAGAAAGGGCCCCCATCTATGAACGCAAGTAGTACGGCCAAAATGGTGGAAGAAAAAGAAGATGCGTTGTTAAATGAGTCAATAAAATGTATGAACTCCTTTGTGGAAGATGACTTAGATATTAACTGTCGCCATCTGGCTGCCCAGTTGAGACAACTATCTCCTCGTGATCGTCGTATTACAAAAACAAAATTAATGATTTAATGTTTAACGTTTTGATTGCTCAACATGCAGATAAAGAGCCTCAGGTGATGACTTACAGTGCCACTTTGCCATCACAAGCCAGAGTAATTGCTAATAGGCAAATTACCATGGGGTATGCCCAATACACAACCCCAGAAGCTATACCTGTAGCATTTGACTATGAGGAAGTTGTATCTGAGGATGGAACGGACAGATTCGTCATAGTGCCCCGACAAAGTTTGTAAATTTTACTCTTGTTTGGTAATAGGCCTAGGCCTAATGGTACCATAATTAATGAATTAATTATACCATTTTTCACATTTCTTATGCCAATATGGCTTTTTGTTTTTCAGCCACAATTTGTAATGTGGGTATCCTCTCGTTTTGTAATAATGGTACCTACCACAGTTAATTATATAATTGTTTACTTTTCTTTTGCCAAGATGGCTTTTTGGTTATTCAGATATTCTTTTGTCTAACTATCCAACTATCCTTTTCTGGCCTGCTTATATGATCGGGCAAGGAGAGAGTAATACACACATATAATCACCTAATCGGATATAATAATAGTAGGTAATAATATGATTTATTTCAATCAATAACGGGATACATTTAATATGCTATTAAGAGTGTACATGCAAAAGGTATGGTTAGGCCTTTTATTCAAGATATATTAAATGTTACTTTGTTTATTGTAGGTTACACATTAAAATATTGTACCGATATTTTTAAATACATTTTTCTTATGCTAGCAATGACTATTCTTTCCACACATTATTGGCCCCTATGGTAGTACTAGGACATGTCTGAAAGTAATTATTGTTTTAATTCTTGTTCTTATTCTTGGTCCTATTCTCGTTACTAGATCTCACATAAAATCTAGCTTTCGTTCTTTACTTGATGCAAGTCTCATTAAATCACATGTTGCCACTTGCATCAAGTAATTAACGATCTAGGTGGATTTTGGGTGAGGTCTAGGAACGAGAATTAAAACAAGATTTACTTTCAGACACGTCCTAGTGCCTGGAGTAGTATGTGTTATAAATTGTTACTTGCCTTCAATACTAAGTGAGAAAGTGTATCTTTTATTGCAGCGCATGTGTCTGGTATTATGTGACTGAGGGAGTGGCGTGATATTCGGTAGAGATATTCCAAGTCCTGGTAAGTGTTTCCTAAAAAAAATATCAGAAAAGCATGTTGGAAATGTTATCCACATCAACTTATAGAGGAAACTAATAACCTTAAATTAAAATCAAAGCTTGTCTTCCTGGTAGGGAGTGCTTTCTACTCCGTTAATAACTTTGTCAGAAGTTAGGCCTGCCTACTGGTAGCTATTTTAAACGGGGTTTTTATTATCATTTAAAAGAGTACCGGTACCTAGTGTATGTACCTGCATAATGCGAGGCTGGCAACCTTCAAGGGTTCACACAGAATTAGGGAGGCTGCACAATAGCCTGGGAACGCAAACACTAACTTGAAAAGCATGCTGTTTTGGTTACCAGAATATGGGAACGGAAAATAAATAATGTGCATTGTGTCGTAAGATAACACAGGATCAAACTTCCCGTTAACGTTGACGGGTTATTAAGTAATATGTCACGAATGTAAACGAGGTCTAGGTTGGTCTATGCCTAGCCTACCAGGTGCAACTCGCTGCCCACAGGAAATGACTTACCTGAAGCGAGATACCTCAATGTTACGGCCAGACGTTCTTCTGCAGGAATAGCTTTTCGCATCACAGTGTTCTTCTTTTGTATTAATAGACACACCAAACTTTCCAACTTGTGGAACGAATACGCAAAAAATTCTTGAGGGCACTTGGATCTTCATTTTGTAGCTCTTGCACAAGGTTGTTATATGCACCCCTTTTTTCTCTTTCATTTAACCAGTTTCTGATCCAAATGGTTCTGTTCTTATTTCTCTTCTGGTTTACTTTCATTTTTCTTGCCTTCTTCCTTCGAGTTATTATAATTCTAATTATGTTGGCTGCAGCGATTGCAACCTTTCTTGTCATTGCGAGAGCAGTACATCGAGTAAATTATTCTTAAAGTACATCCGAGTATTATTCATAGGTTATGGGTACAATGTTTACATCCAAGATAACCTATACCTCTTCGCGGGCTTTGACAACCATAAATAGTACTGAAAGTGTAGTCGGTAGACATCTCTCGCATCAATGATCACGTGATACTACGGCGATCTCTGATTGGGGCTCGCTAACTTTTCTCGCTAACTAGTTGGAATTGTTGGACATTTTTTCAACTCGCGCGAGTTGGCTCAACCGTATATCAGGAAGTTGGCAAGTTGCATGTTATCAAGTGTGGGCCTACTCATAGCGAGATTTTGACGCGAGCCAACTCGCGCGATTTTCTCGATCGTCTATCGTCAGCATTATGGAGGCAAACGGTTGCTTTAATGATATTGTCACAATTTTCTGGATCGGCAGCTAGAACTCTATGATAGACCCTCCACCTGGCTACGAGAATGCCAAAGGCATTTTCAATGGTCCGTCTTCCTCTGGATAGGCGGTAGTTGAACACTTGTTTACTTTCTGACAAGTTCTTGCCTGCATACGGCCGCATCATATTAGCTTCTAGAGCAAAAGCTTCATCAGCAACCATATAGAACGGAAATGGTTCATCACATGAAGACAACGGTTGAGGTGGGGGCAGTGGAAGAGTTCCATTGTTGAGACGCTTTCCGAATTCTGATGGTCGAAAAATACCGCCATCACTTTGCGAGCCATACGCACCTATGTCCACATGCGTAAAAAGGTACTCCGAGTCACATACAGCATAAAGGACAATACTAAACTGCTTCTTATAATTGAAATACTGAGACCCAGTGTTTGGGGGAGCTTGGATCACGACATGCTTGCCATCTATGGCCCCTACACAATAGGGAACATGCATACGATTTTTTTTAGTGTAACAAGTACTTAGTTTTATAGTCTGGTGTCCAACAATTGCATTTGCAAAAGTTTTTTTGTTTTAATTATTATTGAACGGGTCTAATAATGAATTGAATATCACATTTATTTGAATTTCCTCTTGCCGCGAAGAAACGCGCGCTGATTGGTCGGCGGCCTCTGTGACGCAGTATGATGGTTTGGCCTGCGAGCGCGCGACTGCTACAGCTGTGTTTCAGTGCATGATGAGCGATCATTCACGCCCAACGTCGTGTTGTTATCAGTAGCTCGTGTTGCATGAACTAAAATGACAGACGGAGGCTTTACAAAGGCCAACAGCACAAATTTACCGCAGATAGATGGTTGTATGGTGGCGAATTTCTTTGCGGGAAATGATCAGTTCACTGGAGCGGAGTTACGGGGTGTGAAGAATAATGCCAGTCACACATATTTTCTTGACTTCTTTTAGCCTAGTGTCTTACCACATAATTTGTTGTTTTTATACTCACGATCATATTTATTTTATACAATAAAAAATTATATATAAAATACAATGTTCCTTACAATACATACATTAATTTTGTCGTCATTATTCCGATTTGTTAATTATTTATTATTTATCTCCGAAGTCCAAACCAAATCCCATCATGATTGATTTTGTAATACTAAATAATATGTAAAATATGTACATAGTAATACCCCCCCCCCACCCCCCCCCCCCCCGAAATTCCATGTCGTATTGAGTGGCATTTCGAAAGGGAGATTTCGTGACGATATCGAGCTGGTTTAGTAGTCCCAACACTTCTTAAATGATCCCTTGACCTTGTACTCCCTCACAGCTGCAAAGAAGACACTTGAAGTCTTGTTGATAGTCGAGAGCTTGGATGAATGAGGGTCATGGACACTTCCCCCTCCCCCCTCCCTACAGATGCCCACCCAAAACATTGTGAATGTAAACAATACTTAGTGTATGGATCAAGCAGATGTTAAATCACAATTTTTATTATATTCCTCTTTATTTATTTAAAACTTGAATTACAGCACATTATACTGTGATTACAGTTGCTAACCCTGTGACAAATTTAATAACCTCTAACCCACCACTACACGCTTGAACGTTTATCCTTCCAATCCCTCGACTGAGTTCATTATCTTATCTAAAATAAAACACATTGAAATGATCTTGGCAGCAAAACAACATCGATGTCATTAATATAGGGTTCTTACTGACATCTCGTCTCGCTGCTTCCAACCACTGTCTTCGTCGTTTATTGTTTTTTGGCACACACACAAATATCTTCTCTGGAGTCTTTACACTTGTGTTAGTACACATGGGTACTATGCACCACTTATAAGGGCCAGAAGATGTTTTAGTCTCCATAGTGCACAATGTTCGATGAGCGGTGTGGGCGAACGCGTGCAGTCGACTGCGCGACACCGGCAGACTACTATCATGTAACGTCACTAGCGATTCATCATGGCGGCGGCCGTTTTTTCGCGCCAAAAGAGTGAACGCAACTAAAACTATTATTTTGAGGGGTAGAATGACTCGATTTTTAAATTGTAAAGACATAATATCAGTTAATATCGTGTACAGATTTTAAAAATCACATTAGAAAGTTAAGTGCAAGTTCCCTATTGGGCATATTCCAGTGTTCTAGGAAACCTTTGGCCACATTGACATAGTCGTCTTTCGTAGGTTCGCAAAGATAGATTAATGAAAGGTTCTTCCAAATGGCACGTGTAGTCTCGTGGATTATGAGACAGCAGGTAGACCTACCAATACGAAAACTACATGCTATACTCTGTAGGGAATCACCTGTGGCCAGGAATCTGATTCAATAAAGTAATGTGTTTGACTTAAAATAGTGTCGTATCGATTTTAATATTTCACAAGCCTGTTAACATACCTTAAAGTAACTGCAAGGCGAAAACCAGGTGATAAGTGTTTGTTGTTTTTACTGTTCTTCTGAAGCAGTGGTCCTACTATTGACAACAGCAAATCAAATTGTTCAGGCGTCATCCTTGTGTACAAAAAGAGCTGGTCAGGATCACCCAGGATTAGGAGCACACGATAGGCATTTTCTGTGATCTAAGCAAAGCCTTTGACAGTGTGAATCACACCATTTTACTTAAAAAAACTAGAACATTATGGCATCAGAGGCATAGCTAATGATTGGTTCAAATCCTACTTGACAAACAGGAAACAGAAAACGTGTGTTAAACAAGCTGATGATAATAATAATGAGAAAAATCATTTTTCCAAATGGGGGGAAGTTTTATTAGGGGTCCTACAAGGATCTATACTTGGACCAATTCTCTTTCTTGTCTATATTAATGATTTGCCGGGCAACATCGCTGCAGACTTGTTAACTCTCTTTGCCGACGATTCAAACGTCCTAATTACAAATACAAATTTTGCTGAATTATTGTCCAAGGCTAATTTGGTAATGGCAGAGATAAATAACTGGTTTGATGCGTACCTTTTATCTCTAAATCCCAAAAAATCCAAAGTAATTTATTTTAAGATTAAGCATACGGTCCCTCTACAAATAGTTGTAAATGTACAGAATGTACTACTTGAGCAAAATTCACATGTTCCCTGCCTGGGTGTACAGCTTGACGAGAATCTTGATTGGACGAACCACATTAACGCATTATGTATCAAACATAATTTTCTGGGGAAACTCTGTACTGTGGGAAACTGTTTTCAAACTTCAGAAGAGAGCCATCAGGAATATGCTCCATCTCAATCGTATAGAATCTTGCAGAATTCATTTTAAAAAATGAAAAATATTAACCATGCCTTGTTTATATATAATTCAACTTCTGACATTTGTAAAAAGCAACATCAAGGACTTTGAAACAAACCTGGACATACACTCACATAACACTCGCCAAAACAACTTTATCAGAATTCAAAGGCAAACTTCAACACAATGCCAAAAGAGTCCATTTTACCAGGGAACCTTACACTACAATGCACTACCTTATGAAATAAAAGATTGCACTAGCCTATCATTATTCAAATTTAGGCTAAAAAATATGTTAATCGATGAATCCTTTTATTCTGTACAAGAGTTCAAAGAAAAGTTCCTATAGTAGTAAGCTCTAATTTCTTAAATGTTTTCATGCTGTTAAATGTATTTAAATGTGCTGTGGAACTATTATCTTCATGTACTTAATCTAGTGTTAATGACTAACTGTACTATAGGCTTTCTTTATTATGTACAAAAGTTCAAAACAAAGTCCTTATTAAAGGCTTATTACTTCAACTTTAAATGTTATTGTGTTAAATATATTCAATTGAGGATGCACAGAGGATGCATAATGCATCAAAGCAAAGTTTCTATTACAGGCTATTTCAACTTTAAATATTGTTTTGTTTTGTGTTGTAATGGAAACACCCGTCATGTCTGTGCTGTATGCACACGCAGACCACACTCTTCGCACATCTCGTCAGAGATTAAGACTTTGTATTACCATCTATGTATGTCTTGAAGAATAAATATCTTTATCTTATCTTTACCTTACCTCATTTCTAGTTTTAAATTATCATAGTCCCCCTGTTCAAATCTTTTTTAATTGATAGGCCTAACTCCCCATCTACGCTTACGACGCCCAATCATCCGTTCGTCTCTCAAATACTTCGCTCCTAATGCTGCTCCTAATAGACATAGTAAGGATACTGCTTTGGCAGCTTCCTTATTATTATTACCATCCATAACCAAAATTGTTTATTTCATCTGACAAGCACACTCACCACTTTGAGGTTAAATTGATCGATTTTTGGATTTTGGGCGCTTTTAACGGCGAGGGTCATTCGCGCCATTGAGGTTAAAACCACAGCCAGCTAGATCTATAGTATTTACGTATACATACGACAAGAGGGCCATGAGAAGCAATGCTGTGATTGGTTGACCTATGTTAGCGTGAACAGCTTTAAGTTGACTACAATAAGTTACAATTATAAGTATAAGTTTAAGTATTAGCGTGAATGGGCCTTTAAACCTTTCGGTGGAAAACCATTTATTTTTATGTCTTATTGAACTAAGGCAGAATAAACAAAGGTATGAATAGAGTTTGTTATTTGTATATCGCAAAATACTGTCTCAAATATTTTTGTTACGTGGATAACATTCATGTCCTTGCAGTGGGGTGAACTAAATATCTGGCCAAGTGCGGAGTTGGTCAAGTACTATATGCCAAGTGCTTTTAAAAGGAAATTCCCTAGTACACGTGTTATAATAGATGACACTGAGTTCCCGATTGAAAAACCAACAGAGCCCAACGCACAACAAGTTACCTTTTCTACCTATAAGAATCGGAACACTTTGAAAGTTGTACTAGGAGCAACACCGGGTGGATTAATATCCTACTGCTTAGAAGTCTATGGTGGCGCTGCTAGTGACAGACAGATTGTGGAGAGGGGCAACTTGATCGACATGTGCTCTCAAGGTGATAGTATAATGGCAGATCGAGGATTTAATGGGCAAGATTTATTTGCCGCTAAAGACATAACTATAAACATACCATCATTCTTGAAGGGTAAAAGCCAGCTGTCTGGACTAACCGTAGTTCATGATCGTAAGATCGCAAGTAAACGTGTTCATATTGAACGCATTATTGGTCTTACGAAAACCTATCGTATCTTAACCCTGCATTACTCGCGTGGGGTATATATTACCCCAGTGCTGCAAACTCTAATGGTTCTCAGTAATATTCAAACTTACCGCTCTCTCCTTCTATGTATTCTCAAGTTAGTCTATCTTTTATGTTTTTCTACAACAAAATGTTAAGCAGGGTTTTTAGTTTTAATAGGTTACATGATTGAAAATAGTTGGGGTTTCCATGATCCCACGCGATGACTGGCGCTAGTTTCAGACCGCTTCAGACGGTTGGCGGGAATGAGTGTAAGCAGGTGTAAGCTTGTTGTTTCTCCAGTAAAAAGCGTTTTGAATGCTGTTTGGTATGTAATCTCCATCATAATTATATATCCTTATATTAAGTTATAAAAATCCCCCTTTTACCCTTTGACCTTATAACAATAAATTTGTATTTAGTTATGCACTCACAATTAGTAATTATCTAATGCTTAAATTTTTTGGTTATGTTTAAATTAGGCATAAACCGAAGTAAGTCAACAAAACAAAATGAAAAAATTTGGGCCAAAAATGTTCCTACTATAGAAATTCGGCAATTAAATGTATTACTGTAATTTCAAAGTAAAATATGTAATGTTTACAAAAAATAAAAATTTCAGCCGTTTAAACTCCTTAATTGATGTTGTTATCTGAAAGCAGTAGTAGAATACATTCCAAGTAACTAAAATATGTGAACCCTACGTCCAAACTCCATCACAACTCCAAACTACAGATAATTCAATTTGGGGTTATATATACCCCACGCGAGTACTGGCGTTAAAAAAAACCACGCGAGTAATGGAGGGTTAAAGCAAGAACTTAACACTCACTTTGTTACTCTGGGTAACGATATTTATTTTGTGTGTGCAATGCTATGCAACTTTCGAGAGGGCATTGTAGGCAAGAAAGCATAGAGCTAATGACAATCAGTGACGGTGAATATTCCTTACATGTAGATAGGCCTAACAATAATTTATAATGTGTTACGATATTGCTACATATTCACATAGCACAACGAGTATTTGGCTGCGTACTGGTTATTTTTATAATAATATTACAGCTTTACATTGTTTGCCAGTGGTAGTCAAACTGTCACTTAGGCTATAGGCTTCCCTACCCATGGATTGTTGCTTCATGTAAGTTTTAGTTTAGTTTAGTTTTACCATAATCTAAATACAAATACTTTTCCCTTATTGCTGGTAGAAAATGTAAATCAGCAAATACTACAAGCTTTACTAGCAAGTAGGCCTACTCAATCAGTTCCTGGTTTCGTTTTATATTTATAATGGCGGTGTTTTTATGTGTATGAACAATGAAGTCACAACTATTTCTTTTAGTAGCCAATAGTTGTTCCTGAATCTGGAAATAGTATGTGTGATTTTGTTTAGGTTTAGTGCTCCATTGACAATTTCCAAATAATGGCACACTGACGGGAGAAATAAAATTGTCTTAAGCTGTAAATGCGCATTTCACTTCAATCACTTTATCATTGCGAACCAGTCCATCAGGCGATGCGCCAAGATAGGGGTGTGTATCCACAGCAAGAAGTCTACACAAATTGACTACGTTGCCTGTAAGTTCTGTGTATTTTTGTATGGCCCACCTGTTCATTTAAGATTCCATGTTCCATCTGCCTACTGACAAACGTCTTAGGATTTATGATGGATTCACATAACTTATCCATATCTCTTCGCTCAGTAACGGAATAGATGTCCTTAAACTTTGTGGATGTGACCCGAACAGATTTTTCTTTGAGCCACTGCTTGTTTCTAGGTTGACCCCTTGTACTAACTTCAATGTTGATTATCTCTTCTTCGGTTAATGTTAGTGATTGATTGATTGATTTATGGGGCTTAAAGTCTCATATTTGTGCAACAATGGCTAATCGAGACGATGGGCGGGTGATAATGAAGATGAGAAACATAAAAGAAGAATAAAGCCATATCCGAATCAGATCCATTGTACGTCGCGTGGGTCATCATACGGGAGTCCAGCAAGGGAGGGCAGGGCCAAGTGGGAGGAGAAATATTTAGTGGGACAGTGGGGGGGAAAAGGGATAGGGTCTCCTTTCGTCGCCTCTTACGACTAGCAGAGTCACTCTGGACCTATTCTACCCCGGGCCGAGACGGGTCGTTAATGTTTGTATACCCAACTTTTTATACAATTTCATGCTCATACTACCAATATAATCATGGTCATTGTGAAAGCCATATTATGTATTGGCTGGAGGCAAAGTTTGCAATATGGGCATTGTAGTGTGTGCAGATGCAGCATAGTTTATGCATATGTTGTTGTTGTTTGGGTACATTTTCCTGAGGTGGAGTGGGCGTGGATCAAACGTTGGAATGTCCATTGTTTGGGTACAAACTTCAGCCAGTACTTTATTTTTATTTTCGGTTACATCTGCAACGGCTAACAGCAATGTACCGATGTGCTTGCAATGGGCATATGGTCCAATGCCAGCTGCACATTTGCATTGACTTTCCAAAATACTTCCATCATCTTTAAGCAATATGTCGACTGTATAAAATACTTGCTTCATTTGAGCTCTACACTTGCCGGAGATGGATGTGCCCTCTGTGGTGTAGTTCAAATAGACCGCCGTGTGTTGGTGCAGCTTATGTTGGTAGTACTGGCGCTGGGCGGTGCATGAGGAGATTGGAGGTTGGTGTTACTGTACTGAAGCCGAGGTTACGAGGCTAGAGAGATAATAAATACAACGTAATTTACAATATAACTGGTTCATTATTATTCGTCACGAAACACGACATGGTGCCAGGTGTGGGGTGAAAATCATTCTGAAGAAACAAAACAATACCCACCCCAGTTTATAAAAGCGTGTATAGTCGTGAAAAATGGGCCAGGACTAAGCCCTAGGCTGACGCCTGACAGGAGCACATGGTGAGTAGACTACTGAATACCTAAACAAGGTTCAGGGACGTAGCTACAGCAAACAAGTGAAATTAATAAAATTGTAGGGCTTGCACATAGGCCTAGTGTAAAAAAAAAAAATAAGAAACAAAATAAAATGGAGGAATTACAAAGGCAAATTGAAGCTCTCCAACAACAAATGCAAGCTATGAACCAGCATGGGGGAACAGAAGGACCCACCCATGGTCCGTTAAACTTAGGCCTACCACTGCAGGTATATAGCTATAGTGGCCCTCCACCTGAGAGGTTTTCTCTCAAGGCAAGTGACTGGGAGACATGGATTACCAGGTTTGAAAGGTACAGATCAACATCGGGCCTGATTCAGAGGGAACAACGTATACAGGTTGACAATTTGCTCCTGTGCATGGGGGAACAAGTCGAAAAACTCCTCACAACACTTAAGAAAGGTCCAGAAGACCTTGTTGAGTATGAAGTCGTAAAGCACATATTTTTCGACTATTATACAAAGCGAGTTAATCTTGTTTATGAGCGAGTGAAGTTCAACCAAAGATACCAGAGCGAAGGAGAACCAGCCCAAGATTACATTGAGGAGATCATGCAATTGGTAAAGTCTTATAAATACGGTACATTAGCAGACGAGCTTGCTAGAGATAGGATAATTGTAGGTATCCGGGACAGACGGTTGTCTGAAACCATGCAACAAGACAAAACTATAAAACTGGAAAAGGTTATGGCCCGAGTAATACAAGCAGAAGAGGTTCGAAACCAACAGAAAATTGTTAGGGCTAGTTCGTCATCAACCGAAGAAACAAAGGGCATAAGGTCAGCGAATGTAGAGCAAATAAGTAATAATTACAAAAGGAAGTATGGATGGCCTTCAAATAAACAACAAGCTAATCAGCAGACGGATAGAAAGGCTAAAGCAGTAGGCCAATGTGGAAGGTGTGGTGGAAACCAGTCATTCATTTAAAGAATGTCCAGCCTATAAAGCTACATGCCATAAGTGCAAACGTAAAACCTGTAGGTTTTACAGGTTTGTGTTTGTGTTTGTGTTTGTTTGTTGTGTTTGTTTTGTTGTGTTTGTTGTGTTTGTTTGTGTTTGTGTTTACAGGTGTGTGTACAGGTTTTACCTGTTGGCCTACTGCTGCCTACAGGTCACTTCAGGAAAATGTGCCGGACTAAAAACGTGGATGAATATCAATACTGACAACATTCATAACTCCTTTCGGGCGGTTTAGATACAATAGATTACATTTTGGGATTTCATCCGCACCAGAAGTATACCAGAAAGTTATCAACAAAATTCTCCAGAATGAAGAAGGGGTGTTGGCTCACCTGGATCATTTATGGAAAAGATAAAGAAGAGCATGATGAACGAGTTCATAAAGTACTAACAAAACTACAGGGGGCCGGGGTGACCCTAAATAAAGATAAATGTAAATTTAAAGTACGAGAGATAAACTTCCTGGGACACATTGTGGGGAGCGAGGGACTGAAAGCAGATCCCGACCGTATTAGAGCTATTACAGAGTTTCCAATCCCAACGGATGTGTCAGCTGTTCGCCAATTCTTGGGAATGGTAAATTACATTATGAAATTCATACCAGATGCAGCAGACAGAACAAAAGATCTCAGAGAGTTGCTCCAAGTAAAGTGTATTCCACTGAAAGAATTCACTGACGTAGCCGCATTTCCCCTCCGACCCCGCCAAGGGTCTTCCCCCACTACTCGGCCGCGCGGCGAGTTCGAGGGACTGACCGTAAATTATTCCTGTCAAGATGCCCTCTATTCAGTCTCTATTGATACAGTTAATCGCTTCAGAAACACATACAAAATCTACAGATTCAAAATTTCTTAACTTTTAACCAATTATTTGGATTCTTGAATAAAAACAATCACGTTTTTATGTTTGAAACGTCCCAATAGACCGACTACATCACAAGAAGATAATACTGACACTTCAATACGGTTAGAATAACTTCTTCAGATGACGTAACCGATTAATCACAACACATACGTTAATTGGATGTGGAAAGTGGCATAATAGGCATAATAATAGGCATAATAGGCCTATAGATGGAAGATGATCCAAGTTATAATACGTAAATTATGATGATCATTCTCTTTTATGACCTTCACATCCAAATACACAACGAATTAAAATTAAAATCACGTTTCTTGTTGCTTTACGTCTCTATTGCTGCTATAATAAATGGGGATGACAGACAATTTGAAAAAAACATTAGTTGTGCTAGATTCGAACGCATGCACCTTTCGGTAGGAGCCACCACGCGGGCTGTCTTTTTCTTTTCGGGTATTAATATGTAACGGCAAGTGCTTCGATTAATCATTGTTAATAACGATGCAATCAAGCACGCCTGATACAAAAAACACATTATTTGACATTGAAATATTGAGAAACAATTACACAATTATCACATCACCGTTACTCATCGACGCATTCTTTTGTCACTCGTCCTACCCCAAAGTATATTTTGAAAGAAAATTGAATGTCCCGCGATACACCTTTAAGACCATTGACTTGGCGACATCGAAAAATGACATCTGGCAGGGAAACAACATCTTCAATGCTCTTTTGTTAAATAATCGCCTTTTGTTGGAAAGATTAGTCGACGGTTTCGTGTCTTCGACGTGAGACGACGGATTAAATATTTATTGTACAGCTAAATTATAATAATCTACTCGTGCGTGGGTGTGTATCAGCAGAGTGCATAAGACTGAGGTCCGTACGAATTCAGAGTCGATAATTAATTGCATTAGAACTCAACTCTGTTTGCTAGGGTTTTTTTTGTATGGAAAATATTACGTATAAAATAACTAGCAACAGTTTATACAGATTTCCAATGTGGTAGGGGTCGACTATGAACACTTGTATTCACACTATATGGCCCATAAAGTGAATACAAGTTTCTATTTTAGTGTGCGAATGCCTTCGTGCATGATCTGTGAATTGTTATGTATACCAAGTTTAGTTATTTATTTAGGCCTATTTGTTTATTGCATAACATCAACACTCAACAGGTACAGAACCCACAAATGACGAATAATACAAAAATGGTTTAATTAAGCACTGAAGATAAATATAAACAAATGAACAAATGAGTGATAAAAACATAAGTTAAATAACAAACACCGTGACGGAAACTGTCAGTCAATAAAAAAAATGAGTTACAACTTTACACATGTCGCAGGATTTCCAGTTTTAAATAACTAGGAAAACGCTCTGTTTGACGCGTTGATAAGCGAGCGCGTCCATATCTACGAACGTTCTGCCGAAAAGACAATTCAAGAATGTGCATTTCAAAATTTTTTCTAATTTCCATAGCTATTATACTTCCCGATATTGTTGATTGATTAATGGGGCTTAACGTCTCATATTTATGCAACGATGGCTAATCGAGACGATGAGCAGGTGATAATGAAGATGAGAAAGATGATAATGAAGAATAAAGCCACATCCGAATCAGATCCATTGTACGTCGCGTGAGTCGTCATACGAAAGTTCAGCAAGGGAGGGCAGGGCCAAGTGGGAGGAGAAATATTCAATGGGACAGTGGGGGGGAAAGGGGATTGGGGTGTGGACTGCACTTCGTCTGACTTCTCCTCCTCGACCAGTCCGGCTTGGGTGGCCCTACCAGAAGCATACGCTTCCGCCGGCATAGCTCTCGGGATCAACAAAGCACGCAAACCTGCCCACCACGATAAGGTGGCAGTCCCTGGGCAGGTTCCGATATTGTTGAATGCAGTGCAAGTGCAATTTTCGTTGTCATTCTGTCTAGTGTTTTCGCGGCGGTCCGCCACCGTTACTAACAGGGAATGAGTGTAACTTTGTAACTTTTCGAACGATTTTGCCTCAAAACTATACACCTTCAATCCACATCGTGGCTTGTGGATGGTCCAGATTTCAAGTTGATCGGACTTTCCGTTCGACCGCTATCGACAGACATAAAAACAAAACAAAAAACAAACAGACTGAAATGCCATTAGAGTCTAGTACACACAAAAAAAAACAGAACGAAGTGCCATAAGAGTCTCGTGGAGACGCTCGCTTCGCTCGCTTAATAAAACAAAATAAATAAATAAAAATAAATTTGTATTTATAATTTACAATAATTTATGATAACTCCTAAGTAATGCATTTGTATAGTGACTGAGAGTATACGGCAAAGTAGTGATTGTTTCTTCTTTATGAAGCTGTTGGCCTATTAGGACGATTCAAACATGGAAACGTATTGGTTTTTATTCAAGAATCCAAATAACGTGTTAAAACTTACGAAATAATGAATCTGTGGATTTTGTATGTGTGACTACAGTATGAATAGAGGACATTTACAACAGGACAGGACAGGTATAATTTACGAGCAGTCTCTCACTCTGAGCGCGCGGCCGGGTGGTGGGGGAAGACCCTTGGCGCGCATAGCAGTTGCGTGCAAAAACGGCAGTGAATTCATTCGGTGGAATACACTTTAGACAGACAATTTTTGTGGACAGATGCTCACCAGAAGTCGTTTGATGAACTTAAGGTGATGTTGACAACGACACCAACACTCGCTCTATTCAATCCAAACCTGGAGACCAAAGTATCAGCAGATGCGTCAAACTATGGCATAGGAGGGATACTAGAGCAGCGTCAACCAGATGGAAGGTGGCACCCAGTGATGTACTGTTCTAAAGCTCTAAGCGACACTGAGCGCAGGTTTGCACAGATAGAAAAGGAAGCACATGGTATAATGTGGACTTGTGAACGGTTCCAACAGTTCCTAATAGGGCTAAAATTCTTAATTTGCACGGATCATAAATAACCTTTGATCCAGCTATTGGGTGATAAGCCAATCTCAGAACTGACAGCTAGAATGCAGAGGTTCAGAATGCGACTCATGAAATTCCAGTATGACATTGTCCACGTGCCAGGAAAGAGCTTCTTCACTCCAGATGCACTATCGCGAGCCCCATTACAAAATGTGGATACCGGAAGTGATATCTTGATGCAATATGAAACTAAAATATGTATTGATACAATCATTCGCAGTTCATTCTCAGATGCCACGATTGAGACTGTAAAAGAGGCACAAGCCACTGACAAAACTTGTCAGAAAATACAACAGTATGTCATAAATGGTTGGCCAGATATATACGACTGTGAGTCAAAAACAACTCCCTACCACAAGTACCGACATGAACTATCATTCGTAGACAATCTTCTAATGCTCGGTGAAAGGATCTACATACCGGCAGGCCTAAGGTCGGAGATGCTCAATCGAATACATGAAGGTCATGAAGGGATGGTGCGCTGTAAACAACGAGCCAAAAGCAGCATTTGGTGGCCAAATATCAATAATCACATCGAAAACAAAGTAAACAATTGTGAATCTTGTATAAAGCAACGCTCCAATCACTGTGAACCAATGATTCCAACAGACATACCTGAATTACCATGGACTGTGGTGGGTGCAG
Source organism: Isoperla grammatica (assembly GCA_945910005.1). Lineage (NCBI taxonomy): Eukaryota > Metazoa > Arthropoda > Insecta > Plecoptera > Perlodidae > Isoperla > Isoperla grammatica. Next base: position 18,227,147 of record OX246742.1, on the reverse strand, counting down.
ATCTCTCCGAAGTGGAAGGTAAAACGTTTTAAGTAATTCAAGATTGTTACTCAAAGTATCCCGAAGTAGTTTACATGCAGCAATCTTCCACTAGCAAAGAAGTAATCAACAAAGTAAAAACTATATTCTCCCGGCATGGCATTCCACGACTAGTATGTTGTGACAACGGGCCTCAGTTTAAGTCATACGAGTTCAAACAGTTCGCTGAAATTTATGGTTTCAAGTTGCGGATGAGCAGCCCAAAATATGCCCAATCAAATGGACAAGCGGAACGTGCCGTGCAGATCTGTAAGAACATACTAAAAAAGTCTGTAGACCCATGCCTAGGATTGTTAGCATATCGTAACACTCCATTGTCATGTGGGGCCACACCAGCTCAGCTTTTGATGGGCAGATATCTTCGTGACACTTTGCCACAAACCGACTCGCATCTCAGACCAAGACTTCCCAATCATGGAAAAATTCAAATAGATATGAGTAAGATAAAAGATCAACTAGTATCAGACTACAACATCAGACACCGTGCGTCTGATTTACGCCCTTTGTCAGAAGGGGAGAAGGTGTGGGTCATTGACCTACAGCGTTTTGGTTCTGTAAGTCAACCAACAATGGAGCCAAGGTCATATGTCATTGACACCAGCAAGGGAGCTGTAAGGCGAAACCGTAAACATCTCATTGCGGCGACTGAGCCCAACAGCTCAAGTCCAACTCAAGAACCCATTGCTCAGCCATGCAGTTCGACATCGTCCAAGGTGGGGGACCCGTCTCAAACATTCCCGGAGCCAGAGCAGCAGACTAGAAGAGAGCAGTTCCCAGCCCGTCAAAGTAACCGGAAGACACGTCCCCCCAGGCGATACTCTCCAGGTTATGAATAAATTATAGACATTCATGGCATTTTCAATGATTTGACAAAAATGACAACAAAAAAAAAAATGACGAGAAAAAAAATGCAGTTGTTGCATTTATTAGTGCATACAAGGCTATTGAATCACACTACTGTAGAAGTAAAACCACAGTTCGGGTGTATCTCCCTTGTAAATTAAGCATTAAGAAAATGTGGCGTGCATACAATTCTGATTGTGTTCAACAACTTAAAGTTCATTACAGCTACTTCCGTATGGTATTTAACACCAAATTTAATATCGGATTTGGCTCACCTCTAACAGATGCTTGTTCTACCTGCTTAGAGTTAGGGAAAAAAATAAAAAAAAGAAGAGAATGCTGAGAAACTACAGTCACTGATAACCCAGAAAAGAATACATACACTAAGAGCAAATGCGTTTTTTTCCCTATTGCGCGAAGAAAGAGAACGGTTATTCACGCTTTCATATGATTGCCAAAAAGATATGATCCTGCCAAAAATTCCGGATCAGGCAACATATTACAGTAGACAACTTTACATGTACAACTTCACGATTGTGCAAGGCACGTCCAAAAGTAAACTAACAAAGGACAATGTGTTTAGTTACTGTTGGTTGGAATGAATGAATGAATTATTGGATGTTTAACGGCGCGTCAACAACTTGGTTATTTGCGCCAAAACGAGACATATGTGACTATATTACATAACTATAAATCATCCTACAGAACAGTACAGAACTTTAGGTCTAACAAATAAAGCTTACAGACAACGTATTTTTAAGTTTATAGTTTATTAAAGAGTGCACAATAAGCACAATAATATGCACAATAAGGGATCCAATGAAATAGGGTCCGCTTTGTACCATAGACTGTGCAACTCTAATTTGACTGGGATTGATACAGTACGATTAATAGCTGATGGTTGTGGCGGCCAAAATAAAAACTGTATAATCGTAGGTATGTGCAGTAAGTGGCTTGCTGAAGAAAGCCCCGCCAATGTAAAAAAAATTGAGCTAGTTTTTCCTGTGGTAGGGCACTCATTTATGCCACCAGATCGCGTGTTTGGGTTGATCGAAAAAAAGGTGAAGAAGAGAAACAGGGTAGTTAAACCAGATGAGTACCTAGAAATATTTTCGGAACATGGTACCGTCATACGGCTAGGTACCGACTGTGAAGTTTATGATTGGAAAACAGCTGCACAAAATGTGTTAAAAACGACAACCTTGTGGCATTTTCAATTCAAGCCCTGCAAAAGATTATTTCTTTTTAAATCTGGAGGAAATGTAACAGTCCAAGGTGAGCTCAACTATCGATGTGAAGTTGGGATGCCAAAAGGAATATGTAAAAAAGGAAAAAAGGTGTCTCAGATTGTCCCTCAAATCATAGGCAGTGGAGTAAAAGTAAATCATTTAAAACTTACTGACATTGAAAACTTACTAAAGAAACATTTTGGGGATACATGGGAAGACGATGAAGAGCTATTGTTCTACAAAAATTTAATTGGTGACCGTAATGCAAGTTTGGCTGCCAACAATGAAGACGACCATGCCAACGATCCACAAGATGGTTGCGAATATCATGTTGAACATGAAATGCATGTGTAAAAGTACTGTTCAAACTAACAGAATACAAAATTTGTATGTGTTGAAAAATCTTTCTTATTGATTAATATACTATTAACATTTTTTCTACTGCCCGTCAAAATCCAAAAACGGACATCATAAAACAATTTTCTTATTGCTAATTTCTCTCAACAGAAAAAACTTAATAAATAACAGTTTCATTATACAACACAATTTGATAGTATGTTTATTTTAAAATAAAATGTGACCATTTCATTTCAAATTTTAGTTTCAAAGTTTTTGTGTAAAATGCAAACCCAGCCATCTCCGAGTGTAACATGCAAACCCAGCCATCTCCAAATTAAAATTAGCTGTCATAGTTACAGTTTTTAATAAATATTTCCTTATTATATGGAAAATTATTTTTAATTATTATCATTAATAAAATAACAACAATATGGTTACCAGTTCATTTGTTTAAAAGAAAACGGTAATTTACATTTTCCAAAGAACAACTTAGCGTGGAGATGGCTGGTTTTGCATTTCGCCGCCTCAAATGTGAATTTATTTTACTTTATTCATTTATCTTAAGTCGAGCGAGACTTTAGTTGCCGCTGTCAGCGAGAAACCAAATTTAAATGCCGCGGCCACAGCCTTCTCGAGCGTCGGTTCAATCCGCGGATTGACCAGTCGAGAAGGCTGTGGCCGAGATTTAGTTGAGCCGGCACTACGGTGGCGCTGGCTACGTCAAGCTTTGCGTGCAAAGCCCAATTGTTGTACCACCGAGGGAAGAATGATACGTACTGGCGGGCTATGGTTACAACAGGGGATCAAGTCCAATTCATTAAAGCCTAAAGCCGTTCATGAGAGCTTTGGTCACGTAGGGTCCTACAAAATGTACAGACTTCTGTCGGAATACTTTAACTGGCGTAACATGCGTCGCACAATCGTAGGCGTGACGCGCGTGTGTGACGTATGGCAATGAGCTAAACCCCCCAACCTAGCACTGTCTGGTGAGATGGGGCGTGTGGTAGCGACGGCGCCGAATGAGTTGGTGACTACGGGTTTGTACGGCCCGCTACCTAAAGCTCGCGGGGGAGTATGTTTTATATTATGGCGTTTTCCAATGGCCGCACTGGACTGCACTGAGTGCGCACCGAAAAAGTTCTTGCTGTTCCAATGACCGCACTGAGTGCGGTTTTTCGTATTCCAATGGCAGTATGAACCGCACGAGTGCGCACTGACCCGCACTGAAAAAATAGCAAGTGCAATTGCAAAATGGCTACGCTTGACGCGCGCAAATTAATTCTGCTAATGGATATTTTAGAATCTTCGGACAGCAGTGACGATGTCATGATAGTAGAGTTACTAGCCAATGATAAGGAAGCCAAACCAAAAGTTTCTGGATTTATTCCAGACGTTGTACATAACTACTCTGATGAAGAGGTAAGCACTTGTCTAGTCATAGGCCTACATAACCTTAAAAAGCCTAGACCTAGAATTATTATTATTATTATTATTATTATTTGTGGTTTAAAGGCACAAAACATCTGGGTTATCAGTGCCTATTTTTCCTATTTAAATCTTGTTAATAAGGTTAATTGATTTAAGGAACTTTAAAATGTTGTCGGTTGCGTCAGTTTTATCTGACAGGTTTTCTATAAGTGTGGATTTTACCTTACATCTTTGTCGTTCGGTTTAATACTTTGCACAATCTAAAATTATGTGTTTGACAGTCAATGTCACATTACAAGCATCACATACTGGTTGGGGTTCACTATTTAGAAGATAGCTCTGAGTAATATAGGTGTGACCGATTCGGATGCGAGTTAAAACCACTTCCTCGCGGCGACATGAGCGCTGGGAGGAAAGCCATGGAGTTACAGAGTCTTTTATTTCTCTTAGTTTGTTGTTTCGTATGCTCTGCCACTCGTTATGCCATAGCTTCTTTGATTTAAGTTTAAAAGACGCTTTCAGGTCCGCAGTTATAACTAATTGACAGTCGTTGCTGTCAGTGGTACAGGCTTCTTTAGCACATCGATCTGCCACCTCGTTACCAAGAATGCCTGCATGACCAGGCACCCAACAAAAAACTATGGACTTACGTTTGGCTAAAAGTTTCGATAAAATTGTTTGAATTTTAACAATCAATGGGTGCCTAGCATATACTTCTAAAAGTGCCTGAAGGGAGCTCAGAGAGTCGGTGCATATTAAAAACTTTGATGTCTTGCTTCGAAAGGCATATAAAAGACTTTGCATGATTGCGAAGAGTTCCGCGTTAAAAATGCTAAAAAGTGAGTCTAGGTGGAATAAAAACTTTTCATTGTCAGTAATAAAAGCGCAGCCGACCGAGTCCTCGATTCTCGACCCATCTGTAAAAATGCATTCGTGATCGGAGTATAGGGAACGAATTTGATTAAACATTGCTTGATATTGCAAGCACGATGTAGTGCTTTTCTTGTATACTGACATTTGAGTGATGCATTTGGGCATACTGATCGTCCATGGCGGGACAGCGGCAAAAGAATTGGTAAAAACAAGAGGTGGGGCAATACCTAGACAATTCATTAGTTCAAGGGATCGAATACCTGCTGGTCGAGTGGTCTTTTGTCTAATGGCGTAACGGTCTTGGTATGGTGGATTTAATATTATGTCGTAGGCAGGGTTCTTAGGTGACCCCGCCAATGAGGCGACATAGCTAAGTAGTAGATAGTCTCTCCTGGATGACAGCGACGGTTCTCCGGATTCACAATACAGACTGGGGATGGGGCTGGTTCTAAAAGCACCCGTTGACAATCTGATCCCTGTATGGTGTATTGTATCCAAGGTTTTGAGATATGAGCGTCTTGCTGAAGCATATATAAAACTAGCAAAATCGAGTTTTGACCTAATAAGGGAACGGTATAACCGGAGCATGACGGTGCGGTCTGCCCCCCAGGTTGTATTGCTGAGTATTCGTAGGATATTCAGAGACTTTGAGCATTTGGATTAAAGTTGTTGTAGATGTGGTTTCCAATGAAGTTTTGTGTCAAAAAGCATTCCCAGGAAGCGGGCAACTTCTGAAAACAATAGGTCTTGACCTCCCATCTTTAGATTTGGATGTGAGCAGATTCCACGACGACGGCTAAAGTGAATACATGTTGTTTTTAAAACCGAGAATTTATAGCCTGTTTCGTCAGCCCATTTTTCTAGTCTTCTGATGTTCATCTGAAGTTGACGCTCTATCGAACTTAAGTAGGCGGCTTTAAAAAATATTGCGAAATCATCGACAAACAGTGAGCACTTGACTGGTTTTTTAACGTAGGAAACAATGCTGTTGATTGGTATTGTAAATAATATCACACTTAAAACCGATCCCTGGGGAACACCGTTTTCTTGATAAAATTGTCCGGATAAAAAGTTGCCGATTCGGACTCTGAATTGTCTGTTGGATAAAAAATTTGAGATAAAATTGGGCAAATGGCCCCTTATTCCCCAGTCATGTAGAGTTTTTAAAATACCATGTCGCCACGTGGTGTCGTAAGCTTTATCTAAGTCGAAAAAGATAGCCACCACGTGTTGTTTTAATAGAAATGCGTTTTGAATGTAATTCTCTAGCCGGGCTAGATGGTCCACAACAGATCGCCCTCGTCGGAAACCAGATTGTTCGGGTGCAATGAGGTTTTTGCTCTCTAGGAACCACATCAATCTTCTATTTATCATCCTTTCAAATAATTTGCACAGACAACTTGTTAATGATATCGGCCTATAACTTGAGAGTTCTTCTTTGGGTTTACCTGGCTTAAGAATGGGTACAGTTATGGCTTCCTGCCAGGATTCAGGAAATACGTCCTCAAGCCACATACGATTAAACATATTTAGGATATACTGATGAGATGAACATGAGAGGTGTTTGAGCATTTCGTTATGAATAAAATCGGGACCGGGGGCGTTGTTTTTCAGATCTTTTAATATCGAGAAATATTCGTGATCTGAGAAGGGAAGGTTGTACTGTTCTTCGTTATTGGAGGAGGAGTTCAACGTCTTCCTTTCCTCCTTTGATTTATGTTCGATGAATTTTGTTGTGTAGTGCGATTAACTGGAGACTTGTGCGTAATGCTGACCGAATGCATTACCGATGTCGATCTGACTAGTGACGATTTGGTTATTGACCTTGACGCCAGAAGGGCTTAAAAAGGTGTGCTTGCCAGATATTTTTCTAATTTTGTCCCAAACTCTTGAGGAGGGTGTATGGTGGGTGATTGAAGACACATATGTGTGCCAAGATTGCCTTTTGGATTTTCTTATAACGAACCTGGCTTTACTCCGCATTTTCCTAAATGCGGCAAGATTCTCTTCGGATGGGCATGTATTGAACCTTTTTAAGGCTTTGCGTCGACTTTTAATAGCTTCTTTGCATTCGTTGTTCCACCATGGAACTGGAAGTCGCAGCGGGTGAATTGATGTTTGTGGAATGGTGGATCTGGCGGCGGAGATGATGGTGTTTGTGACATGATCCACATGGTCCTGTATGTTAATGAATGGGGATTTGTTAAAAACAGCCAGATTCTTAAACATGTCCCAGTTAGCTCGTTTCAAGTCCCACTTGGGAGCTCTCTGCCTGACTGAAATCTGGTGTAATAAACTGGTCATAATTGGAAAATGGTCGCTTCCACAGAGATCCAGCAAGACGTCCCATTCGACGTCCAGTGCAACGGATGGTGAACAAATTGTCAGATCTATTGATGAGGAAGACCCATTTGCAGTGCTAAAATAGGTTGGTTTTCCATTATTGAGGAGAATCAAGTTGTGAGATATTAAAACCTCTTCTATTAAAACACCCCTTGGATTGCATGTTCTGCTCCCCCATAAAATATTGTGTGCATTAAAATCTCCAAGAATAATAAAAGGACGTGGTAGTTGATTTAAAAGATTTGTGACTAGAGTTTTAGATATCACAGTCGTGGGTGGAAGATAAATGTTGCATAGAGTAACTGGGCTGGGAAAGGCTATTCTGACAGCTACCGCCTGCAAAGGTGTTGTAAGAGGCAAGTGTTCTGCATAGATGCTGTCGTGGATGATAGTAGCAACTCCTCCCTGAGCCCGTTCTCCCGAGTCGTCATCAAATCTGTAAAATGTATAGCCACGTAGCCTTGGGTTGTCGGTAGTTTTAAAATGGGTTTCCTGCAGACATAAAATAGTGGGGTTTTCCTTGGAGGTTAAAAACTTGATCTCTTCGGACCGCGTAAAATAACCTCTTACGTTCCACTGCAGTTAAACAACCATGTTAAAGCTTTAATAAAACTTCGATCTTTCGTCAAGTTTTTTAAGATTTCTTTTTGTTAGTACCTTTCTTAAAAAACTGAGATGAAGCTAGTGACGCGTGGTCTTGGTCCATCAGCTCATCACTGATCAAGTCATCTTCTAGTGATGAAGCGTATGGACTACCGCCTACCTGCTGCCAAAAGGATCCGTGAATGGGAGCTTGTGGGGTCCTTTTCAGACGCCTACATTTCGAATTGCCCTTGGTATTCTGTTCGGGGTTTGGTTTAATACACTCTGGTGTAGGTTTACTTTGTTTGTGGTTTCCTGTAACAGTCTCTTTCGTCAAATCAGTCGCTTCTTTTTGTTTAATGATTGATATCAGTTCCTGGATTTGGTCACGCTGTTCTTTCATTTGCTCGGCTTGTTCGGCAAGTTGTTGTTGTAGTTGTTTTTGGACCTCAAGCAACGTCTTGATAGTCTCCTTAAGTTGAGCATTTTCTTGATCTTTAATTTCATTGCGAGCCGCTGATGATGCATGTTGGCTTGCGACAACCTGTGCGAATGAAAAAGGTAGGTTTGTGGGTGGCTTCGTGACGTTGTACCTACGTTTTGCTTCAGCGATTGAGACACGCTCTAGGGCCATTATTTCTTGAATTTTCCTCTCCTCGATCCACTTCGGGCAATCTCGGGAGGAGGCAATGTGGGGGCCTTGGCAATTGACACATTTTGTTGGGGATGTGCAGGCAGTGTCTTCATGGTAATCAAGTCCACAAACCCGGCAAGTAGGCGCATTGTTACAATGGTTTTTTGTATGACCAAATCTTTGGCAGGTAAAGCATCTCATGGGATTTGGTACGTACGTTTTAACGTCCAGGATATGGAAACCAGCAACTATCTTGTTCGGGAGTTTGGGGGTTCTGAAGGTGAGAATAATTGTTGCCGTTGGCTTAAGTTGAACATCAATGCGTGATTTAATACGGTACAAATCAATCACACCTTGGGAGGCAAGTTCTTCTTTTTTCTCTTCGTCGCTTGCGTACAATAAATCGGGACATCTTATGACTCCCTTAGATGTGTTTAAGCTGGTGTGAGGCTTAACCGAGATGTTGTAACGGTTGCCAAATGAAGTTGCCTTGGATAATAATTCAGATTGTTTATCCGAAGTCGTTTCCACTAGAATAGTGCCATTACGTAGTTTTCTGGCATTTTTCACGGTGCCTGCAATGCATTGGAGAGCTTTTACAATTACAAAGGGCGACTCCGTAAGAAACGATTTTTCGTCCTCTCGTTGAACAACAAAGAATCGGGGCTGAGTTTCAGTTAGTAAATGATTTCAGTACAGCATCAAGCGTGATCGGGGTGTCAAACAAAGATCGGGGACGTTTGTTGCTTTTTATTGCGTGGGTGTATGAGATTGAAGTAGGAGGGGGGTTCCCAGGGGCGTGGTTTGTGCTAGAAGCCATGGTTGATTGGGGACAACCTACAAAAGTTTCCTGGAATGACAGACTCAACTAACCCGTGTTGGTTCTACCACATAGGGCCTTGTAAACGGAACAGGGTCTATTTCATGGGGCAGCTAGGCATGACAACATACACCATTCATGAAGTAGAGCCAGTTAACGATTTCTGCGTGCATCAGGAGGTATGTAGGAAAGTGCTAATTTCACGTCCGGATGGGACACAGACGCAATCAGCCTTCTAACAGTGCAGTTGGCCCCCGGCCCTGGGACGGTGCCTAGAGGGACCTCCTGCACTGGGCATACAACCGACGCAATCTGTGCCCAAGCCCAAGTGCTGTCAAATCAATCAGAGAGTCGAATCATAACCTAATCATTGCTAGGGTCGTCATCAGGGGGACAAGCCGTAAACGAACCATTTCGGGGGGGGGGGGGGGGGGGACTGGTGGGCGTTTGGATCGCAAAGAGGGCCGGCACGGATGAGGAAGAAGGTGATGGAAGTAAGAAGAGAAAGGATGATGAAGGCAAAATGAAGAAAGTGATGATTAAAGATGTGCACGAGAGCCCTCTTTGCGGGCACCGGTCACCACGAGGAGGGACCCACCTCGACCGGCCTAGACCTAGAATGTCATTTGTGACATTGCTTTCATTTGGGCGTACATGGTAGCCTAGACTGGGTCTACAACCCGGTCTATGGGTTTCAATGATCCAAATCATATGCCGGTAGGTGTGGTTGGTTTCGTGTGTGACTGTGGGCTAATAACACAACATGCACCTAGGCCTAGGTAGGCCATTTGGTCGACTTTTATAGGGACTTAATCACAGACGCGGGGCTTGAAGGTACGCCGATTAGGCCTAGGCATGTCATAATTAGCCAATTAATAAAAAATACATGTTATGATATTTCAGTTCAGAAAAAACTCCAACAAGACCTTCGGTTTTGCCGCCCAAACCGACGCACTCAACTTGAAACGTGTTCCAATGAGGTTCGCACTGACAACAAACCCAGTGCAGTGCATGTCGTCACAGGTGACGTTTCAGTGCGCACTCAGTGCCGTCCATTGGAAAACGCCATTAGTGTTCCTCGACGCGTTCTCTGAACACGTGATATTATACGCCTTGAAGAACGCTACAACAGTGTCCGTTCTAAAGAGGTTAACAGAGGATTATATCCCCAAGATAGGAAGGCCGCGCAAGCTGTTATCAGGTCACGGAAGCCAGCACACGGCCCGCAAATGGAACAGTACTTTTGAAGATGAGGGCACTACTGCGCTGCACTCGTCAATACGCCAGTCCCAGAGCAACCCAACGGAACGCGTGATGCGTCAGTTGGGCCGCGTGTTTCACACGTATTGTCACGAGAAGCGCACCACGTGGATTGATCGTCTTCCTTTGACAGAACGGTGGTTCAATGTGACGACGCATGAATCGACGGGGTTGACTCCACATGAACTACGGTTTGGTGAGAGCCCAGCGAGGCAGATAGCAGACGTGCTTGAACTACCTCCCCCGATCACGACGCCGTTGAACTCGGACCAGAAAATAATATTGGCTAATTCTCGACTGCGGACAAAGGCGGCCAGACGGAAGCGTCAACATGACAGCAGGGTGCAGCCAACCATTTTGACCGCCAGTTCGCGGGTGTTATTAAAATCTCACCATCTCGCGAACGCTGCCAACAAGGAGATCTCCCAAATTTGTTCTGGTCTATGATGGTCCGTTTAGGGTGTTGAAGCAGGCTGGCAATAATGCTTACCACCTGGTACACGAGAACGGTAACGACAAGAGTGTTTTAATATAGAAAATCTTAAATTGTATAAGGACTAGAGACACCACTATAGGCGTGGTTTGGAGGCGCCTCAGTGGAGGTCGATGTTACCTTTGTAACGGACAGTGGTTCATACGGACGTCAAGTGACGTCAGGGATTGCATCTTACCTGTGTAGTTTATAAGTGCTTAGTTCAGTTTCCTTCATGTCGTTCGAGTGATAAATGTAGTTTTCACTTGTATTTGTGTTACTTGATATCATGTGGCGTTGTCTGCCTCTAGTTATTTTGCTTCCGTGTAGGTGCCCGCGATTGTCTTCTAAGAGAAAGGCTATGAAAATGATACATTTATTGTAGGTTTGAATGAGTTATCTCGCACCTGATTATTTTACTTTGTGTTGTGTCCCATATATGACAAGTTATATGTACTGTAGGCAATTAGTCCTATGATAATGGTAGTTTTTTCTAGCGATATAGTGTCTCCTGTCGCGCATTATATTATTAAATCCTTGATGTTATCGTCACATCATCAATAATGAATAGTTATGTATGATTAGTAAAATATTATGTTCGTGTATCACAGTAATTATTTAGGTTGTTTCAAGTTTTTGGTTGCTGCGCATAAGTTTCAGATAGTGAGTTCTTTGGTTTTGATGCTAAGATTTTAGTTGAAAGCATAAAAGCATAAACTTGCTCACAACTCGTCGAGGTGGTCGGACGTGTTTTCGGGATTTCCGGGCTGATAGATACAATACAATACAAAGGCTGAGCGGCTGAGCTGTCACTGACATATAGCGGAGAAACAAGGGGTGTGGCAGATAAGTACTCCTCTCAAGTATAAGTGGGCATCTTATTTCATTTTTAGGGAAGTGTTGTGGGGTGTTTAATACATTTATTTATAATACATTTTAAGGTGATTTTAGGGATTTTAAATAATTGGACTTTAAAATATTTTAGGCGATTTATTTCATAATTTTTGCGCAAGTGTTGTAGGTTCCTATTGTTGTTCATATTGTTGTGAGTTATTGTGAAATGGGGGATGATCTATGTGGAGTTTGTGGCAAGCCTGTGGGGGATCAGGATCAGGGGATTGGTTGTGAAGGGAGGTGTCAGAGTTGGTTTCATATAGGTTGTGTGGGCGTATTGCAAGAGGCTTATGAGGGGGTTGGGGGGGTGGGCTTTGAGTGGTATTGTCCCAAGTGTAGGACTGGGAGGGTGGGAATGGCCTGTATTGAGGAGGAGGTTTGGGGAGGTTTGATAGATGAATTGGAGGAGCTGAGAGGTATGAATCGTAGAGTGTTGGGGGAAGAAGGGTTGCTGCAAAGGTTGAAGGAGGAAGTGGAGGGGCTTAGGGAAGTTAATGCAAATTGTGAAAGGAGGATTGAGGAGTTGGAACTCGCCGTAAAGGAGTTGAAAGAGGGGAAAAGAGCGTTGGAGACGGAGACTGGAGGAGGGAAGGGGGGAGGGGGGGAGGTAGTTGTTGATGAAGTGGTATTAGGGGTGGGGATGGGAGTGGAAGTACATAGTGAGTGTACGGGGTTAGAGAAGGAGGAGTTTAGTGGATTAATTGTGGGAGGAGGTAGGGTTGAGGGGGAGGGTGGGAAGGTTGTAGCTGAGGGCGTGGAGGTAGAGGGGAAGGGTGGTGGTGTCACTGAACGTGTTAGCGACTTGTTTCAAGTGACAGGGGTCCAAGCACTTGCGCATTGCGTGGGGGCGGATTTGAAAATGAGTGCGGGCATTGCAAAGAGTTTTCGGGATAGGTATGGAAGGGTAGAAAATTTGAGGAGGCAGGAGAAGGGTGTAGGGGAGGTAGCAGAGATGGTGGTTGATGGTATGATGTTGTGGTACATGGTGACGAAGGAGAGATCTTGTGGGAAGCCTAAGCTGAAGGATGTGGAAGAGTGTCTGAAGAAAGTGAGGGATAGGTGTGCTGACAAGGGAATTAAGCGGGTGGGTATGCCCAGGGTTGGGTGCGGGTTGGACTGTCTGAAATGGGAGGATGTACGGGGGGTGATGGAGGGGGTTTTCGATGGATCAGGGGTGGAGGTTGTGGTGTGCAGCAGGGAAGAGGGAAGAGAGGGGAGGTTGATGCCAGGAATAAGCAAGTTCCTGCTCATTGGGGATTCCATGATTGGTAAAGCAGCGCGGGTGTGGCAGGCGAATGGGGGAGAAGCAGAGGTGTATGGGGGGATTAGGATAGGCGAAGTGACGGAGATGGTGGAGGGAAGGCGGGGAAGTGATGATATTGAAGTGGTAGTGCCTTATGTGGGTACGAATGACCTGGGGAGGGGTGCAAGTGGTATGGAGGTGGCAAGGCAAATGGAGGGGTTGGTAGGATGGGGAAGGAAAGATATAGCCATGCAAGGGTAGTGGTTGCGGGAGTGCTCGATAGGACGGATAGGAAAGGAATTAGGAAGGAAACTATTGTAGAAGTGAATGAGAGGTTGGCCGGGGTGTGTGGGGTGGTCGGGGCGACGTTCGTAGACAGCAGGGTGTGGGTGGGGAGGGAGTTTTTATCGGGGGACGGTCTGCATTTAAACCGAGTTGGGGCGAGGGAGCTAGGGCATCTTCTTGTTAGGGTAGCTCAGAGTCTGGCATGACAGGAAAAAAGGCAAGGAAGTGTTGGTGGCAAGGGGTATGGGTGTGATAGGGGTTGTAGGGTTGGAGTCAGACTTATGGTAGTAAATTGTAGGAGTGTCAGGAGTGTAAATAGGATGGATAGGCTATGGTCGCTAATTGAGGTCTATGAGCCGGACGTGGTGGTATGCGTTGAGACTTGGTTAGATGAGGAGGTTGGAAATGGAGAGGTAGGTAGGAAAGGTTTTGACATATTTCGTCGGGACAGGAATAAGAATGGTGGTGGCGTTATGGTTGTCAGCAAGAGTGAGGTTAGGGGTAGGTTGATGTGGGAGGACAAAGAAGTGGAGATGTTGTGTGTAAGGGTTACGCTAGGAGAGGGTGTTCATATGGACGTTGTTGGGGTGTATAGACCCAAGGATACTGGTGAATGGGAGGTGTTGGATAGGATTGAGGAGGTAGTGTCGAGGAGGGAGGAGAGGGCGTTGGTGATTGCAGGGGACTTGAATATGCCTGGGGTTCATTGGGAGGGGGGTAGGGAGGATTTGGGTGGAAGGAGACAAGAGTGGGCATGTAGGGTGATTAATGAGGGTTTTGTGCAGGTTGTGAAGGAGGGTACTAGGGCTACTGTAAGTGAAAGGGGACAAAAGAATAACATCTTGGATGTGGTTTTAGTGAGACCGGAGGAGGCGTGGAGTTACTCGGAGGTGGTGGAGGGTATGAGTGATCACAAGGTGCCATTGGTGGAGTTGGAGTTGGAAGTCAAAAAAAGGGTGGATGATCAGGAAGAAAATATAAGAGCGGGAAAAATATGGAAGTATGGTATGGCTAATGTTGAGTGTTTGCAAAGGGAATTGTTGGACAGGTATGAGTCTTGGGCACATAGGGAGGAGGGGGCAAATGAAAAATGGGAAAGTTTTCTTGTTGATTGATTGATTAATGGGGCTTAACGTCTCATATTTATGCAACGATGGCTAATCGAGACGATGAGCGGGTGATAATGAAGATGAGAAAGATGATAATGAAGAATAAAGCCACATCCGAATCAGATCCATTGTACGTCGCGTGAGTCGTCATACGGGAGTCCAGCAAGGGAGGGTAGGGCCAAGTGGGAGGAGAAATATTCAATGGGACAGTGGGGGGGAAAGGGGATTGGGGTGTGGACTGCACTTCGTCTGACTTCTCCTCCTCGACCAGTCCGGCTTGGGTGGCCCTACCAGAAGCATACGCTTCCGCCGGCATAGCTCTCGGGATCAACAAAGCACGCAAACCTGCCCACCACCATAAGGTGGCAGTCCCTGGGCAGGAAGTTTTCTTGTTATTTATAGGGAGCTTTTGGAATGGTTTGTGCCGTGTGGGAGAAGGAGAGGAGGCGAGGACCCACCTTATTACAACAGGAGGATTAGATGGTTAAAAAGGAAGTGTAGAGGGTTGTATAGGAACTACAGAAGGTCAGGTAAGGGAAGGGATAAACTTAAGGAGTGGGAAGGGATCCTAGCTAGGGTCAAGGTTGAAGCTAGGGATGAGTACATGTTGGGCTTAATGGATGAGGAACGGGGGCAGGGGCAAAGGTTATACCGTTATCTAGGGAGTCAGAAGGGAAAGGGGGAGATTCCGACTTTAAGGGGGGATGGGGGTGAGGTGTTTTCAACTAATATGGAAAAGGCTGAGGCTCTGAATGATTATTATGGAGGGGTGTTTCAGGACGATGGGGACGTGGGGCTGGGGGGGGAGCGACCAGGGTGGGGCGGGAGGGAATACCTTTTCAATATCCAATAGGGATGTGAGAAGGGTGATAAACAGTTTGGGGGAGGGGAAGGCTCCGGGGCTGTATGGGCTGACGAGTAGGTTTCTGAAGATTGGTGGGGAGGCAATCGTGTTATATATGGGGGATATATGTAGGAGGTCGTTACAGGAGGGTAAAATCCCAGAAGGGTGGAGGGAGGGTTTAGTTGTGCCAATTTACAAGGGTGGGGAGAGAGGACAGGTGGGAAATTACAGACCGGTAAGCCTTACATCTGTTGGAAGCAAGGTAATGGAGAGGTTGATTGTAAACTATATTAGGAGGTTCTTGGAGGGGAGTGGGTTTTTCGTTAAAGAGCAGCACGGGTTCAGAGAGGGGCATTCTTGTGAATCGCAGTTGGTGGGTCTGGTACAGGATATAGGGGAGGCTTTGGATGGGGGGCAGGAGGTGGATGCCATATTTTTGGATTTCCAGAAAGCTTTTGATAGGGTACCGCATGGGAGGCTCATAGAAAAGGTTGATGGTTGTGTTGAGGACAAGGGGGTGGTGAATTGGATTAGGGATTTTTTAACAAGCAGGCACCAGAGGGTGAGGGTGGGAAATGACATATCAGGTAGTGCACGTGTCACCTCTGGGGTGCCGCAGGGGTCGGTTTTAGGTCCCCTATTATTTATTATTTTTATAAATGACATTGGAATTGGGTTAAAGTCGAATATTAGGCTGTTTGCTGACGACTTCGTCATTTACAGGGTAATAAAGGGGATGATTGATGTTAGGTTGTTGCAGAAGGATTTGGAGGGGATTTAAGAGTGGCTAAGAATAAATGGAATGGGTTTAAATGCGGGTAAGTGTAAGATGGTGGGTTTTACAAGGAAAATGAAGGCGGAGTGCAGGGAGTACGTGTTAATGGGAACCTTGTTAGAGAGGGTCGACAGTTACAAGTATTTAGGCATTGTGCTGGCTGACAACTTGGGGTGGGGGAAACAGGTGCAGGAGGTAGTTAGGAAGGGAAATAGGTCTTTAGCGTTTGTAATGAGGAACCTGAGGGGGGCTAGTAGGATGGTCAAGGATAAGGCTTATAGGACGGTGGTCCGGCCGGTGTTGGAATACGGAGGAGCAGTGTGGGACCCGTACAGGAAGGGGGAAGTTGAGGAGGTCGAAAAGGTGCAGGGTAGGGCAGCGAGAAAACTTACAGGGAAGGTTAGGTGGTGGAGATGGGAGGAAGAGGAGGGTGGTAATGGGAGGAGGGTGTACGACAGTGTTTCAGGAATTGTGAGGGAGCTGGGGTGGGAGTCTTTGGAGGAAAGGCGGAGGAAGGATAGGCTAGGGAACTTTTATAGGATCGCTAGGGGGGTGGGAGGATGGAAAGAAATGCAAGAAAGATTGGTTAAGGGAAAGTATCGGGCGAGGGGGCCCCATGAGTAGAAATTTCAGAGGGAGGGTAGGTATACTGATGTGGGGAAATTTTCTTTTATCGATCGGACAATTAAAGAATGGAACGAGTTGCCTGGGAGGGTAGTTGGGCAGCATTGCGTAAAGAATTTTAGACAGAATCTCATTCAGGGTGCGGGTGGGGAGGGATGAAATTACTAAATTTTTACTAACTTACAAAAAGGGGTTTTATATTATTGAGGGTTGTACTTGTTTTAATTAGTGGACACAGTAAGTAACGTTTTTAATAACTATTTTATACTAGTATTGCTCGTGATTTTGGTACTTTTACTCAAGTGGACAATGGGCATATAGGCTTAATTTAGGCTGATGCCTTGCATTGCTGTTTTTATGGACTTGACCGATTAGTGGTTTTAATTATGGACTTGGGCCGTGGTCTTAACGGGGGGATGGGGAGACTGTACCTAAATCATGAGGTAGGGGGGTAAATTTTATTTTGATACGAACATATATATAGATGCCCACTTATTAAATCTTGGGGGGAGGGTTGCCTCTGCCACCGGGTTATAAGGCCCAGCCGCAGAAGAGGGAGCTTCTACTACTACTAATTATAATTTGTGTGTATTTTGGACCTATCCTTGGTACAACTAAAATCTAGCCGGGGGGTATTGTGACATCCCATTGGTCACCCTGCCTTACAGCGGTGCCGCTAGAGAGCGGACAAGACACCGTGGGTGCCCGGTGGGGGTTGAAAAGCCCACGGTCACGGGGGAAGGGCATTCAGTGTTGGGCAGCCTACGGGCTCAGTCCTCTGTGTTGATCTAAGGTTCTTTGAATCCGTGTGAATATAATACCAATAAAAAAATTAATTATTTTACATAAGTACTATTTTTCCACAGACCTACCAATTGTCTATCCCGATACGTCAGAGTAGATACAAGCTTACCGTGTAATTACCCTGTTTGTATTTCCCATTATCAGGTTTGGTAAGAAGTTAGCCCAAGGACCCATCGACTTGTACGAAGGTCAATACTTGCAATGTGCACGGTACGCTGAAGACAATCCGGGGCTTTTCGTGACTGGGATATGTAGGGCTTAAACGAAGAAAGTGTGCTACAATGTGGATATTTATTTAAATGAAGATGGTAGTGTAGCACAGAGTCAGTGTGAATGTGCTGGAGACGTGGGACCTTTTGCCCATTGTAAACATGTGTTAGTGCTATTGCTTGCATTGAAAAATGTAACAAGAGCAGACGCTAATAACAGCTGAGGTGTGTACTCAGCGATTGCAATCGTTTCACAAACCAAAGCGCCCATTCAACGGCTCTCCCGTTAAATGCAAAAGATCCCGAAGAATCTAGTACATTCCACGGTGTATGACCCACGCCCTACTCGTCTGCGCAACGTTCCCGAACACACCCAAATGGTTACAAATATGTGTATTAACTACGCGGCTAGTACACAAGTACCCTCGAACATGCCAGTCATGCAGACCACGTCTCCTGCAAATCCATTTGCAATAGTAAATGACTATGATTAAATGGAAAGTTATGAGGATTTTTTAATGAATAAACTCAAACTATGCAATTTGTCAAAGAAAGACCGGGAAACAATCGAGTTTGATACTAGAGGACAGGCCAAGAGTGAAAAATGGAAGCTAGCTTGGGCCTGTCGTCTCACGTCAAGCAGGTTTAAAGACATAATCTGCGCAACTGAGAGAAGAGACATGGAAAAAATGGTAAAATCGATTGCTGACCCCCAGAACTTTGTAAGTAGGGCAACCGACCACGGTGTCGTCAATGAAACTGTTGCATTGCGCAAATTTGAGGAGATGACTGGAAACGAAGTTAAACAATGTGGGTTGGTGGTGGTTGATTCACATAACTTCCTGGCGGCCCCTTCCGATGGTCTACTGTGTGACGAAACATTAGTTGAAGTGAACTGTCCCTATTCTTCTCGGCATTATGAAATCTCGCCAACAACTGTCCCATATTAACAGTATGTGGATGGCAAACTTCAGCTGAAGAACAATCATGCGTACTACTATCAAGTCATGGGACAGTTGTGGGCTACTAAAAGGCAATTTTGTGATTTTATTGTTTATACATATAAAGATATTACTGGTAATAAGCATTTAAAATTGAAAGGGATCAGGAATTCATTGGCAACATGGTGAAGACTTAAGAATTGTTCAGTAATAATCATTCTTTTTCTAGATTTAATGGACAAATATTTCTACCATGGCTTCACAGTAGGCCTACAGTGATGGACCAATGGGGATGCTTATGGCAGCTTTCAACACTACAAGCAATCCCTCCTTGAGGAGGCATTACACTATTTATTGTTTAAAAAAAAAAAAACATTGATTACAAACAGTTCAACTAGATATACAGCAAGTTCAACTCTTCAGACCTCAAGACTTCAGACTTCAAGTTTAAACTCGCCTCTACGGGGAGGAGATAACTGTAGTGTTAGTCTCAACTATGTAGTAGCAGGCTGTGGGATGGCCAAGGCCAAGATGGCGAATAGGAATAAAGGAAAGGAAAAAGGGCAAAGAGGAGGGCGCGTGAGGAAAGGGGATTGGGGTGTGGACTGCACTTCGTCTGACTTCTCCTCCTCGACCCTCTGGTTAATAGTTAACTTAATCTCTTGTAGGGAATCTAGGATTTCTTTCAAAATATCTTGCTGGTCAGCCATAGCAAGAATAGGTTTGAAATTTGATGTCAAATTTCACTTACTATAAAATATCAATAACCAACTTTCTGTACTCACTCGGTCCTGTCACGGTCGCTAGTTGTCGAGGTGATGGTCTTATTTAATTAGCTCTCTGTTAATTAAATGCACAACTCGCTTTTCTTTTAAACATAGTTTAATTACTTTCATTAAAAAAAAAACACACGTTCCAATCTAATTCATCACAACAACCACTAAAAAACATATGTTAGCAACCATACACTGCCACCTGTAGACATGTATGTTTGGCTAGGCCACAACAAGTGTGTGTTGTTTGGTGGCAACAGCGATTTAATATGGTCAAAGAGTGGCATGAATGATTTGAAACACTTTCTTGAAAAGGCTGATACACATGCAGTGTCACAAAAACATTTACACAATGAGATGGAACTTGCCATGTTGGGCCGGGTTGACATTCGCCAACAATTAGACAGTGGTTACCGGACAACTATAAAGCGACAGCACGAGCAGGTTGACAAAAACCGATATATTCTCTCAAAGATAATCGACTGCATTAAATTTTGTGGTACTTTTAAACTTGCGTTGAGAGGACACGACGAAAATGAAAGCTCGGACAATCCTGGTATTTTTTTGGGACTCGTTAACTTTGCAGCTACTCTCAACGAGGCAATGAAGGACCACCTTCAAACTGCCACTGTGTTTAAAGGAACGTCCAAAACAATACAAAATGAGCTTTTGGACGCCATGCTAAGTGTGTGTCGTGACGTTATAAAAGACGAAATAACGAATGTTCCATTCATAGCCGTACAGGCCGATGAAACAACTGACAGTTCTACACAAACTCAGATGGTATTGTTATTTAGATACGAAGTAAATGGGGAAATTAAGGAGCGTTTTTGGGGATTTTTTAATCCTGAAACCACAAATGCGGATGGCTTAAGTTGTGTGATTCTAGAAGAGTTACAAAAGTTAAGTGTTGACAAGACACCTGAAAAACTCGTAGCTCAAAGTTATGACGGTGCTGCAGTAATGAGCGGGTCAAAGGGAGGCGTACAAGTGAAAGTCAAGGACGTTTACCCCAACGCCAACTATGTCCACTGCTACGCGCATCAAATGAACCTTGTGATGGAAAAGTGTACCTGTAGAAATAAGAAAGTCAAACAATTCTTTTCCCGCCTAGGGGCGTTTCCAACATTTTTTTCTAGATCGCCAAAACGAACTGACGTTTTGGATCGAGTGGTACATAAAAGACTCCCACCGTTCCACGGGCTGTCCCAACTCGCTGGAATTTCCAAAGCGACACGATAAACACTGTGTTTTTGTACAAAAATGAACTCAGAGAATATTTACAAGAGATTAGTGACAGCGGTAATGACCATACAACAATTAATCAAGCCTTCGGTTTAATTGCAGCTCTTGCACACGAGGATTTTTTGTATTGGTTGGCATTTTTTCACGAAGTCGTGCCTCACGTACAAATTTTGTTTGGCCAATTACAAAAACGCCAAACAGACGTCGTGCAAGTAAGATCGAATAATGAAAACTTCAAAGAGGCGATCTTAGAACTCCGTAATTCAGACGACATCATTGGCTCTAGGGCTAGCAATGGAGATGATGATCGCGACGCAGGTCCAAGTAGGATTTCTAAACGCCACAAACACAACGAACACCCTGGGGACCGGGAAACCGTGGTTGCTAAGGAGGTATGCGACATAATAACGGTCCAGATAGAAGAAAGGTTCGAGTTTTGTGATCACACCATTGCATCACAGTTGTTCTATCCCGATAAGTTCAATGAATACTCGAAAAAATTCCCTACACACGCATTTGAGACCACATTTAAAGCGTATCCGTTCCTTAAAAAAGGCAAACTACAATCAGAATTGGGAGTTCTATATAGCCGTACCGATTTCCACGGTGCAGAAGGACTCATCTCTATGCTACAACTTTTTCTTTCAAATAACCTAGTATCTACATTCTCAGAGACTGTGAAATTAATGCGCATATTGTGCACGATCCCAATGACAACAGTGGAAAGTGAACGATGCTTTTCTATCTTAAAACGTGTAATTTTTTTTTAAGAAACACAATGGCACAAGAAAGAGTCTCTGCCTTAGCCATGCTGACAATTGAAAAAAAAACTCATAAATACGATTCCCGACTTCAACAATGTCGTAATCGAGAGGTTTGCTCGAGACAAAAACAGAAGAATGGATTTTATCTACCGATAGGTGAGTAACGTGTCGTTCTTACATTTCCTTCGTAAAATTCTACTTTTTGAGTTAAGGGGGGGGGGGGGGGGGGGAGTGTAAATTACGTTGTGCCCCCTGCAATTTGGATTTTACGAGCCGCCACTGAGTCTGTAGCGTCTTCCTCACAGCAGTCCGGTTCGAAGCAAACGAAGCAAAACCGTTCATCTAAAAGTGCAACTCATAAGAAAGTAGGTTTGAAGCAGATCGAAGTGCAAGAGGACGAGGAAAGCGAGGAGGAGGAAAGTGACGACAGCTATGCCTTCCACATTTCTGGCGTAAACGTGTTGGATGATACGGATGCTGTTACAGTAGCAGTCGGCGGCGTTCCAGTGAAATTCATGATTGATAGCGGCGCAGCCGTCAACGTAATTGACCGCAGCACTTGGGAATACTGCAAAGGTAGGAACATAAACTGTAAATCATCTGTCTCACACAAGCAGCTGTATCCGTATGGGGCAGATCCCATACAGGTCGTAGGCCAATTTACGACTCAAGTGGAAATTGTTAGTAGGACAGCAGAAGCTGTTTTCTGTGTAGTAGAATGCAAAGGGATTTCATTGCTGTCTAAGAAGACGTCCCGTGAGTTGGGAGTTCTGCGGTTGGGCATGCCTCTTAATCACATTACACCCAAACCAGTTGTGGATGTCGCACAAGCAGATGAGAAGATTGCAGCAAAAGAAAATGTAACATTAAAGAGGAAAATTAAATCCGATTTTCCTGAAGTTTTTACTGGGCTTGGTCGTCTAAAAGATTACAAACTGAAACTTGCTATTAAACCTGGTGTTATTCCTGTTCGTCAGGTAACAAGAAAGATCCCAATTCACTTACAGCCGTTATTAGAAGCCAAGCTGAAGGATAAGGTGAAGAAGGGTATTATTGAAGAGGTGAACACCCCAGCGTCCTGGAATTCCCCTCTTTTCATAACCTATCGCAAGAGTGGTGATATCAGGGATTGCGTCGATGCCCGCGAGGTGAATACCGCCATTGAGAGGGAAGTACACCCAATACCGTCCATGGAAAGCTTGGTGAGTAAACTTCAAAATGCTACAGTGTTCAGTGTTTTGGATATGAATGATGCATTTAATCAGATCGAGTTGGATGAAGGATCACGTGACGTTACGACATTCATTACTCATCGAGGTATGTTCAGGTACACTACTCTATTCTATGGCCTGAATTGTGCCCCTGAGAAGTTTAAAAAAGTCATGGAGCTGGTCATCAGCAAGTGCGATGGCGTTGTGAATTATATTGATGATTTTATCGTTTGGGGTCGGACTGAAAAAGAACACAATGAGAGGTTGTATAAGCTTCTAGGAACCTTGAAAGCTCACTGTTTAACCTTGAACTTCAAGAAATGTGTAATCGGCGTCTCAGAGGTTCAGTTTCGGGGTCACTTGTTTTTAAGCGAAGGTGTGAGGCCTTTGCATAACCGAGTAGAAGCTGTCCTTATAAGTTCCGAGAGCCTAAGTCAAAATCGGAAATTGCAAGCCTGCTGGGACTAGCTGGTTATAGCAGCCGTTTCATTGATAACTACTCAGCTGTATTTAGGCCTTTACGTGACCTATTACGAAATGATGTTGACTTCGTATGGTCTGAGGAACAACAAAATGCTTTCACCAAATTGGTTCAACTCATGACTAAACCTCCCGTTTTGGCATACTTCCAAAGAAATGCACCAACTTACATCATAACAGATGCCAGTCCCTATGCTACCGCAGCCGTACTGATTCAACTACAGGATGGTATGCATCGCATAGTGGAATACGCCAGTCGCGCACTAACAGAGGTTGAAACCCGATATAGGCAGGTGGAACGCGAGGCCCTTGGTCCAGTTTGGGATTGTGAACGGTTTAGTTTCTACGTTCTTGGTACAAACTTTACATTGGTTACCGATTGCAAACCGTTGGAGTTCATCTTCGCCAAACGCTCCAAGCCTTGCGCCAGGATTGAGCGTTGGGTAATGCGATTGAAAGCCTTCAATTACCAAATTCTACATCAACCGGGCAAGAACAATATCGCAGACCCTCTTTCGAGACTTCTGGAGGTTGTAGAAACCCCAAAAAGTACTGGAAGAGAAGACTTGTATGTGCAATCAGTTGCCGCGCATGCTAGCTACGAGCAATCAGCCCTCAGTCTTGAAGATGTGCAGCGAGAATCTGCAACTGATCCGGTAGTCGGTCAGCTACGCGAGGCACTTCGCACTGACTTGCGGCCTGTGGAATTGAAGAATTTCCAGATTATCAAGCATGAGTTGTGTGTGTATGGCAACGTTGTCCTTCGCGGCACAAGAATTTTCATTCCATCTTCTTTGCGCCAAACAGTTCTTCAAGCCGCTCATGAGGGTCATGGAGGAATTGTAAGCACCCGGGTCCGGTTACGATCAAAAGTATGGTGGCCTGGTATGAATGTGGATGCCGAGAAGATCTGTCGAAGTTGTCACGGTTGCCAGTTGGTTAGTTCTTCTGACCCGCCAGAACCCATGGTCAGAACCAAACTACCTCAAGGTCCGTGGGAAGACGTAGGTATTGACTACCTTGGTCCTTTACCATCAGGGGAGTATGTCCTGGCCATCGTCCACTACTACAGTCGATATCTGGAAGCTTTCACGACCCGTTCAACAACCACACAGAGAACTATCAGCCACTTAGAAGAGATTTTCACAAGACACGGTTATCCTGTGACCATGCGCGCGGATAATGGGCCGCAAATGTCATCTGGAGAGTTCGCCGAGTTCTGTGGAAACAATGGCATTGAGCTTCGCCGCACTACACCGAGGTGGCCGCAAGCTAATGGTGAAATAGAGAGGCAGAACGTTTCTTTAAAGAAAAGATTTAAAATCGCACACGCAGAGGTGGACACTGTTCGACATGCGCTTACGAAGTTTCTCTTTGCATATAGAACAACCCCACACAGTACTACCGGCGTGACTCCATCATTTATGATGTTCAAGCGCGAGCTGCGAGACAAAATACCTTCCATCCAACAAACAAACCAAACCTAAGCTCGATACAGCTATGCCTATTTGTTATGTTTACAGTTTACTGGAGGAGTGGTCGATGATGAGGTAGTAATTGAAATAGAAGACAGCCTTCTATCTACTGTCATGCCCAGTTGCTCTTGAGTTTATTGGGTTTAAGGGCGCTTCAACCAGTTAGGTCATTTTGCGCCACCAAGATAATGTAACTCGTTACTTATTGTTTTATTGCATGATTGATTAATGCGGCTTAACGTCTCATATTTATGCAACGATGGCTAATCGAGACGATGAGCGGGTGATAATGAAGATGAGAAAGATGATAATGAAGAATAAAGCCACATCCGAATCAGATCCATTGTACGTCGCGTAAGTCGTCATACGGGAGTCCAGCAAGGGAGGGCAGGGCCAAGTGGGAGGAGAAATATTCAATTGGACAGTGGGGGGGGGGGGGGGGGGGAAGGGGATTGGGGTGTGGACTGCACTTCGTCTGACTTCTCCTCCTCGACCAGTCCGGCTTGGGTGGCCCTACCAGAAGCATACGCTTCCGCCGGCATAGCTCTCGGGATCAACAAAGCACGCAAACCTGCCCACCACGATAAGGTGGCAGTCCCTGGGCAGGCCCAGTTGCTCTTCTTCTGGGCAGTCATCAAGTGGCACCTCCTTGACTGGCACCCCCAACTTATCTCAAGCGAGGAAGAAGTTGAAGGTGGCCACAGCAGCTGATGACCCTTCAAGTCAGATTTTAAAAGAGATGCTGGATGAACAGAAACGTGCCAACGAGGCTGCGGAAAGGGGAGAAGAGAGGGTGCTTTCCTTCCTCCAACAGGATGCTTCAAACCAACTTTCGTTTCAAAAAACAATGACAAATCTGCTTACTCAGTTTCTGTCAAAGAAATAAAACTTAGGCTACTAGACATTTCATGTCCTATAAGCCTACACAATAAGTCCTACATAGATTTTGCTTTTTTGTTATACGTGTAGCATTTTATTTTTATAAACGTAGTTAATTATTATATATATATATATATATATATATATATATATATATATATATATGTTATGTATATATATATACATAACAATAATTGTAATAAAGAATACTGCATTTACAAAATTAATTTGTTTGGTGGGATGCAACCTAATGTTCCCAACCAACGTTAAATATGAGAATATTTATTTCTGACTTTGTTCACAGCTGGTTGCAGCAATGTATGCCTGTAGCCATGACAAATGTAAAACATTTTTGCAAAAGCGACCAATAAATTGGTAACAACTAATCACGTCTGTGTTGTAATTATATCCACCTAATGATCCCACAACATCACACATGGTGCCAGGTGTGCGTTTAGTTGGATATATGGCGTAATCATACACAGGAGGTTGGGAGGACAGTCAAGCAGTACCAAGTGACCAGACCTAACCTCGAAATATCTGACTCGGAAACGGGCGGCGGCGCTAGAGCTGTGCCTCGCCTGGGCCAAGTTGGACCTAGAGCGTCGTTTCATGTTGCAACACCAAAGGCCTTTGATTTTCTAGTCCGGAAGAATGGCCCAAATGGATCAGACGGTTTAAAAGGTTCCGAGAGAGGTCAGGGTTGAACTTGCAGAGTCCAGAAGACCAGGTAAATGTTCTCATCTATACAATGGGGGATGAAGCTGAGGATGTCTTAGTACGTAAAGGCTTAACGGCAGATGAGCTAGACAACTATTCCTCCACAGTTGTGGAAAGTTTAGAAAACTATTTTGTGGCTCGTAGAAACGTTATCCACGAGAGGGCCCGCTTTAACAAACGTTGCCAACAGGTAGGGGAGAGCGTCGAGGCATTCGTCACAGACCTACATCGCTTAGCAAATCATTGCCAGTATGGGCAGCTAACCGAAGATTTAATCCGACAGAATAGTCATAAGAATTCGGGATAGTAAGTTGTCAGAAATCCTTCAGATGGATTTTGAGCTTACACTTGAGAAGGCAGTAGCGAAGGTTATGGCCAGCGGGACTTATTGGCCAAGGATATATTGGCCAAGGATCTCCTTATGTAAGCCCAGCCCAGGCTGAACATGTTGGCCTACATTTTGATGAATACGATATGAATAAAGACCACTATAGACAAGCAGATTCAGTTATTAAGGACGCCGCCCCAGGAAGGGTATGTGTGTACCTCGACTCTGACAAAAGTGTACAAGAAGTAATAAGTGCTGGAGGCGTCTCCATCAATAGCGTGTTTATTCCTGTACGCAGGTATATTAGTCAAGCTACCAAAATTGTGTTATCAAATGTGCTGCCAGACATACCAAATGAACACCTAGAACGCAACCTCTCACGATACGGGAAGTTAGTAAGTAACATAAAGGAAATTTCTCTTGGAGGTGCTTGCCCTGAACTATCTCACGTAAAATCGTTTCGTCGTTTGGCTGACATACTTCTTAATGAAGGTGCAACTGTCCCCCATAAAGTTAACACCACCGTAGACGGTCAGCCACGGACCATCTTCCTCACTGTAGATGACGCTTTGTGCTACCGGTGCAAAGGCTCTGGCCATTTGTAACGTGCCAAGGACGTTACAGTGCACAGGAACGCCACATGTTTCTACCCAGCCCCAGTCAGCGACCCATCAACCGCGTGTGACGTATGATTGCCGTGATAAGAGACGGAGGGGAGTAGAAACCACGTGACGACCATGATGTCACCTGTGGCCCCATTGGCCCACGATGACGCTATGCGAGGTGAGTTCACCGAGGGGGAAGCGCGGAGAGAGGTTTCGAACCGAGACTGCGCGAGTAGAGTTTGTTGTTCTTGACGGGGAGAGAGAGAAGGGGGTTTGTTTCGAATTTGTGCTAGGTGAAGAGTACACGCCTTCTACTTGTGTGATTTTGACCATACTTTTTCTGTACATTTGTCGTTGTATTCGGGGGAATATAAGGTTCTCATTACACTTACAACCGGACATTATAAATAGCGGGCGTGCCGTGCCCAATTTGGCTTTACGACAACTAGAGTATCGCAGTTGACAGGGAAACGGTGCTCGGTGATGAGTATTGTCCGAGTGACGTTTGAGAGAGTGTTTACCGGTTTACCCCAAACCCTGGACAGTCCAGTGTTGACGCGTGATCCCTGCCTGTGGACTGTGTATGGTGACTATGGTGTTATGATTTATGGGAACTTAAAACCATGCAGTTAAAGGAAATTTAAATATCGGGAAAATCGTCAAGTAGGACGCAGTTTGGATAGAGTACCGTGCCGATATATACTTCCTACATTGTCTACAACTTCTTCAACATTCAGTGAGACAGTGCACGTCAGTTCTATAATCGTCGCGAGAATACTACATACTGGGCGGCGTCTCACGTCCCGGCCGGAGCAGCGTCAGCTGACTACGAGATCGTCATCCGTGCATGCCAGTGGCGTGCAACCCAGGCACTATCGTCCCGATCCAGGAGCAGCGTGGTGGGGTCTAAAGCCGGAGCCGTGATCGACAAGTGGAACCCATAGGTGTCAGATGAGTACCCACGAACTGTAGAATCATAGATTTTTTTAACTAAACTCGTTAAGAGGGTGTACTACGCTCCATACACCCCGGCGGGAAATTTTTGATAATTTGTCTACGCCGCAATTTAACTACGGCCGACAACCCAACACCGATTTTGGATTTGAAAGTGGTTCATGAATGTGTTATTGTTTGTTAATATGTATACTTTAATAATAGGTTGGTGATTGAATATTGTGGGCTAATTCATAATAGCCAATATTGTTGTAGCGTTAGACTTACGCTGTCTCATAGGGTAGGT
This sequence comes from Isoperla grammatica, assembly GCA_945910005.1. NCBI lineage: Eukaryota > Metazoa > Arthropoda > Insecta > Plecoptera > Perlodidae > Isoperla > Isoperla grammatica. The sequence continues at coordinate 18,198,837 of OX246742.1, read as the reverse complement.
TGGTACACGGGATTGTACTGGGGATTAATTTAGTTAATCTCATGGTTCACTATTACTTAAATTTAATCATTGTAATAACTTATACATACATTCTTGGAGATTGAACATCCCGGACACGTTTCCTTAAAGCCCAGGTGCTGGGCTAATTGTAGGAGTCAGGCCCACGACTCATACCTTGTATTTCCTCCGAGGTATGTTCAATGTCTAAAAGTATGGTTATAGTACGAGATAGATTGTGCCATTTCTTTCACTGTATTACACAGTACATCATCACCGTTTAGTTTATAATCATTGTATAAGTAATCCCTGTATTGCCTCAGGGGACTGATATATACTTAATTACCTGGTAACTGTTCATATTGTATAGCCTGTACTTGCCTCTTTGTAATTGTATTATATATTATATTTATATCCAAGCATTCAAATGATAATTGTTATGTCTTCATACGTCAAAACCCCCCACAATTGCAGTACTACATAGGAGGTTCCTGCTTGCTCCTAAATCCCAAGCAGGTGGCGCCCAACAACTTAACAGACTGTCTCCTCAACGCGACGTGGATCGCCGACTTCACCACCCCCTTACCCACGAAACTCTCGCTGAAATTCCCTAGCCGGAGCCTCCCACCACGACACCTTGGGGAGGTGGGTTGCCAGTTCTCTGGTAAGGCACATAGTAGTGGAGAGATTGGCATTGTTTAGCACGTGAGTGCAATGTTGAAATAAAAAAAAATGATGATGATAGTTCGAGGCCCGAGACTCCAGAGCCCAGCGGACGCCAACATGACGTGTCTCAGCACACTACACTGCCCATCACTTTAAAACATCAGCGTCGCACTGTCGACGTTGAAGATACCACCACACAGCCTCTGCCCTCATCTGATAGCCCTACTGCAACCAGTGACGTCTCTAAAGTATCTCCAAGCTTCACCCCTTCTCCCCCCGTACACCCCCACACGCCGGAATCACTGCCTGTATTCCATAAACGTAAAGTCGGCCTAACTGACTCATCTGCTTTGCCGGACGACAAGCGGAGCAGACGACAACGGCAAGACAGCATAACAAGTGCAGACTGTGAGACCCTTTCTGACTCATCTAGTGTAAGCTCGCAGTCACAGTCATCCAAGTCTAAGGTCGATGACACCCAAACGATCAAAACAATGTGCAATAAGTTAGCAGCTAAGACGTCATACCCCATCACTCCTACTCAGCTGTATGAAATGCTCCAACTTACACGTCGCTTGAAAGTTCCCCTTCCCGCTATGCTGGACTTTACCCTCGATACGGCGGGACTCAAAACAATGCTTGAAGACTCGCTGGTTTTCGCCGGCAATTACAATGTAAAACGGTGCGTTCAGCGTTTAATTTCTGTGATAACCAAAGAATATAATTAGGCGTGCGATGTGTAGTGTCTTAACTTTAAACGCCAGGGGGCTTGCTGATCAAGGCAAACAAATTTCAAAATCATTTCAAAATCCCCAGGCACGGATATGGTCCCTATTCACGTTCTTAAATATTGTAGTGCGGAACTTGCTTAGCCACTATTAATTATCTTCAATACAATTTTCACAACTGGGGTGTTTCCGAGCAGATGGAAACATGCACATGTAACACCGGTTCTTAAAAAAGGTAGCAAACATGATGTTGAGAATTATCGACCCATCTCTCTTCTCGCAATATTTTCAAAAGTATTCGAGAAACTTGTTCGTGACGAGTTATTTAGAAATGTTTCTAGTGTCATCATCCCCAGTGGCAACCTGTAGCTCCTCCAGGGGCTTCAGAAGTACAGTATCTTCACCAGAGACTGAAGTATCCCCAGTGGCAACCTGTAGCTCCTCCAGGGGCGTCAGAAGTACAGTATCTTCACCAGAGACTGAAGTATCCCCAGTGGCAACCTGTAGCTCCTCCAGGGGCTTACGAAAGTACAGTATCTTCACCAGAGACTGAAGTATCCCCAGTGGCAACCTGTAGCTCCTCCAGGGGCTTCAGAAGTACAGTATCTTCACCAGAGACTGAAGTATCCCCAGTGGCAACCTGCAGCTCCTCCAGGGGCTTCAGAAGTACAGTATCTTCACCAGAGACTGAAGCATCCCCAGTGGCAACCTGTAGCTCCTCCAAGGGCTTCAGAAGTACAGTATCTTCACCAGAGACTGAAGTATACCCAGTGGCCACCTGCAGCTCCTCCAGGGGCTTCAGAAGTACAGTATCTTCACCAGAGACTGAAGTATCCCCAGTGGCAACCTATAGCTCCCAGTATCTTCACCAGAGACTGAAGTATCCCCAGTGGCAACCTGCAGCTCCTCCAGGGGCTTCAGAAGTACAGTATCTTCACCAGAGACTGAAGTATCCCCAGTGGCAACCTGCAGCTCCTCCAGGGGCTTCAGAAGTACAGTATCTTCACCAGAGACTGAAGTATCCCCAGTGGCCACCTGTAGCTCCTCCAGGGGCTTCAGAAGTACAGTATCTTCACCAGAGACTGAAGTATCCCCAGTGGCAACCTGCAGCTCCTCCAGGGGCTTCAGAAGTACAGTATCTTCACCAGAGACTGAAGTATCCCCAGTGGCAACCTGTAGCTCCTCCAGGGGCTTCAGAAGTACAGTATCTTCACCAGAGACTGAAGTATCCCCAGTGGCCACCTGTAGCTCCTCCAGGGGCTTCAGAAGTACAGTATCTTCACCAGAGACTGAAGTATCCCCAGTGGCAACCTGTAGCTCCTCCAGGGGCTTCAGAAGTACAGTATCTTCACCAGAGACTGAAGTATCCCCAGTGGCCACCTGTAGCTCCTCCAGGGGCTTCAGAAGTACACTATCTTCACCAGAGACTGAAGTATCCCCAGTGGCCACCTGTAGCTCCTCCAGGGGCTTCAGAAGTACAGTATCTTCACCAGAGACTGAAGTATCCCCAGTGGCCACCTGTAGCTCCTCCAGGGGCTTCAGAAGTACACTATCTTCACCAGAGACTGAAGTATCCCCAGTGGCCACCTGTAGCTCCTCCAGGGGCTTCAGAAGTACAGTATCTTCACCAGAGACTTCGTTCAATGGCAGTCCAGTAAAAGAGGAATGGTCCCAGTCTGATAGCCCAGAAGATTTTCAGTCGTCTTTTAACGCCAAAAGGCAGAAAGCATCTTCAAAGGCAAATTCGTCGGTTCAAAAACGGCATAAAGAGAGAATGGATCGTCAAGATACGTTCTTGGAACTATTTGAGAAAATGGTTGACAAAATCTAGGTTTATCTAATTCCTGTCAACTGTCATATACAGGATTTTCCTGAATCTAAGACTATAATTATTTCCATTTTATTTTGTATTTCGGGTAAATACGGTGTAAATGTATATATAAATATAATACAGGAATACTGTTGATTTTCTTTGCTTGGTTATGTTTCTATATATTCATTATCTTCATTAATGACATCATATTAATTAAGAAAATGAGTTATGTAGTTACATATGTTTGGCATATTACATTTTTTCTTTTATATTTATCCAATCATTACTGTCATTTGTCATAATTATTAATAATATTAATTTTCTTTGCTTATAATATGTTTTTGTGTGCTATACTTACGTTCCTGATTGATGATTAATGGGGCTTAACGTCTCATATTTATGCAACGATGGCTAATCGAGACGATGAGCGGGTGATATTGAAGATGAGAAAGATGATAATGAAGAATAAAGCCACATACGAATCAGATCCATTGTAAGTCGCGTGAGTTGTCATACGGGAGTCCAGCAAGGGAGGGCAGGGCCAAGTGGGAGGAGAAATATTCAATGGGACAGTGGGGGAGAAAGGGGATTGGGGTGTGGACTGCACTTCGTCTGACTTCTCCTCCTCGACCAGCCCGGCTTGGGTGGCCCTACCAGAAGCATACGCTTCCGCCGGCATAGCTCTCGGGATCACAAAGCACGCAAACCTGCCCACCACGATAAGGTGGCAGTCCCTGGGCAGGTCCTCACAGATGAGATATTGGAAAATATTTGTCTAGAATCTATACGTTACAGTGTGCAAAGAGATGCATCAAAGCCTTGTGATATCTCACTGATTGATTTAAAAAAAAATACATCGGCATCTGCATACTTATGTCCGTAGTTCATGTGCCAAGTTGCCGAGATTATTGGCACCCTATAATAGGTAACAAATGTATAATTGAAACAATGCCAATTAACACGTTTGAAAACATTAGAAAAAACTTACATTTCAACGACAATGCCAATGTAGCACCCCATGGTGATGAACGTTATGACAGACTGAACAAGATAAGGCCTGTTTTTGAAGGAATTAGAGAAAGATGCCTGTCAGTTCCTATGGAAGAGTGTCTTTCGTTGGACGAACAAATATGTTCGACAAAAGCCAGACACTTCCTAAAACAATACATGCCTAACAAACCCCACAAGTGGGGATACAAATTGTTTGTTCTAAGCGGTGTGAGTGGATTTGCATATGATTTCGAGATATTTTCCGGACAGGAAAACGATAAGCGTCTTTTAGGCGAAGAAGACCTAGGTGCAAGCTCAAATGTAGTAGTTAGACTGAGCAGAAATATCCCTAAAAACGTTAACCACAAGCTGTACTTCGATAACTACTTCACATCTGTATCTCTCCTAGTCCATTTAAAGCTTAATGGGATTTATTCGTTAGGAACGGTAAGACGCAACAGAGTTCCCGATTGCAAGCTTGTCAAAGATTACATTTTAAAAAAATCACCAAGAGGCTTCTGTGAAGAGTTTGTGACTAGTGTTGATAATGTGGCTATATCAAACACTATATGGAAGGATAATAAAGGTGTGATGCTACTGTCAACATTAGCAGGAATGCTTCCAATAACACAAGCAAACCGTTACGATAGAAAGTTGAAAATAAGAAAAGATGTCGATTGCCCCAATGTAATAAAAACATGCAACAAGCACTAGGGTGGTGTCGACTTGTTAGACAGTATTATGGGCAGGCACAAGATAAAAATACGTTCCAAAAAATGGTACTTTCGGATATTTTACCACCTTTTGGACCTAGTAGCCGTGAACTCTTGGTTGTTGTACCGCAGAGTGGAAGCCGGAAAGGGGGTATCTATCCAAACACTGACATTGGCAGATTTCCGAATTGAACTGGCAACTATCCTTTGCAAGATGGGCCTTCCAGGTGTTAGAAGAGGTAGACCATCCAATGAAATCGAAAACGAGCTTCAAGCCAAAAGAAGAAAAGGACCTGCTGTTCCCGTGCCTCCAAGAGACGTGCGGCAGGACCAACAGGCACACTGGCCGCAATGGCTAGACAAGCGTCAGAGGTGCAAGTTACCTGGTTGTGCTGGGTACACCTGGACAGAGTGCTCAAAGTGCAAAGTGGGTCTTTGTTACCACAAAAACTCAAATTGTTTCACTTCAATTGTTTCATTTCATTTGAAGTAGGCAGACAGGAATGTGTCCAAGCACTCAATACCGGTACTCTTAGTATTGATTGTGTTATACATTACCCACACTTATACTCCAGTAGTATTCAGGACAAAATGTGAATTACATATAAATGCATTGTACATTCATGGTTACCCACACTTATACCTACTCAAGTATTCGTGACATGTAAATTCAAAGATAACCTTATTTATACCCATTGAAAATAAAGTCAACTTTGTGCACAATGTTGCTTATGAGCTACATACCACCTTTCCTCTCCTATCTTTTGTGTTATCAAAAAAAATTTTTTTTTAATTTTTCAAGTTGAAGGCTACCATATTTATACAAGTGTGAAAAAAAAAACTGAAATTAAAAAAATCATGCAGTGAAGGGTTAAGAGCGTAGGAATTGTAAACCTGTTTTTGTGCAGTCTGTATTAGTAGACGTATATTAATTTAATTTACTACCCAGCTCTGTACATATATATAAAACTGTAAATTCTTTTGATTGAATATGTCCTTATAATTAGATATTAAGTAGTATACATGGCCTATTACAGCCTATACTTTATCTTTGTAACGTCATTTTGAATAGTAGTTGTGTATAATTAGTAATTACACATGTTTGGGCTATTACATTGTTTTTATTGATTGATATTTGGGCTTAAAGTTACATATTTTTGCAACTTGGCTAATCGAGACGATGATTAAATGAAATATGAAAATGAAATAGGGGGCTATTTGGAGGAAAGGGGCAAATAGGAGGGCGGGGAAGAAAATGGAATTGGGAGGATGTGGACTGCATTTCGTCTGACTTCTCCTCCTCGACCTGTTCGGCTAGGGTGGCCCTACCAGAAGCATACGCTTCCGCCGGCATAGATCTCGGGATCAACAAAGCACGCAAACCTGCCCACCACGATAAGGTAGCAGTCCCTGGGCAGGCAGAGAACTCATTTACATGTTACCAGTTACTAGATCACTTCTAGAACCGTGTAATCAAAATCATACTTACATTCGTGAAGTACTATTAAATAGACAGCAACAACAACGAAAATATTAAGATGTAAACGTTAATGATTGATTGATTAATGGGGCTTAACGTCTCATAATTGTGCAACGATGGCTAATCGAGACGATGAGCGGGTGATAATGAAGATAAGAAGATGATGATGAAGAAAAAGCCACATCCGAATCAAATCCATTGTACGTCGCGTGGGTCGTCATACGGGAGTCCAGCAAGGGAGGGCAGGGCCAAGTGGGAGGAGAAATATTCAGTGGGACAGTGGGGGGGAAAGGGACAGGGTCTCCTTTTGTCGCCTCTTACGACTAGCAGAGTCACTCTGGGCCTATTCTACCCTGGGCCTATTGTACCCATGGGCTGTAGTAACCAAACATTTATTGTTGAGCCCCTGGTAGGTCTATGTGGATTACTTTCCCCTTCAAGTTTCAATTACATATTGTCATTGAGTTATCTCAAGACATGCCTCTCTTACTCAACCATAGTCACACTCAGCTTGCTTGATTATTACTAACATTTGTTATTTACATAATGTACTCAGACCTGTAGACATATCTATTATTTAGAAATTACTTAAATTATTATGCCCATTTGTTTTCAGAAAGAAAACCAAGAGGCCAGTTCCAGATAGCAATCTTCTTAGGCAGCCGGTAGACAGTGACCGGCGAAGTGTGGAGCTCATGGAGAAACGTACTAAGCTGGAAGAGGATCATTGAAGTTTCTAAAGGTGCTGTTTACTTCTTTAATGCCTTCACAGAACTTGCTAAACAATCACTGGCCAACAAAGATGACACAGCTGCACGGCCTGCACCCACACAAGTGTTACCTAAGTTATCAATGCGTTCAGTCTTGCAGCAAACACAACAGCCTGCCCAGCCCAGCATGCAAAAACCAATTTTTGATGTATTCCCACTTTTGAGCAGCTGTCATCCCAACGCGATGTAGAATCTACTTCACAAATCCGTCAACAGCTACAAGTGCCCACCCAGCACTTTGTGCGTCAATACCCTACTGAAGCTACGTCACCTCAGCAACCTGCCTACTCGAATCGTACACCTAAGGTTATCAAAGTATTAACAAAAAAACTGAAACATGATTTAAAGTTCTTTATTATTTTATTTTACAAGTAGACTACAGTAATCACAACATGACATCTCCAGTAGATAAGTAATTACTAATTATTGAAAATCAGGACTACCACTTCTAATGTATTTTGTCATAGTTGGTTTATACTTTATACACATTTTTAATGTTTATATTTCACGATTTAAGGCTAAGAGGTCTGTTGCAAGAGGTGCACATATTTTTTGAACAGAAAGGACGTTTCTCAAGGGTGCTAAAAAGTTGAAAGTTAGTAGGCTTCTTAAAATCATAAACCAAAAACTTTCAACTTTTGAACGGTGTAATAATTAGACTCCCTACTTGCACCACGAAAATGTCGCTCAGTGGAATCTATATCATAGACGATTTTAGAAATACGTTTGTTACACGTTTATACGTTTCTTACTTACAAAATGGCTGCCGTTGAAGCGTGTTGGAGTAAGGTAATAATTATGGTTTATTAAGTGTTTTAATAAGTAATATAATACGATAGGTATAAACAATGCCTGTAACAACAGATTGTGTGCAACCAAAAAGTAAGCCCAGGACTAGGGGCGAGACTGACCGAGAAAAAACGAGAAGAATGATTATAAACCCAATGGTAAAACGAAATGATACCTGCCCGGCGTACATTAAAATAGTAGCTTCAGATGGAGTTCCGTGTGACCGGTTGCGAGGTTTGGCATCATTTGGACTGTCTGCAAATCAGGGAAGAGGATTTACCAGTCAATGAATGGTTTTGTACTCCCTGTGACAGTTTTAGGATAGAAAATGAAGTGGTAAAGACCGAGCCTAAAGGGTTAAGGATGACGCGGTGGTCGAGGTGCATGCTAAGTGTGTTCAGTGTCAAGTGTGGGAAGAAAAGTTCGCCAATTAAGAAATAATTAAATTGACAAGAGACAAAACTTAGACAACTATGAACCAGATGGCAGATCTCATAGCTGTAATAATGTGAAGTTGGCAACAAGAACCATCAGTTGTCAACACTGACTTTAGTCTTGAGTGTATGACCATTGATTAATCAGTATGACGTTGGCAGCACTGCGTGCACCAGGGGACGCAATCAGGTAGCAACATGTCAGCTAGCCTACGTCAACTTGTACTTGTGTATTGATTGATAACTCATTAACAAAGAACCTACAACTATAACCCAGTGTTATTACATGGTGGCAGCGTGTGGATCTTTTTAAAAAGAAAAATGTCCGTGTGTAGTTATCAGTGTTCGTCGTAAACGTCGAAATGCCGAGGTGTTCGTTCGCGCGTAGCGTGGCGTGGGCTAGGGCCTAGGCTAGAGAATGTTCGATTGATTGATTAATGGGGCTTAACGTCTCATATTTATGCAACGATGGCTAATCGAGACGATGAGCGGGTGATAATGAAGATGAGAAAGATGATAATGAAGAATAAAGCCACATCCGAATCAGATCCATTGTACGTCGCGTGAGTCGTCATACGGGAGTCCAGCAAGGGAGGGCAGGGCCAAGTGGGAGGAGAAATCTTCAATGGGACAGTGGGGGGAAGGGGGATTGGGGTGTGGACTGCACTTCGTCTGACTTCTCCTCCTCGACCAGTCCGGCTTGGGTGGCCCTACCAGAAGCATACGCTTCCGCCGGCATAGCTCTCGGGATCAACAAAGCACGCAAACCTGCCCACCACGATAAGGTGGCAGTCCCTGGGCCTGAGGTCCAATTAAAGTTATCTAAAGTTATACAATCAGAAATTGTAATACGGAGCAAGACTAAAAAAAAAAATAAAATAAATTTTAGCTAAACCTGAGTGAATAGAATAACAAATAGTGATATTCATCCTAGGTGACAATCTCTTAATTGTTACTGCTTGTACTACACGAACAAAATATTGCAATACTGTTGTAAGTTACTAGTGTTCATTGATAAACTGATAGTAATCTTTATTCAGCATAGCATAGCATTTAGCATATAAAATAAACTACTGTAAGACCCGGCTAAACATTTAGCCCATCGCTAACTTGTTTTTTCCTTTGAAACCACGTTTCCGATTGGTGGTTGCCATGGAGAAAACAAGTTAGCGGTGGGCCAAATATTTAGTTGTGCGTTATAATACCGGACCAAAATACACTAGTCTTACAGTGTTTTGGAAATATGTAACTGGTTATCCGCACCTCCCCTCGTACCATAGTTATGGTTGTTTCCAATTTAGAATAAGCCAAATATTTTGGTACCGTACCCACTACAATTTTATGTATAACAAAATAAGAAGCTATATCTACAAGATATTTCTATAAGTTCAGCCTACAAGAACCCATGTTTTCCCACAGGCATATTACCTAGTGTTATCCACGAACCACCAATGTACCACAACTTTAAATACTATTAAGTTCTATTTTGTTTCAGCTGGGTGTCGGTCAACAATGACCTGGTGCAGCTGCCACCAAGTGAAGCTGACAGTGTGCCCTTTTCCTGGTGCTCGTCATCACAAGCCGAAAGTACTACCACATCAACATCCAACAGCCATCCATCAACTTCAAACTCGCCTGCAAACTCTTTCCCACCGTCATTGCCTATATCATCTCCTACTTCTTCGTTTACAATAGCTTCGTCTTCAACCAGCCAGTCATCATCATCGTCGCCCCAACTTCATTATCTGTTACAACGTTCTGTTAGCTCTCCACCAACAGTGCCACAGAAGGAAAAGGTATTTTCATGGGGAGGCCGGCAATCTAACAGGAAAGTACAGGAGGACGCGGTTGCTCTTCAGATGAAGAAGCTAACCGAGGTGGCAGAAAAAGTGGCTGGCCGAGGAATGGCTAATAAGGACGATACCGGTAGCGAAGATGCAGCATTTGCGCAACTTGTGCAACACAGCATGGCTCCACTCCCTCAGGACATGAAGGATGACATGCAGTTGGAAATCCTTCGCCTTATTAATGCCGCTAAAAAAGAATTTTGGGAAAGATTGGCAGACAAGTAGGTTAGGTACTGCTCTTAATTGCTCCTTTCCAACATTTATTGATATAACTTAGAATAATATAACTATTTTTCTTTTAAACCTAGGCTTACCACCTCTATAGGCCTACACTTTGTTTGCAAAAGTTTATTTTTAAGAAAATAAAACAGAATTTTAGAGTAACGAGTCAGCATTTTCCCTATCACTCATCTATCACTTCACTATCACTTATAACCCACTTGAACACCTTTTAAAAGTAAAGTTCGTATTCATAGTCGACCCATTGAATTCCAGCCAACACAGTTACTAGTTTTTTCTTAATTTTTCATACGTGTAACAATTTGGTAGGAACCTTTAATTTTCAATGGACTAGGTGTCGACTGCCATGATGAATTCGGGCATCAGACATTTTATTAGTTACGTTGGCATATCCGCATGTGCATTTTCATTTCCTCTGTTTATGTATGCCATTTGCCAGTCGACTGCACCCATGGGGGAGTACAGGTATTCTGCTAGTCGATCTCGCAGTGTGGTGGCATTTAGAGTCGTGTTTCGTGAACCCAACCGCCGTGCCATTGTACCGATTGATTGTAGAGTGCCTTGGCGGTTTTGCCCTTCTGTTCTCCATAACCAAGTATGACCTGGCCATTGTTTTCTCTATCAGGAAATGCTGGAGGACAATACTTTCTGGCGATACAGTTTCTTTCCAAAATCTTTAAGTAATTATGGAGGCAAACAGTTGCCTTTATTATACTGTCAACATTTTCTGGGTCCGCAATAATAACTCGGTGGTAAACTCGCCAACGAGCAACCAGAATGCCAAAGGCATTTTCTTTAGTACGTCTTGCCCGAGACAGTCTATAGTTATAAACCTGTTTAACTTTGGACAGATTCTTGCCTGGGTATGGACGCATCATGCTCCTTTCAAGCGCAAATGCTTCGTCACCCACCATAAAATGTGGAAAAAGTATTTGTGATGAAGGCAATGTCGATGGTGGAGGTAATGGAAGGCTTCTATCATTCATGCGCCTACCAAATTCCGAACGTCGGAAAATTTCTCCGTCGCTTTGCGATCCATATGCACCAACATCCACATGTGTAAAAATATAGTTAGAATCGCAAACTGCAAGGAGTACAATGCTAAATTGATTCTTATAATTATAAAAACGTGAACCAGAGTTAGGAGGAGCTTGAATCACTACGTGTTTTCCGTCAATCGCACCAACACAGTTGGGAAAATTCCAGTGATCTGCGAAACCTCGAGCAACCTCCAAATAGTCTGCTTCTGTAGGCTCCCGCAGGTATACTGGAGATAAGCGTTCCCAGATGGCACGTGTTGTCTCATTAATGATAACACAAGCAGTTGACCGCCCTACACGGATACTCCATGCGATGCTTTGCAGAGAATCGCCTGTGGCCAGGAATCTGAAAGTAAGTAATAAATGGTAAATAGGCCCTACTACTTAGACCTTGTAGGTAACAGCTAAATCATGTAGGGCCTATAGATGTGCCTAGGCAAGTTGATAATGAATAGAATAATATATGCTCACTCATGCAATTTTCATATTTTCCGTGCATTCGTTATTATTCTTACCTTTATGTAAGTATTAGTCGAAAACCAGGTGAGAGAGAATGACATTTGCTATTCTTTTGCAGCAACGGTCTCACTATTGCCAATAAGACATCAAACCTTGGTAGTGTCATTCGGGTATACATAAAGAACTGCTCTTCGTCATTTAAATAACGAAATAAAAATCTCCTTGCTCACGTCTCCGACGATTGATTGGCCTTACATGCCACCTGCGCCTATATCTTCTTTGCCGTTGGAGGTGCAAGCCTCCTAATGCGGCGCCTGCTAAGCACAGCATGGCTATTAGATTATCTACGTTTTCACCAGGCATACTAGCGATAGTGCACTTCCAGGCAGCAGATGTTGACAGCAAAATAAATGTAGATTGTTTTATCAATGGTTGAGGTTAGGTCTATGCCCAAGCCTGGCCTAGGCCCTACCCCTTTTAGATTCTAGAGCCAAATCCTAGGGTTGAGAAATGTATCATATTAATGAAGACAACTATGAATAATACAAATTTATATAGTCTCGACCTAGGCCTGACTAAAGATACACTCGTTGGAACTTGGAACTTAAACTGAAGAACGCTTGAAACGAAAAAGTCTGCCCGACATTAAGGCTATGAACATCTTTCAAACACACCCACGTACTGGCGGGAACGAGCGCATTGTGATTGGTCGAAAATAAGATTTTTAATATTGTCATGAACAGGTCCTTAAGTTAACGGCCAAGTTTACTACTAAGTTTAAGTTTAAGTTTACGGCTAAGGTAATCGTGAATGGGCCTTTATCCTCAACACCTTTGCCCGAGTATACTTCCATTTTGAGGACATACCCAGTTTTGGCATCACATGGTACATAAAGTATGATACCATATTTCTCTGGCTTATTCTTGAGGTACACACGGAATTGTACCCTGCCTCGAAACCCACCCATACCTTCATCAAAGGTAAGTTAAGAATATGGAGTATAAGAAGCAGGGAATAGATTTAGAAAGAGGTTGAAATATGGTCTGATTTTATGTAGGGGGTCATGGCCTGGTTCGTTGCGAGGAATATAGGTGCGGTTATCGTTTAGGTGGAGATTGGCTAGAATGGCTTTGAATCGGTCTCTACTCATGATTGTGGATGGAAATGGGGTTGAAAGGAAAAAGTTTTTTGACCAATAATCCCTCAGTTGAGTTTTTTCACCAGGCACATATGTATGACTATGGAAAAAAATAGGTAGATTTCATGGAGTCGTACCGGCTGCCAAAGACTCCATAGACTGTTTTTTTTTTTATTTATTGGTTCGCCTCAATTTGTCAATAATTGCAGCAGCATACCGGTTGGTTTCAACTTTGACATGTTTTACCATGTCCCGGGGAAAGTAGACTGAGAAGCAGTCACTTGCTGAGGATGTCTCATCTAGAGGGGCTCTAACTCCACTATTTTCGTCAAAAACAGGCAACACTGGAGGAGAATCTTGGAACACCCAACCAAGTTCCTGGTCACTAGGTTTCCTGTTAGGCCTAGCACGCTTCCTAGCAGGTTGAGCAAGAGTTGGTCTATGCCTATGTCTAGCTACAGCGTCGCAGCCACCACCAACGTCACCACCACCACCACTATTTACTATTTATTTGAATTTGAATTTATTTCAATTTGAATTTATTGGGTGGCGCTTCAACCAGTTAGGTCATTTTGCGCCACCAAGATGGTCCGTTGAAGGAGAGATTATTACGAATTAACAACCTCAAACTTGAAAAGGCAGCGGATTACTGCAGGGCAGCTGAGGACAGTAAGCGACAAGCGACACTCCTAGAAGAGAAGTTACCAGTAGAGGCCTTCAAGAGAATGTCAACAACCCGAGGGAGCGACTTCAGGAAGGAGGATCGAGACATACAGTCTGGATCTACGGGGAAGTCAGCAGCAGACAAGCAGACAGCAGCGGGTCAGACGTACAACTGCAAACAATGCGGCTGTAAACATGGTCGACGAAGTTGTTCGGCGCATGACAAAACGTGTCCGAAGTGCAACCATAAAGGACACTTTGCCAAAGTTTGTCCCTACAGGGAAGTATCAGAGCACATGGTGAGTGCGGAGGGTTCAAACAGCAAAACTGAGGTTGAAGGTCTGTATGTGGAATGCATAACTTATGAAATAAAGCCATTGATTGGGAGCACTAAAAATCTCAGAAAAAGAGTGGTTCGAAACCATAATGGTAGGAGGCAAACCAGTGAAACTTAAAATAGCCACTGGTGCAGAAATAAGTGTAATCTCAATGAAGGAATACATAAATAAGCAGTTTACTGATCCCATTCAAAAACACAGGCTGTACTAGTGGCATTTGGGGAAAGTAAGATAATTCCAAAGGGAAAGATTGTGTTAACATGCTTAAGCAGAGATAAGAAGCTAGAACCTATTGTGTTTATGGTGGTTGAGGATAATTGTAAACCACTCCTAAGCCTAAAAGCTAGTGTGAAACTAGGAATAATTGAAAAAGTAGCTATTACTGAAGTAGAGCAGACTGAACTAGGCCTAGGACTCAATGCAAAGGAAAAGCTAATAGAGGAATATAAAGATCTATTCAATGGAGTAGGGTGCAGGCCAGGAAAATATAAAATTGTATTAAAGCCAGAAATTGTACCAGTAGTACATCCTGGCAGGAGATTGCCTTCAGCTTTAAAAGATAGACTGCAAGAAACCTTATGGCGTTTTCCAATGGAAAGCACTCAGTGCGCACTAAAACGTCACTGTGACGTTATTAACTTTTCAAGTTTTGCACTCTGCAATCCTCATTGGAAGACGGCTAACAACTCAGTTCCAATATGGTGTCGACTTCAAATGCTTCGCACCAAGTGATTTCTAAAAGTCTTGTAACTGATGAAAGCGGAGGGGAAATACGGACACCAAAAGGCATATTGTGCCAAGTATTGGCTAATGGTGAGTGTTTTGATACATATCTTTCATGTCTGGGCTTGATTTAGACATATTATAATTTATAAACTAAAAAAATCGTCAACTGCAACACGTGCAAGTAGACCTACACGTGTGTTTCTATACATGTTATCACTACTTTTCAGGAAAAGAAACTGTGATGGCCATCGAGCGCGACAGTTTGGTAGCTGCCAACATTTTAGCGCCAGAGGTGTGCCTCACAATTGACGGAGAGGAAAGCACGTTCACCCCCCAGGACGATGAACCCAATGTCCAGAGATTGATTGATTAATGGGGGTAAACGTCTCATATTTTTGCAACAATGGCTAATCGAGACGATGAGCGGGTGACAACGAAAAAGAGAAAGATGACGATGAAGAATAAAGCCACATCCGAATCAGATCCATTGTACGTCACGTGGGTCGTCATACGGGAGTCCAGCAAGGGAGGGCAGGGCCAAATGGGAGGAGACACATTCAGAGGGACAGTGGGGGGAAAGGGACAGGGGCTCCTTTTGTCGCCTCTTACGACTAGAAGAGAAGTCAGGTATGCCTGTCCTACACATTAGCTAGGTCTAGCCGTAGCCTGCTAGTCCCTAGTAGCTAGTAGTAGATACGCAATAAACTTTATTATGTAGGGGGATGACAACCAACTTGGGCAGGCCGGCCCCCTAACCTAAAAGCCCTATGTTGGTAAAAGGTTTTTGGCTAGCTCAAAAGATTAATTTGTAGAGTGGCGCCTAGACCTACGCCTGCCAGACCGATACTCTGAAGTCACAAGTTAATTATCACTGATTCAAACTACAGTCTGAAAAGGAGGGATTCAATCACGCTCAATTGTGCATGCAGTCTATTGGTCATCAGAATTACAATCGTTGTTTACAATAATTTTCTCCTAACAGCACTTGTGTCATGATGGCAGCATACCAACAACAACCATGCTGTGTGCTTTGCTCATACATTTACATAGATGTAAATGTACAGTGGAGTCCACTCGGACAACAAAGCAGTCGATCCGACCGACGAGTCTTATGGTGTTTTCCATTGGCTGCACTAGTGCGCACTCAGTGCGCACTGGGTTCAGAATCAACATCCATTGGGAATTTGAGTGCGAACTCAGTGCAAGTGTTCAGAAACCATTGGCTGGTGCACTATGCACTCGGTGCGCACTCAC
Organism: Isoperla grammatica; assembly: GCA_945910005.1. Classification (NCBI taxonomy): domain Eukaryota; kingdom Metazoa; phylum Arthropoda; class Insecta; order Plecoptera; family Perlodidae; genus Isoperla; species Isoperla grammatica. The sequence continues at coordinate 18,182,752 of OX246742.1, read as the reverse complement.
CGCACTGGGTCTGAGGCCAGTGCAACGGTGTCAGTGCAATATGGCGGCCCTAAACGCGCGGGAGATATATTTATTGATGGATGATATGATAGATAGATAGCAGCAACGATGAAGATATGCTATTGTTAAATCAGTTCAAAGAAAACGACGAGACCCCTAAAATTCAGGGCTACATTTCTGATGTAGTCAACAATTATTCTGACCAGGAGGTATTGTTTTTGCACACAGATATTCATGTTTATAGGTTATGAAGGCCTAGACCTAGGCATTATGTCCTGATTTTTGTTTTATTAACGTTTTAGTTCAGGAAAAACTTTCGTCTGGAACGGCCCATATGTGAGAAATTGGTAGAAGATTTCAAAAACTCTATTTTCTGCCCCACTGACCTCAACAAGTCAACACTCAACAAGTCAACACTCAACAAGTCGTATTCCATTGGGGACTGCACGCAGTGCAACACTCGGCTAGTGCATGACGTCACAGTGACGTTTCAACGCGCACCGAGTGCGACCTCAGTGCATGCCAATGGAAAACACCATTATATTTACCTGGTTTGTAAACCCCTCGTTTGGGAGTAGTCGGGCCGACTCGTTCGCGCTACATTCCATTCACTCATCATTTCCTAGAATTTCATAATTGGCTACATAAAACAACCGTAAAAGCTAAATTCCAAATTTAAATGTTTTATTTGCATTAACGTTTCGGAAACTTGTTCCCTAATACAGATCAGACCACCACGAGCTTAAAACTTGTTTATTTTTTCTTGTAGCGTTATTATTAGATGAATGCGAATCAAACAATTTTTATACTGCATACATGAATTACATAATATGTTCCTTCAAAATCCTACTACAAAGACGATTAAAAGATGACAATATGCATAAATGTATTTAAAAAACGATTGTGATAATTGAAAATTACATAAACCCAGAAGCAAAAATAATAAAACTAGCACGGAGTATTAAACAGAATACAAAAGCCTGCAATCTGATTTAACGATCTCCTAGCTTTGAATATTGACATGAATGCGATGCATTCCCCATGGTTGTACAAAATATGGTCATCGCTCAGAATCGGTTTTCGCCGGATATTCTGCTTTGTTGTCCGAGAGGTCTCCACTGTAGTAAAGCCCTGTTTGTAAAACAGTTAATTAGCACTTGTTAAAATTATGTATTTTCTAAACTTCCAGATATGGAATGGGATTCGAGCCAGTCGAGGTTGCTACTCGATAAGTACGAACAATACTTATCGAAAGTGGGGCCGCTGAAGAAGTTTAAAACAAAGAAAATTATGTGGGCACAGATTGCATTAGACCTGAAAATAATCTTGCACACAAACAAAACTCCACTCCAGTGCGAGAATCGTTATAAAACGATTATGAAAAGAAAAGTAAAAACTGTAACCGGCAATAGCACTTCTGGCTCCACACGTCAAGATGTCGAGTTTGAAGAAGAGCTCGGCAAAATTAAGGCTATCGATGACAGTCTGGAGCCAGAAGTGCTACGAGGAGTAGGAAACGTGTCAGTGAAGCGGCGGATCAGCGAGCCAGTCAGCGACATAGTAAGGCCTAAAAAGAAAATGACGGTACCGGAAGCTCTCCTGAAGATACACGAGGAAAAAGAAAAACAGAAGCAATTGAGACATGAAGAGAAAATGAAGCTAATTGCTAAATTGTTGGGGTGAGGGGAAATCATTGCATCCGTGATGGGTTAAAATCGGATTTCTGTTTTGTTTTATGCACGGTATTCTTGATTTCCTTTGTTTATATAATTATATTTTTTCTACCACATCCTACAGGAACATTTTGTGATGATACATGTGTAATGTAGCCTACATATTAAGAATAAAATGTAATTGAATTGAATTAGTTATTCATTTTTATTTTTTATTAATCCATAATACAAAGTAGGGCCTTGGCATGCACAATGTAGCAGTATAGTACTTCATTTTACATTAATTTAATATTGTACAAACTATATAATAACATGTTATGAAGCAACAGGATTCTTGTGAGTTTGACAGTAGTGTTACAGTGAGATATGTGACAGTACAAATCTTTATATTTGGACAGCTATTTTTATGAAAGTTTTGTTGAAGAAGCCTAGCAATAATAATAATAATAATAATAATAATAATAATAATAATAATAATAATAATAATAATAATAATAATAATAATAATAATAATAATAATAATAATAATAATAATCAAATAATAATAATAATAATAATAATAATAATAATAATAATCTTTCAAGCTTATATGAACCTTGTTAAAGTTATACACTGCCTTACAAATACACGAGTGGATGTCAATGTCAAAATATAATAACTAAACTTTTAATGGTTAAAAAAACATGGATCTAGGTCACCATACAGAGGCAACTCAACATGGCCCCAGACCTGTGATAGTAAACACGGTTGAAGATAACAATATAATTAAAAAGAAAAGGACGCCGTGGACTAAGGAAGAGTATGAGGAACTTATGTTTTGTTATTTATTTACTATTGAAACAACGGAAACTGGTATCACAAAAGAATCTTTCAAAATTTGGAAGGAGCGAAACCCAGACGTACGACCAGAATTGGATGCTAATAAACTTGCAAATCAAAGAAGGTATATTGAAAAAAGTAACAAACTTACCCCTTTTGAATTGGATATAATAAAAAGTAATGTACGGGAGTTTATGACAGCACAACTAGACCCCTCAGAAGAGCATGATGACATAGCAGAAGATGGAAACGAACAAGAAAGATTGGATGAGAGCAACATCATTAATGGCGAGGACAATACAGTAAATACACAGAGCAACACCATATATGATAACAACTTAGTACGACCGGATGATAACTTGTTAGAGGATGAGGATGAGATAACTGTAATTATCCATGAGATCCTTGATAAGTTGGATCTAGTTAGAGACATTGATATGATTGAAAGAAGAAAGCTACCGAAGATCAACAGTAACCGGAAAGCTAATGGTGTTGTACAAACCGTCAATAAAGCCCTTAGCAAAGTAATTGCAGGAAAATCATTAGACTTGAGGCAGCTAAATAATATAATGTATGCATCTGTATTAGTCATAGCAGACCATTTAGAAATTCAAGACCAACAAAATAATGTTTTTAAGAGAGCCACATTGCCAAAATGGAAAGAAAGGATTCAAATTCAAATAGCCGAATGGAGGGCAGACTTGTCTTTATTGAATGAAATAAAGTTTGATATTTTAACCAGTAAGCTAGAGCGAAAGAAAATATATTTGTATAAAAAATATAACATATTAAGTTATGAAGGTATTGCAGATGTAGAAGAAATGTTAAAGCAAAAGATACTTGCAAAGGCTCAACGAATACGCCGATACGAGAAAAGGACGTTGCAGTACAGACAAAACAAGATGTTTAGAGAAGACACGGGTAGATTCTATAGAGAATTGGGTAAACGGACGATTACAGTTAAGATTCCCCCAGCGAAGGAAGATATTGAACATTTTTGGAAGGGAATATGGGAAAACGAACAAGAGCATAATACGAAAGCTGAATGGATACGTAGATGTGAAAGGGAATGTGAGGACCTTCCTATTAGGGAATGGGGGTTAATAACTGCAGAAGAAGTTACTGTCAATGTGAAGAAAACTGCTAATTGGAAATCACCAGGAATAGATGGAATCCAGAATTTTTGGCTTAAAAGGTTTACTTGCACTCATACTATTCTTGCTGATATATTCAACTCAATGATTACCCACCCAGAAGAAGTGCCTCAGTGGCTTACTGAAGGTGTCACCTCTTTGTTACCAAAGACAGAAAAAACTACCCTACCAAAGAACTATAGACCAATCACCTGCCTTCCAACAACTTACAAATTATTATCATCTATCATTACCAAACGTATGGCAAATTTTCTTAATGACAACAAAATATTACCTCTAGAACAGAAAGGATGTTGTACAGGAACATATGGGAGCAAAGATCATTTATTAGTAAGCAAAACAATTATGGAAGATAGTAAAAGGAAGGAGAAAAACCTTAGCATGGCGTGGATAGATTACAAGAAAGCTTACGACAGCGTGCCTCACAGCTGGATTCTTGCCGTGCTTCAGATGTATCATATTAATCCAACATTAGTCAACTTTTGTAAGCAGATGATGAGTCAGTGGAGCACAACAATGAGACTAAACAGTGAACAAGAAACCGTCGTCTCTAACAAAGTTAAAATTAAACAGGGCATTTTTCAAGGAGACTCTTTATCACCATTACTATTTTGTATGTGTTTGATACCACTAAGTACGGAACTTAATAAGACTGGACTTGGATATACATTAATCAAAGGAAAAGGGAAAATTGAACATCTTCTATATATGGATGATCTTAAATTATTTGCAAAAAATGAAAAGGATATTGAAAAATTGTTAAGTACAGCAAAAATCTTTAGTGATGACATTAAAATGGAATTTGGAATTGAAAAGTGTGCAATAGCAACATTCAAGGCTGGGAAGTTAACATCAAGTAATAATATTGAATTGGACGATCAAACTATTATCCAAGACCTTGGCGATAATTCATATAAATATTTGGGAGTAGAAGAGTCACAAGGAACTCAACACAACACCATGAAAAACAAATTGATTCTTGAATATCGGAAAAGAATAAGATTAATTTTAAAATCCGAATTGAATGCGCGTAACAAAATGTTGGCCATAGGAGCCTATGCAGTACCTGTGTTACACTACAGTTTTGGTATCATAGATTGGAGATTAGAGGAGATTCTTAATATAGACCGTAAAACCAGAAAGCTTCTAACTATGTATGGAATGCATCATCCCCGTGCTGAAACTGAGAGGCTGTACATTTCTAGATCAGAAGGCGGAAGGGGACTCTTAAAGATTGAATCTGTGTTTAAAAAAGCTATCATCGGATTACGAGCATACCTGGAAAATAAAGAAAATGATAAGATATGTTGAGATTATGAATGATTATGATCACGAGAAACCAAACACAACATCCATTACTAAAAGATTGATTGATTGATTAATGGGGCTTAACGTCTCATATTTATGCAACGATGGCTAATCGAGACGATGAGCGGGTGATAATGAAAATGAGAAAGATGATAATGAAGCGATCAAATTTCAAGAAGAACTTCAGTGCTCACTTCAACATAACAATCAATCCCTAAAAGAACAAATCCGATGTTTGAGAATGAATGTTAAACATCAACTGCAACTTCTTGGTACGGAGAAATGGAAATCCAAAATGATGCATGGACAGTTTCTCCGAAAAATTGAACAAGAAGATTACAGTAAGATGGATACATTCACTTGGCTCAAGCAAGGAGATCTTAAAGGAGAGACTGAAAGCCTTCTGATTGCAGCCCAAGACCAAGCATTGAAAACCAGATATATTGAGAAAAAAATTTATAAGACCCGAACTGATGCTCATTGTCGTCTTTGTAAACAATTTAATGAGACAGTGGACCACATTTTATCAGGTTGCCCAATTTTGGCCAAACATGAGTATATAGAGCGACATAACCGGGTTTGTGCACGTCTGCACTGGGATATATGTCGTTTCTATAATATAGATGTTTGTACTAATTGGTACGAGCATCATCCAATAAGTACAATACATCAAGGCTCAATAACATTACTCTGGGATAGTCAAGTCTACACAGATCGATATATTCAGCATAATAAGCCAGACATAATTATTAAAGATCATGAGAATAGACAATGTATTATGGTGGATGTAGCGGTGCCCTCTGACAATAACATCACAACTAAGGAGGCGCAAAAGAAAACCAAATACAAAGACTTACAAATTGAAACCCAGAGAATGTGGGGGATGCGGACAAAGGTAATCCCGATCATAATTGGAGCGACAGGTGCCATCAGCAAAACATTTCAAAATTATTTAGAAGATATACCAGGACAACATAACACAAGGGAACTACAGAAGACAGCCATTCTGGGTACTGCTCGCATTTTGAGAAAGGTTCTATAATATTTTGATATCAGTTTTTATATTGAAGTCTTTATGTTATGTTTATATAATTGTTTTATGTAGAATTTATGACATTGCGTGGTCCTGCGATGCGGTGCGGGTGTTTTGGGTTGGCCCAGGTTCGTACCGCGTCGCACCGCAGGGCCACGCGGTGTCATGAATTCAACTATATTTGATTTATGTGTAATATAATAATCTTTGTGATATGTAAAATCTTTTTAAAATGTAATTATCTTTGTAATGTGTAAAATCTTTGTAATGTCATATTTTGTAATGTGTGGTTGCAGCACCTAAGAGGTGAGGATCACCTTTGGTGCTGTAGACTAATAATGTACCTGCCATCTGGTGATGTGATAAATAAAGATAATAATAATAATAAAATAATAATAACAATAATAACAAGCACTCAATAAATTCAAAGTTGTTCTGAATTGGCCTTGTTGATTCTGGCATTTGTCCGCAGGTGTTCGCACTGTCCAATCACTGATTCATATGTTTCGTATTTGAAATATCGATCTTTGATTGGTTATCGCTCACTCGTCGATGGTGTTCGAAGCCTACAGGGTTGGTTTAGTCACTTTAAATTAAAGTCCCCCACTGAAAATCAGTTTAGTTACTGAGTGGGTAGACTCTAAATGTGAATTTATTTATTTATTTAAGGAACATTACAATGTGAATGAGTAAAGTTCAGTTTCCACACTTATTTAAGGTTTAACAGAATCAAATCAAGCCAAAAGCATTATGGCATTTACACACTTCCTAAGGTTTAGAATTTAAAGAAACTATAGCAACGTTAGCTGTTAAAGTCTGTCAGCTCATAGTAGAAACGAAACGTTTATAGCTAAATGACCAATGATTGTCTAATAGACCGTTATATAGGGTTTTAAGGGCCAACAGGTAGCGCGCTGTTGTCATTTTATTGCAATTCATTTTATTGCAAAAAGGAAGAGATTGAGCCCACTCCCGTCCATACTTGCTTCATCAGTAGCCCAGGGGAGCCAATGCATGTACATTTGAGTACAGATTAACTTACACAAATCTAAATTTGTGGGTAGGGAGAGTGGGGTAAGTTGTTACAGGGGCAAGTTGTTACAATTCGAATTAAAAATCAACCATTTGAATGAGAGCGCTCAAATATGTTTCGGAAGAATCCTTATAGAGAGCAGCACTATACGGCCGAGTTTGAACCTTCTATCTGCACGGCTGTGGATTCTACAAACAATCGGCGATAATCCTGGAGTCAAGTGAGTATTTGACACATGTCTTATTTCTTTCCTAACGTGGTATTAAATCAACGTAACTACTTGAAACAAAGTTAACGATGAATCAACATGATTTCTTAACACAAATGGTGAAGAATATATCATGTATAGTTGAGCCTTTAAGTCAGAACTAGCCTAAACGTGTAAGCCTCCGTGTTGGGGTATGTTGTTACAGCATGAAACTTTGCACACGTTATGTTTAAGGTTATGTTTTAAAGTGTGTTTTAGTATGGGAATTAAGGCAACCTCATAAGAAGTTAGATTAAATGTAATTAAGGGTATGCTAGGGCCTAGGTTTTAATTTTAGTAAACATTATATGTGGAGGCTTAGGCCTAGCCCAATCCATGGGTTGGAGAATGTCAAAAGTCACTAGGCCTAGACCTTTGTATACACACCACAAGGTAGGCCTAGCCTACATTACTCTAGGCATACAGTTTTTGGTATTAGCCTAGGCTTATGTCACGGCCTATGCCTCAGGCTAGGCCTAGGCCCTTTTTATAAGCCTTATAATGTCATTATAGCATAATAGAAAAGTGAGGTTATGTTTTTGTTGTGCTTCAATTTTGGACATATATTGTAGCAGAGATTAAAGCAAATAAATATGACATAACGTTAACCTTAATTGTAATTTATAAATTAAAATATTTAGGCCTATATCTAATTGTGCATTTGTTTTTTCCACAGTAGCAAGATGCGTAATTACAAACGGAAGACGGAACGAGGGACTACGGATGTGTCGGTTTTTAAGGATGCTGCGCAACTTGTGACGTCAGGGCAATCATCGATAAGAGAAGCAGCCAACAGCTTTGGAGTAAATTTCATGACACTTCACAGGTACATAAAGAAGTTAAAAAATGCATCAGAAGGTGAGTCTGAACCTAGCGTTGGATATAAGATGCCACGCAAAACCTTTACGGATAACCAGGAATCGGAGATTGCGAAGTACGTCGAAGATTCGTCGAAACTCTACTACGGCTTAACAACCAAAGATACAAGGAAATTGGCCTACGATTACGCAGTTGCCAACGATATAAAGGTACCGTTGAATTGGTCCGAGAAAGCTTCGGCCTCAGCGGATTGGCTTTCTTGTTTCATGATACGCCATCCCATCTTATCGATACGAACACCTGAAGCAACTAGTCTCAGCCGTGCTACTAGTTTTAATAGGCACAATGTGAAAAACTTTTTCACAAATTTAGAGACGGTTCTACGCCGCGAGAACTTTCAGGCTAGTGACATTTTTAATGTCGATGAGACTGCCGTTACCACCGTCCAGAAGCCATCAAAAATCTTAGCTAGGAAAGGATCGAAACAAGTAGGTTCCGTTACTTCTGCTGAGAGGGGTACACTTGTTACCATGGTGTTGGCAGTATCTGCTAGTGGGAATTCTACACCGCCAATGTTTATTTTTCCTCGCAAGAATTTTAAGGATCATTTCTTAAATGGTGGGCCAACTGGTTGCATTGGTGGTGCATTCCCTAGTGGCTGGATGACAGGTGAAAACTTTCTGCTGTTCATTGAACATTTTATTAATCACACGCGTTGCTCAAAAGAACGCCCTGTCTTATTGCTGCTTGACAACCATGATTCTCACCTTTATTATAAAGTTTTGGACAAATGCAAAGAAAATGGAATAGTGCTGGTATCGTTTCCCCCCCATACTTCCCATCGTCTTCAGCCACTGGACAGAACTGTCTTTAATTCATTTAAAAGGCACGTTAACAAGGCTTCCGACACGTGGATGCGAGAAAACCCTGGCAAGACTATGTCAATTTACGACATTCCGAAAATAGTTGCGGAAGCTTTGCCAAGTTCCGTAACTCCTCGTAATGTCCAGTCCGGTTTCCGCGTAACCGGCATATGTCCATATAATGACAAGATTTTTACAGATGAAGATTTTCTTCCTTCAGCTGTTACAGACCGCCCTGCACCAGCTGTTGAAGTTGTACAACCTGTACCAGCTGTTATAGCTGGAGGCCTACAACCTGAACCAGATCTTTTGGGTGAAATCGAACCGAATCAACCTTCAACTTCAGGGGCACAGGCGACTAAGCATATAACACCTGAACAGTTAAGACCATTTCCGAAAGCAGGTGCACGCAAGAAAACCAGTGGAGGCCGTAAGAAGAGGGAAACGGCTATTCTAGCTGATACGCCGGTTAAAAATGCGTTGCGAGAAGAAGCCATGGCCCGCGTTGTGAAACAGGCTCAAAAAGAAGAGAAGACACGCCGTAAACTCACAATGATGGGAGACAGTTTGAAGTGCAGGCCTACCAAGAAAGGAAAACAAAAACGTAACCCGTCACCAGAAACTTTCTCCGATGAAGACATTTCAGAATTAAATGTTGATAGCGATAACAGCGATGATAAAGATTGTGTTTGCTTTGTCTGCAGCAGACTATATTCGAACTCGCTGCCTACAGAAATGGACTGGATTCAATGCATGCAATGCAAAGCTTGGGCACATGTGACCTGTATAACATACAACCCTCAATTTGTATGTGAAGACTGTAAATAATAACATTATTATTAAGTGAAGACTGTAAATAATATTATTATTAATAATAATAATAATAATAATAATAATAATATTATTTAGAGTCATCACATACAAATTTAAATCTTCCTTTAGACATCAAATTGTCGTATTCTTCATTATCAATATATTGTTGTAAATACGTATTATCATATGTCTAAAAGAAAATTTAAAATTTAAAAATTAAAAATTAATTGACATTGAAATTAAAAATTATTCTCAAGACTTATTTCAGTATTCAAATTATTATTTTTACCTTAACTAACAACTTTCCCACAACTTTTAAGCTATTATTATGACTTGTAACAACTTGCCCCTAGCATGTAACAAATTGCCCCAGTGTGGGGCAATTTGTTACAATCTGCACAACAGGTGTTTTTATTTGTGCACAGTTTTGTTAGTGACCATATATGTAATTTAAAATTGGTTTTAGATAACCAATATATTAAGACATCAGATAGCATGCATCATTTTTGAAAAAAAAAAATAAACACCAAAGCTAAAATAAATCAAATATGCAAAATGTAACAACTTGCCCCGGTCTCCCCCCCCCCCCCCCCCCTAAATAGTAAATGGTAAATGGTAAATCATATGAAAATATCTGAATATGAATTGTATGTAGAATTTTACAAGGAATATTTTTGTCGTGTTAGATTTTGTCGTAAATAGTACGGTAATGAAGATAAATTGCCATCACCCACTCATTTCCTCGATTAGCCTCGTTGCAAAAATATGAGACGTTAAGCCCAAATATCTATCTATCTCCAAAACCACCTGAAGTGGCAGCCATTTGGTTTTTCACATGCAACTCGTAAACGCCTATCATTGGAGCTTGGCACCTCCAAAATTATTATTTTATAAGCTTAAAAGAAGAGATGAGACCACTCCCTTAGGTCACAGTTGCTTCATCAAGAAGCGAACGGGAGCCAAGTTTTGTGCATTTGAGTTCAGATGCACACATACACAGATTAAATTTTTAAGTAGGTAGTACTTCCTATGAAATTATCCTAGTATCATATGTGTGTAGAATTTTACTAGAAATAATTTTTGTCATATTAAGTTTAAAAAAAAAACGTACCATTGTGAAGATAAAAGGGAAAAACCTCATGAGAGTCGGCCCTTTTGTGTTTTATGTATAACTTGTAAACGCCTATTGTTGAAGCTTGGCACCATCCAAATTATTATTTTACAAGCTAAAACGAAGATATAAGTGTACTTTTCTTTCGAAATAGTACAATATTATGATTGCCAATGCTTCTATGCATTACCCTTGTGTTAAGCTGGCGCACAAAAGCCCCACGCATTCTTGTCTTTAATACTTCACTAATACCAATCGGTTAAAGATAAAATTATGAAAAAAATTCACCGATATGGCAACACTCTGAAATTTTTAACCGTGTATGAATATGTTTGTAATGTTTTGATAATATATAGTTGTCCCATGGTTTTATATATTGAGAATATATTAATGTTATACTTAATTGACGGTAACTTTCGCCCTATGTACCGTACATGAATAATATTGTTGACAAAGAAATATTTATTAATTACACACAAATATTTTATGATCATCATTTTCGTTGGCAGACCAACCGTTTGGCCGTCATTGAGCGATATTCAATGAAAAGTGTAGTCAAAATTAGGGGGACCGCCCCTGCCCCCAGTCGCGGATATCGCTCTGGCACCAAAGTGCACTAAATACTGTGTGACCTCATGAACACATTGGTATATGGTGCTATACTCTTTCCTCGAAATTGCACAGAACTATGATTTTCGACACTTTGATGCTGGACTATGTCCCAAATATGTCCACTATAACAGAGCCAATGCGAGTGTTATTGAAACATGATACTAACTGGCAGTGGGGTCACGAGCAGATTAAAGCCGAGAAGGAAATCAAAGATAAGCTTAGCTCAGCTCCAGTGTCATCATACTTTGACAGTACCAAAGAAATAACCATGCAAGTAGACGCATCTAAGTGTGGCTTAGGAGCCTGTCTGATGCAAATGGGGAAACCAATAGCCTACGCATCGAGAAGTATGACCGAAACTGAGCAACGATACGCACAAATAGAGTAGGCGCTATTAACCCAGCAAACACAAAAATGCGTGTTTGCAACGGATCGGTGCCGGTTTGTTACCACCAATGCCGGTTTATTGACGTGTGCCGGTTACAGTGATTTCGTGATTGCCGGCTCGTCACCGTATCGCTATCTGCGTTTACCTTTGTCGTTGCTTGTATTCTTGTATTAATAACCGGCACCGGATTGTCACTGATCCGGCAGTAACATGTCTCTTAAGCATCATTCACAATCTGTTATAAGGCTTAAGGAGTAAGGTCTAAGTCGTATGGTTTAATATTGCCAAGCGTATGTTTCAATGTCACTGTTCACAACGTGTCGTATGTTATAAGGCGTAAGGCGCAAGTCGTAGTGAATTGCCCAAAATCCAATTCTTACGACGAGACTCTTACGACGAACCAATCACAACAAGGTATCTCCCACTCCTACTATATAATCCCACTGCCTACTTAATACAAATTGTATTGAAAATATAAATCTATCATCTATGCAGCAGTGACTTTTAGGTCTTGTTGATGATTTGATTGATTGATTAATGGGGCTTAACGTCTCATATTTATGCAACGATGGCTAATCGAGACGATGAGCGGGTGAAAATGAAGATGAGAAATATGATGATGAATAATAAAGCCATATCCGAATCAGATCCATTGTACGTCGCGTGGGTCGTCATACGGGAGTCCAGCAAGGGAGGGCAGGGCCAAGTGGGAGGAGAAATATTCAATGGGACAGTGGGGGGGAAAGGGGATTGGGGTGTGGACTGCACTTCGTCTGACTTCTCCTCCTCGACCAGTCCGGCTTGGGTGGCCCTACCAGAAGCATACGCTTCTGCCGGCATAGCTCTCGGGATCAACAAAGCACGCAAACCTGCACACCACGATAAGGTGGCAGTCCCTGGGCAGGTTGTTGATGATTTGACATTTGGTGTTGTCTTGTCTATTCTTCTATCCTATTTTTTTGTTATTATTGCGATGAGTGACATGGAACTGGAAAACGATGCTGATAATTCAGTGGTTCTTGATGAGGACGAAGAGTGGAGAGATGCGCCACAAGCGAATAGCTATGCCGAGTTGCTGCTAATTCTGGTACAGCAGCACCCTAACCTATATGATAAGTCGATTAAGGCATATAAGGACAAAACTCAGTCAGAAAACTCGTGGCAAAATATTGCCAATATTGTACAGAAGAGTGGTAAGATAACATGTATTACGTATTCTTATAGCCTAGTATCACTGTATATATTTTTGGGCCTAGGCCTAGGCTTGACTAGGCCTAGGCCAGTGATTCTGTAATTTAAATGTTTATCAAGGCCTGAATCACATTAGATCTACTTCCTGATGCACCACATTTTTAGTCACAGAGGTCCAAAACGAGTTTGCTACGTTAAAGAGGAGATACACAAGAGAAAGAAAAAATGTTAAGAAATCGCTGCCTAGTGGTTCAGCGGCGAAAACTGCATCCAAATGGGAGTTGTTCGAGAGTATGTCTTTCTTGGACAAACACATAGCACAGCGCGGGTGAGTGACCACAGAGAGAAATAATAACAGGTCTATGCTAGACCTATCTATTACAAAACCTCAACCCTATGGATGACACAGTCAGTAGATACAGTACAATCAGTAGTAGTAGGCCTACACAGTAGTGGTGGTGGTGTTCGTAGCAGTAGTAGGCCTAGTAGTAGTAGTAGTAGTAGTAGTAGTAGTAGTAGTTAGTAGTAGTAGTAGTAGTAGTAGTAGTAGTAGTAGTATTTGAATTGAATTTCTTTTAGGTTACAAATGGGCCTAACTACCCGGTGGCAACCATTCTCCCCTCCCCCCAATCCTCCTTACCCCTTCCCACCCTTCAATCTACTTCTAAATTCCCTTACTGATTTACAATCAACAACATCCTCAGGTAACTCATTCCATTCCCTCACCGTACGTAGTAGTAGGCCTAGTAGCGGTAGAGGTAGAGGTAGAGGTTAGGGGTGGTGGTGGTCGTGGTGGTGGTAGTAGTACACTAAACTGAAACTGAAGTTTTGACATTCCCACCTGGCTGTGCTACTTTTAGGGCCTAGCAACAGTAGTTAACTGATGTTGTGTGTGTGATGGTTTTTGTTTCTTATTTTTAGGTCATTGAATAAGTTATTAACAAAACTCAGTGATTGTCATTTAATATGAGTTTCCTCATTCCAATGACCGTTTTTGCTTTTTAGCACAACATCAAGCATGAAGAAGCATGTCCCCCAAACCATATCCAGCTGCAGTTCAGGCTCATCACTATCCACATCATACTCATCTTTATCATCATCTCTAGCAGGAAGCCCAATATCGGCTTCTTCGCCTAATCTGGGCGAAGCTTCAGGGTTAGCCCCGCAGAATTTTACGTCATCCAACTCTAAATCATTGCCTTCTTTGGGTAAATCAAGCAGCACCATACTAACGAACACAATCAATGAAACACTGTCCTCTTTAAAGGACTACATGGCATCATCACAGGCACGAAACACAACCCCACTTCACCAAAGTGATGATGAGGATTTTTTATTTGCCTTATCATTGGTGAAACCTCTTAAAGAAATAATTAGTAAGAGGAAGAAATTTAAATTGAAACGGGAAATGTTGCAACTTATTGAGGACAATACTAGTGACACTGAAGTGGAATGAGTGGACCCACTTAACAATAATTAATCAGAGATGTATAGGGCTACATTGTTTTAATTTGTAGGCTTGTATTTTTGTCAATAAATTTATGACAAAAATATTATTATTATTATTATTATTATTATTATTATTATTATTATTATTTTATTGTTGCAATACATACAAACTCGGTCAAAACCGGCATAAACATGTTGTACGGACACAAATGTCAAGTATTTCCATGTGTTTACCTTATTAAAATCTACTTAGAACTACTTAATATATCTTCTTCTTCTTCTTCTTCTTCTTCTGCTTCTCAAATGCCCAGATTTGGCTATACTACTTAATATATCATTGTCCACATTATTTTTTCCAAACCGAACTGTGGATGCTATGTACGGTCGTGGCCGATTTGTACTCATCCCAGCATTCGCTCTTTGTACGGTGGAAACCACGAAAACCACCATCGGGATGGAGAACTTCTTGAAGTCTTCATTCTTCTTAGTTCAAAAATTTTCGCACTATCCTACACGTGTTCAAAATAATTGCTTTTTGCATCTCGATGTATATGTTCGGTTGGAGACCAATTAGTTTAATACTGTCATGGAGTTTACGTGGAACAATGCCATTTGCTGATATAATTAACGGTATAACAGTTACATTATTCTGCTTCCACAACCTTTTTATTTCAATAGATAATTCCTTATATCTGTTTATCTTTTCCCGCCAAGTTGTCTCTACATTGTGGCATAAAGGGACGGCAACATCAATTAAAATCGTTTCTTGTTTCTTCTTGTCAATAAATATAATATCCGGTCTATTGTGATGTATGGTTTGGTCTGTAATAACTGCCCGGTCGTAATATAATTTGTAGTCTTTACTATCTAATACCTTTTCAGGCTTGTATTTGTAATACGCAGTGGTTGTGTTTATAAGTTTATACTTCATGGCTAATTTTTGATGTACAATGTTTGCAACTTGGTTATGCCTATGAAGATAATCTGTTTGACAAAGCATTTTGCACCCAGATACGATATGTTCAATTGTTTCGCCGTTCAAATTACATTTTCTACATTTATCTTCCACTGTGACGTCTTTCAGTATGTATTTTTTGTAATTGTTAGTCTTGATTACCTTATCTTGAATAGCGATCATAAATCCCTCTGTTTCGCTGAAAATGTCCCCGGACGTTAACCATTTGTTCGATGCTACCCTATCGACGCTATCCTTAAGAAGTTCTTTATAATGTCTGCTATGTAACGTCTTTTCTGATATTCTGATCTCTTTTGCTGTGTCAGAATTTAGTTTTTGAAGCAAGTTTAAATTTCCGTCATTTAAATTGAGGGGAGAAAGCGACTTGTCTGCCGATACTATAGCTCTATGAAGTTGTGAATGTGGGCATTTTGTATAAAAGTACTTTCTCAGAATTTCAATTTGTTTATAATATAAATTGTTTAAATCAATCAAGCCTCTTCCCCCTTTTTCTCTAGGTAGAGTCACTCGTTCTATTGCTGACTTAGGGTGATGACTTCTGTATTTGGTGAATGTTGTGCGGGTGAGAATTTCTAGGGCATGAAGTTCTGTCTGTGTCCAGTTAATAATTCCAAATGAATATGTTAGTACCGGTATAGCATAAGTGTTAATTGCTTTGATCTTGTTTTTACCATTCAATTGTGTTTTTAAAATGGATCCTATTCGTTTCTTGTATGCAGAAATTAGTTTACTTTTCATCAGTTTATGATCAATTCGTTTAGCCTGCGCAAATCCTAGATATTTGTATATATCTTCTTCGTCCATTACTCCAATCCGGTTGTCTTCGTCAATTTCAAACTCTTCTAATTTCGTAATCTTTCCTTTGATGACATGAAGTGACTTACATTTATCAATTCCAAAATCCATACATATATCTCTACTGAATTCTAACGTTGAGTTAAGAAGATTCGTCATGTGTGTCGCATTTAAAGCATATAGCTTGAGATCGTCCATGTAGAATAAATGTGAAAGTGTGTGGCAAACCGTATTACCGTCCTTTATCTTGAAACCATGTGTAGATTTGTTTAGTATATGAGATAATGGATTTAATGAAAGACAAAACCATAACGCACTAAACGAGTCACCTTGAAAAATACCTCGTCGGATGTTAACTGGGTCAGTACATATCTGATCTTTGCCTACGTTTAACTTTAATGTTGTTTTCCAACTCGTCATCGCTGTCCGCAAAAAGTTTACTATCAATGGGTTTACTTTATAAATTTCCAGTATCTGTATTAGCCACGAATGTGGTGACGAATCATACGCTTTCTTGTAATCAATATAGCTAACGTGAATGTTTCTCTTCTTGTTGAAAGCTTGGTTCATTACAACAGAATCGATAATTAATTGTTCCTTACACCCTTGCGACATTTTACGACATCCCTTTTGTTCTTCAGCTAATATATTGTGTTCTTCGCAGTGACTATATATTTTATTTGTTATGCACGATGTCAAGATTTTGTAAATAGTAGGTAAGCATGTAATTGGTCTATATTTACTTGGATTTTTGGTGTCATTATCTTTTGGTTTAAGAAATGTTATTCCTTCAGTAAAGAAATCTGGTAAATCCTTGTCTCCTAATATAAATTCATTAAGACATTTAGCAATCTGGGTGTGCATGTTTGAAAACTTCTTGTACCAAAAATTTTGAATGTTATCGTTACCGGGTGCTTTCCAATTATGAGTATTTCGTATCGTTGATTTTATATCATTTACACTGATGCCATCAAATGTCATTTCTTCGATATCACTCATTGCCTCAATTTCATCTTGAATCCATGTTGCATTGTGATTGTGCATTAATGGGTTACTCCATATCCCACCCCAAAATTGCTCAATCTCTGTCTTCGATGGTATACCATTGCCTACTATTTCTTCTTTATTGTTAATTTGCTGATAGAATTCTTTTTCTTTTTCTTTAAACATTTCGTTTTGTTCTTTTCTATCACTACACTCTTTATATCTTCGTAGTCTTTTGGCTAATGCACTTACTTTTTGCTTTAGAGTATCCAAATATTCGTTTGTAGCCTCGTTCGGTGTTTCATGTATAGTATGGATTTTAAACCTTTCAAATATGTGTTGGCAATATTGTAATATCTTTTTAGATCTATTACCCATCCTGAATTGTTCTAATCTCCCAATATCTCTCCTTAACTCGTTGATGCGTTTGACTAATCTTCGTTCCCATTTTGGAGTCTTATTTGTTTTTATGTTCTGAGAATGTACCAACTTTATTTTTAATCCTAATTGTCTGACCACTGCTACGGCTCCACAATATATTGCTGCATGCACTTCCTCAAACGACAATTCTTTCTTCGCGTAATCTAACAATATATGTGCGTTCATTACGTGCATTACTATGTCCATTTGCTTAGACTGTTTAGGTTTAGGAATTCTAGGTCTCTTGTTCGGTTCTATATGTGCAAATTCTGTCCAAGCATTTTCAAAAGCTAAATGCAATATGTTCTTTAACTCGTCTATTTCTTGTGTGTTCCCTCTTGTATTCTCTTCTGGTTCAATGTTATTAATAGGTGGATGTTGGTGATGTACCTCTTGTGTGTTCTGGCCTTCTGGTAGATCTACTTGTTCCATTAATTCTTGTCGTAGATGGTCATCGTTTCTTGATGCTTCCATGATGTGCTCCTCGTTCGCCAAATCCTCTTCATTTTCTTGATCTATTTGTAGTTCTTCCTCTACTTCATGTCTTATTACGTTCAATAGATTAAATGGTAGCATACCATTACTTACAATTATTCTCCTTTGGTCTGCTACTCTTTGTTCGGTTACATCTACTAATGGGTATTCACGTGTAAACGCTCGGTGCAGTTCTTGTCGATATCCAACTATTCTAGTTTCTAATAACGTAATTCTATAGTAGTTGCGCATCACACAAATGTTCATATTATCTGTCCATTTGATACGCTGCCTCACTCTTCCAGATTTGGTGGTCTGTTGCGATAATACATCAGAAGCATCCATAATCTGTTTGTTTATTTACTAAATGTCAAAGTTCATTGTCCTGTCAAACTAAGTTCTTTGTCACAGAAAGTTAATATTGTTTTTCAAAGAAATCAAAGCACTTAATGTCACACTTTTCTTTACACTCACAACTTGGCCGTGCCCCGTCAATAAATAACACACGCAATTACAAGGCGCTGAGTTGGAGTTGAATGACAGTTTCAAATTTCACAGATTTTGAAGACGAAATCTTCTTAATTCTGGAAACAAATAAAAAGTGCTTACATACAACCGTAAAACATATATCTAGTTACAATATTATCGAATCAAATTATAAGTACAAGACCTTGACGTGTCCAGATCCAGCTTCAATCTGTCAAAATCAACACTAAATTCAACTGTTCCTATGTTTCTCAAGCAAGGCCCTGGACTAAAATGTAAGCCTACAAAATTAAACTTCTATTTATATACAAAGTAATGGATACTGGTACTTCCCTTTATGTCTTCTTGTAGTAAATCACTCGTAGATCTCAATGCCGTGAAAATTGTTGGTTGATTACAGCTTTTTCCCTTTGAAATGTGATATATTATCAGCAGCGACTGGGAACGTGTAGACTTTTAGGGGTTATTATTATTATTATTATTATTATTATTATTATTATTATTATTATTTATTTACCCAATAACAGACATACATGGTACATAGTACAGTCCAGAAAACATTGGATATAATAGATTAAACCATAGGATTAACATAAAATGACGACACTACACATACAAGCGGAAATTGATTAATTAATAAAATAAAAACACATTTATAAAATAAAATAAACTAAAATTGAGTTGAAATACATACAAGTTGACCTATTTAATATATTTACATTTCTTTTTGATGGTGTAAGCATTGTCGTTATAAACATCGACGTGCGAAAACTGTGAGCTATTGCAGAGACTCATAGCCCTAGGAAGAAAAGAGTATTTAAATACATCTAGCCTAGCAGCAGGGGGGTAAAATAACGGGGTGTTGCGAGAGCATCTGACTGGAACGTACAAAGGAATTGCTCCTAGCAGATCAGGGCAATCTAGCTCACCACAAACAAGTTTTTTAAACGTTATTACGTCCAGCACTTTGCGTCTAGCATCAAGGGTTTGCAAGTGGATGTCTTTGCACAGACTTGGGTAGTCCGCACGGTGGTACATTACACGGTCCCGATAACAGAGCCACTTGACAAACCTTTGCTGCGCGCGTTCAATGGCAAGAGTCTTAGTGACATGGTGGGGAGACCAAACTACACTTGCATATTCAAGTACAGGTCGCACTTAACTAATATATAATCTACAAATTACTTTATTAGAGAACTGACTATCGCAAGTGCGTTTCAGGAATCCTATGGTTTTGTAAGCTCGAAGAAGTGTTTGTTCAAGATGAGAGTTGAAAGAAAGGTCACTGTTACTCAGAACTCCCAACTCACATACACTACTGACTCTATTAAGTGTCTTACTATCAAGATAGTAATTGAAGCATATAGTGTTCTTTTTGTTCGTGAAAGAAATGACTTGGCACTTGAGTGGGTTTAGGTCTAAACACCACTTACGGCACCATTCGACAAGGTTTTGAAGATCATGTTGTAGTAGTAGGCAATCAGCTACACTGTTAATTACATAAAACAGTTAAACATCGTCGGCATACATCAGCACAGAAGCGTTTCGGCAGACCGAGGGTAAATCACACACAAAGATATTGAAAAGTAAAGGTCCTAGGATAGATCCCTGAGGCACACCGGAAGTAACAGGGGTAGTGTCTGATGACATACCATCGATCACGACCGATTGCACACGATCAGTAAGATAGCTGGTTAACACTTTTAGGAGTTGGCCCGTAACCCCAATATTATCTAACTTATGTATTAACAGTTTGTGGTTTACACAGTCAAAGGCCTTTGAAAAATCTGTATAAATTACATCTGTTTGTAGTCGACTATCAAAATTAATTGCCAAAGTGTTGATCAAAGAGGATAAATTTGTGACTGTGGAGCGCTTTGGTACGAAGCCGTGCTGTGATGAAGGTAAGTATTTGTTGGCGTGGTGAAGCAGTCGCTCATGGATACATTTTTCAAAAACTTTCGAAAAAACGGGGAGTAAAGAAATAGGCCTGTAATTCCGAGCTAGCGTTTTATTACCACCTTTGTGTACGGGCGTAACGAGAGCGTGTTTCCATCGGTCAGGGTATACTCCTTCACTCATAATGGAGTTGTAGAGGTACGCCAGAGGGGTTGCGAGTTCTTGAGCACAAGCCTTAATTATTGAGACAGGCATGTTGTCAGTCCCGGGAGATTTGCCAGCTACGAGATTACGTAGTTTTGCAGTGACTTCGCGCGTAGAGATTGAGAAACACCCAAGTGAGTCTAAATTAACTCGATCGTGAGTAGGGGGGAGAGGTGTACCATCGTCATTGGGTTTAAACACAGATTTGAAAAAATCGGAAAATATTTTACAAGAGTCTTTTACGTCGTTAGCGATTTTGCCGTCAGCTGTTATTCCAGCAGGAATACGCCTGGAGCGTGATTTGTTACGAAAGAATTTCCAGAAATATTTAGGATCACGGGAAATTGAGTCCTGGACACTATTGATGTGTTCGCGATATTATAATGATTGCAGCCGTTTAAATTCCCGCCTTTTCAGGCTGTACTCCACGTAATCTGATTGAAGATTATGTCTCTTCCATCTTCGATGAGCTCGGACCTTAGCCTGGAGGGAATTTATAAGTGCACTATCGTACCACGTCGGGTATTTGGTAGGGTTGACTTTAATATGGTCAACAACATCAAATATGGCTTCTTCTAATTGTTCATAAAACACGGCAATCCGCTCATTAATATTCGCGCAAGAATGCATTAAGTTCCACGAGCAATGCGACAGCCTTGATTTTAAATCAGTCAGGTTAACCCTCTTCCAGTTGAGTGTTTTCCTTGGTGGGGATTTGTGGTACCCCTGGAAACCTTTGATTGAAATGTCACAGTCGAGGGCCATGTGGTCGGTCATAATGGGCGGTTTGACAGCTCGGACATCGATCTTGACATCTTCCGCATGTGACAGCACTAGGTCAAGGACGTGATTATGCCGTGTAGGGTAGTGGTTATGTTGTCTAAGATCCAGTTCTGAGGTTATTTCCAAGAAAGAAGTAGCCGCAGGTGAAGGGTTGATGACATCTGGCTCACAGGGGTTCGAGTCCGCTGTAGGCAGCCAGCCGATCTCAGGCAAATTGAAATCACCACAAAGAATGTACGCGTCAGACGGACGGAGGGATGATTGCAGGCGACACAAAGACTCGTGAAGGTCGTCGAGAAGTTCTGCAGAGGGAAGCGGGGGGAGGTACACACAACCCACAAACAAACTGGAGCCCTGGTGTAGTATCAGCTCTGTCCAGACGATCTCGCAGTTGGTTTCGAAAGTTGGTCTGCGACGGGATTCGAGTCTGGATGAGGTCGCGATGATCACACCCCCACCTTGTTTAGCAGCTACACGAGGCACACTACTTCTGTCGCGCCGGTAGACTGAATACTGTTCATTCAATACTTCGTTGTCGTAGGTGTACTCATTTAGCCAGGTTTCTGGGATGCAGATTATGTCAGAGCTAGTGTTGTCCGAGAAATGTATGTTAACTCTGCAAGATTCTTGTTGCCGATGCTGCTGCTTCAATTTACTTTTTTTACATGTACTTTTCAGTGAAACAAAAAGCCAAGAAATGTAATTTAAAGGAAATATAAGGCCTATAGACGATTGATTGATTAATGGGGCTTTACGTCTCATATTTATGCAACGATGGCTAATCCTATAGACGATCGATATACATATTTTTAGCATTAATTCTCTGCTTTTCTTTATTTGACATTCAATATATATTTATTAATGGGGCTTAACGTCTCATATTTATGCAACGATGGCTAATCGAGACGATGAGCGGGTGATAATGAAGATGAGAAAGATGATAATGAAGAATAAAGCCACATCCGAATCAGATCCATTGTACGTCGCGTGAGTTGTCATACGGGAGTCCAGCAAGGGAGGGCAGGGCCAAGTGGGAGGAGAAATATTCAATGGGACAGTGGGGGGGAAAGGGGATTGGGGTGTGGACTGCACTTCGTCTGACTTCTCCTCCTGGACCAGTCCGGCTTGGGTGGCCCTACCAGAAGCATACGCTTCCGCCGGCATAGCTCTCGGGATCAACAAAGCACGCAAACCTGCCCACCACGATAAGGTGGCAGTGTTTTAGAAGTGGATGCTGAAACAATGAAGAGGTTAGTGAGCAGTGGTGTGTTGTACCTCAATTGGATGACTGGCAGGGTTACGGACTATGTTATTGTGAGACGGTGTTACAAATGTGGAGGTTATGGACTCACTAACCTCTTCCTAGAGGCTTTTAGTTTAGTTTTTGCTGTGTATATTCTTACGTTCAAACGTAAGAATTACTTTTTCTCCTATTCACCAAGGCCAGAAGCTCATTGAACTGCAAGCTGACCATTCTAGTGTACTTAAAAAATTGATCTGGATCATTTGCTTTTATTATCCTGAATAGGTTTAGGAAATCCCCTTGCTCTGGCCGTTCCACATTTATGGGGCGTACATGCCACCTTCTCGGCCTTCGTGGACGCAAAACCAATGTGGCAGCTGTGGGGAAAGATTAAACTTTTAGCATGCTACTTGTCAACACTGAATGTATAAAAGTATATAGACAACTCAAAGACATATATATATATATATATATATATATATATATATATATATATATATATATTTACTATATACTAAACTGTACAGGTTGGTAGGCCCTACATTTCAAGGTTATGTGTAGGCCTGCAAGGTGGTATCCTACTTTTGGTATACTATTTGTACATGACAATACCGAAAGTTATAATCAATATCAAGATAACACCATTATGTGAAATTGTATTTGGCTTTATATTAACGTTATTACTTACCAGCAGACAAAATAATGATAGCATGTGCTATCACTACAAGCTCGGAGTCGTTCATTTTGGCGGGCAAACACAGCTGATACACTGCCATGCAGTCATGTGTCCAACACCGTGGTCGAACATACAAAAAGGCTGTGCATCGTCATCGCCTCGTCCGTTGCGCATGCGTAGAACAACGGGGCGTTTACCAAATATTGACATTTTGAACGGCTGGCTTTTCTTACGACTTACTCCTTAAGCCTTATAACAGATTGTGAATGATGCTTTACGTGTGTTGCCCACATATAGTTTTACACTGCCAGTTGACTGCCAAACCACTACCCTTTTTACCGCCGTACGTACTGCCCCCTAGATAGCGATCCGGCACTTAAATGGCATGGAATTAAAAGATTTTTTTTTTCTTGACATTATGCCTAAACATTTTGTTATACCGTTTATTCAAGGCATATTATACCATGTATGTATTTATTTATTTATTTATTTATTTAATGTCTATCCTATTCAGTTATAAAAACTGATTTACAAAGGAGGACCTTAAATAAAACTAAGCTATGCCAACAATGAATAGTTATGAAATCATAAATAACAATAACAATAAAAACAAAACAAACTACTGAACTATATAAAAATATAATCAAGAACAAGAAAAAATAATACTAATAATATTGGTTGTGAAATAAATAAAAAAAATACTAAAACTAATCAATCTCCACAATAAAGAATTTTGTTGTACAACTACAAAAACCAGTCACCTTGGTAATTAGATGAGCGATAGCGAATCTTTCCATACAACTCGATCCGCGCTTTGTCTGTTCGTTCGTTCATGCACCAAATTTTGTTCGTCGCGCACATGTCAAACGACTTGACGGATTTGGCTGAAATTTTCGGTCAACACCCGTGACCACTAAACTCGATGTTGTTAACATAATCAGCCAAATCCGTCTAGATGCCAACCCACAAAAAAATTAATTACTGAAAACAATTGTTCGTCACGCACAGACCAAGCGGCTTGACGGATTTGGCTGAAATTTTCGGTCAACACTTGTGACTGCTAAACTCGATGCTGTTAACATAACCAACAAAATTCGTCTAGATGCCAACCTACAAACAATTAATGATTGAAAAAAATCCGTATTTTTTTTTTTTTAATTAAAACTTATGAACAGATTTTAATAAATTTTATGTATTATGTCCACACTAACAAGGTCGACACCGGATACAAGTTTGGAATTTTAACTTCAACCGCCATTTTGTAAAAAGTATTTAGTTTTCTAATAACGGGAATTCATATTGTTTGATGTATTGAAAATAAAATCGCTCATCTAGCAACGCGGAGCGTTTTCCTAGTTAATTAATTATTAATTTTCGGTTTAGTGATTTTACGACGTAGGTAGGTCCTACTCGACAATTATCATGATCATATTTATTATGACGTCAGAGAGTGTTATATTGATGAAATGAAATGGAGATGATGAAATGAGGGATGGGGGGAGATGATTGGCTGTTATTCATTGGAGTCCTACTCTTTGACCTGCGGAGACTATTTACTAAGTATTGTCCATCGACTGTGACAGTGACGTAGCGCATATTTCAACACTGCTGTCACTGCCGCAGCCGACCGCTAAGAGTTAGTAATAAATACTAAATAGCCCAGAGAAACCCTTGCCTGCGACATTGAAACCCCGTCCGGCTTAGCTCTCAAGAGTCACTGGATCTCACAACCAGCCCCCTCCAACATGATAAGGTGACAATGACAGCCACAGAGAGGTTTGGTTTATTATCTAAACAACTATCTTCATCAACAATTACAATAATAATATCAAAATGGCTGGACCAAAAGTGAAATTCAAAAGCAATTTAAATATGCCGCCAGGCCTACAGGTGTGCCAATACTAAATTGAATGAAACCCGTTAAAGCAGATAATTATGTAGATTTTATCCTAATTATTTTTAAAAATTAACTGGAAAATTATATGAAAATAAATTAACTAAGTTTTTTATTATAAAAGCTTGTCAAACGTAATGTAGTGCTTTAATAATTGCATTTGCAAATTTCAAAATATTCAAAGCAAGTTTCGTGTGGTTGGTAAAATGAAAAAAATACAGGACTGCGCTTATTGGAGGAATCACGTTGAAGCAGCGTGTTACTGTGTTGTCGCCTGTCGGCTTTTCGTCTTCTTTGCATATAAGGTAAGCAGATTGTATTGGATTTAAACGCGCTCACACAAAAGGATTCATGTTTAATGATTGAGAAGTGGAAGTAGGCCTATACCGGTACGGAATCCGTGCAAGCGTTCACACTACTGGTCTCTAGGCCTAACCTTACCCTATTTTTTGCACTTGGCTATTTTCTTAAATGGTAATGGTTTTGTGATTAGTGACGAAGCGGATTAACTAAGCGAGATAACTAACGCCCAACTTCTTACTAATCGTTAAACAGTTATCATTAAATATGAACGTGACTTTACCTTGACAGGTTTTTATAATGGACTAAGGCCTAAACCCAATGGCCAGGGTGGAAAATACCAGAAGCATACGCTTCCGCCGGCATAGCTCTCGGGATCAACAAAGCACGCAAACCTGCCCACCACGATAAGGTAGCAGTCCCTCCCTGGGCAGGAAGAAATATAGATAGTATGCGGCTATCGAGACATGTCTCAGCAACGAAGTAGAATGTGCGTTTACGGTTTCCCGTTTCAATTGTAGTTGCTGCGATTTTTTCCTTGGCTTGGTACAGCTTTGCTTACTATAGTTCGAGTTAATGATTAGTGTTTTATTGAATTATTAAACCCGTGGAAACGTTAGAGAAATATCTAGGAAAAAAAAAAACGCCCTGCGGGGCAATAACTGGGGGGCGAGCCCCCCAGACCCCCCCCCATGTGTGAGTGTATATAATATTGTGTCTCCCCTATCAAATATTCACCCTTCGCCACTGCTAAAATTATAAGATACCGACACCATAAGGTGCTGAAGGATCAGGAGATGAAAGCTAAATATAACGAGAAAATACTCAATGCAAACTGGGATCATAACCTAAAGGGAATTGATACTGATCTTATGATAAAGGAGCTGATGTATAGTCTTGCTGCTGTGAATGATGAATTTATCCCCATAAAGGATATTGCAATTTAAAACAAGTATATAGCTAATAAATGGTTTGATGCTGAGGTCAAATGTGCTATAAGGGAAACGAATTTAGCTTTTACAGCTGTGGTAAAAAGTACGGAGAGCCTTAGTCAGGCAGAATGTATTGAGATAATACAAACATGTAAAGAGAAAAGGAATAAATTAGTGAACCTATAAAGAAACAAAAAAGGACCTATTATGAAAATAGGATAACTGAAAATGTAAATAATCTAACAAAAATGTGGCAAATATTAAAATCATTTTATAATGGAAATAACAAAAATCCTAGAACACGAAGTAGTATAAAATTTGACAACAAGATTTGTGTTGATAGTATTATTGCTACAAATTTGAATGATTATTTTATTAATAGTATTAAGGATATTATTGTAATGTTACCACCCTCTTCATGTGGTAGTGTTTTCAATGATATAGTTTAACTGATGTAAAATGGAGGTGTTTAAAAGAGTAACGGTAAAACAGGTTACAAGTAAGATTAAGAAGATTAAATCAGCTTCCACCTCTCAGGATGAAGTAAATAAAAGCAATATTCTATCATGCCCGGCTCTATAAGTACCGTTGACCAGTATAATAAACATCTCACTAAAGAATGGGGGTTTTCCGCAAGATTGAAAAGTGTATTTTTTCGATAACCATTGACATCCTATAGATCACCAAAAAAAATGGGACCTCTACATTTATTACTCTGGGCGTAATATTTTTTTAGTTTTCTTGCTCAAAGTAGCGTTTTGAAACGCACCAGGTCACGCGTCATTTCCGTTACGTCACCAGCCATGTAGTCCGTCCGTGCAGGCAACCAGCTGACAGCTGACATTGGGATAACACGCGCAGAGACGCTTTCGCGGCGTTCAGCAATGCCTAAACTAAATTATAAGTATTGTTTTGTTCCATTATGTACTAGCACTTCTGTAGCTACGCCAAATAAGCTGTTTTTTAGTGTTCCCAAATATGTAAGGCGTACGAAATGGACTCGAGCAATAAATCGAGCTGAGCAAGTGGCTCAGACTGCAACACATTATTGTTGTGAGGGTCATTTTAATCTGGTGAGTATTGAGGTTACGCCTAGTAGAATAGGCGCAACATTTAACCAATTTCAATAAAAAAGCACTTGGTCTATAACCAAGCTAGACCCTAAGTCTAGGCTAAAACGTAATTATAAGGCCTAGTATGCCTATAGCCTTATTATTAGGCCTTGGCCTACTCTATGGACCTAGGTACATGGGCTGGCCTAGCCCTAGGTAAGACTTCGTTGATGATTGATTGATTAATGGACTTCGTGTGGCCGTCATGGCTTAAGCAAAGGCACACCACCTACTAACCCAATGTTTACATTTGTTTTGAAATGTAGGTCTAGGCTACGCCATGCCTAGACTAGACATAGGTGATCCCTATCTCAAGCCTATGATTTTGTGTTGACAGGAGGACGATGCTGAGAACTTTATGGAACACAAATTGACTAACGCCAGAATAAGATTGAAATTTGACGTGGTACCACATATTTTTAATTGTCAACCAAAACGAGCAACCAGCCATACAAACCCAAAACGATCTGAATTCTTAAAAAGGCAATCATATACTGCACTAAATGATGCACTTTTATTATCAAAAGAAAATCCTATTCCAGCATCTGAGTCCAATGAGGACATCAATACTCAAGGTAAGTAGGGTTAGGGTGTAAGCTAGCCTAGACCTGTTAGGCCTATTCATTCAATTCAATTCAATTCAGTCTTTATTTAGGGACTTTGCGCTAGTATCTATTCATGTACATAGTACAGGGCTGCCACTGGCAACTATTTTCAACTATTTAGCAACTTTTAAAAAAAAAGCAACTATTCAGCAACAATTTTGGGCAAAAAACCCTAAAAACAACTATAAAGCAACTATTTCTACCTTCACATGTGTTTTGTACATACATTAGATGCCAAATTGCAGATTTTACCAAAAACCCTAAATCTTGTTTTTCGTTAAATACAAAAATTATGCTATTTTTAAGACATTATAAAAAAATCTACAATTTTTTTTGGTGAATTTGAAAACCCCGCCTTTTACAGCCTTGTATATTTTAAACTTTTAGAGTCATTTAGGTTGGCACCATTTTTAAAGTGAAGTGTTCAAGAATCTCACTATTATGTTGGTAATCACCAACTTTCCCCCCAAAACAGAGAAGATGTCAGGATCCAGCTAGGTTAGGTTTAAACCTGTGTGTGGTAAGTAGTTACAATATTTCATGTTAATTAAGTATCTCTGATATAAAGCTGTTTTTGACTGGGTATAAGTTTTGTTTTTAAATAAAATTAAGCACCTTCATTTAAGGTTAGGGGCCTAGACCTTTACACACAGTAGGCCTACACAACTGAATTACAGTTATCACATCACTTTGCCTTCTTGGAGAATGTTTTATATTATGTGAAGGCCTATAGGCCTAGTATTTTGTAGGCTGCCCTATCAACATGTTTTTTATTTTCCCAACTGATGCTGCCTAGGCTAGGCCTAGGCCCTAGTCCCAGGGCCACGGGAGGTAAATATGGATAGGCCTATATTTCTTCAAAAATAGGTAGGCCTAGGCCTATCTTTATTCTTTATATGTTCGGTTGCGCATTGGTCACTAAAATGAATGGATAAAATAATCCTGATTAAACAAACTGGGATAAAATATTCCATTGAAGCACTGACTTCAAACTTATGAAATTGAACCTGAAAAGTGAACAGCTGTTTTCTCTATCTTGATTGTACCTGCGTCTTTTGTTTGGCGGGCACCGTAATTGGTCGGCACACATCCAATCAAATACTGGAGATATGACCGTAGTGCGTCTGTCGGTGGAACTAAAAAATGCGGGATATTCAAACATCTGACAGAGCAACAGTGATGTATAGGCCTCGAATGTAAAACAAGTGGATTTATTTTTTAAATTTGACGATATAAATTTGCATATTGATATCGTATCGAATTTTTGTTATTGATGGGCAGCCCTAGTATTTTTGTTTAGGCCGACTACCCACTGATTGCAAATTTTTCTTCCAGATATCTAGGCCTACCCGTTATGAGGAAACACTAAGTACGAGCGGAGTGGTTTCGGAAGGTTGATTCATTAGGCCACACTATAAGCACATGGTGTAGTTTAGTTTAGTTTAGTTTATTGGGTTTAAGGGCGCTTCAACCAGTTAGGTCATTTTGCGCCACCAAGATAATGTAACTCGTTACTTATTGTTTTATTGCATGATTGATTAATGGGGCTCAACGTCTCACACCTATGCAACGATGGCCAATCGAGACGATGAGTGGGTGATAATGAAGATGAGAAAGATGATAATGAAGAATATAGCCACATCCGAATCAGATCCATTGCACGTCGCGTGAGTCGTCATACGGGAGTCCAGCAAGGGAGGGCAGGGCCAAGTGGGAGGAGAAATATTCACATGGTGTAAACGGATTGAGGACACTCGCATTATATGCCAGGTCTGCGACTACACTATTAATTGTGGTAGCAAAGGGTTCCAACTGCCAAGCATAACAACAACATGTGCTCACAAAAAAAACATGTTGACCCCATTGCAATTGCAGCTCAAACCTGTGGAACGAAGTGCACAATCCGTGACAAAGTGCAGTTCTTTGCCAACACTGCAGTTGTACAATGTAAATTAATCTGGTGTAAGAGCCGAAATTATTCGGGCACTAAAAACTGTCCAGAGCAATATGTCGGCCAACTCGTGTGATGACATTGCTGAAGTATTTGAAGCAGTGTTTCCTCTTGCGTTTCCTTAAAGTTTTAGTTTAGGTCGAACTAAATTAAGTTACATTTTAACTGAGCCATTGGGGCCTTACTTTAAAAAGACGATAGTGGAAGATGCTTGCCAGTCATTTTACTCAGTATTGTATGATGAAACAACTAACTGTGAAAGTAAAAAAGAACTACAAGTTTCTTTACGCTTTTGGTCTGAACGAAGTAATGAAATTGTGGTACGGCACCTTCAGACCATGTTTATGGGCCATGCAAGGGCAGAAGATCTCGTGGTCCATATTAAAAAAGCACTTGAAAATGCTGATTGCCCACATTGAAAGTACTGATGCTCGGTTCTGATGGGTCTAACGTCAATAAGTCAGTTTGGCGTAAGTTAAACTCCGAAGCTATCAGTGATCGTGGAAAAGGACTTGTAGATATAGGCTCGTGTAACATACACACTGTGCATAATGCCATCTTGACAGGCATGCATGAACTGGGTGAAGATGCTAATGATCTTATGATTGACGTTCTTCATTACTTTGAAGACTATCCTTCTCGGTGGGAAGACTATGAAGGAATTCAAAACTCTCTTCAAGTTCCTCTTCATCGCTTCATCAAGCATGTTTCATCGAGATGGCTTACCATCGACAAAGCAGCACAGCGTATTTATGAACAGTGGCCAGCACTTACGAAGTACTTTACTACGTTTGTTCCTAAAGAGAGAAAGTCACTTACAAATACAGACAAATATGTGAGGATATGCAGTGCTCTCCGTCGTAAAGATTGTAACATGTAGATCTTCCGATCTAAATGGAGACGTCCATTTAGCGTCGTGTAGCCCTCACATCGAGACGTCCGTGTGTTCGGCAATCAAGATTGAAACTCCACCGTTTGCACCCACCTCAGCGTCATCGACTCCAGTATTGATTTTCTGCTTCGCCACCTTCGTACATGCTCGACTGTCTTCGTGAAGATGCATAACGTCATTATGACGTAATTTCTATATTTAAATCTAACGTCACTTTCTGTTATCTCTACCGATGTTATAAAAGTCATTTCATACATTGTCAAGCCCCACGTCGGGCTCCAATTAATTTGTGACATAAAACCGTCACAAAGGCGGGTGACCACGCAGGGGTTTGTAAGTACGGGAGCTTCTACCAATTTTTGCTTACAATCACTGAACTATTTGGGATACGTCATAGATTCAAGAGGCCTGAGAGTTAGTTCAGAGAAGGTCAAGGACGTTTTGAATATTCCGAGACCGCAAACCGTTAAACAAGTGAGAAGTTTTGTGGGTCTAGCATCTTGGTACAGAAGATTTATAGAACATTTCTCGACTATCATAGCACCTCTGACAGCCTTAACGCGCAAGAACTGTAAGTGGAGATGGACAAGCGAAGCAGAAGACAGCTTTAACTTGCTCAAGAGAGAATGATAAGAGACCATTTATTCGAATTGAAGTATTAGGAGTGAACCTGATAGCCTTACTAGATTCAGGTGCCTCTAGAACGTTACTAGGTGGCCCAGGAATAGAGAGAATAAAAGCACTAGGTTTAAAAACCTTGGGAACAACTGCTAGCCATATTGTTACGGCGGATGGTACTAACCATGCAGTTAACAGTGAGATTATGTTGCCCATGACGATAATGGATCAAGTAATTGTTTTACCTGTACTTGTAGTACCTGTAATTGAACAACAATTAGTACTCGGTATTGATTTTTGGAATTTGAGTAAGATTTCGCCTAGTCTGTCACAAGGAACATTTCAAATATTGAGCTTAAAAGAGAAGACTGAGGATAATATGAAGATAGTTGCGCGAGAGCATTTATCGATTGATGAAAATAATCGGTTAGAACAGCTCGTGAATGAGAGTAAGAAAATGTTGCAAACTGTCACAAGTCGGACTAATCTAATTACACATAAAATAGATACTGGAGACGCAGAACCAATTAAGCAACGATATCGACCGTTATCGCCGTATCTACAAGATAAGTTGCACGAGGAGCTAGATAACATGATAGCTGCGGATGTGGTAGAACCCTCAAAAAGTTCTTGGAACTCACCCGCGCTGCTAGTCAAGAAGGATGATGGCAAATATAGATTTTGTTTTGATGGACGTCGTCTGAATTCCGTATCAAAGAGAGATGCGTATCCATTACCATATATCTCCTCAATATTAGACCGATTAGGTAAGGCTAAATACCTGTCTAGTATTGATTTGAAATCAGCATTTTGGCAGATACCATTGGCTGAAGAATGTAGAGAGAAAACCGCTTTTACCATTCCTGGTCGAGGTCTATTTCATTTTAAAGTCATGCCATATGGACTTCACAATTCGAGCCAGACATTTCAACGTCTCATGGATAAATTGTTTGGACCAGAATTGCAACCTGGAATTTTTGTATATCTCGATGACATTCTAATAGCTTCGGAATCTTTTGAGGAACATCTAGAGCACTTGAGAATTGTATTCGCACGTATCATGGAGGCCAACCTGTCGATTAACTTTGAGAAGTGCCAATTTTGCTTACAATCACTGAACTATTTGGGATACGTCATAGATTCAAGAGGCCTGAGAGTTAGTTCAGAGAAGGTCAAGGACGTTTTGAATATTCCGAGACCGCAAACCGTTAAACAAGTGAGAAGTTTTGTGGGTCTAGCATCTTGGTACAGAAGATTTATAGAACATTTCTCGACTATCATAGCACCTCTGACAGCCTTAACGCGCAAGAACTGTAAGTGGAGATGGACAAGCGAAGCAGAAGACAGCTTTAACTTGCTCAAGCAAAAATTGGTAGAAGCTCCCGTACTTACAAACCCCTGCGTGGTCACCCGCCTTTGTGACGGTTTTATGTCACAAGATATGCAAGCCGAACTTTGTTTTGTTTCATGCAGTGCCAAGATCTTTACGGCATTTACTGGTACATTCCAAAAAGAAGAGCCACTTATTCACCTTTTATACGAATAACTAAAAAAAGTTACCTTGACATTGGCTGGACGTATTTGTAAACCAGAATCGTGGGTAACAAACGGGGGTATTAATGCCGGAGATATTGCGAAACTGTTTCAGCCAGATAACTTATTGCCTATTGCTAAGGTAGAAGTATGCAGTAAAACACAATACCATTTGAAGTCGTTAAGTAAAAAAGCGCGACTAGAGTTTCTGTTTAAGGCCCAAAAGCATTATCAAAAAGCTTGTACACACTTAGTTATGAAAACACCTATAAGCAGTGGTACGTTACTCAAGCATTTAAGGTGTCTGAAACCAGATGAAAGAATGAAAGAAAGAAGTCTTGTCAGCATTGTAAAGATCTCGGCAGCATTGCCATTTGATATATACACCACCTCATTAAAGGGTTAGTCATATAAAAAACTAAATAACTATCATTTGTATATGTCCACCCTCAAATAAGGAAAACATGACTAAAAGATACCATACTTTAAAAGCAGGCGGTTAAAAAATTAAAGAAAACGCGATTTTTTGGCTTGTTGCTACCAAGTAGCACCTAGCATCTCTTCTCATGGTAATTCCCATATGAAAAAAATGTTGCCTCGAGATAGTAAAACCACCGCTAAAATAAAGCACTTATCAAAAATCGATCAGTAGGTTTAATGTGCATCGTTTGGAGGTCGAGCAAGATGGCGACTAAAGGAGTTGTGCTTGTGTAGTTGCTCTGCTTGTGAACCTCGATTGATTGATTAATGGGGCTTAACGTCTCATATTTATGCAACGATGGCTAATCGAGACGATGAGCGGGTGATAATGAAGATGAGAAAGATGATAATGAAGAATAAAGCCACATCCGAATCAGATCCATTGTACGTCGCGTGAGTCGTCATACGGGAGTCCAGCAAGGGAGGGCAGGGCCAAGTGGGAGGAGAAATATTCAATAGGACAGTGGGGGGGGGGGGGGGGGGGGAAAGGGATTGAGGTGTGGACTGCACTTCGTCTGAGTGAACCTCGAGAAACTCTCTAACCTCGCTCTCTAACATCTCACACATGTTTAAACATCTGCTGGTCCACTTCAAGTGAGTAGTTATGTATCACTTTTTATCATAGTTCGTGCTTTTCATCCAATAGTCGACATTTAAAGGTGAAAACGTCCTTTGGATGCTAGCTGGATGCTAGGCCTATTCTCAAACATTTTAGTTTACCAAGTTTCCGCAAGGTATCAGTACCATCCACGAGTTCGTCACAGTGAACATCCCCTCGGCTCCCGCACACACTTTTCGTTCTCAACCACAAGAGGGCAGCAGCAGCAGCAGCTGTCAGAAACGCGCCAAACCACAGTCGGTCCTAGTGCAGGTACAGTCGTTTGACATAAAACTACCACCGCAAGATGCCGCAGGACCGCGTGTCTACAAAGCAAGTGAGCGAGGACCTGCAAGTCACCACACAAATGCTCATGGACTTCGAACAGGAAATGCGCGACAGGATTACCATCTTCGAAAACGAACTGGCATCGTCGAGGTCGACCACCAAGGGAATCAACGACGATGCGGATGTCGAATCAGCACCAGTAGGCCTTGCCGATGATTTCCACAAGTAATTAAAAGATGGAAACAAAGAACAGGTAAAAACGTTATATAAAACCTAGTAGTTGGACTATACACTGTTCCTTGTCAATTGGGTCACGGTAGGTCGTGAATCGAGGTGGCGGTGAGGGGGGTGTGTCTGTGTCAGCTGTCAGGTTTCGAGTAGATTGATTTCGCCCGTCGAAGAGCTCTGATTAGGGCTCGAAATATTGCGGTTTTAATTGTTTGATCTTGACAAGGAACAGTGTATAGTCCAACTACTAGGTTTTATATAACGTTTTTACCTGTTCTACTATGTTTCCATCTTTTAATTAACGATTCAGAATGGACCTGTCTGGAAACTCAAATTCAGAGTCATACTTATTTGTTCCTGACTGGCTTAGAGAAGACCTTCCCGTTGGTGGACTTAGGCCTCGTGAGGGTGTGGTTGGTTGTTTTCAACGTTTTTGCAGGTCGCTTGAGGGGTGTTTTCTTTCATTGGCTAGACTGAAAAATCATTTAACTTTTTTGTGTAAATGTAAACAGCATGGGATGGTTCCAAGAGGTTTCAGGATTAAAAACTCGTTTGCTCCTACTGCCAGGGCTCATGGTACTCTTAGATCAGCTTCCATCTTGTTGGTCAAAGAACAAATCAATTTTATCAGACATAAGATTTACCGATTGCGTAGGAGGATTGATTTTGAAGTGGGGCGGATTGTGGGGTTGGAGGATGAGAGGTTGGAGGGTGTGTGTGTGTCGATGCAGAGGAACTATGATGTTGAGTTTGGTCGGGTTAGGGAGGTGCAGAGGAAGAAGTTTGATAGGTTGTGGGATGAAAAGAAGACCTCAGATCTGGTCCAGCGTGGGTTCACCCCTTCGAATGAATATGTGGATAAAGTGGTTGTAAATCATTCGTCAAGAGTTCTTACTCAGGCTGAGAAGGTGGTGTTATCTAGGGGTATGGGTTTTGCTGTTACACCGAAGCAGGTGAATATGTTCGATGTGGCCTGTGTTGTTGAGTCTTGCATGTACTTGGTAGATGAAGGAGAGAGGGATAGTGTTAGGGCTAAGGTGAAAGACACTTTAAAACAACATGGTGAAGTGAAGTCAAATTTAACTAGCCTAGAGCGGTCTATCCTTAAAGAACTTAAAGGAGATGATTCTATTATTATTCTTCCGGCTGACAAAGGTAGAAGCACGGTGTTACTGGATAAAGAATGTTACGTCTCAAAAATGCAAGATTTGCTCACTACGGATCAATATAAGACTCTTAAGAAAGACCCTACTAATGCTTATGACAACTTGGTGTATCGAGCGGTGAAGAAGTTGGATGGTATTTTGACTCCACAGGTGAGAACCCAGCTTACACCTCATTTTTCAAAACCTCCACTTATTTATGGTTTACCCAAGATACACAAAGCTGCTTTGCCTTTGCGCCCTATTGTGAGTGCACGGAACTCCCCGTTTAGTAAATTGTCATCTTTTTTATTGAATATTCTGAAACCTTTGAGGGTTGGTATTAAATCATCAGTTAAGAATTCTCAAGAGCTTGTTAATATTCTGAGGGAGGTACAGTTACACCCTGATTCTCATTTAGTAAGCTTTGATGTGGTTAACTTGTTTCCATCGGTTCCGATAGCGGACAGATATAGTGAGACGCAAACTCTCCTCCGATAATTCTCTTCCAGACCGAACTTGCATACCAGTTGACAGCATCATGGAACTTTTAACTCTCTGCCTCAACAATTGTTACTTCGAGTTCAATGGACAACATTTCCTGCAACTTGATGGCCTAGCCATGGGTAGCTGCCTTTCGCCGATATTAGCCGACCTGTATATGGACCATCTGGAAACGGAGGTTTTACATGTGAGTTCTTTGTCTCCTGATCTATGGCTCCGTTACGTAGACGATGTTCTAGCCATCTACCGTGGGTCTCATGATGAGTTGCTTATACTTCTTAATGAACTAAATGGTTTTCACCCGAACATCAAGTTTACAATTGAAGAAGAAAAGGAGGCTTCTCTCCCTTTTCTTGATTTGTTTATTACCAAAACTGAGTTGGGTTTGATGACTAAGGTTTATAGAAAACCTACTCATACTGATCAATACATCAGAGCTGATTCTAATCACCCGACACATGTTAAACATGGTATTATGAAGTGTCTTGCCAATAGGGCCTCGACTAATTGTTCTAGTAACATCTTGGTAGAGGATGAGTTACAACATCTAGCACAGGCATTCATTAAGAATGGGTATCCTAATGATTTGTTTCGACGGGTTGTTAGTGGGGATCGTACGAGGACAGATGAGGCTCGTGGGCAGGCTGTGACGACAGTTAAGAGAACTATTTCTCTAGATTATTATCCGAACCTGTCTGAGAAGATTCGTCGGTTACTAGCCCCCCATGGGATACGTATTGTTTTTTATTCTCCAGGGTCGTTTCGTTGTGTACTTACTGTTACTAAGCCTAAGAATGAGGTCCAGTCCTCCAAACATTACATTTATTCGATACCTTGAGAGTGTGGCTCTGCTTATATCGGTGAGTCTAAAAGACCTTAGAGGTTAGATTGAAGGAGCATATGTCGAATGTGAGACAGAGGAAAGTAGACGTGTCTAGGTTAGCAGAGCATGTATTTGAGAATCATCACAACATTAGGTGGAATGAGGCAAAAGCGTTGTTGCATGAACAGAACCCTTATATTAGAAAGTTAAAAGAAGCTGCTTTAATGTCTGTTACTAATGAGGTTATTTGTTCACCTAGTATTTCGTTTCCGCACACCCGGAAGGAGTTTGTTCCGTCGTTGTTTTGATGTGACAGTTAGGTTATGTTTGGATGGGTTGATGGTTGTTGTGAGGTGTGAGGTGCAACGCTTGTTAGAGTTGGTAGGCGCGGTGGGTCGTGAATCGAGGTGGCAGTGAGGGGGGTGTGTCTGTGTCAGCTGTCAGGTTGCGAGTAGTTTTGATTTCGCCCGTCGAAGAGCTCTGATTAGGGCTCGAAATATTGCGGTTTTAACTGTTTGATCTTGACAAGGAACAGTGTATAGTCCAACTACTAGGTTTTATATAATTTCCACACAAGTCGTTCGCTGAGTTCAAAGCGGCCTATGCTGAGCGAATGAGTGGGTTACAAAACCAAATCAGTGGCATGTTGAAAACCATAGCATCGCTCAGTGAGAGGGTTGAAGACCTGGAGCAATATAGCCGGAGGAATTGTCTCCTAGTTCACGACATCACCGAGTCGGCCAAGGAAGACGTCTACAAAACGGTGGTAGACATTGTCAACAATAATCTAGATGTCAAACTTCGACCGACGGATTTGGACCGTTGCCATAGACTCGGCGCCCCTGCACGTCAAGGACAGGCCAGCACACCGTGTGCTACCAGGACAGGGAGGCGGTGTGGATGGCCAAGAGGCGGCTGAAGGGCAGCGGCCTCGTCATCACCGAGTCTCTCACTCAGCAGCGCCAGGAACTCTTCAGGGCGGCACGTGACAAGGTCGGCATGCACTAATGCTGGACGCGTGATGGAAAGATTGTGATACTACGCGATGGAGGGAAACGGTCCCTAATCACAAACTTTTCCCAACTCAACAATATAACTAAAATATGTAAACCAACGTCTTGAGGATATCTTGCGGATTCACAGCAAGCTTATAACTTATTGACTCGTTATACTACGAGATTATAGTATATTACATTTGGTGTAGGTGGTTTTGTAAGCAACATGTTTTACTCAATGTCATGTTCTACGTGTGGAATTGGCCTATATATTTAGGCATTCACGCTCCAGCGCTGAACAGGTAAAAAATTTGCGTAAATAAATTCTTACTCAGTTGAAAAACACGATATACCATACACGCGTGGTGCAGTAATAAGCAAACTGAAAGCTTCTATTGTAGCACATGACAGTAAGAGGGAGTGCACATAAATAAGATAGCACAAATAGTTGTACATGATCAAGCATTTGAAAAATACTATGTGATCGTTTGCGACTTGAGTATATAAACAGACAATTATTTGTGAATGAATGTGTTTAGGTGAAAAATAAGTAGCAATGAAAAAAGTAGCCTGTATCTACTCCCTATATAAGACTCCAGTAACTGTAGAATCAACCTTAAAAGTTGTGAATTGTATTGAACAGGAACATAGTTTTTTTGCAACACTAACACCCCGTCCCCCTCCTTCGTTTTTACACAGGATTTGAAACTGCCATCATCTGAAGCCATGCCATCTGACACCTCACCTGCAATGCAGTTTTTGTCACCGACTGGAGTTCAGGATGGCAACCTACAGGATGTTGTACTACCCGTAAGTTGATATTGAAGCTTATGGCTAGATAGATAGATGGCTGTGAAATTTTCAGATTATCCATTTATATAAAGACTGTAATTTATGTGTTTAGTTAATATTTTTTTTAGATAACTGATGGATTGATTAATGTGGCTTAACGTCTCATATTTATGCAACGATGGCTAATCGAGACGATGAGCGGGTGATAATGAAGATAAGAAAGATGATAATGAAAAATAAAGCCACATCCGAATCAGATCCATTGTACGTCGCGTGAGTCGTCATACGGGAGTCCAGCAAGGGAGGGCAGGGCCAAGTGGGAGGAGAAATATTCAATGGGACAGTGGGGGGGAAAGGGAATTGGGGTGTGGACTGCACTTCGTCTGACTTCTCCTCCTCGACCAGTCCGGCTTGGGTGGCCCTACCAGAAGCATACGCTTCCGCCGGCATAGCTCTCGGTAGATAACTGATACGGGTTTGTCAAATTGTATTGACATCAAAGCAATATTGTCACCATTGCAGTTGGTACGCTGTGACCACAAGCGACCACCCAAATTAACGAGTGACTTGCTCGTAGCTATTTTTGGCATGGACGTTCTTCAAGCATCATCGTTGACCGGTGCTAAGTGCAACACTTCAGCGTAGGACACTGCTGCCAAGCTGCAACTAGATGTGGTCAAAGTGGATGCTATAATACGTAAGATGTACATTCCATATGATTTAACCTAAAGTAAGGGTAGCATTCGCATAAAGAAATCCACTGATTGCAACATCTCTCTCAGAGTTGGATGACGTTTTATTATTTAGCATTCAGAGATGGCTGTCTATGCTCAACGTTATCACAATTCCATTAGATGTACATTTACTATCTGTTATGTGAGGGTTTGAATAGGTTGCCTACTTTATAAAGTGGCATTACGTAACTTATTAAGACTAACAGTATGAATGCAATAATTGCCATCTTGAACACATTGATCGGGCTATAAAAATTACAACCTACTTCTCTCCCCTCCCTTTAAACTGTTCAATATAATATATAGTTACCTCCATGTATCTAGTGCAATTGATTGTGTAATTACAGTGTTTACCTACATAATCCTTATTGTGAGGTATGGGTTAAATTATCAGCCTATAAATCTAGTTGATATATCTCTTCTCTACATCTGGATGTCAGCACGTCTGCTAGTATGGTTTGTACAAGCACATTTTCTAATCGAGAACTCTACGAAGAAGGGAACACTGCCGAATTCAGTTGATTGTTGAAATAGATCAAATCGAGCAACTGGCTTTTCTGGGGATTTTTAGATTTATGACACAGCGTGCCAGCATTGCTTAATATATCAATTGACAAGTATTTAACAATATTTGCCCCGTTTATGTGCATACTATCGGGTTAAAGCCATTAAGTGCTACATGATATTTTTTTCTACAATTAAAAATCCACCTGTGACTTCTTTTCTGTGCATATAATTGTTTTCCAATACCACTTTTTTTATTCCAGGATACGTGCAACAGATTTTCCCTAACAATGAAAACGCCTAAAAAAAAAATCGAACAGTACATAAGAGTGAAATTAAATAATGAGTGGAAAAGGAAACTAGCCAGCAGTCAGCAGTAGTAGACATCATTGCAGCGCTCGAGCCCTGAGAAAGTGCATGGTTTTATTCTTTGGGAAAGTTCGTTTTGGTGTTATTGCCAATTTGGTTTTGTACACGTAGGCCTACTACAGTAAGGGTGCGTCTGCAATCGACTATTTCGCCTGCTTGGTATGCTTCGCCTACTCATTTGAAGGAAATGACGTCACGTAGTTGGCGACCAAATCTCGATTATCGTCTGCTACGTTAGCACGCCAGCGTAGTTGTCGAAAGTGCTTGCTTGAAGGCCTACTTCGCCTGCTTCGAGATGTCCGATCCTGATGAAGTGAAAGGTAAGTCTTCTATATTAATTAATTATATAATTTAAGAATTATGTTCTTTGTTTTTTTAATGTTATGCGTAGCAGAGATACTATTATCATCCACTTTACTCCATTTGATCATTTTATCCATCTGATAGAATTTCTAACCTCAACTAGGCCTACACACGTTGCATCGTTGGAGGCCTAGGCCTACAAGGTTATCAATGTTTCGTAGCCTAGCCTAGTCTAGGCCTAGGAGGTGAAGGCGTTGCCCTGACCACTAGACCCAGGGCCTAGCCTAGGCCTAGCCTAGATTCTCTAGGCTGCTAAAAAATAGGAGGATCTCGCCTAGCCTACCCTAGGTGGTAGGCCTAGGCCTAGTAGCGTACGTACGTTCGTAGTGGTAGACCTAGGCCTAGGCAAAGTAGTGGTATCAAATCAGTGAACGTGCTAGGGCCTAGGCCTAGCCTACCCTACCAGTAGCTTGAGTTCGATGCACAATTGTTCGAGAATAGCTTCTTAACAGTAGCTGATGCACAACTAGCAGCTTCCCGTTCCTGAGGCAGGTACCGGTAAAAAAAATGTTTTGTGTTACAGGGACGGAAGAATTTACTTTGGGAATGATCAAACTTCGAGTACAGTACGACTCCCACTTTACAAAGAAGCGTAAGACTGCTGCAATTGGATGGACGTAAGTCACATTTTATATCTATAGCCAACACAGAAGGCTACTATTGTTTATAGCTGTGTATATTTTTACGTCCAAATGGCAGAATAGCGGATACAGGGGGGGGGGGGGGGGGGGGGCGGGCGATGAGGCAATTGCCCCCCCCCCCCCCCCTCATGATTGTCCAACTAAATGACCATGATCATTAAACCATGAACGGTACTAATGCTTAGGGCTGGGTAAGACCTGTTCTCCTCCCACCACCCCGCCCCCCTCAATTAATTTAAAATGGTTCTAGTTAGTGCTTACAGCAACCTACAAAAATCCTTCTGAATGAATATTGAACCAATCTAAAGACATTTTGCGTTCGCCTCCGGCGTAACCGATTTGTCACTAGGCCTACTTATTTGATTTAATCTTCTTCACAGATTGATCAATGAACAAATGGGACTGGTCCCGTCAGTGCACATGAAATCTTTTATCAAGAAGTGGGCAAACCTGACTGCCAAGTACAGAGTAAGTAGATACAGTATATCACCTTTTCCAGGGCATGGACAGGAATGAGTGGGAGGAGTGTCTCTACTGGGCTGCTAGACGCATGATGACTGTATAAAATGAGATGCGGGCATAAGAAAACAACAACACAACACCTTTTTAAACCACACAGTCAGAGCAGTTATTTCTGAATGTAAAAATTTGTAGGCCAACAATTTAATTTTAACAATTTAATTTCATTTACCGGCAATGTTAAATAGTTTTAGTAAAATGTCAATTGTTGTTTTTGCTCTGTTATTATAGACCATGAAAAATCCACCCACCGGCATTAGTACCGAGGATGCAATTCCTACTCCTATGATTGATTAATGGGGCTTAACGTCTCATATTTATGCAACGATGGCTAATCGAGACGATGAGCGGGTGATAATGAAGATGAGAAAGATGATAATGAAGAATAAAGCCACATCCGAATCAGATCCATTGCACGTCGCGCGAGTCGTCATACGGGAGTCCAGCAAGGGAGGGCAGGGCCAAGTGGGAGGAGAAATATTCAATGGAACAGTGGGGAGGGGGGGGGGGGGGGGGGAAAGGGGATTGGGGTGTGGACTGCACTTCGTCTGACTTCTCCTCCTCGACCAGTCCGGCTTGGGTGGCCCTACCAGAAGCATAAGCTTCCGCCGGCATAGCTCTCGGGATCAACAAAGCACGCAAACCTGCCCACCACGATAAGGTGGCAGTCTCTGGGCAGGTCCTACTCCTATCACATGGCCATATTTCATCCCACTCGATGAGTTCTTTTCCTCACGACACACACCATATGTCATTGATTCATCAAGACCATCGAGTGCTTCATCTTCAATGTCCATTTCATGTTCCTCTTCATCTTCAAACTCTTCCTTGCGAGCCAGCACGCTGGATTTAAATAAATACATATTGTTACAGTCGAAGAATGTCCCAAGCCCTCCCTCACACCTGTAATCCTCTGTCCCCTCTGAGAAGTCAATGCCTACATTTGTGGAGCCAGCATTGGACAAGACAAGATACCTCCCCGACTCATCGAGTGAGGACGAATCAATTCCTGTCCGCACAAAGAAAGTGAAGGAAAAAAAAGAGAAAAACAGAAGAGGATCCGGTTCTTACATTTTTAAAAGAGCAAGCTGAACAGGATCAACGCAACAGCAACAGGCTGCTCACTGTTTTGGAGAATTTCTTCAAAAATAAAAATCAGGAGCCTAACTCCGATAAAGCTTATCTGAGTTTGTTTGATTTTGTGTCCCAGATTCCTTTAAAATCTTATACAATATCAGGCCAAGCTTTAATAATTACTTAATTAGTTTCATACTGAGTTAGATCCTTATACTGCTATTCTATGGGCTATCAATTTATTTTATAGTTAAGGAGTTTGAACTTGCTATGGGCTAATACCTCGTATTCATTACTCGATGTATCCTATGGTTATTACGACCGTTGACAGTTTCATTTTAACTAATGGTTGTAACTCAAATTCCACTGTAGTTGCCCGAGTAATGTAAAGAAACGAGTTATTAAGCCAAGGTCTAAATGCAGTAAGTAACCTTTATTAGTAAGGCCTACTCAAACAATCATAAACACAATTTTGGCAGATTAATGTTGTATTTTAATTCTTATAACTTAATGTACAATTTCAAGGTCAATATCTACTCATCATATCAGTATTTATATTCAAATAATATAAAATAGTTGCCCTCTGTTTTACTGAAGGAGATACCTATTCCAACATTTGCTGATTGGCATTTAGTGGGTGCAGTTGCAACAGCAACTCACGGAAGTGAGCTCCAGTTGCTTCATCACGAACGGGTTGAACTGGCCTCTCTGGTTCGTTAGCGCGAGGTTCATTCTCAGCAGCTAGTATACTTCACCAGCAGTGATACAAATGTTGTGCATCACTGCACAAGCCGACATCACCTTTACCCCCGTTGCCAAGGAAACCTCCAAAGCCTTAGTGTATATAGCCCTCCAGCGTATTTCCATGTGGCCGAAGACACGTTCTATGATACATCTGTCTCGACTTAGA
Organism: Isoperla grammatica; assembly: GCA_945910005.1. Classification (NCBI taxonomy): domain Eukaryota; kingdom Metazoa; phylum Arthropoda; class Insecta; order Plecoptera; family Perlodidae; genus Isoperla; species Isoperla grammatica. Next base: position 18,138,498 of record OX246742.1, on the reverse strand, counting down.
TGATAATTAAAATTTTGCTTGTCAGGGGTGAGTGGTGCTTTAAAGGGGGGTATAACTGCAATGGGGTCTCTAATACATGCATAACCTATATCCCCAATCAAGAACCACCGACGAGGAGGAAAGGTGCCCCGACGGTATAGATGGCTGAGCCTCAATGCCCGCATATCATGCACCGAGCCTGGCAGTCCAACAAAAATATCAATCAATTTTCCGGTGTGGTCGGAAACGCCTTGAAGAAGGATTGAATAAAACAGTTTTTGATTAATGTATTGGTCGTGTTTGTTGGGGAACCATTGTACGTATCTGGCAGCCATCGATGGCGCCAGCTACTTGCCGAAAGACCGGACTTCGACACATGTTCATGAAACCTTCGCCAACAGAATCCAAATCTTGGCCGGTGGGGACACGAATTATGTCAGGGACTAAGTTTAAAAATTTGTTCAGCATTCTACGCACTATTAAATGAGCGGTAGACCTTGGGATGTTGAAAACGCAACCAATTATGCGGAAACAAGTACCGCACGCCAGCCAGTAGAGGAATACAACAGATTCGAACTGCATGGACCATCCTTTTTTCTTTACAGTGAGCTTCTGCCATAGTAAACGAAGTGAGTTGGGTGAGACTCGAATGTGGGCTCTTGTCTCGGCTTCTTTTCCACTCAATATGGCTGTCAATTCTCGGCCGACGAAGCTTAATCGGCAATATGGCCCACGTTGCATCTGTGACAGAAAAACACCTCCGTTAATGGTATAACACAAACCTGTATAATCTGCGGTAATTTGCAATACGTTCTGCATGCACATTGCGCACATTGACTGTTGGCCAATGCTATGACAAATACGTAGTGTCTCGGGCTTAGGCTTACAGGCCTTCATTCAGCTCCACCAAGGCCCTACCCAAATAGAAGGTAGGGCCGCCCATGGACCTAGGCTTACCTCATTAATGTGCAATTTTTAGACATTTTTATAGGTTAAGCTAACAATGTAGGCATAATCTTAGCTACAGGCTTACCATTACTCTTCGTCTTCTGGCTAAATAAATAGCTATGTTGCGTCTTCTTCGTGACCGAGCTCTGCACATTTGAAAAAACTGTATACCACAGCAATATAAACCATTCTTCGTCCATTTCGTTAACAAAATCCTGTTTTATTTCTATATGAACAAAATCTTCTCTATGTTTACGTTTGCTGGCCTATGCGAAAAAGGCGCCAAGTGGCTTATATCACCGCTTTCTAATGGGGTTTGACAGCTACTTCAAAAACATATTTTCGTTGGGTAAGCGGTGGACGGCCATGAGAAATAAGGAGGCTTCCAGGGTTGGTGTCAAAACCTGCAAGTAGCTGAGTTGAAGCAGGCTAGCAGTCAAGTTGGCTAGCAGGCCAAAATCGATTTCAGATACATCCTTATTCTTCCCCTACATTTTGGTCGCACCGGGCCGGATATACAATTTACATTATTTCCACGTGGAAATTATAAACTGTTCTTGAATTCATCGTCGACGGCACCTCTCACCTCACCTCTGGCACCTCTCGGTGGAAGGGTTCCCGGTTTGACTCTCGAACAGTCTCCGAAACCTGCACATACGTATTTCGGTAGTACGGAAAAAATTGATCAACAACTTAAGCGCTTTTGGGAAATTGAAGGTATTCCAAAACCTATCACTACAAAGGAAGAACGTGATTGCGAAAATCATTTCTTAAACAATACGACTCGTAACGCTCAAGGAAAATTTATTGTTCGTCTCCCATTAAAAGAAGACAGGAGTCAACTCGGTGACTCGAGACCTCAAGCAGTGCAGCGGTATCAACAATTGGAACGTCACCTTAATTCAAATAGCGTCGCAAAGGAACACTACAATAAGTTTCTTCATGAATACCAAGAACTTGGTCATATGCAACCAGTCGACAGTGCACCAGATGAAACTGGTACTTGTTACTACTAACCTCACCATGCAGTATTCAAACAATCCACTACAAGTCATATACGTGTCGTTTTCGATGGATCGGCAAAATCTAGCACCGGCAAGTCACTAAATGATTTACTAAAACTAGGACCTACAATACAAGACGACTTGTGCTCAATTGTCTTGCGTTTCAGAACACATCTGATAGCTTTCAGCGCCGACATTGCTAAAATGTACAGACAAATAAATATGCATCCTGACGAATGGAATTTACAACGCATCTTATGGAGAGAATCTACTAATGAACCCATAAGAGAATACAAACTGACTACAGTAGTCCAGAAAGAAATCGTGAAATTAACCTTCCGCTGCAATTCGAACGAGAAGATTGTATCAAAACTCTAGGACTGCTTTGGCATCCTGCTTCTGATATCTTTCAAATAATCAATGGTTCAACCAAGCCACAGTTACAACAAGTATCACTAGCTACTAAAGTGTTATCTATTATTTCTGCCATTTTCGATCCACTAGGACTAATTAGTCCTATTGTCATCAATTGCAAGATCTTTCTACAGCACCTGTGGATAGAACGGTTAGACTGGGATGATGTCTTACCCGTCTCTCTAAACACAAAATGGCAAAATATCTGCAATCAACTTGCAGATATTTGCACCCCGGGATGAGAAAGTTTATGTTAAGAAAATAGTTACGTTCCCGGACTTAAGGTATCCCAACCAAATCAAAATAATTTTAGAAGTGGATGCTGAAACAAGGAAGAGGTTAGTGAGCAGTAGTGTGTTGTACTTCAATTGGATGACTGGCAGGGTAACGGACTATGTTTTTGTGAGAGGGTGTTACAAATGTGGAGGTTATGGACTCACTAATCTCTTCCTAGAGGCTTTTAGTTTAGTTTTTGCTGTGTATATTTTAAATTCTTACGTTCAAACGTAAGAATTACTTTTGATTATTTTTACATAAGGTACAAATTTTTGCATTATATTTTTGCAGATCAAGAAATCTCTTGCACAGATGAAAACATATCGGAATGTTGGCCCCCACATAGGAGTAAGTCAACCCAAACTTCGTCAAAGGGATCAACAGTCGACGCAGCATGTTCACCGACCACAACTAGCGCTAGTGAAGGCCTACAACAGGCTGCACAACTGCCGTCAAAATCACGCAACCATGATGATGATCGCCATGATGTGGCCAAAATGGATCTTTCTTCCAGCGAGGAATACGATGAAGAGATTTCTAGTGATCTAGCAGAAACAGACTTTGAAAACTACACAAGTACAGATTCTGAACCCAACGTTTACAGCGAGTTTGAAGATGAACTTTAAAAAAATTTGAGCATCGGGCGTACTTTGATTATTATCGAAAAAGAACCGAAAACTAATATTGGAATACCAAAGGACTGTATGTTGATTGTTGATATACTAGTCAAAAGAATCATGGATAGGAAATGTAAAGAAAATATTTACCTAACCTTAAAAAAAATTTAAGATTAAATGAATCTTTCACCATATTGGGACATGATTTTGGTATGTCAGCATGCAATGCTAGCCGTGTTTTTGAAAAGTTATTGCCACATAACACGGTTCAATTATGGTCAAATAAATTGAATTTAAGAGTTGAATTCAATAAAATGGACCGCTCAAATGAAAGTGTCGAATGGAAGTCATTGAGTTCAATTCGATGTTGAACGTTTTCGTTCAATACATTTGATTTAGAGCTTGTCCTATTTTTCATTCAATATTTGATGAAACCAACCAATCACAAACAGGTTGTACAGGACGTGACTCCTACGTCACGCGTCAGTCATGATGAAATAAACATCAACAATAACAATGTCGGCTGGGCTGTGGACTCGTGATGCTAGCACGTATTTAATTGAATTGTACTCGGGGTACCCTTGCCTGTTTGACATAACCTCGAAGGATTACCACAATAAGTACAAAAGGCAGTTTGCGTTAAAAGAAATTGCCAAACGGATGGGCGTATTTCGCTCTAATGTGACTGGTAAGTAGCCCTCTTGCTCTAACCTACAAATTGTTTAGGCCTAGCCTATTTATTCAATAAATTTGGTGAGACTTCTCCCAAAACCATTAAATAATTATTATTAAATATACGGGTAATCAAGGCCTAGTCAGGAGTTGGTCTCACAGGCCTATGCCTATGTAGGCGTAGGCCTACCTACCACCTTGCCTTCAATAAAGCCAAGCCTAGGCCTAGCCCTACCCCTAGGTCCATGCACAATGGCATAGATTATTTATCCCAATTATTGACATTGTTCGCCAAGATCGAACTTGTCGTTCCTTGAGTTTACCGGAACGAATCAGAATGTAGGCCTAGTGGATGACGGTCCGATGGAAATGTTTTCTTTTGGTGTTCATTGACCTTGGTTTTGCATCCTAGCCCTACTAGAACCAGGAAACATAGGTATGTGCATGCCTAGGCCCTATTGCATACACAAATATTTTCCCAAGTAGGCACAGGTCTACAATTTACGGATCATACAATGTATCCGCAATTAACGTTACATATAGGTAGGGTCTACGGCCATTCACCATTTAAAAAAAAAATACCTAGATGCTACTTGGAGGTACCAGTGATGGATATCCTCTGCACAAATTAAAGTTGTACAAGCGGGGATAGGTTATCTTACGTTAACACCCAAGATCGTACAACAACCGGGCTAGTAGGCCTACTATGAAATGTCAGGACGGCTATCACGGTGCAAATAGACCGATACCTAGTATATATGGGTGGATGCTTAAAATAAATATGGAAACATTGTTGATTTCTTGTATTGAATGGTTTCGTTATTTGTTACAGCATCTGAAGTTCAGGCAAAAATTAATGGTTTGAGAACGCAGTTTCTGGCGGCCCTCCACAAAGTGCGAGACTCAAAAAAGAGTGGATGCTCACGAGACGACGTGTATGTGCCCACATTGTGGTGTTTTAAACAGCTGCAGTTTTTGGAACCGTATACAGTGCACCACAAAGGCCAGTCTAACTTGGAGACCGATGACACACAGTCACAATATCAACACCCTGATGAAGAAGTAGGTTTCTATTATTGATTCTTCTTTCTCATAAGCATGAAGCTATTCACACTTAACCTAATTCACACATTCACATGTAATTCACATTAGGCCTATATACCAACCAATAATTGCCTTCATAATGTACCGACGCCAACGTTTTGTGGTTTGAATGAAGGTCAAAATTGCATCACTGGCAGGCATTAAAACGCTACATAGGCCTACATTCATCTTACAGGGTTTAAGGGTGCTTCAACCAGTTAGGTCATTTTGCGCCCAGGCCAGTCAGTGTCTTGTAATATCTAGGTGGTTTTTGACTGCCACTTTACGTTGTGTTGATATTTAAATGATATTTCCGACCTAGGCCTCGAGAAAAAACTGTGATCGATGTAGGCCTACGGATGGCTATATAAGACTAAGATGATGATTAATAGGGCTTAACGCCTCATATTTGTGCAACAATGGCGAATCGAGACGATGAGCGGGTGATAATGAAGATGAGAAAGATGATGATGACGAAGAATAAAAGCACATCCGAATCAGATCCATTGTACGTCGCGTGGGTCGTCATACGGGAGTCCAGCAAGGGAGGGCAGGCCCAAGTGGGAGGACAAATATTCAGTGAGACAGTGGGGGGGGGGGGGGGGGGAGGACAGGGTCTTCTTCCGTCGCCTCTTACGACTAGCAGTCACTCTGGGCCTATTCTACCCCGGGCCGAGACGGGTCAAATGTGAATTGAACAGCAGATTTCATGACCATAATAATTATTTCGAATAATAAAAGTAAGTTTCGATTGTTTAATTAAAAATTGAAATTGTTGCAGGGTCAACGCAACCGGTTTGATGAAACGTTTGAGGGATTGCTAAACGGTGCTGATGAAGACAAAGAACCTATAGAAGCTGTCCGCAAACGCCACCGCAGAGGCCGAAGGTTCAGGGCGGCCAAACAGCAGCTGGTGAGGCAGATGCTCTAATAATTAGTGCCAGTGAGACATTGAAAACAATTTCCCAACGGAAAAGTGCTCCTGTTCCTGAAGATGAGTGGGAAATTTTTGGACGTTTTGTCAGCAGTGAGCTGCGGAACATGACAGTGAGGACTGAGGACGTGTCTGAATTCATCGAAAAATGCATACTTCTTACCAAGTTCGGACTTGACCTTGTGAAAAGTACGGAAGTGACGTCATTTCAAGTGTCTGAATTAGAAGTTTGCAAGTAGAAGATGGCAAGACTGCGAGAACACAGATCATTCGTGCTCGCGCACTCAACTTGAGTACTTGAACAGTCATGGCGGCCCCAAACAACGCACTGTAACCTCACTTTTAAATAACATCTTGTTCCACAGAGAAAACGCATGTTTTTACAGCACGCTGCGTTTATGCGTGACATTTCTGAATGTATTCCCGACATTGCGTTTGTGTGCAGTGGGCGTGACGAGACTAGTATCGTACCTAACACAAATATTTTCATTAGTGGAACTCACAACAGACGGCCGTGGTATATGGCTATTTACTTATTTTACATTTCCTATGTTTATGTACGTCGTGGGGTAGTTACATACACTTTAAAGTTAACAAATCCAGAACTAGAACCCATAACCTCAAAACTACTGCTTCTCAATCTTGCCTGCCGTTTTGTGTTAGTGCGCATGCGCACGCACTTCCCGCACAGACCTACTTTATCACGTAATCTTTTACGCATTATCATAATTATTTTTCGCCGTAACGTTCTTCTACGTCTGACGTTTTGAATATACAGTTTCATCATAAACAATAAATACATTTCCACCTCCATGGCTAGTTTGTTTACTTTCAACAAGTGTCACTGAACTGAATCAGCTGATTCACCGCCCGCTAAATAGGAGTTGATTGATTGATATTTGGGCTTAACGTCTTATATTTTTGCAACTTGGCTAATCAAGACGATGAGTAGGTGATAATGAAGATGAAATTGGGGGTTCTTTGGACGAAAGGGGATAATGAAGATGAGAAAGATGACGATGAAGAATAAAGCCACATCCGATGATGATGATGATGATGATTAATGGGGCTTAACGTCTCATATTTATGCAACGATGGCTAATCGAGACGATGAGCGGGTGATAATGAAGATGAGAAAGATGATGATGAAGAATAAGCCACAGCCGGATCAGATCCATTGTACGTCGCATGGGTCGTCATACGGGAGTCCAGCTAGGGAGGGCAGGGCCAAGTGGGAGGAGAAATATTCAATGGGACAGTGGGTGGGAAAGGGGACTGGGGTGTGGACTGCACTTCGTCTGACTTCTCCTCCTCGACCAGTCCGGCTTGGGTGGCCCTACCAGAAGCATACGCTTCCGCCGGCATAGCTCTCGGGATCAACAAAGCACGCAAACCTGCCCACCACGATAAGGTGGCAGTTCGAGGCAATCAAGAAGGCGGCTACTTGTTAGTTACTTCTTTACACGTCAGAGATCGCGCATGGACGGAACTGTCCGAAATTCAAGTATACGAGCGCGCGAGGTTGCGAGTGAAGTTGACAAGTACAAGTACAAGTATACAAGTATGCATTCTTCTAAATTCGGACACGTCCTGAGGAGTAATCAAACAAAATTAAAGCGTGCCATGCAGCAGTGTTAACAGTTATAAGTGCTTGTTATAAATATTGGCAATTTATTGCAGGGCTATACAGAGATCGCTCTGTATCCCCATCATCGTTGAATGATGAATGGATTGGTGGTGTTTAACGACGTACTCGACAGCTAATGTCATATGACGTCTTCCGAGTCATGTAGGGTTACCAGATGGCCGGATTCTCCCGGACATGTACGGGATTTTTAACAATTTCTAGTGTCCGGGCGGGATTCTCGTTGATCATAAAAATGTCCGGAATTCGTAATAATTTCTAATGTGTGATCATAAAACACATTTAAATTTCATTTTTCCATCGCAATACGTAAAATATGGTTCTCTTTGCGGACGACATGTTAATTTTTAATGATGTGGGCGTGATATACCAAGTCGATGTATATTTTACATTGATGCCAACATTGGAAGTTGCACAAAAACAAAGGTCTACTGGATTGCCGCTAGGTTTGCTAGTGCGCACAAGCCAAGTGGGCAAAACCGACGAACGAAGGTTGTGAGTTCCGTCGCGATGTGAGAATTGTGTCCATTTCACTGCTAGCATATTGGTACTAATGGTAACTACGAACCACGGCAGACGGCCACGGAACTTCACTTGACAGCAGGCGTGTACAACAGAGAAGCTCAGAAGAGTACAGACTACGAATCGGATCAAAATGAATAGAAAGCGAAATAAATTTAGTGACGACTTGCAGGCAAGGTATAAAGCTTTTCGACAGGGAAGAAATGAAAGTGAAGCAGAATGTGCCATTTGTCCGCCAGGAACGTTTGTTTCGGTCGCACATAAAGGTAGGCCTAGGCTAGTGTGATCATTTATTTGGTTTTGGTATTCATTCACAGGGAGACCTGCTAGATTTGGCCTAGACTACGCTATTAACAAGCATTAACGGACATTGTCTACAAACAATTAAGCCTCAATAATATTGTGGCTAGTCAAATACAATGATAAAAACAAGTCACAAGTGACGGGGAGAAAGGTGTAGGGTAGGCCAGTACCTTAGGCCTAGCCTAGGCCAACCCAGCCAACTCACTTCCACACCCATCTTGGCTACAAACAAATCCCCCCCCCCCCCTCCCCATTTACTCGCATTTTGTACAATTAATTTCAATTACGGTGTTACGGTTCGACCTACACAGGACAAAAATATTAGTTACAGAACAAAAATATTTTAGTGCGTGTCCTACATTGGGTTGGAGAAAATATGGTAACCCTGGAGTCATGTCCGTCTATATCGCGGGAGTCGTCATAAGGGGAGTCCAGCAAGGGAGAGCAGGGCCATGTGGGAGGAGAAATATTCAGTGGGACAGTGGGGGGGGGGGGGGGGGATGGGACAGGGTCTCCTTTTGTCGCCTCCTACGACTAGCAGAGTCACTCTGGGCCTATTCTACCCCAAGCTCCGCCGGGCGGGGTTTGACCGCGCCAAATCTGGCTGGGGGTCAACCCGGGCCCAGACGGGTCTCCTTTTGTCGCCTCTTACGACTGGCAGAGTCACCCTGGACCCATTCTTTCCCGGGCCCAGACGGGGCGTTGAATGATGAACCTCCACCAAAAGGCAAAATAGCTCAAGCAACCAAAAAAAACAAAAACAAAGCCCTTTAAAACGGGCAAAAACAACACGAGATCAGGGTACAAAGAGGCAGTTAAAGGGATGGTCAGATGAAAAACTGAAAAATCACCACTTAGTCATTAGTCCATGAAATTCAGTTATGTGTTAATACAATTGATATAGGTTGCTTCAATGCAAGAAAAAACAAATAGTGAATAATTAGCTACTCTACTAGATTCCCTTCGGCAGGCTTGCCGCATTTTTCTTCTAAAGCGTTGTGTAACTGTATCGGTTCTGAGGTAGTTGGCGCCTTCCCGTTAGACAGAGGACTCATTGTGTTATACTAGACCAGCCCGCGCTCCGCGAAACACTCGGCGACTGCGGACAGTACCGCTCAAAACAGATTGCAGCTTTTCAACACATCATGTCACAAAAAAATTAATTGCAGGGTATTTTGTAGAAGTACACGTTCGTACTAAGAAGCATGTTATCGGTAGATAAACGATGCACATTTAACCTCCTGATCGATTTTTGATCAGTGCCCTATTTTAGCGGTGGTTTTACTTTCTCAAGGCAACATTTTTTTATATGGGTATTACCATGAGAAAAGTTGCTCGGTGCTACTTGGTAGCAACAAACCAAAAAATCGCGTTTTCAATATTTTTTTAACCATCTGCTTTTAAAGTATGGTATATTTTAGTCATGTTTTTTATATTTAAAGGTGGACATCTACCAATGGTAGTTCTTAAGTTTTTCACCCGACTATCCCTTTCATACTTCAATAAATCTATTGTACAGTTCTTATAAGCGATTGTTATAAATATTGGCAATTTATTGCAGGGCTATACAGAGATCGCACTGTATCCCCAACATCGTCGGATGAACATCCACCGAAAGGCAAAATAGCTCTAGCAACCAAAAATAAAAAAACAGCACCCTTTAAAACGGGCAAAAGCAACACGAGCTCAGGGTTCAAAGAGGCAAATGGTTCGTATTTAAATACTTCAATAAATCTATTGATTAGTTCTTATGCAATTGTTGTGACATAAATAATTAAATATTGATAATTTATTGCAGGGCTATACAGAGATCGCACTGTATCTCCATCATCGTCGAATGATGAACCTGCACTGCAGAAAGCAAAACGAAATCGGTTTATAACAGACAAAAATAAGGAAACCACTCCATTCCCCCCAACAAACAGTGGCAATAAGAATGTATTATACTGCAAGGCAAAGGTTTGCATACGTTTTCTTCAGTAAAGGTATAGCATTCTTCTCTAGCGAATTTAAAAAAAAAAATTAAATACGACAATTTATTGCAGGGCTATACAGAGGTCCCTCTGTATCCCCATCATCATTGCGTGATGACCCTCTACAGAACAAAAAATGCCTCTGCCTGTAACAAATACAAATAAAAATGTTACTCACCTCAAAACAAAGAAAAACATCAAGAGTTTATCGCAGAACGAGGGAAATGGTTCGTATTTTAATATTACAATAGATATATGAATATTCTTTTTAAGTGATTCTAGTAAATATAAATAATGAACCATGGACAATTTTTTGCAGGGCTACACTGTGATCACTACCAATTATGGCATCCCATAAAGAACTTCCACCACAGGCTAAACTTACTCTCCCTACAATAAGAAAAGGGACAAGCACTTTACGTCAGGCCTCCCAGGAGTTATTTGCTGATGTCGAAGTTATAGCTCCTCGGAGAACCTCACCAAGAAAAGCTTGTACAGACTCTGGAAATGGTATTTGAGAATAATATTTCCTTCCACTTTGCTTCTCACTACAAAACTGTGTTTTTAACTCTTTCTCTACTACCATGCAAAGCCTGCTAGTATTTCAAAGTGTGGTTAGTTTCTCAACCTCTAATTTTAGTTTTAAAAATAAGATGTACAGGTGTTATAAGATCACATAGGTGTACGCAAACAGTGAAAAGTTAAAAAATAGATTTTTTCTCAAGCATTGATTAATTAATAGTTTGGTTAAGTAGTACAGTGAAACCTGAGTTACAAATTTTCCACGTGCACAAAACCTGTTGGACTTCCAACAGGAAATGCGCGACAGGTTCACCGCCTATGAAACAAACTGCCGTCTAGAAAACTGGGAATCACTGATGATGTCGCTTCGGTACCGACAGACGAGCTGAAAAATACCTTTGAAGAATTCAAGAATTCTTACGAAATAAGAGTGGACAAATTAAAGTCGGATTTCGACGCAATTTCTCAAAAACTTGCGTCATTTGAGGAAAGGTTGGAGGGCCTAGAACAGTTCAGCAGGAGGAACTGTCTATTGGTACACAGGCTTCCCGAGGCGAACAGGAAGGATCGGTACAAAACGGTGATGGGTGTCATAAACAACAACCTAGGCCTAGGCATTCGTTATGTAGATCTAGCTAGATAGATGCCACCGTTGGGCCCTCCCTCACGCCACGACAAACATAATAATATTTATCAGCTACCAGGACAGGGAGACCGTGTGGTACGCCAAGACTAAACTTCGGGGCAGTGGGAAGACGGTGACAGAGTCCCTTACGCAGGCCGCACGGGACAAGTTTGGTCTCAAGCAGGGTTGAGAAAAACCCGTTTAAAAAAAAAAACCCAACCCGGGCGGGTTTTTTTTTTTAGGGTTTTTGGGGTTTTTGGAAATTTCAAAGAATTAATGTGCATAACACAATCCTTTGTCTATTTTTCCCTTTTGCCCTTGGTTATGTTTTTATTTTATTTACAATTTATTCATTTGTATCGTTATTATTTATTTACAATAGTTTACATACTTATTCTACCTTTAACAAAATATTATTGCTTTTTTATTTCTGTTGGGTTTCTTCTTTCTTGTACTGAAGTCTGTACTCAGCTGTTTTGAATTTGAGATTATTAAATATCAATCCTCAGTGTTCAGAATCAGAAGGCTGTGGCATAGCAGCAGCTGATTGATCCCAAGGTAAAGTGAGGTTAAGGGACTCAAGTTAAGGCCCTAAAATTGGCTTGGTGCTGTGTTGGGTTTTACAATGCTTAGAGCCGATGGTTCTGCAGGGCGATTCTCTAAGGTCCATGGTACCTTTAACGCCCGTTTTGGACGTTTCGAGCCTAACCGCCTTAAGTTAGCGATTCTCTACCGTGTTTTATCGACCAAGACCATTACCATTAACTTTAAAAGTAGCGCGCTCCATACCATTGCCATTAGACGTGCGATATGTGTGCGATAAGAAAACATGGCGGACTATTGAGCCGTTTCATTTTCACTTCAGCTTTTCAACTAATCGATTATAAAAATCTGTTGTGTGTATCGACCGAGATATACGATATTTACTTTGAAGAATATATGTATAAGTAAGAAAAAATAATAATAAAAGTTTAGAAGTAATGTTATTATCATAACCCTACTTTCCTAGTTTGGCCGTGCCCATTAGGCCTAGGCCTAGGGCCCTACCACTGGCCGTGCCATCACGTCAAGAAGAAGAAGTGGAAGGCCTAGACTGTCAACCCTAGTTTAGTTGTCACTTGTCAAGCTCTGCAATGGCAAACGTTGAGGCAATGTTTCGTTTGCTACACGTATTAAATCAGCATAATGCAGAGGACAGGCAGTATTTGCGACTTCATAGGAGACATTTGAATGACACGTTTAACCCCTTTGAAATGCCAGATCAACGCTTCAGAGAAATTTTTCGCCTTTGTAAGGAAGCAGTTGTGTATATAATAGATCGTCTACGGCCTCATTTGCGTAGGAGAATGCGCAGGTCGTCAATTCCTGTACATTTGAAGGTAAGGATAAGGCTTAGGCTAGGCCTAAGCCAGGCCCCCTACTAGGCCTAGCATGCCTAGGCCTGTGTACGAAGCCTAGGCCTACCTAGGGCCTAGACCTAGTTTTTACATGGGCTCCTAGGCCTAGGCATAGGCCTACATCGGCATTCGGTTTGAACATCACTTCAAACCCAATGACATCGGTAGCCTAGCCAAGTACACAACCAAAGTACAAGTATAGGCCTAGGCCTAGTAGTAGTAGGCCTAGACAGGCTAGGGCCTAGGCCTAGGGCCTTGTAGCTGGGATTCTAAGTTATGCCTACTGTTGGGTGGCTTTGCCTAGGGCTAGGCCATAAACAGTTTTCAGTTAAAATTGTCATTAAATAAAAATAAATAATAAATAAATGTCAAATAAACTTTGCTGGGATTAAGCCACTCTTGGGAGGTTAAGGGCCTGAAATAATCATTGTACACTTGCAGCGATTCATGCAATTCCTTCGTTGAGCATTTTTATGGAAGCCTATTGCCACATAGGCTAGGCGATTCCATCATCGGATTCTAAAACAAAATATTAGAATAGCAATAGCCTAGCTATTTCGATAGCAGGAGTGGGTTAGATTTTTAGAATCTGACTATGAAAGATTATGCCTATTTAGTATACATATTAGGCATACTGCATGAACAATGGAATTGCATGTCGCTGTAAGCCTACAATGAATATTTTAGGGGCTTAAAGTTGTACCCTTTAGTTATTTCAAGTTAAAATGGAAAGGTGATTCTTTATCTTGATTGAACCTTGGAATTTGTAGATATTTTGAGAGCTTAACAGAAGCCCAGGTATTTGTCTCGGAAGTTATCTCCAAATACGGATGTTCTGAAGCCCTCTTAACTGACCGTGGATCCCAGGTCACAGGAAAAATGTTTAACGAAGTATGTAGACTACTAAACATCAAGCACTTGCTCACCCAAAGTTACAACCCCAAGTGTAACGGAGCCGTAGAACGCTCACATCGTGTTATCAGCGATATCATGAGTCACTATGTAGAAGAAAATGATTGGGACGAGATGGTTCCACTTTGTCTCATGGCAATGCGTAGTTCTATCTCAACTACCACAGGTTATAGCAGCTTTTATTTGTTGCACGGATTTGACATCGATTTACCATTTGAAACAATAATAAAACCTTCTATTACAACGGAGGAACGCCATTATCATACGGATTTACACAATAAAATGAAAAGAGACTTCGAGATCACGCGCCACAACATCAAGAAAAATACAGAGACCAGTGAACGTTATAACAACAAGAAAGGTAAACCAGTAGACATGAAAATCGGCGATCTAGTACTACTACACTCACCCGTAGTCAAAGCCCATGTCACACGCACATTCGGACAGTTATGAGACGGTCCATATAGAATCATAGAACAGAAGGGACCCGTTGACTTCACTATTCGCCATGTCTACAATAAGAAAGTTCAAATAGTAAATGTGAATCGCATAAACACTTTTTCACATTCAACCCATCCCTGTTCAACGATGATCTAACGCCAATACAAGAGGCTGAAATCGCTAGTGATAACCAACGCTTGGAACAAAGAAAAGAGGACCCGCCGATTCCACAAACATTCGACCCCTGGCATGAGCACACATAGGCACGTAGACCTGACGATTTACTGATTCCACCAACAACAGCTTCGTCGTCAGCCTTATCACCATCGTCTGATACAAGTCCTCCTTCTTCATATATCACTACCCCCCCATATAGTCCGTTGACCCCGCCAGCACGGTCACCAGATATATAGTCCAGTCATCCAGAAGAAAGTGACCCTGACATCGACAATCCACACGAAGAAACATCTATACCCACATTACAATTGCCGATACCGGTATTAAAGACAAACAACACGCAAGAGCCATATTTAAAGAGATTACCCAAAACGCATCTCCTACATTATTGTCACCTTCTACCTCAAGGACCCGTCTCGGCCCGGGGTAGAATAGGCCCAGAGTGACTCTGCTAGTCGTAAGAGGCGACAAAAGGAGACCCTGTCTCTATCCCTCCACTGTCCCACGGAATATTTCTCCTCCCACTTGGCCCTGCCCTCCCTTGCTGGACTCCCGTATGACGACCCACGCGACGTACAATGGATCTGATTCGGATGTGGCTTATTCTTCATTGTCATCTTTCTCATCTTCATTATCACCCGCTCATCGTCTCGATTAGCCATTGTTGCAAAAATATGAGACGTAAAGACCCATTAATCAATCAATCAATCAATCATTCTACCTCAAGTAGGCCTACCGGTACTATACCGAAAGTGATTAGCAAGAAAACACCAGGAGTAGTTTCCAATTACAATCTACGAAGACGAAAACCATCCACGTCCACTATCGCAAAATCCCATAGGCCCCCTAAACCCAGATGAAAATACCTCCCCCCCCCCAGCCCCGTTCATCGCTATAAGAGACAGCCCTCATTCATAAACAACAGTCTATAAGGTGTAATTTTCATTTTTATTTATCATTCCCTTTGACCTATAGAATGTATTTACATTTCAACCTCAGCATCTCCTAGGACGAGCGCGCTGGCAAGGCCATAGCTCCACCCCCTACGCCTAACGGTAAACCATTGAGGCAGCTATGATGTACCCTCACCCTCCAATAAGGAATAGACCTCCGCTACATTACAACCAATAATTCATTAACCACTATACCAACCTTGTTATGCAAACGAATCGGCCAATGTTCTCCAACCATACATCTCCTCACCATCCTTATCATTCTTGCAAAGACCGACCCTTCTTCTACCACCAACCCAAAAGACACAAATCAGAAGACACTTTCGAGTTGAACAGCGCATCATTTTTACAACTCCCAACCCTACGATCGCCATCTCAAAAGACAATCAGACGACACATCCGAGTTGGACAACTAAGAAGCAAGATGGGAAAAAAGTGCTGCCAATGCAGAGCAGCATTACATACCGGCAAACCTTTCCCAACAAGCAGACCTCCAAAAACCAAGGTGACACGGCAGCAGAGGTTGGAATACCTCTTCGGGCCGTCTCCGTCACATTCTACCTCAGCGGAGCCATGGACATTAACACCACTCGGTGGTGCCCCAGGTGAGGAACGCATCCACGTGTGCGGTCTCTTACATTCAAGGGACCCAAGGAGGATCATCCCTCCCGTAACACCACCATGGGACGAGGACCTTCAACACATATTCAAACTCTACGCCATGCCGGAGATGGTCTCGCCCATACCAGAAGTAGACTTACCTCCTCCACAGGAACCACCTGCTGCATCCGCGCCAACAGAGTCGGAGATGAGGAAGGACCTCCGAACATTGGAAAAACACATCCTCCAGCGAGCCCGACTTCGCCAGCTACACCTCGCTACAACGAACGACGCCCTCCCCCCCAACACCCCAAGATGCGACCGCAAAGTCTACGTTCCGGCGACGTCGTGAC
Organism: Isoperla grammatica; assembly: GCA_945910005.1. Lineage (NCBI taxonomy): Eukaryota > Metazoa > Arthropoda > Insecta > Plecoptera > Perlodidae > Isoperla > Isoperla grammatica. The sequence continues at coordinate 18,122,148 of OX246742.1, read as the reverse complement.
CGTTTCAATAAAATTTTCTTTAACAAACCTTAATTATGTACACGACGACAACAAGCCCCACCCAATGTAAAAAGGGTTTGATTCTAAAGCGTCGTTCACAACCAATTAGCGTACGTAACTTATGAAAATTACGAAATTAGTCCAATGCAGTTCATATGGAAATGTTCACATGAAAATTTCCGAAATTATCGCTACACGTAATTATCGAAAAGTTGAACCAACTTCAACTTTTAGTGGTAATTTTAATAATTTGCTCTATTGGGCGCATGCGCACAAGATTTGGCGGGCTTCAGGAAGGTGTTGAGGTCTTGAGCCTGGTTTTGAGGATACAATTCGAAGAAAAAGGACAGAATGGACGATTCCATTCTAATTAATTTAGTACAAAGTGCAGAAAATCTATATGATAAAAGCAGGTCGGACTATCGCGATGCGCTGAAACGCGCTAATTCGTGGTCTTCGATCAGCCAAATATGTGGTTGTACAGGTAAGTAAAAGAACATAACCTAAAAGTCATCTGGGCCCTAGCCTAAATTATGTCCTAGGGCCTAGCCTACCTAGGCATAGGCCTAGCCTTTGACCGCGAGCCTTCTTTTGAATGACCGCTTTGTGTCTTTATTTACAGTTGTCAGAGCTCAAGCGAGATTCAAGTCTCTCAGAGAGAAGTTTCTTCGAGAGCGGAATGGTATGAAGGGGCGTTCCGGCTCGGGTCGCCTGCCAATGAGTAATTGGCATCTCTACTCAGCCATGTTGTGGCTAGAGCCCCATTTGGGTACTCGAAGGTAAGGATATGCTTTTGAATAGTTCGTATAGCTAAATTAATTAATATCAAACTGAAATGGCCAGCGTAGTTGGCTGTGATCCATTAGGCGTTGGTCTAGCCTAGGCTACACTCAAACAAATTATTATGTGTAAAAAATGTGGTGTAAATATTGTACACAATATGTTGTTGTTATGACACCGCATTGAAAATGATTCAAAGTTCATGACGGTGTCATTTTTATGCGGTGTAAATTACAGAAAAATACACCGTGTTTTTACACAGTTTCTTTTAAATACACATTGTGTGTAAATATTCAAAGTTTACACTCCGGTGTGGATTCAATATACCCAGTTAACACAGCAGTGAGAAATCAACTAACCTACTTTACACATGTTGGTGTAAACGAAGTTCCCGCCACATTCTGCATGGCAAGCATTTTGCCAACCATGCCAACAAGTAACTGTTAAAGTAAGTTTTATTTCTAAATGAGAAATTTGTGGTATGTAACTGGAGACCTAAAATTCACATAAAATGTATATTTTCAAACAATATTTTACGGCACTCAACAATGTGAAATGTTATCCAGTTTACTTTCCAAAATAGGCCTATGTCAGCAGAACGCTTTCAGTGAAGCCTTTAGTTTTGTAAAGTTGTTTCCACTAGCTCACTTGCCGCATTCGGCTGTCGGTGTCGGCATGGCATTCTAGCTAGCATAGCATTCGTTTCAAGCTTGGACTTGTCGACTGCTCAACGTTCTTGAGCTGTAGTTTTTGTCTGTTTCTTGTCAGCGTCATGCTATTAAAAATTTCCTTTCGAAACAATGTCAGGTTTGTGAGAATTGAAGAAGTTTCAAGGGAAGCTATAATTGAAGCTGGTAAGTACTATTTCTTATGATTATTTTTTTAGGTTAGAACCCGAGTTTTATAGGCCTAGCCTAAGCCTAGGCCTGGGACCTACTTTGGATATAGATTAGGTTCAAGTCCAGGCCTAGACCTGTCCATGCTATGGGTAGGCCTAGGCCTGATGGCACACCATCCACGTTCAGTTAAAACGCTTGTGTTGGAACATGTGGGGGTCAAGTTTGATAGCCTCCCTAGGCCAGCATGAGCTTTGGCATGCATGTTTTCTAGCACATTTGTGCGCACTAGTTTACATGATAAGCATAACTTAACGTGGATGCCCCAAAACAGATCGAATATCAGAAAGTAAGCCTAGAGGCCTAGGCTAGCTAGGGGACTAAAGCTGCGATTTCAGTCGAGGATGTGCTCGGCGCGGCGGAGCGTGGCGTGGCGCGGATTCTCCTCGCCAGCCATTTCACGTGCACATTGCACGATGCGCTATCTGTGGCCTAGGCCTAGGCCTAGTCGTTTTGCTTACTTGTGTTGTAACATTCATGCGCCACGTCCTTCCACGCTTGAACACGCAAAACATTACTTTTATAGTGTTTGTGGAATAGGCTATATTATACAGGATTTCTCTCTTTTCGACAGCCAACACTAATCTTTCGGCAAAGTCTTCAGACATAGGCCTATTCAGTTTTAAATGTACGTTTTGCAGTCATTTGTTTGTTGTCATAAGCCCGATTTTCTTTTGGTCGTTCAAAGTGACGTCATGCCGAGCGTGGATTTCGCCGGCTGAAATATTGAATACTTTCAATCCACGGATAGAAATCCGCGTCTCTCCTCGGCTGAGAAATAGAGCACGCTGATTGGCTGCAATCTTCATCCGCGCCACGCCAAGCACATCCTCGACTGAAATCGCAGCTTGAGGCCCTACCTGGGCTGGGGCCTAGGCCTAGCAATAGCTCGATACCTAAAGGCTAATTCACAATCAGTTTTAAGGCGTAAGGCGTATGATTTAATATTGCCAAGCGTATGTTTCAATGTTACTGTTCACAACGCGTCGTATGTAAGGCGTAAGTCGTAGTGAGTTGCCCAAAATCCAATTCTTACGACGAAACTCTTACGACGAACCAATCACAGCAAGGTATCTCCCACTCCTACCATACACAGCTGATACACTGCCATGCAGTCATGTGTCCAACACTGTGGTCGAACATACAAAAGGCTGTGCATCGTCATCGCCCCGTCCGTTGCGCATGCGTAAAACAACGGGGCGTTTACAAAATATTGTCATTGTGAACGGTTGGCTTTTCCTACGCCTTGCGACATAAACCTTACGACTTACTCCTTACGCCTTACGACTGATTGTGAACGATGCATAACAAGAGTCTTGATATCCTTACACTAATCAAGGTGGTGATTACGACTGGGATTTGAGGGCCGAGACTAACCTAACTGGAAGTGGCAAGCCTGGCATGGGCCGAATAAGATCAAGAATTTCCATAAATATGCCTAGGCCTACACCATAAATTTTTTTGATTTCAGCAAAGAAAAAGTTTGATGATTTTGAAATGATAAGGTTCACTGATAGTGAAGGAGTAACTATTGAAGATGACATATTGCCGGAGTATGTAAGTGAACAAAAATCCAAACCAGGGGATTTCGTTATTGTCTGTGAAGGAAGTATACCAGCTGGGAATAATCTTACCCCATTGTCTGCGGTCGAGTTAAGTTTAGGTGAGTACCCTAAGCACTAAGCAGTAAGTTACGTTATTTGGTTCTAGCGTACGCTTCTCTTAGAAGGCGTACTTCAATGGCCTAAGTTGATGATGAAATATCGTTAGGCTTCATTCTGGGTCATAGGGCCTACTATCAGGCCCTTCTTCTACTAGCATACTACTACTTCTACTAGAGATGTATCTGAATAGCCCCAAAACACTGTTCATTATTGTTCTCGATTTTACGTCATCGATTGTCGGTGACTTAGCAAGTAATGTCTGAGTAGACGTTCAAATATTTGTGACTGTGTGTGTTAATTATTGTTACCTAACTGGTATCTGCTTATTATGGTAACTATTTTGAATTTTAAGTTTTTAGTGCTTTTTACAAAGAAAATATTGATTTTATTGACTGATAAAGAACCAATCCATCCATCTACCCTTGTGACATGTATCTTTATTCATCAGTCTTGGGGATGCTGTTTTTAAAACCACGACCACGCTACTTTTTACCACATTACACGGTTCAATACTTTCATCAAAATTATTGAATTCAAGAACAAAATTGAATCGATAATAGTCGATTTACAGCTACGCGTTGCGAGCGAAGCGAAGGCGCGAGCTCCAATCAGTGGCCGAGTTTGCGTGAAACTATTAACTTCTTTGCATGTAACTCGGCCGATGATTGGAGCTCGCGCCCTCGCTTCGCTCGCAACGCGTAGCTGTAAACGAACCAGTACAGTTTGCTTAGAAACATGCAACAATAGCTAGGCTAAACTGTAGTTAAAATTAATGCTGTTTAGTGTTTTGTCGTTGCATTCAATAAGTTTGACGAAAGTATTGAACTGTGTAATGTGGGTCTAAAAGTTCTCGCCCCAACACTGTTATTGACTAATACAAAATGTATAATTCATCTATTTTCCTCTAGGTCTAGGAAGCTATTATACTGATCAAACGTACGACTATGGGAATGCAATTTGCAGTTCTACTCAAAGTCCAAGTAACCTCTCTTACTCATCATCATCCACCCACTACAATTATCAATCCCTTCCTAGCACCTCCCAATATGGTAGTAGTAATTGCAGTTCTGAGTGTGTGCCACTAAAGAACACTGAACTAGTAACCCCCATGCCAGCTTCTACAAACACACCTCTACTTAGCAAAAATGACGACCCAGCTGAGGTAAGTTTTTGCTTCATATTTGCAGTAGACCTAGGCCTATGTAGAATATATTTCATGATCTAATAACATATGGTTAGGGTACTATGCGACACATGTAGATCATTATGTGGGTTGGGTAAATACACCGTTGTTAGGAAATTGTTGTGAGATATGATGGCCTATTCATACCTACCTTGAAATTGACTATACATGTAAGGTCAATTCAGGAGTGCCATTAGTATTTTTCAAGCCAGCATTGAATTATTGTTGTAGTCTGGAAACATTACATATTTCTACTACCCAGATGCATGCACTAGGTCTGTTTAGGCACATATATTTATGTATTTTGATTATTTATGGTTTAACTATTACAACCATTAGGTAGTTACTGGGGTACAAAATACTAGGGTTATTAGTGCCCAATACTCTTTATTGGTGAGATTAGTATTATTTTTTAGATAGTTCAAAATAGCTGAATATAGAGGAAGGTAAAAACATTTTATTTATTGTGTCATCTGATGGAATTTCAGATATTGTGTTATAATTTGAATTTGTTTCCATCTTCATTTTATTTCTAGTGTAAAAAATGTGAATAAAAACACAGAATACCAACACTGGCAGTGACTATTAAATTAAATGTATGACTAGGGCTAATTGTGATAGTTTCCAATTTATTTCAAAACATTTCAGATGCTTCGGGCTATTTTGCTTAAATCACCATGTGGCAGAACAATTCTATCCCAGTTTGAGGTCAACAACAAAGTGTCTGATGTCTCGAGAAGGCGCTTAGTAAACATAATTGCTGAAGCAATTGAAAGCTCTTGTGTGTAGGTATTGCCATAAAGTTGGTCTGCAAATATAATATTGTTCTTAAAACAATTTGAATTATGACGTAATTATTTTTCATCTGCTATCATTTAACATGTTTTTCTCTGTATTTAGTGGAAAGCCTTCTACAGAATGCAAAATATTATGGGCAAAAGCTGTGGTGAAGCTTTTTCCCGTTTTTCGAGACCCTTCAACACCTGACGGTTATGTAAGTACCTAGTTTTTTTTTCATTTATAATGGCTATAGATGTAATTATCCCATGATACTTGTATGACAATCTCGTATTTTCCTAGGAGTCATTCTACGACCCAAGGTTCCGGTCAGGTTATTTAGCGTGGCGTCTCCGAAATAACAGAAGGGCAAAAAGTGGGGTTTCTGAAGAAATTCCAAGCAGTTTGGCCAGTAGTTCCTTTCCGAAAAGTGGCCCAAGTAGTTCAAAAAATGCCAAATGTCTCTTTGACGGTGGTCCTAGGTCACATTTTGCGCGATTTACACCATCTCCTAGAAACGCTGATGAAATGGAAATGACCAAAGAATGGTTGAAATCTGCCTGCGTTTCAACACAGATGGTAGAAATCAGAACTAAAATGTCGGAAACGTTCTGTGATCGCCAAGCAATGATTCATTCAGGTAGCGATGCAAAGCTACTACTGGAGTATCCCCGGTTTTTGGATACACCCGATCTAGTAAGTTTTATACCATTGATTAGGGTTTATTACTGTACTGTGCTGTGCTGTGCCCAATGACATCAGACTTTATATTCATTTGGATTGTATTTCAGATTCTTGAAGACTTCCAGAAAATCTACCAAGATGAAAGCAATAACCTCATAACCTTATTTATGACCCAAGATTTTATTAGGAAAGTTAATAGTGTGTTTCACGACACACAGATGTCAGATGTTGAGTCTTCTCCATCGTCCATTGGTGAGTTATTTCAATTCTGTATACACAGGGTCACATAATAAATAGTTAAGTAATTTTATAATTCAAGTTTATACTTTATAGCTCAGTTTTTAATATTTTCAATGAATGTAGACAACCTAACATATGATGTGTTGTGTTCATTCCTTAATAATTTTAATTTCACTTCCGCATTATGTATAATGTGGAAAATTTAAATTAGTATTGCATAGAGAGGTCAGTTTGGGTATCCATATGGGATACCCCCATTCATTTTTCTTATTTTTTTTATTTAATTGTTTTTATAGGTATAGGCTAATGGAAAAGTGAAAGTGAAAAATTTAAATCGTTACAATAACATGATTTAACAGTATAAATATTCTGGATTCATACTTCAATGCAAATTTTGATTTTTGCTTGAAAAGAACTTTGTGGCACATTTAACACTACATATTAATAAAATGTAATTATTTCAAGGTACTGTCCACTATCTTTAAACACCTCTTCTAATAAGTAGGTAGGCCCTAGGTAGGTGTAGGTAATATAATATTAGATATCATGTATTTGTTTCTGTATATTTTGTATATAATATATGTCCTAATTAAAATGCCTTATTTGCCATGAATATTGTGTTCAGGGTGGGATAAGACAACAAGTGCCTTCATTCAACTCCAGCAGCTTTTGCCTCCAACAGCCAAAGGCAAAAGTAAAGCAGTAAGGCTTTCTGCAAAAGGTGCCACAGATCGGCTCATACAGTTTAAAAAGGTATCTTTAAAATTATGTATGGAGAAATGCGCTTGCGCAACCCCCACCACTACCACCAGTAGATGGAAGCAATTTTTTCAATCCCCACCGGCGCCTATATAATCTGTAATGAAATATGTCCAGTTTATTGGTTTCAAAAATTAACTCTGCTTATTGTTGGTAGCATTGTAGGCCTACTCGTGCGTTTCTTTTGATTCTTATATGTGCGGTTTTTTCATTGGTGATCTGATGTGGGTAGATGGATGGATGGATGGATATGGTACCAGTACTTAATTTGTATTTCACTGGAAATTCTGACAAAGGTTTCATATTTTCTGTACACAGTGGTGTAGTAACTCATTTTCATGTAGTGAGGGGATAAGTTTAAGGGATCTCTCTTTTCGGACGTTATAGGGGTATTTCAGAGGCGGGTGACAAATGGGAGATTCCCTCCCTACTGTGCCACTGTCTGTAGGATTCTTTGAAATGCAAAAATGTTTGAACCAAGGTAGATAACTAAAAACATTGTGCTCACTACAGTGTTTTGTTTTCAGGCAAGCACCCCATTGGATGGTTTCGATATCAATTGTAAGCAGCCACTAATCATTGCAGTTGGACCAAACCCAGCAGCAATCAGCCAGTATTTTATATTGGTTGACTCTAAACTCCTTCCATGTGGACCTTCTACGACATCCTTACATGCATTTGATGCCCTCCTGAAGTCACACTTTGTGTTTGGCTGTGAATACGACGAGAATTTGGCATCATTTTGGAAACTCATTCAAGTTAAGATCTTTAAAATAGAAGTAGACACAACAAAATTAACACCTCGAGTCCACGATATCTGGAGTAGGATCTGTTGTGCATAAGAGGTGATGAAAAATTAGCCTAAGCTAGTTCTTACAATGATTTATCAGTGTTTTGTCTGCACTAACCCCAGGCGTGTTTTTACTACGATTATTGATTTATTCCAACATTTAAGGTTGAAGCATGGATTCTGCACAGGATCATTGCTATCATTAAAATGTTGTTCAGATGCTTGTCCAGTTATCTGTAGTACACTGAGTGGTTATCGCAGACATCTTTTAAAATGCCCGTTGATTCGACTTTTACATGAGCATGAAATTGCAAATGAACCCCCCGCGGAACAGTTAAATCCTGCACCGCCGCAACATTTTGAGCAGGATTTAATTCCTAATTTGGATAACAATGATGAGAACCCAGAAAATACAGAAAATATTGATACTATCATTACTCCTCAAATTATCAAAAACATGTCCTCAAGTTATTTACTTAATTTGTCCAGTATGGGTCTTCCTCAGTCAACAATTAATACAATTGTTAAATCTACTACTGAATTGCTTAATCCAATTGTCAGTAATATTACCGATTTTATAAAGCAAAATGACCTTCAAGACAATAATTCTTTGCAACAAGTAGAATGTGCCCTAACAGCGTTAAGTGAACCATTTAAAGGGTTAGAAACTGTCTATTTAAGAGACAAACATTTCTTTTGTAATTACTCAGGAGTAAAAGCCAAAGAAATCTCCTTATCTGTAAGAATGGAGGCTCAATGGCAGGCATCTGCTGGAGCTTACCTCCAAAAGCATGCCAATTCAACATTTATGTATGTTCCTATTTTAGAAACATTGACAATGTTACTTCAAAATAAATCATTCCAACAATTCATAACTCGGCCTGCTAATGTTACAAACGATGTACTGAGCGACTTTTGTGATGGTACTTATTTTAAACATAATGCTTTCTTTCAAAGAAACCCATTTGCTTTGCAAATTCAACTCTTTTATGATGAATTCGAAACTGTGAACCCTTTGGCTTTTAAAACTGGAATTCACAAAATTGGTGGCATTTACTTCACAGTAAGGAATCTTCCACCTCATTTTAACTCAACATTGGACAATATTCATTTGGCATGTTTGTTTTACACTGCTGATTTATCTGACAACAGTATTGGATTCAAGCCAATACTTGCACCTTTAATAAAGGATATACAAATATTGGAGACACAAGGCATTGAGGTTAGTTTTTTGCCTAATGACATTGATCATATTTATGGTTCAATTGTAGCTTTATCTCATGACAATCTTGGTGCAAATACTATATTGGGGTTAGTGGAGTCATTTAGCGCACACTATTTCTGTCGCATTTGTTTGTTAAGAAAAGACCTCACACAAGAAGTGTATACTGAGGATGATGAAAGAACCATTTTAAGAACTCGTGTTACGTTTGAAGAAGATATTGCATTACTGGCAGATGCCCCAACAAATTTCAATTCTCGTGGTGTTAAGTCCACATCATGCTTAAATGATTTACATTATTTTAAAACCTATGAAGCTCCTAGCGTTGATATCATGCATGATGTGCTAGAAGGAGTAGCCCAGCTTGAGGTCAAGTTATTCTTAAAATACGTAATTGAAGAGAAGAAGCTTCTCACTTTAAGTGTATTTAATAGCAGGTTGAAAGCCTTTAATTATGGTTACATTGAAAGGAAAAATAAACCGAGTGTAGTACTTCTTGATAAACCAGGTGCTAGTGTAGGGCAGAGAGCTGCACAAATGTGGTGCCTTGTAAGGTTTTTACCCCTCATTGTAGGGGATTTAATTGAAGATGATGATACGAAAGAAAAATATGATGTTATATTACAGCTGCTTTCGATTATGGATATCATATTTGCACCAAAAATAACTATTGCTATGACTTATAATTTAAAAGATTTGATATCAGAACACCACTCCAGTTTCAAGTTGTGTTTTCCAGAGTCCCGGTTAATTCCGAAACATCACTTTATGATACACTACCCAAGAATTATCCGATTAATGGGCCCATTAATTCATCTGTGGACTATGCGTTATGAAGCTAAACATTCTTATTTTATTCGTCTGGCAGAAAATGTGCACTGTTTTCGTAATATTTGTAAAACACTTGCCAATCGCCATCAAGATTACATGAGGCATCATTGGCAGAACAAAGATTTTACTAGGACTTTGGATTTGGGACCAGGAAAGTTGGTTTCACTGGAAAACTTAGATTATGCTATGGTTTTCAATGATTATTTTGGTGAGGAAAATGAGATAAATTGTGTTCTAGTTGTAGATTGGGTTTCTCATTGGTGCTATTACAGACCGAAGTACATGGTATGTACAGGCTATGATGATACAGATATGCTGACATTTGCCAGGATCGGAACAATTTTTGTGTTTGAAGGAAGTGTATTCTTTGTGTGTGAAGTTTGGAAAACTCTGGCATATGATGAGCATTTTCATGCTTTTGAAGTTGAGATGACGGTGGACTACATTATAATTGATCTTAAGTTATTATACTCGCATTTGCCACTAGAACTTCACCAATCACATAGTTCTACAACATGGTACATTGTACCAAAGTGGTATATATTATAGAGCCTAGTGCTTTTAAGTTAACGCACGATACTTTTTCTGCCTTTCATACAGGAATTGGAACCTTAATTCATAAAGATTCCGGTTCCATTCAACGATTTTATAACGGTTCCGGTTCCTAATGTATAAAAGTTCCGTAAGAACCGGTTAGAAATTGTACTTAAGGGTTCCAGTTCCCAATAATTTTATAACCCATTCTGAATAATTTGTTATGAAATTTTGGAAAGCTTAAATTAAACAAATCAGTCAAATAATCAATAGGGCCAATGTATGCTTCAGAGTTCTACTTTTAATTTCAGATCTTTATGTAATATGATCTATCTTGAAATTAAGAGCTGTTGCATGCGATGTTATAAGTAAAAAAACTGTCTTATACTTTGCTCTCGAACATTAGTAAAACGAAATATGTAAACAAAATATAACACTGCTTGTTTTATACTTCATAATGACTGCATACGGCTTTCACGCACGCCAAAGGTTTATGTGCCTGCGCGCTGGCCGTTCACGACTAAATCAATCGCGGGAGCAACTCGACCTTCAGGGCACTTGTTGGCCGACGGCAGGATGGGGCGGAAAAAGACACATCAGAAATGTACACAAAAACCGACAACCTTATTAGTCTATTCAAAAGTGAACAACGGCCACGGGCAAACATTACTAGCTTAACTCTTAACTTCCAAGTAGTGTAATAAGGCCCGAGCCACTTTTCTCTAGGGGTGCAGTATGGGCGAGACGAGAAGTGACCAATGGCGTGACAAGACAAAACAAGATGATGCGCTCAAAGACAAAATACGGGACTTGAGGCTTTCAGAAATAAACGAGGGAAATTAAAATGTTTTTGGCACGAAAAGTTGGATTCACCAATTCTTCATTGTATATTTTGGAACCTGTAAGAACCTAATAGGATATAACGGTTCCGGTTCTACGAAGGGAAATGATTCCAAACGATTCCGGTTCCAATCCCTGCTTTCATAATAATATTGGTACGCCTATTGCAAGTCGAAGTTGGCTTATTGGCTCGAGTATCGTGTATTATACTTGTATTTTTTAGTTAGACCTTCATATTAGTTTTGAAAGAAAACTTCAGGGTCATAACAATTTTGTGTATGAAGTAAAAAGTTATGTTGAAGTTATGAATCCCTGCTTTCATAATAATATTGGTAGGCATATTGCAAGTCGAAGTTGGCTTATTGGCTCGAGTATCGTGTATTATACTTTTATTTTTTAGTTAGACCTACCTTTAAGTTTTGAAAGAAAACTACAGGATCATAACAATTTTGTGTATGAAGTAAAAAGTTATGTTGAAGTTTGGAAAATTTGTTTATATGATAAATAAAATAGAGATAAGTCGAAGTTGGCTTAATTCTTGAGTACAGTATTATGTTTTGTACCTATTGTTTTTAGTTATACTTTTGTTTAACGAGTCCAACAATAACATATGTATTTATCACATTACTACACAAATAAATCATCTTGTGTCTAAAATTGTTATATTTGTACTGTCAGGATTAATACCTATTGACTGTATGCTAATGTAATTAAAAGAGACTGTGTAGACGATATAGGCGTTTTTGTGTATATTTCATAATCTGTTTGTTTTTAACACAAAATCCAGAAGCAAGTTACTGAAAAAATCATTCTAAAATGCCAAGATGTTCTGCAGAGTCTACCTTTAATTGTGTTTGCAAACATATGATTTCCTATTAAAATGTACTGGAGGTTTAATGCATTTCATGTCAAGAGTGATACATAATAATGTTTTGTAGGAATCCCTGTTATAGGGTGCACACGAGCTGCCAAATGTTGTCAAGCGCTTTTAGGAAATTATACACTCCCTTTGTAAGGCATTTTACATCCATGGTACATTCTTCCCATGTACACTGTCCCGTGTAGAAATTGACACCAAATGGTGTTGTAACTTACACTGTTTTGTGTAGCTATTTTGTGGGTATTTACACCATGTGGTGTGAAAATGTGCATCATGTGGTGTAGAAATGTACACCATGTGGTGTGAAAACTTACACCATGTGGTGTGGAAACTTACACCATGTGGCGTGGAAACTTACACCATGTGGTGTGGAAACTTACACCATTCAGTGTGTATAAACCTTTCGATTAATATAAGTTACACTCAAATGTGTAAATTTTGATGCATGTTTGTGTTGTTGTATCACTTTTATTACACCTATTTGTGTAACATTACACCTTGGTGAATACATTTACGACAATATGGTGTAACTTGTAACATTCTAATGTGTAAAAGATTGACACCATAATGTCTAAATAATTGATGCAATTATTTTAGGTCTACACCACCTTATGGTGTAGTATTTTACACCTTGATCAACTTCAAAATCAACACCATTGATGAGGTGTAAAGTTTACGGCAAAACGGTGTAGTCATCCATCCACACGCAAAGGGTGTAAGAACGGTGTTAAAATTAACACCGTTTCACTTTTAATTCTTCTGAGTGTAGGCCTAGTAAACCGCGGTCAGTGCGTTCCAGGTTTGAATCCTGGCTTGGACAATGGGCATGGATGTCATGTGGTGAAGTGTTTTTCACCATCCTTATCATCCACTCATCGTCTCGATTAGCATCGTTGCAAAAATATGAGACATTAAGCCCAATTATCATAATCGTCAAACTGAAATGAAATTATTATAGGTCGTACATCGTAAAGTGCCTTGTAGGCCTAGCCTAGGCCAGGCAAGGCCTAGCCTAGGTCTATATGTTGGGAGTACGTTTGCCATGGGAGCATACACTCAGTCCAGACTTGCCTAGCTTATGCCTAGTAGAGTATTCCACACTCTCCTCAGACAATAACATATCCGTCAAAACTATCATTGTGGAATAAATAAACTTAACTAAAGAGCGGTAAACAGCTTTCTCAAAACCATTGAGTCATCACAAACGTAGCCTACTTGAAAGAATAGTCATATGTCAAAACGTCACTGGAGCGATGGTAGCCTACCGACTGGTGTGGATGATTTGGAACTTGATAAGAAATAAATAACACTTGAGCGATGACAACGTTTGGAACAACCACTAGTAATTTAAGTGGTTTTTATAGGAACTGTGCTGGGCATATTAATATTTGTACTTATCCATTTTTGAACCCTGTATAAATCAAAGGACTTAAATAACAAAGCCCAAAACATCAGGATTTTAATTTAAGTGGAAGCGGCGATAGCAAATTTTGTGGCTTCATGCATGCATTAACAACTAATTGTATCTCAGTCATAAAGCCCTTACATTTCAAACTCAGGAATGAGATCACTAAACCCATAGGGCTATATTAATACTAAAATTAATCCCAAAACTTTGCCTACAGTAGGGTACCTGTATTTTGGCACTTTTCCCCGGCTTATCTGATCTATATTTTGTATTTTTTTCCCCCAGAAATTCGACATCGAATGTTCCCACTGACTCAATAGTGCAGTCCCAGGTGGCCTCGTACTGCTCTGGAACGTTGTCACAGGCTTCTGAGGATCCCACAGACTTTATGTTGTTCGAGGATGACAGCTGGGTGGATTCCTCAGTATTGATTGATTGGTGGTGTTTAACGACGTACTCGACAGCTTAGGTCATATGACGTCTTCCGAATCAGGTCCATCTATATCGCGGGAGTCGTCATAAGGGGAGTCCAGCAAGGGAAGGCAGGGCCATGTGGGAGGAGAAATCTTCAGTGGGGCAGTGGGGGGGAAAGGGACAGGGTCTCCTTTCGTCGCCTCTTACGACTAGCAGAGTCACTCTGGGCCTATTCTACCCCAAGCTCCGCTGGGCTGGGTTTGACCGCGCCCAATCTGGCTGGGGGTCAACCCGGGCCCAGACGGGTCTCCTTTTGTCGCCTCTTACGACTGGCAGAGTCACCCTGGGCCTATTCTTTCCCGGGCCCAGACGGGGCGATTCCTCAGAAGTAGAGTTGACCGAAACCACTCCCATCTCACATCAGACCAATAATATACACTCCTATTCTATTGCTTTCACTTCTTCCCATAGGCCTAGACAAAATTTGTACATCCCCATTTCAAAGTCCCCATCTTCCGCAACCCCCATATCCATTTCTGCTTCATCCTCAAGACCATCATCTACATATTCTTCTCGAGCATCATCCGCACCCTCATCTGTACCGTCATCTGCACCTTCTTCCCATCGAGGTAAAAGAAAACAAGATGAGCAATCCTATGCAGCAGTCAACGAAACCCTACAGTCAATTGCGGAACGGCTGTCGACCAAAACATCAAATGCTGAGGCAGCGTTTGGCCAAATGGTTGCAGCTGAACTGCAGCGGTACCAAGACCCACAGGCCGTGAAAGATGTAAAAAAAAAAAAAAAAAAATAAGTGCTCTCCTTTTTGAGTTGCCCTAAATTCAGCTGCTGTTCACCTGCAACTGACCAAATGCCACCTCTCTTTTCTTTTTTTACTTTTTACTTTTTAATATAGGAGTTTACAAAAAATGTGTAATTGATAGAATGGATCTTTTGTATTATTACATATTATCAATACACATCTCACACCATATTATCCCACATATCAATACATATTACATCACCTTGCCGTGGCACAATAGTAAATAGTTGGCCTACATGAATAAACATCATAAATTTACGAGCAAAAACTGCAATATTACTTACTATACTACATCATTATAAGTTATTAAAATCAGGGCACAGGAACCTTTCTTCTGCTTTCGTCACAGGCGAGGGACACACCTCCACTTTTAGCCAATCAGCGATCGCTACCGCGGGGGTTTGTTTCGAGAGGTTTGCTGGTTGGCTTACGGGCTCCTCGCCCCTGACGAAATTTGCATCGGAAAGGGTGCGGTGCCCCGAGTTTACTTACATTACTACATTATTTTCTTTGTGACTATGCAAAAGGTTGAGAAATAAATGTTGATGTATGCTTGTACTAGACTAGTTTACATAATACATTTCTAACAATTGAATCTAACCATTCATTCTATATACAAATATTGTTAGCTTGTAATTTATGCCTTCCGATCTTAAAAATAAATAAATTCACATTTAGAGTCTACCCACTCAGTAACTAAACTGATTTGCAGTGGGGGACTTTAATTTAAAGTGACTACCAACCCTGTAGGCTTCGAACACCATCGACGAGTGAGCGATAACCAATCAAAGATCGATATTTCAAATACGAAACATATGAATCAGTGACTGGACAGTGCGAACACCTGCGGACAAATGCCAGAATCAACAAGGCCGATTCATAACAACTTTGAATTTATTGAGTGCTTCGTTGCTAGGACGGCTCCAAAGTCACCGTTTACTTATTCCTAAGCCAACAAATGATGGAATTGAATCCATGTTAGAAGTTAAAAAACTTCTGCCTGAAGCGGGATTTGAACCCGGGACCTTCTGCATTGGAAGCAGGGATGCTAACCACTGGACCAACGAACCACCTAAATGATCATGGCGATGTGACTTTTGAAGATTTTTCTTCTTATTGATATCCATATAATGATTGCCTCTAATTTAGTTTAATAATTATTTGATTTAAATATATAAGTTAATCGTCTCTATATTTGATGTTGGAAATGGCTGGGTCAAGTTATATATTACAAATTATAATCTATTTCTAGCTTTTTCAGAACTCTGCCAACCTGAAGTGATTAATTATCCACAACTCTGTGACCTCGTTGAACATATTGAAATTGCCATGGAACATTGTTGGAGCCTTGTGGGGTCATGAAGTAGTTTGCAAGCTGATCGCGAATATCGAAGTTATGTCTACGTGCATTATTTGATCCTAACCGACCCACATTCTGCAGTGTGATGTCATTGCCAATGTCTGTTCGCCAATTTCCTAAAGTCACATCGCCATGATCATCCATATCGACAAAATTTGGTGGGCAATATTGAATTTGATTGTGATATTTTATGAAGTTGTGAAGGCAAACTGTTATTTGATGATTTTGTCTATTAATGGGGGCTCTCCAATGATTGTTCTCTGAAAAATTCTCCACCTAGATACTAATATGCCGAATGCATTTTCAATAACTCGTCTAGCCCGCGACAGACGGTAATTGAAGTGTTGGCACTAATAATGTACAAGAATTAAATATTTTTTCCTTAAAATGAAATTTCGGGTTTTTAATCGAGTTTTTGTCTACCATGTTTTTTATGCCTAGTATCTTGGGCCTTTTTACGAACGTATAATTCTCTAATTAATAAACTGCTTTGTTTAATAAATAAGATGTAATGCTAGTGTATTGTGTTGCCATTTTGACATGTATAATACGTGTATCAGCAATAACGGCAATAATAATAATAATAATAATAATAATTATCTTTATTTGTCAGAATGAGCTTACGCTCTTTACATCGACAGATTACGATTACACTACTAAACTTATCTAAACTTAACTAAACTAAAAACACTAACAATAGGAAATAAGTAATGTGGACAATGCAAAGTCAGGCTTACATTTTGTCTTAGTTTTAGGTTATGATTATTGATTTTGATTGTCTAAAGTCTTAAAAATAATGTTAT
The DNA here is from genome assembly GCA_945910005.1 of Isoperla grammatica. Classification (NCBI taxonomy): domain Eukaryota; kingdom Metazoa; phylum Arthropoda; class Insecta; order Plecoptera; family Perlodidae; genus Isoperla; species Isoperla grammatica. The sequence goes on along the minus strand of OX246742.1, from coordinate 18,105,260 downwards.
GATAATATAAATAAAATTGAGTGGCACAGATAATTATAGCTCTCAAAACTAGGATTAATTGTACAATTGAAGAATTTTGATATAATGTATGAATTTTACTATTATCTACTACTACCTCCATTTAGAGGTGAATAACTGAATACAACAAAAATAGTACATTATAAGTAAAAATAGTACATATTATAATATTAATAATATGAAAATATATGATATATAATATATAAATATGGAAAACAAAGTATAGAAATAACCAATGATAATTAACGTAATAAAGAGGCGTCAAAGACGAAGTAATTAGGTACCTTGCAATTTTGACAATAATACATTTGTTCCATTTCAAATGACTGGCTCGAAACCACGCCCCTCTTTATAACGAAGCTTCTAGTTGGCTAAAAAGCCGAGACATTCTGGTCCTAGCCGCTAGTGACGGAATCCTAGGTGAGTTTCAATGAACGCTTCCGATAGTCGGAAACAAAACTCGAGACTACGACAATTCGGAATTGCCATTCCATGCATGGAATCAAAACGTCGAAAGTTGTGTTTTCACTTGGAATTCGAGACTCACCCCCCCAGGTCTGAGCCAAATTAAAAGTGAGGTTATGAGTGCACTGGATTGATTATTTGGGCTTAACGTCTCATATTTTTGCAACGAGGCTAATCGAGACAATGAGTGGGTGATATATGAAGCTGAAATATGGGGCTGTTTGGAGGAAAATGGCAAGTAGGAGGGAGCGTGAGGAAAGGGGAAAGGGGAGGAAAGGGGATTGGGGTGTGGACTGCACTTCGTCTGACTTCTCCTCCTCGACCACTCCGGCTAGGGTGGCCCTACCAGAAGCATACGCTTCCGCCGGCATAGCTCTAGGAATCATTAAAGCACGCAAACCTGCCCACCGCGATAAGGTAGCAGTCTATGGGCAGGATGAGTGCACTGGACTCTGTGTCTAAACTGAAATCTGAATTGGGTGCATTAACTGTAAAAGATGAGTTGGTGAGCAATATAACTGTAAACAAAGCTATAAGAAAGACTTATGCAGGGATAGTGAAGAAAGGTAAGCAGACGGAAAATATAATAATAAAAGCAAATGTGGACGACAAAGGGAAGGTTGAGAACTTTGAGGCTATTAAGGAAGTAATCTGCAATAAAATAGACCCCTTAAAAATGGGGATTGGTATCCGTAAGATGCAACCTTGTGGTAAAGGTAAGGTGATGATTACCTGCGACAGCAAAAAGTCTGTACAAATATTGCGGTGGGAAGCGAAGAAAGTGCTGGATGAGAAGTATCATTGATTAATGGGACTTAACGTCTCATATTTATGCAACGATGGCTAATCGAGACGATGAGCGGGTGATAATGAAGATGAGAAAGATGATAATGAAGAATAAAGCCACATCCGAATCAGATCCATTGTACGTCGCGTGAGTCGTCATACGGGAGTCCAGCAAGGGAGGGCAGGGCCAAGTGGGAGGAGAAATATTCAATGGGACAGTAAAGGGGATTGGTAATGGGATTGGGGTGTGGACTGCTTTTCGTCTGACTTCTCCTCCTCGACCAGTCCCGCTTGGGTGGCCCTACCAGAAGCATACGCTTCCGCCGGCATAGCTCTCGGGATCAACAAAGCACGCAAACCTGCCCACCACGATAAGGTGGCAGTCCCTGGGCAGGTGAGAAGTATCAAGTCCAAGAACAAGCAGTGGCTTGGAAACCCAGGGTAATGGTGTTGGGACTGAGTAAGGACATGGATAAGGGGGAGGATGATCAACTAATAAACGACATTATCAAACATAATAACCTTGATGAGAACAATGATAAAGTTTATGTTAAGAAAATAGTTACGTTCCCGGACTTAAGGTATCCCAACCAAATCAAAATGGTTTTAGAAGTGGATGCTGAAACAAGGAAGAGGTTAGTGAGCAGTAGTGTGTTGTACTTCAATTGGATGACTGGCAGGGTTACGGACCATGTTTTTGTGAGACGGTGTTACAAATGTGGAAGTTATGGACTCACTAACCTCTTCCTAGAGGCTTTTAATTTAGTTTTTGCTATGTATATTCTTACGTTCAAACGTAGGAATTACTTTTGATTATTCTTACATAAGGTACAAATTTTTGCATTATATTTTTGCAGATCAAGAAATCTCTGGCACAGATGAAAACATATCGGAATGTTGGCCCCCAATTAGGAGTAAGTCAACCCAAACTTCGTCAAAGGGACCATAGTCGACGCAGCATGTTCACCGACCAAAACTAGCCCTGAAGGCCTACAACAGCCTGCACAACTGCCGTCAAAATCACGCAACCATGGTGATGATCGCCATGATGTGGCCAAAATGGATCTTTCTTCCAGCGAGGAAAACGATGAAGAGGATTCTTGTGATCTAGCAGAAACAGACTTTGAAAACTACACAAGTACAGATTCGAAACACAACGTTAACAGCGAGTTTGAAGATGAACTTTTCAAAAATTTGAGCCACGGGCGTACTTTGATTATTATCGAAAAAGAATTACGACCTAGTATTGGAATACCAAAGGACTGTATGTTTATTGTTGATTTACTAGTCAAAAGAATCATGTGTAGGTAATGTAAAGAAACTATTTACCTAACCTTAAAAAAAATTAAGATGAAATGAATCTTTCACCATATTGGGACATGATTGTGGTATGTCAGCATGCAATGCTAGCCGTGTTTTTGAAAAGTTTTAGCCACTTACACCCACATAACACGGTTCAATTTATCGTCAAATAAATTGAAATAAAGAGTTGAATTCAATGAAATGGACCGTTCAAATGAAAGTGTTGAATGGAAGTCATCGAGTTCAATTCGATTTTCATCGAGTTCAATTCGATTTTCAACGTTTTCGTTCAATACGTTTGATTTAGAGCTTGTCCTATTTTTCATTCAATATTTGAAGAAACCAACCAATCACAAATAGGTTGTACAGGACGTGACTCCTACGTCACGCGGCAGTTCAACAATAACAATGTCGGCTGGGCTAAGGACTCGTGATGCTAGCACGTATTTAATTAAATTGTACTCGGGGTACCCTTGCCTGTTTGACATAACCTCGAAGAATTACCACAATAGGTACAAAAGGCAGTTTGCGTTAGAAGAAATTGCCAAACGGATGGGCGTATTTCGCTCTAATGTGAACAAATTGTTAAGGCCTAGCCTATTTATTGAATAAATTTGGTACCTCTCCAAAAAACCATTAAATAATAATTATTAAATATACGGGTAATCAAGGCTAGGTCTATGTAGACGTAGGCCTACCTACCACTTTGCCTTGAATAAAGCCCAGCCTAGGCCTAGCCCTACCCCTAGGTCCATGCACAATGGCATAGATTATTTATCCCAATTATTGGCATTGTTCGCCAAGATCGAACTTTCGTTCCGGGAACGAATCAGAATGTAGGCCTAGTGGATGACAGTCCGATGGAAATATTTTCTTTTGATGTTCATTGACCTTAGTTTTGCATCCTAGCCCTACTAGAACCAGAAAACATAGGTATGTGCATGCCTAGGCCCTATTGCATACACAAATATTTTCCCAAGTAGGCACAGGTCTACAATTTACGGATCCTACAATGTATCCGCAATTAACGTAAGGCTTCATATAGGTAGGGTCTACGGCAAATTCACCATCTGAAAAAAAAATACCTAGATGCTACTTGGAGGTACCAGTGATGGATATCCTCTGCACAAATTAAAGTTGTACAAGCGGGGATAGGTTATCTTACGTAAACACCCAAGATCGTACAACAACCGGGCTAGTAGGCCTACTATGAAATGTCAGGACGGCCATCACGGTGCAAATAGACCGATACCTAGAATATATAGGTGGATGCTTAAAATAAATATTGAAACATTGTTAATTTCTTGTATTGAATGGTTTCGTTATTTGTTACAGCATCTGAATTCAGTAAAAAATTAATGGATTTCGAACGCAATTTCTGGCGGCCCTCCAAAATGTGCGAGACTCGAAATAGAGTGGATGCTCACGAGATGACGTTTGTGTGCCCACATTGTGGTGTTTTAAACAACTGCAGTTTTTGGAACCATATACAGTGCACCACAAAGGCCAGTCAAATTTGGAGACCGATGACACACAGTCACAAGATCAACATCCTGATGAAGAAGAAGGTTTCTATTCTTGATTCTTCTTTCTCATCTGCATCTATAGGCCTTACTTGAATATCATGCAGATTTATTTCAATAAGCATGAAACTATTCACACTTAATTCACACATTCACATGCAATTCACATTGGGCCTATACCACCTAATAATGCAACTTCAAAACGTACCGACGCCAACGTTTTGTGGTTTGAATGAAGGTGGAAATTGCATCACTGGCAGGCATTAATACGCTACATAGGCCTACATTCATCTTACAGGCCAGTCAGTGTCTTGTAATATCTAGGTGGTTTTTGACTGCCACTTTACGTTGTGTTGATATTTAAATGATAAGATATTTCCGACCTAGGCCTCGATTGATTGATTGATTGATTAATGGGGCTTAACGTCTCATATTAATGCAACGATGGCTAATCGAGACGATGAGCTGGTGATAATGAAAATGAGAAAGATGATAATGAAGAATAAAGCCACATCCGAATCAGATCCATTGTACGTCGCGTGAGTCGTCATACGGGAGTCCAGCAAGGGAGGGCAGGGCCAAGTGGGAGGAGAAATATTCAATTGGACAGTGGGGGGGAAAGGGGATTGGGGTGTGGACTGCACTTCGTCCGACTTCTCCTCCTCGACCAGTCCGGCTTGGGTGGCCCTACCAGCTAGGCCTCGAGAAACAACTGTGATCGATGTACGCCTACGGATGGCCATATAAGACTACATTCATCTTACAGGCCAGTCAGTGTCTTGTAATATCTAGGTGGTTTTTGACTGCCACTTTACGTTGTGTTGATATTTAAATGATAAGATATTTCCGACCTAGGCCTCGAGAAACAACTGTGATCGATGTACGCCTACGGATGGCCATATAAGACTAAGCATAGATAATTTATCAAAACAGCTTCGAATGGTAGGCTACCCCTACTTGAACATGAACACTCTATCATGGTTTATATGTACAAATAAACTTGGGTCTACAGTCAAAATTCCCATTGAACAAATGTGAATTGAGGATGATTTATTAATGGGGCTTAACGTCTCATATTTGTGCTACAATAGCTAATCGAGACGATGAGCGGGTTATAATGAAGATGAGAAAGATGATGATGAAGAATAAAAGCACATCCGAATCAGATCCATTGTACGTCGCGTGGGTGCAGAAATATTCAGTGGGACAGTGGGGGGGGGGGGGGGGGAAGGACAGGGTCTCCTTCCTTCGCCTCTTACGTCTAGCAGAGTCACGCTGGGCCTATTCTACCCCGGGCCGAGACGGGTCAAATGTGAATTGAACAGCAGATTTCATTACCATAATAATTATTTCGAATAAAAAAGTTTCGATTGTTTAATTATAAATTGAAAATTGTGCAGGGTCAACGCAACCAGTGTGATGAAACGTTTGAGGGATTGCTAAACGGTGCTGATGAAGACGAACAACCTATGGAAGCTGTCCGCAAACGCCACCGCAGAGGCCCAAGGTTCAGGGCGGCCAAACAGCAGCTGGTGAGGCGGATGCCCTAATAGTTAGTGCCATTGAGGCATTGAAAACAATTTCCCAACGGAAAAGTGCTCCTGTTCCTGAAGATGAGCGGGACATTTTTGGACGTTTTGTCAGCAGTGAGCTGCGGAACATGACAGTGAGGACTGAGGAGTAATCTAACAAAATTAAAGCGTTCAATCCAGCAGTGTTAACAGTTAAAAGCGATTGTTATAAATATTGACAATTTATGGCAGGGCTATACAGAGATCGCTCTGTATCCCCATCATCGTCGGATGAACCTCCTCCGAAAGGCAAAATAGCTCTAGCAACCAAAAATAAAAAACAACGCCCTTTAAAACGGGCAAAAACAACACGAGCTCAGGGTACAAAGAGGCAAATGGTTCGTATTTCAATACTTCAATAGATCTATTGATTAGTTCTTATGCAATTGTTGGGACATAAATAATTAAATATTGATAATTTATTGCAGGGCTATACAGAGATCGCACTGTATCTCCATCACCGTCGAATGATGAACCTGCACTGCAGAAAGCAAAAGGAAGTCTGTTTATAACAAACAAAAATAAGGAAACCACTCCATTTCTCCCAACAAACAGTGGCAATAAGAATGTATTATACTGCAAGGCAAATGGTTTGTATACTTTTCTTCTGTAAATGTATTGCATTCTTCTCTAGCGAATTTAAAAAAAAAAATTAAATACCGACAGTTTATTGCAGGGCTATACAGAGGTCGCTCTGTATCCCCATCATCATTGCGTGATGACCCTCTACAGAACAAAAAATGGCTCTGCCTATAACAAATACAAATAAAAATGTTACTCACCTCAAAACAAAGAAAAACATAGAGAGTGTATCGCAGAACGAGGGAAATGGTTCGTATTTTAAAATTTCAATAGATTTATGTATATTCTTTTTAAGTGATTCTAGTAAATATAAATAATGAACCATGGACAATTTTTTGCAGGGCTACACTGTGATCACTACCAATTATGGCATCCCATAAAGAACCTCCACCAAAGGCTAAACTTACTCTCCCTACAACAAGAAAAGGGGCAAGCACTTCACTTCAGGCCTCCCAGGAGTTATTAGCTGATGTCGAAGTTATAGCTCCTCGGAGAACCTCACCAAGAAAAGCTTCTACAGACTCTGGAAATGGTATTTGAGAATAATATTTCCTTCCACTTTGCTTCTCACTACAAAACTGCGTTTTTAACTCTTTCTCTACCACCATGCATAGCCTGCTAGTATTTCAAAGTGTGGTTAGTTTCTCAACCTGTAATTTCCGTTTTAAAAAGAAGATGTACAGGTGTTATAAGATCACATAAGTGTACGCAAACAGTGAAAAGTTAAAAAATAGATTTTTTTCTCAAGCATTGATTAATAAATAGTTTGGTTAAGTAGTACAGTGAAACCTGAGTTACAAATTTTCCACGTGCACAAAACCTGTTGGACCTCCAACAGGAAATGCGCGACAAACAAAGTGCCGTCTAGAAAACTGGGAATCACCGATGATGTCGCTTCGGTACCGACAGACGAGCTGAAAAATACCTTTGAAGAATTCAAGAATTCTTACGAAATAGGGGTGGACAAATTGAAGTCGGATTTCGACGCAATTTCTCAAAAACTTCCGTCATTTGATGAAAGGTTGGAGGGCCTAGAACAGTTCAGCAGGAGGAACTGTCTTTTGGTACACAGGCTTCCCGAGGAGAACAGGGAGGATCGGTACAAAACGGTGATGGTTGTCATAAACAACGACCTAGGCCTAGGCATTCGTTATGTGGATCTCGATAGATGCCACCGTTAGGCCTTCCCTCACGCCACGGCAAACATAATAGTATGTATCAGCTACCAGGACAGGGAGACCGTGTGGTACGCCAAGACTAAACTTCGGGGCAGTGGGAAGACGGTGACGGAGTCCCTCACGCAGCAGAGAGATATTTATCAGCTAACAGGACAGGGAGACCGTGTGGTACGCCAAGACTAAACTTCGGGGCAGTGGGAAGACGGTGACGGAGTCCCTCACGCAGCAGAGGCAGGCCGTGTTCAAGGCCGCACGGGACAAGTTCGGTCTCAAGCAATGTTGGACTCGTGATGGTAAGATTGTTGTGCTGAATAGTGAGGGTAGACGATGCTACATCACTAATCTCACTCAGCTCAACAACCTTGGGGCTAACTCTATACTATATAACACGATCTTGGGGTTCTACATTCCTAAGTAGTATTAGTGGTAGTAAATAGTAAATTAGCATTGACTTTATTTCTTATTTCATTTTATTTTATTAATTTCTTTTTGTTTATATATTACAAAAAGAGGATAATATAAATTTGTATGACTCTGGTAAATAATTCTAACTCTAATATTAATGAAGACACGGAAGCATCTCGTCTCGATTAGCAATTGTTGCAAAAATATGAGACATTAAGCCCCATTAATCAATCACTCACGGAAGCATCCACTAATATATTGTTAAATAGAGCTTTCACAACACACAAACGCACTCTCAATGTTGCACACATACATGCCTTAAGTCTTCTGTCACATATTGATGAATTTTGCATTACGTTTTCGGATACAAATATACATGCTATACTTATTTCTGAAACATGGCTTAAGCCAACTTTGAGCTCCGAGTTAGTTAAATTTGATGGATACACGCTCATTCGCTATTACCGTACAAACGAAAGAGCTGGCGGCGTGGGCATCTGTGTTCGCAATGATTTTAAAACAAAAGTTGTAGCCAAGTCGGTATCGCCTAATGCAGGCCGCTCAGAATACATCTTCGTTGAGATACAAACGGGTCTCTAAATGTTTTTTGGGGGCCATTTACAAACCACCCAAAGTGGGTCATTTATCAGACATTGAAGATGCTCTTACCAATGTCTTACCTATTTATGATAATATCATTCTAATAGGCGATTTAAACACAGATTTAACTGTCAACACGAACTCTAAAGTACATATCTTTAGCTTATTTAAATAAAGTTTAAATATTCCCCCATTCACAGCATACCTGGGCCACCGCATTCGGAAGTGCACCCTAGCGGCAAGCGTTCACCAGCTGGGGTAATATTTGAGGTTAGGAAGTTGTGGACTGGGCTCATTATGGTTCTTTAGAGAGGCTTAGCTCCTCGCCCTACAAGTTTCTGTCATCCGAATGTTTCAGAGTATTCACACGATGCTATACGAATGAAATTGTTTGCGTGGTTTCAATGATTTGCGTAGTGAGGTAACACAAAATCGGAGTCCTCATGTGTCATGGCTGTTGATATCATCATGAGGGTTCCCTTAAGCCGCATTCACATGGCTTACTAAGACTAAGGTTTAAGAGTTGAAGTATGGGATTTTACATTATAACGTTCACATTGATTAGTGATTAAGACTAGTGACTAGGACAGTTGACTTACGTTCAACTTCTTATGGTCAGTTCACACAAATGTTCAAGGTTTTATTTAAGATTGAACCATGGGGAAACAACGATAGCGCTCACACACGGTGCTAGGTTTAAGAGTCAGTGTTTAAGGTTTAACAGAGTTGGCAACTTTCAACTTTAAATCCTTAGACCCAGCCAATGAAACCCGTCCATTTCAACGCTATATCATAACATTTTAGCCAATGGATGCATGACTAGCCTACTTGAGTGAAAACAACTAATGCATTCTTGTTTTTTACACAAATTTGACTAGATTCCGTTTCCGCCTTTCATGTTGTTAAACCGCGCTTTTTGGCGGCAGCTGTTTTGTAGGTTGGGTTTTTATTTGTCCACGTCTAGGCCTAGTATTTTTGGAGTGTTATAGTGGATTTGGAGCCTTTCGAGGTTTTTGAAGATGAAGATCATGAAGATGAAGTGGAGACCGACCAGGATGCTTCTCTGATAAATATCGTGGAGCACTTTTCAACCCTGTTCGACAAGACCAGATACGATTATAAAGACAATGTGAAAAAAGAACAGACCTGGTTATACATTGCATCCATAATGCAGCTACTAGGTATGATTTTAACTTTATGAACAAACACATATTTGAAAAAATTGAAAAAAACCTGCAAAAAAATGTGATATGTCCCATGCTTTCATGCAAGTTACCGTGGACAATGAAACGTCACGTGTGTTAACCCTGAACACGCATAGAGGGTTGTACCAGATGAGGCGTCTTACGCCAGGTCTGTCGTCCGCTCCGGCATTATTCCAAAAAATCATGGACAGTATTCTAGCCGGGATTCCAGGAGTTGTAGTGTACATGGACGATATCCTCTGCACCGCAGAAAATTAAGACGAATGGTGGCAGCGAGTCAACCAGGTGCTTTCTCGTCTACAGCAAGCTGGGTTCAAGCTTCGTCTGGAGAAGTGTTTGTTCAATGTACCTTCATTTGAATATGTGGGATATCCCATTTCAGGAGACGGAGTACGCCCAACAGACCGCAAGGTTAAGGATCTGTTGGATGCACCCTCACCAAGAAACAAGGAGGAACTTCAAGTCTAAAAAAAAAAGTCTACAAAAATCCTAGGCGCAAGATGGCGGCACTAGTATGTAGCCTGTGAAAGTGCTCCACAAAAACCTCAAAAGAACGTGGCCCGAATTAGTTATGCACAACAACAAGTACACCATCGAGTTGCCACGACCATAATCATCAACTGGGATCATTCACTAACTACTATGAAGTAAGTCATCTCACAATAATTTCAAGTTAATAAAACGAGAAGATTGCCACAACGTGGTCTAGGCCTAGGCTACAGTACAAGCGCATGCAAGTTGCCCAAGTATTGCCAACCCTTCTCCCAACAAACGTAAAGTTACTAGCATCATGGTTAAACAGGCGAGCTCGGAAACTGTTGCTTCCCTTCAAAAGAGAGTGGATTCTTTTGAATCAAAGATTAATGTCTCACTTGAAGAATTTATAAGTCTACTTGCTGAGAAGCCGCCTAGCGAGAACCAGGGAGGTGGTATAGGCCTAACCGATCTCATCAAGAAGTTCACTGACATGGAGAACTCCGTGAAAACAAGCCTTCATGTCATAAAAAATGAACTTAAGAATGCTGCAGATAAGCTAAATGATCAAGACTCTCGGCTAGATCAGCTAGAGCAATACTCGCGCAGAAACTGCCTACTCATACACGGAATCCAGGAACATCAGAAGGTGATTCAAAAGATTATAGTAATGACAACTTTATGCTCGATCTGAGCATAACTACTCATACATGTAGTTTTCCGGAAGAACTTAAAAACTTATACAAACTGAACCAAGAAATTAAAATTTTTCACATAAACATACGAGGACTAAGTTCAAATATTGATGAGCTTATGATCACCATGCAGAGTATAGATATACAATTCGACGTTATAATACTGTCAGAAACACACCTTAAGTACGACTCTGACCAGTACAAAATCCCGGGATATGTCACGCACCACTCGCCCAACAAACTATCTACCCAAGATGGCATGACAATTCTTATTAATGAAAATAGTTTTGACACATATACATTTCTAGATACTACAAATCTTACCCAAGCAAATTCCACGATAGTAAAAGCAACGAAAGGAAAAGAGACATACTCCATTCTCTCTTGCTATAGATCTCCTTCCAGCAACACTTTTCAATTCATTAAAGAACTAACTATTCTGTCATCTAAAATGAACAGCCTGCACAATTTCACCGTAGGGGACATTAATATTAACATCTTGGACTCAAATTCTAATAACACACCAACGAATACTTAAATACGTTGTATGCTAATGGATACGTTTCTTGCATTAACAACCCCACTAGAGAAACAGAAAAATAACAATCATGCATCGATCACATATTCTTAAAATCCCGTAACACTAACAAACCAATTCCAGCCATCCTGAAGACGTCAATTACAGAGCATTACGCTACTTGTTTTGGAAGGGAAGCCCCGGTAATAGAAAAAACAAATAACACAAAATGCAACTCGGGCTACCAAGAGTTTGCAAGAGTTGACTATCAGAAAATTTAAGAACTTGCACGACTATAAATTGGCACCCCATACTAGAAGAAAATTACCCCTGTTTAGCTGCAAACAAACTCGTAGACATAATCAAGGGACTAACAAACGAAGCCAAATACACACAAAAAAGAAAACTAAGGCCCGGTTTCACCTAAATATCCCTAAACGACCAATTAGTTAATTCTACATTTAAGTTAAACGTAGTTTAAGATGGTGGTTTAATTTGTCCGGTTCCACCATGACATTCGTCAGTTAAATTAACTAAGCCGAGAAAAATTGTAACGCAAGCAGTGATTGGTTGCAGTCCACGCCCGGTTACTGCTGCCAACCTGTCAAGAAGGTTAGGTACACATTTTGGTTAGAGTTCAGTAAAACACAAGAGGTAAAATTTCTCAACCGTCAAAGAAGTTTTCTCGAGGGGCTAACTATTCGACTGAAGAGAAATCTATCCTTCTCGGAGTAATTAATAATTACCTGCTGGTATAGTCCCGGTACTCAGATAAGTCACATAGTTACTTTTTCGTTCTCAACCTAACAAGCACAAATCACTAACGTTTCTTGCCGGTTATTTAGTAAAATTTGTGTGCGTGAAGTTTCGGGGAAGAAAACTTGCCGGAAACCGGATACACGTCATAAATATTGCGTCACTCCGAACGGGACACTTAGGTTTTTTCGTATCTTGACAGTTTTATAACTTAAATTAGTAGTTAATTAATTATTATTTTTTACTTTTTATTAACTGGTAACAAATATTTCATTACTATTATCTTAAAAGTGTAGGTACAAAGTAAGTAGTCCCAAAACATCCATTCTGGAAGGCGTGGCCAAGGAAGTAGCCGACGAAGACTGTGGTTAAACGTATCATGGCGGCTGAAAGTGTGTTCATCAATAATTCATATTTTTTGAAAATTCAAGAATATTTGGGTAAGTAAAATATCTTACATATTGAAAGTAAAAAATGTTTTTAAAAAGTTGCTCTTTATTTTGTTAACGTTTTTGGAGTTGATCGGCTTGCGTGTTGTAAATTGCTGGTAACGTTGATATAATAGGGTCGTAGGCCTATCAATGTTTACGCCTAGGACCTAGTCCTAAGGCCTACCTACACATCGTAGCCTCTTGCCCTAGGCCCTAGCCTACGAAGTTATGACTGAAAACTGACTAGCCTAGCCTAGGCTAGGCTAGGCCTAATAGTAGGCCCAGTTGTGTAGGTTTATACTGTTAGCCAAAGACAAGATTCAGGCCTGGGCCCTAGCCGCCTAACCTAACCTAGAAGTAGGGCTAGGCCTAGGCCAGAATTGGGAAGAGAGTAGCGTTTTGATATTAAATTAGCGTTAAACGATAAGTAGGCTTAGACCTAGTCTTTATCTAGATCTAGTTCGATAAATTTGGCCTAAAAGTCATAACATCAAATAGGACTAGGCCTAGGTCCCTTGGTCTACATATTTTTAGGACATGACACATTGGTAGGGCCAGGCCTAGGCCTTTACATTACTATAGCCTATATAAGGTGTATGTGTTGCATTGTTCCAGATTGTGTAATAATGTCACAAGACCTGCCAGAAAAAAAGTACTATTCAAACGGAAGGCAGTGAAGCTGACTCAAGGTCAAGTGGCACTCTTAGCCCAGAGGAATGTTCAAGTAAGCTCACCATTGTTTCATTGTAGGCTAGTGGGGTCTAGGCATTGAGTAGGCCTACAAAATACTGTAACAAAATGTTACCCTTGCCATAGGCCAACACAAATTTACAAACCCAAACTACTGAAAACCCTACTGTCACAACTCACATACAATAGGGAATATGCGTCATCTTTTTTACCATTTTACTAGATTAGGATTAACTTCCTGAATACAAAAATATTTTATTTCCATGACATAGACAAAAGTTTCATTTGTAAAATCGAGCTGAAAGTTTCACATATATTTATGGCGGGAAAAACAGGGCATATGTCACTTTCCCTGTATCAGCAATCAACCAATCATGTAATGATAAATAAAATAACGCTTATTTGGAAATCATATTAAATCGAATGGACGTCTAGTACGTCTAATAATTAATTTTGAAGCCCAATTACTATAAAAATTAAAAACAATAATACCAAACCTATTTTCATAAAATATCAGTAAATATTGGGTGTTGTTATTCATATAAAGCAGACTTGACAGCGGCTTGAGTAAAAATGTTGACAAGGTTAGTTGACTGACCTTGAAAATTTGATTGTTTCGTCCAGGAGGCGGTGGAAATGTCCAAGGAGGTTATATGCAAAGTCATTCATATAAGCAGTGATTTACAAGGATTGTGACGTCACATACTTAGACCAGTAATATAGGTAGACGGAGTATGACGTCACCGCTAGATGGTGTTAAGTGCGCGGCAAATACGTTTGACATTTGACAAATGATGTATTATTATTTGTATTTCCTCAAAAATGATTAGTGAAGGTACTGTTAATCTTAGTTAACATATTTTTAATTTGCACTAATTGAAAATGATCATTTTTCTTTACACAACGATGTACTGTTTGTACTGTTCATACGCAGACGCTTTAAATTGCCGCGCATCCTGTCCCCACATCACGTGGTCTCAATGTTGGTCTCACTCGCGGCCGGTCTCTAGCATCGGCTTGCTCCGTCTACCTATATTACTGGTCTAAGGTCACATACCGTTTAAAAATAATAGTGCGGGAAACAGATAATCAAAATCTTTGAACATTTATAGAAGTATAATGAGTAAATTTTAAAACTTTTAAATTAGGTTTCTGATGTCTTCAGATGAATAACAATATATTCCACGTACTTTCAGAGCTGTAGAAAATTCATGCACATTCCCTATTGCTTGAAGTGAAATCAACTCTATTGACACGATTGACATGCTTACCGTGGCTTGAAATGTTTCAAACCCTGTTGCCACAATAACTGCGTGTAGGCCAACCATGGCTTGTAGTGTTTCAACTCTACTTACATGATTAATGTGCATAGGCCTACCATGTTTAGAATTATTTCAAAGATTAGCTGAATGTGTGAATAGATTCTTTAGTCTATATGGACACAATAATTTAATGAATTGCCAAATCGGACCCATAATCATATGGTTCATATGTGTCGTTAGTTCATAGTTGTTTCCTTTTAAATCACTTAAAATTGCCAAATATCCCTCCATCTCACTGGTGTAAATGGCTAAAACAGTCGGCCATTACTATTAGGCCTACTCACCGGTCTGGTGATGTCAGCCCAGTGTAGGCCTACCCAGCCCCTCGCATAACCTATTCACATTCCTTTCACACACATTTTTCGCCAATATGGCATACCTCCAGCTGTTGTTTCTAATAACCAACACAATAACCTGAACGCTGCAGCTGGCACATGTCAGTCTTTATGTGCAAATCACTTTTATAACTTCACTTTGCGGGGTGAGAGGTTTAGTGTGTTCTTGCTTCTCCAAATTCCCCTCCTCGGTAATCTACCTTCCTTGGGCTGGTCGAACTGCCGCAGTCATAGTAAAGAGTTAGGTTGGAATTCATAGTCGGCCCCTACACCTAGGGGCACCCATTGTTGCTATGGATTTGTTTTGTTTATGGGAAATAACATGCAAACAATTGTTACCTTGGTAACAATGGGCGCCCCTAGGTGTAGGGGCCGACTATGAATTCCAACCTTAGTATCCCTGAAGGACGTCTGAGTAATGTCCCACATCAAGTAGGCCTAGCGCATTTGGTTGATTGTAAGATGTTATTTTTATGTTGGCCATACAGCATTAAAGTCGAATTACAATTGGTTCTTCTTTCCATTTCAGACCGTTACCCAGCAAGTAGAGGAAGTATGATTGTAGGAAGAGGTGGAAATATTTGGTTGTGAAACCTAAGCTGACCCTGCCAGAAGCAGGAAACTACGATGGATGATGATGACCATTGTCTTGATGCTTTATTATTTGTATTTATTTATTACACATATTTTTATCGTTGTACTATTTTATTTCTGAGATATATTTTTTTTTTTACTTTGTGTTTATGTATTTATTTATTTTATTGTAATTTGTTATTAATATTTTTTTCATTTTGTTTTCTTTTTATTTATTTGTATTTATAGTTATTTGTTTTTAATTTAGTTACAGATATTTATTTTACATTTTGTTTTGTGTGTATGTGTTTATTTACTTTATTGTCAGCCCTACTATTACTTTTTTTCAGTTTTTTGTTATTATTTTTTGATATTTATTTACTTGTGTTACTGTTTATGAGTGGAAGCCTGCATTCAAAATTATCATAGCCACATGTCTCTCCCCAGATCAATTATGAATTCATGTACAGTATATATTGCTAAGTATTTGTATTTATAATTGTTTATTTTTATTTACCGGTAGTTACAGATATTTATTTACATTTTGTTTGTCTTTATGTGTTTATTTACTTCATTTTTATTTGTTATTACTATTTTTCCAGTTTTTTTCGGGTTTTTCTTTATTATTTTGTTATATTTATTTATTTATTTATTTATTTATTTATTTATTTATTTATTTATTTATTTATTTATTTAATTATGTGTTTTGCTGTTTATGTGTGGAAGCACAGATAACGAATTGTAATCGTTGTCTGTGGTGGAAGCCTGCATTCAAAATTATCGTAGCCACATGTCTCTCCCAGGGGCGGCTCGTGCATATGCGCACATACGCACGCGCACCCCCAAAATATTTGCGATAAATAAACAAAATATAAATTTAAAATCCAATCTCAATTTCCAATTTCAATTTCAAACTAATGTTTTATCATGGCCGGGCCAGAGCATGCATATTCGGCAGGAGTCATTCTGCAGTAAATGTCCGTTCCCGCCCCGAGGTATCTGTTGCCCATTCAAACCCTCTACGCGCACACCATCCCGTGTGCGAACACAACTCTTCGTAAGGCTCATGTTTAAGACGTTAAAACTAACCTGACATTTTTTTTTTGAACTAACATGGTTCTAATAGCCACATTGGCGCACGTGCGGACGAACAGGGTAGTTTGCAACCAACCCTAGGAGGAGGGTAGGCTACCTGCGGTCGGTCCATCGCCCCCGCGCGACATGCTGACACTAGTCAGTAGCCAGCTATCATTTGGATAAGTAAGTTTGTTCAATCAATCAATCAATGCATGTAGTTTTAAATAATGACGTCAATCATAAGTGATCTAATCAAAAATAGTTTTTCAAGATAAACATTAGAGGAACAATATTACAAATAAAAACACGAGCCCGGCCAACCCCAAAATTAGATTTGGTTGAATTGGCGGTTACAGCTAAACTCACGTATAGTAGAAAGTGGGCGAGGCGCGTGTCGAAGGAGTGGACGAGAAAATGTTTGGGTATGTAATTTTACAATTTTATATAGTATTGTTAGTGTTTCTTTTTACTCATTACAACTTTATGTATTATCGAGGAAATCTTATCTGGGACAACCTGAATTGAAGTATACCACTGGCATTCTAATTTAACGTTTTGAGGGTAAGATATCGCGTTTAGGAGATCAAACATATCGCAGGTCTCAAAAATTGTCAGCCTACTGCTGTAAACCTCCGGCGGCTGGGGCTTAGCCCCAGACCCCAGCTATTCCGCGCTACCTCGTTGCGTGTTCTAGTTATGACTTGAATATGTGCACCTCCACAAATATCGTCCACGAGCCGCCCCTGGTCTCTCCCCATATTAGTTGTGAATTGTGAATGTATACAATATTGCAATTTTATTGTTAACTGAATGTGTTTTACCATATAGTTTTGTATTTGTGTTGGGGGATTATTTCCTTAGTGTGGTAATACGTTTACACTGACAGTTGTTCCGTTTCTTAACAATTCAGTTTCTTAATACTTGTGTCCAAAATGGTATGTTATAATTATACATTCCTTCCAAATGTGGTAAGATATAATTCATTTTATGTGAAATAAATGAAAATTGCAGTCTGTTCATTGGCTTGCATAATAATAATAACACATTACTTTTTTAATTAAATTTAATACACTTTTTACCCTACTTTATTCCAATAGATAGTTTTCCTTTTTAATATTTTGTCAGTATGTGTTGCACAAGTGTTTAATAGATGTACCTAGCGAAAAACTGAATGTTTACTTCATAATTAAAAACTGTAGGTGGTGGAGAAAACGATACTATACTGAAGAATAGGAAATGTGTGGTTAGTGGTTACATAAAAACATTCGTTTTAAGGGGGGGGGGGGGGGGGGCGTATATTGTAGTTTATTAGGCCTATATAACGTTTAGTAAGACTTGTATATTTATTATTCCCTCGACTTGCGACTAGCAATCGGAGTAAATAATGATTATTTGGAAATTGTAACTGGAAATATTCACTTGTGTAACGATAATTTTCCGACGACTATTGAGACTGAAAAATTGCTATAATGTTCACTATCTGAAGACGTGTATAAAAATTAATTGGCCTGTTATTTGGATGAAAAATCGTACGCGGTATAAAATTACACCAAGGAAATTAAAATATTGTGCGCAGAGCTATTTTATACTAATGCACGTTGCCCATAAAAAGTGTAACACACTACCCAAATACATTTCACGAAATCTCAGTATCCACAGGTCCATCCGTAATGCAAATATTTTTAACCAGCAGCCCTTTACCTTTCCTACAGTGTGTTTAAATTACTTTTATGCATGCGGTAAGGACAGTAAACGATGCCCCGTTTACGATTGCGCATGATAGGATTTCAATTTACCGCGCACCACTGCTTGTGAAATGTGACATCGCATAATACAAAGTCAACTTGATCTCCGCCTAGCGGAGGCTCGTCGAACGAGCCTCCGCTAGGCGGAGATCAAGTAGACCTTGGGATAATACATCGTCAAGTCTAGTAGGCCGTGAGCACGTGCCGAGGAGTGGCGACACCTCCAATATGGCGCATATTGGCGTAAAAAAGTAGTCCGCGCACGACCACGTCGTGAGAAGGCGCGGACTGTTACTAATGATTCAATGAACCAATCAACGGCATGTGACTTATCTGGGTACCGCGACTATAATAGAGAACAAAAAGACGGACCAGGCAACATCCAAAGAGAAGGAGAAGACGTGGGAGCTCGTGGCCAGTGACGTCAATGCAAAATGCGGCAAAACATACAGGAATGTAGCATCACTAAAAACTTGAAAAAAGTGTCACGGAAGACAGAGGCCGACAACAAAGTGCATATTTTTAAAACTGATAAGTTTTTTTACTAGGCCCTAGGGACCTAGGTCTACCCTTACCTAAAATAGACTAGGCCTAGGCCTAGGCCTATTACATTGATCTGGGCCCTACACAATCTTAAATATATAGTTGCAAGGAATGTATTGTGTGTTGTGTCCTAGGCAGCTAGGACATAGGCCTAGGCTGGCAAGGCTTGAAGTGATAGGGTCTTGGCTTAAAGACCTAGCGAGCCTACGCCTAATCATTGTTATGATAGGCCTCGGCCTAGACAACAGGTCTCACGTTTTATAGGCTAGGCACACAATTTGAGCCCTGGTTGAGTGTAGGCCTAGTGCATGCATGCCAATAAATTGGCTGACCAACATTGACTACATTTACTATGTAGACTAGCCAGTACATACGTAGTCCGTATACGCCTATGAAGTCGTAAAAACCTAAACGTAGTCCCTACAAATATTTGTCATAGACTTGGTTGAGCTGAGGGACCTAAGTTCAGAAGGGATAGTGACGTCACTGACGAATACTCTACTGGCACATAAAATAAACCACGACTTGTTATCGGAATGTCTTGTGTCGTTCACGTGTGATGGCGCATCAGTCATGCTGGGTAAACATGCCGGTGTAGCGACAATTCTTCAGGAAAAATATCCTCAAATGATTGTTTGGCATTGTTCCGCACACAGACTAGAGTTAGCTGTAAATGATGTGTTTAAAGATATTGGCGCTTTGAATCACTTCAAGATTTGTATTGATAAACTCTACGCACTTTACAACGTGTCAAATAAAAATCGGATTGAACTGGCGGAATGTGCACAGGAATTGAACGTGCAACTAATAGAGATAGGTCGCGTGCTAGACACCCGCTGGGTGGCATCCAGCTACCGCACAGTTGTTGCTGTCTGGACTAATTACGCTGCACTATCGCAGCATTTTGAAAATGCTGCTAATGACGCGGCCCGCGATCCAAAACAACGCTCAACGTTTAAAGGCCTAAACAAGAAAATACGATCTTCGTATTTCGTCGAAAGTTTGGGTATCCTGAGGGACGCTCTTCAAAAACTCTCCGAATTGTCCCTTGAAATGCAAGACCGAGACAAAAGTGTAATTGAAGCGCATCGGGCTATCTGCAGACAGATACAAGTACATTTATTGCCGCCACTTGGCAACCCAAATTAGGCAACTGAGCTCTCGAGATCGTCTCATTGCAAAAAAAAATTGATGACATCATGTTTGAGGTGCTAATAAACCAACCCGTAAAACAACCAGGGCCCATAATACTATTACAACAACAACAACAACAACCACAACCACAACAAATAGTTACTCTCAGTGTGTCTGTGCCAGCCCTCCGCACCCAACAACAACAACAACAACAACAACAACTGGTTATTCCCAGTGTGTCTGTGCCAGCCCTCCGAAATAATCGTTGCAACCCCTAGGAGATACCCTGGGTCCAAGATAGTTTTCAATAACGTGATGCAGACACCAACGGGAACTTCGTACGAAGAAATTGTTACGGGTGATACCGATTCGTACCCCGTTCTTTTTGAAGAATACGAATGAAACAATAATGGTAAAGGCGGGTCTTGGTACGGCCTTCGACTTTGCATCGATTTTGCATTGACATCGCTCTTTGTGTTTAATGTGTTTCTTACTATTTGTAGGCCTACTTATAACAACAGCTCATGTTAATTAAATCTGCTACCCAGCCTTGACACAATTATGACATTTTCATTATACCTGTGTGGTCAAGTAGGAACTATCCCTAGCCTATCCACAAACGTATATTGTAACTAGGTATATTGTATGCTAAACACTTTTTAGTTCTATCAAGTCCTACCCTACTTATAAAATAAATTGTCAACACCCATCTTTCTTTAATAGGTACGTTTACCAGGTAATAAATAAGTTATTGGCTAGCTCACACTTGCTTCACTGCTTCACATGTTTCAGGAATGATTTGACTTAATGAAGATCGCGATATTCTGTATAGATACTCCAAATCTTGGTATGTATTACCTTTGAAAAAAGTACTTGTTTAAAAGTTACATCGACAAATATTGGGGGCATATGTAGGCCTATCTGAAATTTCAGTCTCCGACAGATGGTAGTTTAGCTTCTATGAGAACGTACACGATGATGATGATACTTGATTTTACATGCCATAGCCCTTCTGAGATATAACGCAAAGGTATTGGCGTCAATATACTAGGTAGAAGAGTCGTAGGTAATAATCAGTCTATACATTTTACCTGATGCTAGGTATCTTAAAGTCACAGCCAGTCTCTCTTCTGCAGAAATAGCTAGTCGCATCACAGTATCCTGCTTTTGAATTACTGGGCACACTAAACTTGCCAGCTCATGAAATGACTGTAAATCCATACGAACAAAGTTTTTTAAGGCTTTTGTGTCTTCATCTCTTAATTCTTGCATGAAGTTTGCATAGGCTCCTTTTTCCTTTCTATCATTTAACCATTTTTTAATCCAAATCGTCCTATTCCTAGTCCTGATTACCTTACGTCGTTTCCTTCGCCTCTTTACAATGATTCGTGCGACTGTTGCCACAGCAACAGCTAATGTTTTAAATTTATTCATTTTAGCAGGTGTATAAATTACATTGTTTGAATAATTATAGGTTATGGTGCAATGTTTACTTTATTTCGCGGGCAAAACATGATTACATACCCTCCATAGTGGCGTCAATAGATTCTCATGTGTCAATGGTCACGTGTTAAAATAACGGGTTTTGATTCGAGCTCGCTAACTTTACTTGCTAGGAAGTTGAACAAGTTGGACATTTTTCCGAACTCACGCGAGCTGGCTCGCTCGTGTATCGGGCTGCCTGCAAGTTCCATGCTACCAAGTGCAGGTCTACTCGTAGAAAAGAGCTCGCGCGAGCTGGCTCGCCCGTGTATCGGGCTGCCTGCAAGTTCCATGCTACCAAGTGCAAGTCTACTCGTAGCGAGGAGCTCGCGCGAGCTGGCTCGCCCGTGTATCGGGCTGCCTGCAAGTTCCATGCTACCAAGTGCAAGTCTACTCGTAGCGAGGAGCTCGCGCGAGCTGGCTCGCCCGTGTATCGGGCTGCCTGCAAGTTCCATGCTACCAAGTGCAAGTCTACTCGTAGCGAGGAGCTCGCGCGAGCTGGCTCGCCCGTGTATCGGGCTGCCTGCAAGTTCCATGCTACCAAGTGCAAGTCTACTCGTAGCGAGGAGCTCGCGCGAGCTGGCTCGCTCGTGTATCGGGCTGCCTGCAAGTTCCATGCTACCAAGTGCAGGTCTACTCGTAGCGAAGAACTCGCGCGAGCCAACACGCGTGAGTTTCTCGATCGTCTAACGCGGCGGTTAGTAGCCCATGTCGAGAGGGCGGTGAACAGTCCAACCGGAGGTGTCGCTCTGATGTAGTGAACATGTAGTCTGGTTCTGGTGTGTAATAAAGACTGATAATATCGCATCTACAGACTGAGTCATCACTGTACCTTGTCCCGGACTTAACAATATTTACATTAGAATAGTCATGTACTAGGCCTACCATAGATACCAAGGCCTATGTGACGTAAAGCTCAGGTGACAGAGTCAACATAACCTAAACACTAGGCCCCTGTCTATGGGTTTTACCGAAGTTGATAAAAAAAGTTTACCCTTTTTGGGAAGGTCTTTCATTTTCAAAAAAAAAAATAAAAAAAGTTTGGGCCATGTGTGTCTGACAGCAACGTCACTTTCACGTTATCGAAGCTGGTGGAAGAGGCCTGAGTAGGCTACGCCTAACCTAGGCCTAGTCAAACTTGTAAACCTTTGTTCAGTACCTAGTACTAGACCTAGGCCTACTGAAAAAACGAAGAAAAAACATCGTTACGTGTGTGTTCAGTAACAGGATGTATGAACTCGACGCAAATTCCTAGTAGGGCCTAACGTGCGTTTCACTCAACTAGGCTATTAAAAGAGAATGGTTGATGTAGACTAGGAACAGAAAAGCGTAGGGCCTAAGCATTGCCTAGTAATCACCAGGCAGACACTGGTACGTATGATACATAGGCCTACAGTGGAGTGCCATCCAAATGGAGTGTAACTAGCATGCTATAGGACATCAAGATGGCGGACGCGGAGGATGACTGGAATGGTGGCTCGATATCTTTTTATAATAGATCAAGGGTAAAGGCGGATACAGTGGTTAAATCGAGTATAAATGAATTAATGCGAGTGCACTCATACAGTGAAGTGGACGGTTTTACTTGACCGGTTGCGAAGCCATCTACCTCGGGCGTGGGTCTGGGCAGCAATACTGGGTCGTGTGGCGTACCCAGGGAATCTTCTACAGTTGCGGACCTCTCGAATCAATCAGACCAACTGAATAAGCGTATTTACAAGACATCGACCAAGCTTGTGGAACTGTCTAGGAGACGTGCAACAGGAAACTGGGTGCGTGGACGTATATAACCTCAAACCCTACAACAAACCAAGAACTAATGTGAATCTAGACGCTAACTATAAAAAACAACGCAATCTCATTAGAAACCAGTTCAGAACGTCATCTCCAGTCTCCACAGCCCACACATACCAACAAGAACGTAGCGCGGGAAGTGAGGGGACCAAAGTCAACAACCAACGTGAGCCTAGATGCAAAGAACCAAAACCACCGCCATGACCGATACCAACGAGATCTCCGTAGCTCATACGTAGGCCTACCAACGAGAAGGTAGCGCCTAAGTTAGTTTAGTTAGTTTATTGAGTTTAAGGGCGCTTCAACCAGTTAGGTCATTTTGCGCCACCAAGACAATGTAACACGTTACTTATTGTTTTATTGCATGATTGATTAATGGGGCTTAACGTCTCATATTTATGCAACGACGGCTAATCGAGACGATGAGCGGGTGATAATGAAGATGAGAAAGATGATAATGAAGAATAAAGCCACATCCGAATCAGATCCATTGTACGTCGCGTGAGTCGTCATACAGGAGTCCAGCAAGGGAGGGCAGGGCCAAGTGGGAGGAGAAATATTCAATGGGACAGTGGGGGGGAAAGGGGATTGGGGTGTGGACTGCACTTCGTCTGACTTCTCCTCCTCGACCAGTCCGGCTTGGGTGGCCCTACCAGAAGCATACGCTTCCGCCGGCATAGCTCTCGGGATCAACAAAGCACGCCAACCTGCCCACCACGATAAGGTGGCGTAGCGCCTAAGATAAGGGAACCAATACCAATGGTGAGAAAGCTTGTTTTGTTGGCAGATAGTCACGGGCGCTTCATGTCACCACTGATCAAAGAAGAGCTGGCAACCAGCTCCAATGACATATATGAAATGGATGCAACTATAAAACCAGGCGCAGGAGCAGTACAGGTAACTAGTGGCCTAGAAAAGAAAATCCAATTGATTGATTGATAAATGGGGTTTAACGTCTTTTATTTTTGCGACAATAGCTAATCGAGACGATGAGCGGGTGATAATGAAGATGAGAAAGATGATGATGATGAAGAATAAAGCCACATCCGAATCAGATCCATTGCACGTCGCGTGGGTCGTCATAAAGAAAATCCAAGAACTGACCGAAAACGACTTAATAACTATCCTTGCGGGGACAAATGATTTAGGAGGCGAAGATTATGAGCCTTATAACATTAGAGACGCTCTAAAGCCAATACGCCAAAATCAGCATGCCAGAGGACCACATGTAATAGTGTCCGAACTGATGCCAAGGTTTGACACAAATTCGCTTCATGAGGAAATCACGAGAATAAATGAACTATTGAACGACAATCTACGAGAGCACTTCACAAACCATGGCCTTCACCGTAATTTGAGGGGGAAAGAATGGTTGGCTCATGTAGTTGCCAATATAATCTGTGAAGTAAATAGTAGGCCTACGACCAAGAGAGACACTAGAAACATAGACTACACAGCGGCGACACGCGGAATAGCACTTCTAGATACAACCTGCAAGGCCGACCAAACTCCTTGCCTACTGCCCAGCACAGCCGCTCAGCTCTCTTCCACGCTTTTGATGCCTGCGAGACAACTCCTTGCCTACTGCCCAGCACAGCCGCTCAGCTCTCTTCCACGCTTTTGATGCCTGCGAGACAACTCCTTGCCTACTGCCCAGCACAGCCGCTCAGCTCTCATCCACGCTTTTGATGCCTGCGAGACAACTCCTTGCCTACTGCCCAGCACAGCCGCTCAGCTCTCATCCACGCTTTTGATGGCTGCGAGACAACTCCTTGCCTACTGCCCAGCACAGCCGCTCAGCTCTCATCCACGCTTTTGATGGCTGCGAGACAACTCCTTGCCTACTGCCCAGCACAGCCGCTCAGCTCTCATCCACGCTTTTGATGCCTGCGAGACAACTCCTTGCCTACTGCCCAGCACAGCCGCTCAGCTCTCATCCACGCTTTTGATGGCTGCGAGACAACTCCTTGCCTACTGCCCAGCACAGCCGCTCAGCTCTCATCCACGCTTTTGATGCCTGCGAGACAACTCCTTGCCTACTGCCCAGCACAGCCGCTCAGCTCTCATCCACGCTTTTGATGCCTGCGAGACAACTCCTTGCCTACTGCCCAGCACAGCCGCTCAGCTCTCATCCACGCTTTTGATGGCTGCGAGACAACTCCTTGCCTACTGCCCAGCACAGCCGCTCAGCTCTCATCCACGCTTTTGATGCCTGCGAGACAACTCCTTGCCTACTGCCCAGCACAGCCGCTCAGCTCTCATCTACGCTTTTGATGCCTGCGAGACAACTCCTTGCCTACTGCCCAGCACAGCCGCTCAGCTCTCTTCCACGCTTTTGATGCCTGCGAGAATGGTGGCATCGAAATTCAGCCCAGGTGACAGCGGACCGAGGGGAAGCCCAGGTCCCAGCCCAGGTGACAGCGGACCGAAGGGGAAGCCCAGGTCCCAGCTCAGGTGACAGCGGACCGAGAATGCCCAGGTCTCAGCCCAGGTGACAGCGGACCCAAGGGGAAGCCCAGGTCCCAGCCCAGGTGACAGCGGACCGAGGGGATGCCCAGGTCCCAGCCCAGGTGACAGCGGACCAAGGGAATGCCCAGGTCTCAGCCCAGGTGACAGCGGACCGAGGGGATGCCCAGGTCCCAGCCCAGGTGACAGCGGACCAAGGGAATGCCCAGGTTTTTATTTAAACTTTTATTTAAAAAAGAAGCATCTGAAACGAGCACGGCTGCACCCACAAACGAGTCCATTAAAAGGAGATATTTGACAATCGCTGAATGCATCATATACAGCATGAGACGTAATATAAAAAATGCTCAGATTATTCCCCCATTTCACTTAGGATTGGTCGCACAGCTTCAACATGAACATGGCAGTCGGCTCCTCATTGACACCCTCAATAGCTACGGTCTGTGCGCAAGCTACAACGAAATGCGTGGTTTTTTAACGAGTATGGCTGTTTTAGAAATAAAATAAAAAACAGAACGAAGTATTCGTACCTACGGGTCTTGTTCATCGAGCTGATGGGGGTAAACTTATGAAGGCGACGACAATGCCGACATTAATATTGAAACTGTTGATGCCAAAAAACGGTATCACGTAATGGCACGGGTGCTTTTTCAAGATCAAAATGCTCTAGATAAACAACATCCACTGACGAATCAAAGAATAATGAAAACCGGTGAGAAAACGTTAAATATACCCAAAGAGTCCATTCCTACAGTAATGCACTTTCCAAAACCTACTACTCGACCTGAACCTGTTAGGCAAGACGGTATATTAGATATTCTGAGTGATAAAATGAAAAATCATGAATGTTTAGATATTTCAAAAGATCTATCTTGGATATTACTTCGCACAGTTAGTCGGGGAGTATTATTTAATTCTCCCACGTCTGATATAGAAAATCAAACAATTCCGTTTTAGAAAGGTTTTTTTTACCCACGTTAGTACTGCGCCGACTACTCTCACCTCTGCATTGTACCTACCATCGATTGACGCTAAACCCGCAGATGTCTCGACGGTATACACAACACTTAAGGAAGGTCAAGTACGTGCCTTGCAATGTGGACAGGACTACAATATCCACACATTCGATCAACAGCTATATGCAATTGCGCAAAGCATTAAAATGAGTCGTCCAGACGAATTCAAGAATTCTGTTATTCGTTCGCATTCGCAGCTGGATGACAAAGGCGAGAAGAGAGTGTTGGCCTTTGCCAGCAAGACTCTAAATAACGCACAATGGCGGTACAGCACAACAGAAAGGGAGGCTTACGCGATTGTTATGGCACTTTAAAAATGGCGGGCATTCCTACTTCGCTCGAAAGTGACTGTGCTAACCGACCACAAGTCGTTGTCATTCATTATGAAGAGCAGATTAACTAGTAGCAGGATTACAAGGTGGGTCCTGCTAATACGGGAGTTTGACCTTGTTATTGAATACTGTCGGGGCTGCGAAACATCGTGGCCGACACTCTGTCACGTTATCCCGCGGACAGGCAGCTCGCGGAGTCCGATGACGTCATTGAGCCACGCACGTTCATGATCGCCTGTCTGAAGCTCCCCATGCCAGCTGACCTTCGTACCGAATTTAAACAATTCAAAGATTTGATTATTTGGGCTTAACGTCTCATATTTTTGCAACGAGGCTAATCGAGACAATGAGTGGGTGATATATGAAGATGAAAAAGGGGGCTGTTTGGAGGAAAGGGGCCAATAGGAGGGCGGGGGTGGAAAGGGGAAGGTGGAGGAAAGGGGCTTGGGGTGTGGACTGCACTTCGTCTGACTTCTCCTCCTCGACCAGTCCGGCTAGGGTGGCCCTACCAGAAGCATACGCTTCCGCCGGCATAGCTCTCGGGATCAACAAAGCACGCAAACCTGCCCACCACGATAAGGTAGCAGTCCCTGGGCAGGAACAATTCAAAGAAACGCAAGCGGAAGACCCAGCGCTTAACCCCATCATCACAAGACTACTAAACGGCGTCGCGACGGAAGACGGGCGTCTCGAACGCGTGGCTTAGCAACACCTCCTTTATGACGGCGTACTGTACAAGAATAGAAGTCGAAGAGCTAACGACTGGAAAGCCTGCATGCCGTCTACCATGGTTAAACGTCTTGTTGACCATTATCACGCTGACCTACTACATTGTGGCCCGGCAAAGTGTTACGCGGCGCTGGCCGAAGCGTTCACATGGCCTAATATGCAACGCAGTATACGCAGGCAGCTAGCCCCTTGTGACGTGTGTCAGAAGAGCAAAACGCCTAACAGACACTCGGCGGGGAATTTCAATCCTATTATTCCCGATGGTCCGTCTGATCTGGTGGCTGTTGACCTCTTCGGGCCTCTCCCTAGAGGCCAGCGGGGGGCACAATATATATTCGTTGTCCTAGACGTGTTCACGAAGTTAGTACGGCTTTACCCCATTAATAAAGCAAACACAAGGACAGTTCTACAGAAGTTGACGTCGGATTATTTCCAGTACGCGGGTAAACCACGGCGCGTACTCGCCGACGCCGGCACCCAGTTCACAGCTAACATGTGGCGCAATACATTGCACGCGGCGGGTGTCGAAGTGTTGCACTGTTCGGTTCGCTACCCTCAAGGCAACCCAAGCGAGCGGGTGATGCGGGAACTCGGCCGCAGGTTCCGGTGTCTCTGCCACGAGAAGCATTCCTCATGGGTGGGGAAAGTACAAGTTATTGAGATAGATAGATATTTGGGCTTAACGTCTCATATTTCTGCAACGAGGCTAATCGAGACAATATAAGTTATTTAAGATTGCCTGAATTCTGTGACACATGACAGCACAGGCTTTACCGCACGGGAGCTACACTTAAACGAGAGATCTCCACGTGGCGCCGAGCGCTACCTGAACTGGCCACCACGTGTAGAACTGTCAAACGCCCAGAGACTGGCCCTCGCTAATGCACGGCTATTGTCTTGAGCGGAACATAGACGACAACAACACGGCTCGGCGAACAACAATTGATTAATGGGGCCTAACGTCTCATATTTATGTAACGATGGCTAATCGAGACGATGAGCGGGTGATAATGAAGATGAGAAAGATGATAATGAAGAATAAAGCCACATCCGAATCAGATCCATTGTACGTCGCGTGAGTCGTCATATGGGAGTCCAGCAAGGGAGGGCAGGG
This sequence comes from Isoperla grammatica, assembly GCA_945910005.1. Lineage (NCBI taxonomy): Eukaryota > Metazoa > Arthropoda > Insecta > Plecoptera > Perlodidae > Isoperla > Isoperla grammatica. The sequence goes on along the minus strand of OX246742.1, from coordinate 18,076,400 downwards.
CCAAGTGGGAGGAGAAATATTCAATGGGACAGTGGGGGGAAAGGGGATTGGGGTGTGGACTGCACTTCGTCTCACTTCTCCTCTTCGACCAGTCCGGCTTGGGTGGCCCTACCAGAAGCATACGCTTCCGCCGGCATAGCTCTCGGGATCAACAAAGCACGCAAACCTGCCCACTACGATAAGGTGGCAGTCCCTGGGCAGGTCGGCGAACAACAACCCTGTCCGGTTTCACGAGGGCGACCTTGTCCTACTGAAGGCCAACCATATCTCGTCCGCTCTCACAAAGGAGATAGATAGCTAAGTTTTTCTTTCTTTATGACGGCCCATATAAAGTCATCTGTCAGACTGCGCCTAATGCTAACACATTGGAGGACGTGTCAAGCAAAGCATTAAAGGGCACACACAACGTGGCGAACCTAAAACCTTACATCGCTGCATAAAAATGCGCCACTGACTATAAACGTTCATGGTTCGGTTTAGTTAATAATTAACAATAGTGTAATTCCATTTTCTATCATATTATATATTATATCATGTCTTACGTTGTCATAATGTTTGTGTTGGGTTCAAATGGTGTAGCACTTCACCTTATTTTCTTTTTGTAGATTAGCATAGTATATTATAATAGTTTAGTGCACCGTTCAGGTTGTTACTATAATAACGATGTATGTGTCTCTCTTAGATACGAAGTAATTATGTAGGCCTACTAGTATCATACTTCGTAATATGTGTTTCTTTATAATGTTTGGTTTACACGGTGAGACATCACCATACTGATTTGGCCAATGTTCTCAGTACATTTTCCTATACTTTAAATAAACTTTCACTAAGCTTTGTTTTTTTAAAGTGGGGGGCTGTGGTGTTGTCACTGGTCATCTGACCAAGGCCGGTGGAGGGGAGGGGTAGCTTCCCTCCAACGATGCACCCCAAGACGAGGCGGCCAGTCGGGAGGTAGCCACCCTCCTACGCGGTCGTGAGTGGCGGGAAACGGTACACGTGTGTTGTTTAAACAATTAAAGCATATTTCAACTGCAACACAGTATTGTTTCTACCCCTTTTTCTTGCCTGCTACATTACAAACTCAACAAAATTCAACAATCCAAAGTAAGCATAAAATCAACTTAAGCTAACTGCTCATTTCCCTTAGCACAAAACAACACACAAACAAAACTTATAAATATCCTTCGTCAAAATATTCAGAGTCTAGTTAGCTCAACAACAAAACTTTAAGTGTTCCTAGATTCTCTAAATGACAACAATACTCCAATAGATGTGCTTTGCTTATCTGAGCATTGGCTCACTGAAAGTAATCTAAACTCAATACACATCAGTAACTACAAAAAAGTAAGCTCATTTTCCAGATCATCTTATACCCATGGTGGTGTTGCAATATTTGCTGGTGAATTGATTTAGTTAATTATTTGGGCTTAACGTCTCATATTTTTGCAACGAGGCTAATCGAGACAATGAGAAGGTGATATATGAAGATGAAATAGGGGGCTGTTTGGAGGAAAGAGGCCAATAGGAGGGCGGGGTGGAAAGGGGAAGGGGAAGGAAAGGGCATTGAGGTGTGGACTGCATTTCGTCTGACTTCTCCTCCTCGACCAGTCCGGCTAGGGTGGCCCTACCAGAAGCATACGCTTCCGCCGGCATAGCTCCAGGAATCATTAATAAAGCACGCAAACCTGCCCACCACGATAAGGTAGCAGTCCATGGGCAGGATTTGCTGGTGAAACTTGGGTTACAACACATTAAAATAAGGAGTGATATTAATGATATCTGCATTGAGAAACACATAGAAATCACAGGCATTGAAGTAAACATTGCATCGGATCACAATAAAAAAGATAAACTAATCATATTAACCCTTTATCGTTCTTTATTAGGAGACATGCACATATTCCTCCAGAGTTTGAAATATATACTTGAGAAACTATCAGGTGAACAAAAAAATAGTTTTATTAGGTGACTTTAACCTTGATTTCAATCTTGATTGATTGATTAATGGGGCTTAACGTCTCATATTTATGCAACGATGGCTAATCGAGACGATGAGCGGGTGATAATGAAGATGAGAAAGATGAGAATGAAGAATAAAGCCACATCCGATTCAATCTTAAATCTAACCACAATTTACAGCTGGAATATTTATTTACTTCTCTTAATCTAACTGTCTAACATTTCAAATTAAAGAACCAACAAGAATTGACCTTTTTCATGCAACTGAAAACAGGATTGATACTATCGCTACAAATCGTCCATTAGAATACTTTCAGACGAATGTGATCAATAATTGTCTGTCAGACCATTTTGCACAAACAATTACTTGCCGCTTACCGGAAGCAGGTAGTACTCTAAAAAATAAAACCGTAACAAAAAGAAAGTTTTCAGAAGCTAATATCCAAAAACTCAATGATAATTTACAAACACTAAACTTGGAAAAAGTCTACCAATCTGAAACTCCTGATGATAAATACAATGCATTGCAAATACATGCAGCGGGCCTCACAATTGTTACGCAGCCCTGTGTGAATCCTTCACCTGGCCCAACATGGCGCGCAGCATACGACGTATCCTGGCGCCTTGTCAGTTATGCCAGAAGAGCAAAGTAACAAACAAACGCACGCCTATCATCCCCGATAGTAAGAGCGACCTAGTGGCCGTAGACTTCTTCAGGCCACTCCCCCGACGACAACTTGGCATGCGGTTCATCTTCGTCGTGGTGGACGTATTCACGAAACTCGTGCGGCTTTTTCCAATCAAAAAAGCAAACACGGCGACTGTGTTACGCATACTAACAGATAAATATTTTCCAGACGCCAGCAAACCACCCCGTGTACTAGCGGACTGTGGAACACAATTCACGTCTAAAGGCTAGTTTACGATTGACGGGAACGGGAATGTGAAACGTGAACGTGGAAGTTGAACAACAGCAAATCCGGCTAGGCGTTTACGATTGACGGAACGTAAATGCGAGCGGAAAACGGAACCCCCAATGTTCGTCAACTCCCAACTTTCACGTCACGTTGCCGCGCGTTCCTGATTAGCGCATGCGCAAAAACACGAAATGTATGGTCGACGTCAGCTGCTATACATGTCCCACCTAACCCTAAAGTTCGATAAATTTGCTGTTTTTTTGTGCTAATTATGGATGACGCATTGTTGACTGAATTATTCAGAAATACAGAATCCTGTATGTAAAGGGCATAAGCGTCTATAGGCGAAATGATTACAAAGAAAATGCATGGAAGAGTGTGGCAGAAAGTATGAAAGCTACTGGTAAGTTCTGATTTTGAAATTATTCAGGCCTAGGGCCTATGCTTCATTTGCCGCTAGGCTATAGCCATCTTATGACGAGTATTTAGTTAGATGTAGGCCTATCGATGTTATTCACGAATTAGCGTAGGCCTAGGCCTATGTTATTTTTAATATTTGGTTGTGTTCTGGACCCTAGGACTAGACCTAGGCTAGCCTCTTCCAATGTAGGCCTACATATTATACAAAGTCCTGGGCTTAGGCCCCTGGACTGGAATGATTTGGCCTAAATCCATTTACATTCTTAGCATTTATTTATAAGCATTTATTTATTAGCCCTGTGTGTGTCTATTTTTGCAGTTGCAGAATGCAAAACCCGATGGGCCACGTGAAGAGACCGTTACACCAAACAAAGTCGGGCTTTAGAATTGGCTTCTCGGAGTGGTGCTGGGGCTATTCATGATATAAACAAGTGGGACCTGTACCACTCCATGCATTTTTTAAAAGATCATGTGAGGAGGTTGAAAGCGTAAGTAGGCCTACAAATACAAATTACTGACAAATGATTTGGAGATCAGACTAAACATACACAAGCCCCACAATTGCATGCATCTTCCCGAGTGTCGCTGATGTTGGTTCCCATAGACTAGGCCTAGCCTAACTTCACTTGCTGGGCAATTTGCCTGAGTAAAAGTTGTCTATAGTGTTTACTGGGCTATTGTACTTGTGGTGGTAATAGTTATTTTGGTATGATTTCAGAGAAACGTCCACTAATTTTAAAATCTTGACGGGTTTCAAGACTCGAGCAACAGCAGCGACTTCATTTGGCCATCCGTTTGTAGCGAGGAAGAGGTTACACTGGACACACTAGACTCGCCGGAAGCGGTGTCAAGCCCACCAGGGCCAAGTGAAGTCAACTCGGACGAATCCTTTCTCTCTCCTGTTAAAAAACGGGCTAAGAAAGAAAAAAGTGCGGTCAATGATGTCGACTTCTTTTCCCAGCTGAAAGATGGGGTGAAAGCTATACCTAGACCAACTCAGCAGCCACTGCCCCCTGCAGTTGAGGATCACCCTGACGATCTGTTTGGTAGGGCAGTGGCTGCCGAGTTGAAAGGAATGGAGAGCGAGAGGAAAAAAGTTATTAAGCGTAAGATTAATGAAATACTTTATTCATAAACGTTAATGTGTGGTTTGTAGGCAGATGCCTGCTATTAAACTTATTAATATTTGGATTGAAATATTGATTTATTAATAAAAACAAATCAGTTTATAATAGAATGAATGCATCATTCATCAATTATCATCAAAAAGCATCATTCACAATCAGTCGTAACCAGTTCCGTGACCTGACCTTTCAAAACTTTTGAGCTTTTTGTTGGGTAAATTAGATTGTACCTACACGAATCATCACGTCTTGTACCTAAACAGTTCAGGATATGTTGTGAAAGAACCATTCGAAAGTTAATATACCTGGCAATAGTACATAATTTTAGCCCATGTTTTGCAACTGATTGCGAATGACGCTTGTTCTAAATTTCTCATGAACTAGATCCATCCATGTTACCGTACTCCTCACATAGGGGCTCGACCCCTGTTGATCATTTCATTTTGCCACCTTACAGCTCCAACTGGTGAATTCAAATATGTCGCTAGTATATCTCTGTTGCGTGCTGCATCACCTCTAAAGTTGTTTGTTCCAAATCTACCGACACGTCGAATAGCACAGTTCACAGCTATTTCTTGTCTCCAGTCTCCTAAAATAACGTCTCGGTTGGGACCTTCATTATCAATCAGACGATTCGGACAGTACGCTTGACAATCATTAGCCAATTTGATATAGTTATGAAGACAATCGCCGAGAACTGCCGAAACCAATTCACTTGCCGTCAATCATAAACTAGCCTTAACTCGTGGTCCACAACGCTTAAAAACTTGGGCATCGAGGTTTCTTTTTGTTCCGTCCGACATCCGACCACACACAACAACACCAGCTGGCTGTTACCACCCCCATCGTGTTCCAGGTCGGTGACCTTGTGATTGATTATTTGGGCTTAACGTCTCATATTTTTGCAACGAGGCTAATCGAGACAATGAGTGGGTGATATATGAAGATGAAATAGGGGGCTGTTTGGAGGAAAGGGGCCAATAGGAGGGCGGGGTGGAAAGGGGCAGGGGGAGGAAAGGGGATTGGGGTGTGGACTGCACTTCGTCTGATGTGCTTCTCAAGACAAATCCCATTTCATCCGCGTTAAATAAAACCATTGCTAAATTCTTCTTGTTATACAATGGAACGTTCAAAATATCACGCGTTGTGGCACCAAACGCTTACTAACTGGAACGGTTGTCAGGAACAAAGTTAAACGGTTCCCACAATGATTAACTTGAAACGTTTCGTGTGTTCCTGAGACGGTCACCAGCCGCGGCCGATAAAACTGTTAGTGTTTTGTGTATCAACTGTTAGTGTTTTGTGTAGCAACTGTTAGTGTTTTGTGTAGCAACTGTTAGTGTTTTGTGTAGCAACTGTTAGTGTTTAGTGTATCACGGATGGACTAATTTCATTACAAACCAACGGATTAACCACGCTTCAACCTTATGTGACTATATGTACGTATGATGTTTACCATGTATGTTAGTTGCTGTCGCTTCAGTGCTAAAATGTAATGCAGTAGTTGTTAGAATATCATTTTCTCATATTTACTTACATAGCTATAGTGCGGACCCGCAATGTGTTGTGTGGACGCAAATTTTGTTTTTATGTATTCTTTTTACCATGTCAATTGCATTGTTAATTTATAGTAGATTATAGTACAGTCTCCATACTTAAACCAATGTTACTTCGTACATTACTTTAAGTGGGGGGCTGCAATGGGTCACCCCCACCCCCCATGGGGTAGGGCTCCCCTCCCCAGCGAGGCAGGTTGGTGGTGGGTTCAGGGTAGTAGATGTAAGGCCGTCGAGCCGAGAGGTTGTTCTTGTGTGTGTGAGTGTCTTAAATAAGCAGGTTCAGGGACGTGGGTGTTTTGGATTGTGCGGTTCCCCAGTTCCTGTCCCATTACAGGCTATGTCTGTGGTTTTGACATTAACACAGGAAAAAAAAAAGATTCTGAAGTAATGTTGAGTCTGGGAGAGAAGGTAGTGCTCTTGCTATGTACACTTTATGAAGGTTTACTTTACAGCATTTTCTTTGAATTTTTTTTTAGTAGTTTCCCTACGATCGATAAACTGTTAAAACACAGCTGTTTGGTTGTGGGACAATGCGAGTTAATCGCAAGCATTACCCAAAAACGTTTTTAAAAACTGACAAGAACCTGAAACATGGTGACATGGATACAGTGCAGGCAGGGGATATAAGTTTAGTGAAATAGATGGAGAGAGGAAAAAAGTCGGTGTCATTGTTAGTAGCATGCATAACTCATCACATAACACGACAGTTCATGAGATAGAAGAAAAAGAAGACATCGAAGAAGAGCAAGTAAAGAACGCTTGCGGACAAGAAGAGGGTTCATCGCCGGTGAGAGTCTTGCGTCCTAGAACCGACATCAGAATACCTGCACGTTATGATCTCAACGTAGTTGAGACCTGAAACTTATGCTGAAGCTCTGGATAGCGGCTTATAAAAGGGGCGTGCACTCTTCTTGAACAAGTTTTTCAAGTGTGTATTTTGCTGCCCCTCACTGAAGGGAGACTTCTTTGTCAAGGTAGTTTGTGCTGCACAAACGAAAACTCAAGCGCAGTACAATGTCCTGCTGGGACTGGATTGTCCGCAGGATGTAAACATATAGCTGCACTAGCGTACTGTGTAGAGCAGTGGTACTCAAACTTTTTTCCTGGAGGGCCACTTTTCCAAAAATCCAAGTAAAGCTGGGCCGCACTAATACAAGTATGCAGTAGCGTAACTAGGAATTATTTCGGGGGGGGGGGGGGGTTAACAGGGAAAAGTTAGGCGTGTAAATTAGCAAGGGATCTGGGGCAAAGCCCCAGCCGCGCCGGAGGTCTTTTCGCCGAAGGCGCAAAATTTCTTCGACTATTATAGATATTTCGTGCTTTTTCGAGTCAAAGCGTAAAACTCGAAGAATACCCATTAGTTTATATTACGTTACAGGTAACAAATACCAAGTTAAGTTTAGTTGGTTGGCGATATATCATAATTTATCACGAATACAATATTATTTTCATATAAAGCAAACAAATAGTCAGTTTAAATAGTACAATATATTAATGAAAACACAAAAGCTCTGGGCCGCAAAAATTTTCAGGAGGGCCGCATGCGGCCCGCGGGCCGCAGTTTGAGTACCGCTGGTGTAGAGCATTACTCCCTGACTGGAGAGGTATTAAAGCACCAACCATGCACAAGTACTTGGAAACTTGGCACAAGCCTACAACAGCAGGGTGTTGTTTAGAAAAGTGAAGTGCAAACGACATCCTAAATCTATCATCAGCAGCCATAGGACCTACTGAAGACAGAACTGACGAACTCGTCAACATGTTAATCAATGAGAGGTGTCCTGCTTCCATCTTACATTCAAGATCAGTGAATCCTGTTGCATATTTAGCCGACCATGACTATGGTAAAACCCCACTGGCAGTAGAAATATAAGATGCTATTAATAAAATCTCTCCAAGCGAAAGCCAGTTTTGTACGCCTTAGAATAATATTGACAATATTTAAAATTGAATATTTCGTTATGGAATTTAGAAAGCTAAAATTAAACAAACAAGTAAAATAATCAATATGGCTTAATGTATGTAGAAGAGCTAAACTTTTATTTTTAGATCTTTTGTAATATGCATTACGTTCATACTTTGTTGCTAAATAGAATATTATGCATAGATATAATTTAATCATAGGATTTTTTCAATATGTACACAAATTGCTTTCTTGTGTTTCCATAAAACACAATAGGCCATATGTTGTCAATGCTTAACTTAATAAGTTAATATATCTATAAAACATATCTAAATTATTTATATTTAATAGCAGTAAAGAAAAGATATATAATATATATATATATATATATATCACGCATCTGCGACTGGTGAAGAGAGAGGGATGGTCAGGTGTGGGCTAGCTAGGGGAGGGGGTAGAAGCGTGCGAACCTTCATGCGGCTCCCACCCAGGCTTTGTCAGCAGGCAGCTACAGTTGGACGGGCGGTCCACAGCCTTCTTCGAGAGCAGCATGCGCGCTCGACCTACAGTGGCGCACGCATACAATCCACGCAGTCTACAGGCATCTGTAGGTACCACAGTAGAACCATTAGGCCAAAAGGGTGTGCCACTCTCATTTTCTGCTGATAGCTCGGCAGTTAATGATAATGGAGTGGCTCATTCTTGTTCTCCAGGGGTGACAAACAGGTCCGTAGTAGTAGATTCAGGCCTAATATCGGCACCCCGCAATTGCATATCACGTATGGAGTTGCCGTTGTTCTATGGTTACGGGGACCGATGCCCACCCCAAGAATGTATTGGCAAACTTAAATGCCACGGGAGAGCCCATAGCCTGCCACATATGGTAGCTCAAGTCCTACCAGTAGCATTGCTTGGGGATGCCTACCGCTGGTGGAGCTTTGTAGGGGGGGGGGGGGCAACATGGGAGAAGTTTTGCACCGCGTTCCAGGAAGAGTTTGGCAATCCCGACTACATTGCTTGTTTGCAGGCTGAGCTGGACGCCAGAACCCAGCATCTAGAAGAGCCACTGTCTTTCTGAATCAGAACTATTGCTAACTATTACGACAGGCTTGGGGCACAGGTATCTGACCAGGCGAAGGTGCAGCGGGTGCTCCGCCAGATGCACCCTAAATTTTATCCGTATGTACAAGGGCACATGTTTTCATCTCTGCAGCACATGGCAGTGTTCGCCCCTGTGATACAGACTATAATCTGGCGTCAGTCGGCTTACAAGCCTCCTCCGAAACCGGCTGCTTGTATAGCAAAGGACCTGGCATTTTTATGCCCGACGTGTCAACACAGTCTGGCCCCCAGTCACAGGGATCGACGGGAAGTAATCCGGTGGGGATGACCAAACACTCTTGTTGGAAGTGTGGCTCAACCAGCCAATACAAACGAAACTGCCCTTTGCGAGCGGAAAACGAGCGAGCGCAGTTCCAGTAAGGCCACCAACACCGAACTGCGCTTATCAAGTGGTACGGGTGGTGCCAAAAGTAAGCAGGCGTCAGGCGGGCGCAAGGAATGCCGTGACATTTGGCAACATTTTTGCGATTTCCCACAAACAGATACAGGTGTTAGTTGAAAAGAAGAAAAGCGGGGAAAATGTATATGAGGATAAAAGGGGAAAAAATAACAAGGCAAGAAAATTTACACCTGATATTCGTGAACAGGTTAATGAACACGTTCGAACATTCCCTGTAGAAGAAAACCATTACAGTCGGCAAAAGTCTAAAAAAGAGTTCCTTAGCTCTGATCTAAATATAAATCGAATGTACAAAGCATTTAAAGAAAAATTTCCAGAGAGCCAAGTAACATACCGTTACTATTCGGACACATTCACAAGGACTTCTCAAATCTGCGCTTTGGACGACCAAGGTCGGACACATGCTCTACATGTAACCTTCTGAATGAGAAAACCAAAACTTCTTAACAAGAGAAACAGAAGTATAGGGCGGAGCTTGAACTTCACCAACGAAAAGCTCAAGCAGCTATGGATGGTTTAAGGCGCGATAAAATTGAGTCTCAAAAAATAACAAGTGATAGGAGCATGATATCTATTGATTTACAACAGGTTATGTTTGTACCCACCTTGACGCACAGTCAAATGTTTTATTCCCGTCAACTGTCATGTTTCAACCTTTGTGTTCACGTTGGGGATCCTGATGACTCCTACACGTGCATGTGGAATGAAACGATATCGGGAAGGGGCGGTAATGAAATCGCATCCTGCCTGTTAAAGGTGATACAAGATAATCCATTCCGGATGAAAAAATTAGTTATTTGGTCCGATAACTGCATCGGCAAAAAAAAAATCGAATGATGATATTTACATTGATATTCCTTGTTTCAAAACACGTGTTTGAGGAAATAGATCAAAAGTTCCTGGTGAGTGGTCACTCATATCTACCGTGCGACAGGGACTTCGCACTGATAGAAAAGCGTAAGCGCGTGACCAAGAGCTATGTTCCAGCTGATTTAGAAAGTTTAGTAACTTCAAGCCGACACAAAAATCCATTTAAAGTAACAACAATGAATAAAAACGACTTTAAAGACATGCAGGCAGCTGCAGATGATTTCATTAAGACAACTCAGCTGAGAATTTCCAAAATATCGTGGCTCAGCATCGTATCGTGCTCAGAGTAAATTAAGTCGGTCAACTTCGATCAAACGTCAAAGTAATGTACCTAACTGTATGCGCTTACAAAAAACCTAAACTAAAAGTCAAAATTATGATTACCTTCACCCTCGCTATTGATTTTGCTTAGACTAAAAATTAAAATCATGTATGTGATTTCAAGGTGGCACATATACCTATTTTGTTATTAAAAGTAGTGGTACATATCACTATTGAACTTTAAAGGCGATGGCACATTGAACGTTTTAAATGTTTAACAAGATGGCACATAGAACCTTATACAGAATCAAAAATCATTTTTTTTTTTCTACAAATTGTAATATGTTTAAAATGGTGACATATTGTTGGAATTGTATTGCTATTAATATCCCAATAGGTTGATCAAGTAAAAATAAATAATTGTCGTATACATAATGTTTTCTTCATTTTCCAACGTTTCCCAAAAAGGGAACTTAGACCCTTTGTACCTTATACTCTTCAAATAATAATAATAATAATAATAATAATAATAATAATAATAATAATAATAATAATAATAATAATAATAATAATAATAATAATAATAATAATAATAATAATAAAGGTCAAAAGATTTCAATTTTATGTGATAAAACTACTGATAAGAGTGGAAATTGTGTTTTTAATATTTTATTTAGGCTGTTGGAACCCACAACCTCCCAAAAAATTCTTCTGGCTGCAACTGTTGTTTTGGATGCAGCCAACGCAAACACATGTTCACAGTCAATCTTGGCAACTTTAGCCAAGGATGACATCGACCATGAAAATTGTGTCAGTTTTGTAAGTGACTCAGCTCGCTTTATTACTGCGTGTTTTAATGCGGTAATTGGGCCTCACCTTGTTCATGCCCAATGCTGGGCCCATAAAATAAACCTTGTAGGCCAGATATGGCAAAACGAACTGGATGAACTAAATACAGTTGTATCTAAAGTTAAAAGTGCGTTTTTGATCACTAGAAAGCGTAAACATCAGTACTTACAGTCTCTTCGTATCAAGTATGGAGCCAAGTCACCCAAAATACTAAGGTTTCCAATGCCTGTCCTCACTAGGTGGAACTCATGGTTCCACTCTGTCATATACATACATGAATATTTGAATGACATTATAGATTTTATGGATGCATCGAGTGCCGATAATGCAGGTGTCTGATTTTTGAAAGCCCTTACCCCAGAGGCTTTAAATGTTGCTAAGGCAAAGGCATGTTTTCTTGCTGATAACTGTCTCAAAATGATGGAACTAATTGATTACCTGGAAGGCAGCGAGTACCCTGCAGCCTACACATTGTACTCAAAACTGGAAGATCTAGGCAGCAAGCTGGTGTTCTACAAAGGGGAGTGTTATAGTGAAGAGCTCTCTGAAATCTTGGGAAGACTTTCAACACTGAAGCGGGGCGAGGTCGAGCACTTATTGAAGGTTGTAGCCACGCACAGCAACAACAAATTAAACAGTTTAATGTCCGCAGATCCTTCAAAGAATTAGTTGAAGGCCATTGACAAGCAATTCAATCCTAGGAACATAGTTCGAAGCAACACTGATGTAAAAGAGATTCAACCGCACTTGACTAACTTGCCAAGATCATCAGACTTAAAACCTAGTGCTGAAGAGGTTCTTGAAGGTTATGTAGTGTTAAAGAAGATTGTCTTGGAAGAGTTGGCTAAACCAGACACTAAGCACGTAAACATGTGTGAACTTCTTTGTTCGATGAAGCTGGAATTCAATACATTTGCTCATTTTTCACTCTCCACTTTGTGGTTTACTGCACCTTATATTGACGCAGAAATATCTTTCTCAAGGTATTCTTTAGTAGTCAGTGATAGGCGCCGGAGCTTGAAACCGGAGAATACCGAAATCCTGACAATGGTGGTCTTCCATTGAGAGTAAGCAGATCTAGGCCCTAGGTTCTTGCAAAGCTCTTTAAGGACAAGCTTAGCATGATTCTAGTGGGCCACCTATATTATACCAGTAGGCCTCTTTAATAATTTCTGGATGTAGGATCTTGACTACTCTGGCAAAAAACAAGCTCTAATGCCTAGTTAAATTATTTTGTTAATGTAGCAAGGTAGCCTAACCACTGTGAATCAACAACTTCCACTTAGCTTACGCTTGAAAAGGCCTACTAACTTTAGTTCCTACTGTAGTAAGCTAAATGGTTTTCATATTTTAATATAAGTAGGCTCTATATAATGTGAAATATTGTTATTTAACTATATAAAACCTCTATTTGTAAGGCTCTAACCTATGTGCTACCATTCAATTAATAAAATATATTTTACAGTATGTGCACCCAGATTCAGAATTTTCCAAAAACCTGAAACCCTTGTTTCTGATAAACCGCTAAAAAGCGATATTCTTAATTTATAAAACAACCGAAACCCGAAATGCTTATCGTTAAAAACGAAATTTAAGAAATCAAAACCATTTAATTCTGGCTCTAGCTATAGGCAATGCTCCTTCTACCCCCCACTATTCCTTTTCTAAGGTATGTGCAGGTTCATATCAGCCAATGGCGTGGCATACGCCTCCGAAGTAGACTGTGGTACGCTCTAACGGGAAAAACGTGGCCTTTTGAGTGTGTAATTCCGAGGCTCACGTGCATCAAGATGGCTGGTTTACAGATGAATAAATAAATAAAAATAAAAATAAATTCACATTTAGAGTCTACCTACTCAGTAACTAAACTGATTTGCAGTGGGGGACTTTAATTTAAAGTGACTAAACCAACCCTGTAGGCTTCGAACACCATCGACGAGTGAGCGATAACCAATCAAAGATCGATAATTCAAATACGAAACACATGAATCAGTGATTGGACAGTGCGAACACCTGCGGACAGATGCCAGAATCAACAAGGCCGATTCAGAACAACTTTGAATTTATTGAGTGCTTCGTTGCTAGGACGGCTCCAAAGTCACCGTTTACTTATTCCTAAGCCAAGAAGACATGGAATTGAATCCACATTAGAAGTTAAAAAACTTCTGCCTGTAGCGGCATTTGAACCCGCGACCTTCTGCATTGGAAGCAGGGATGCTAACCACTGGACTAACGAGCCACCTCTAGTGCCAAAACTAGTCTTGTGTCGTAGGATGATCAAGACATGCAAAAGCCCGCCCATTTCAATAGTTTAGTCTAGCAAGCGGTGCAGCGCGCCCAGTGAGCGCAGCCGTCGCCAGAGGACGCGGACTGAACCTGCAAGCTGTGCACACGTCCCGCCAGATCAGATCTTTAGTTAGCATATTGTATTGTCTTGTATCTAAGATTTACCAATAAACACGATATAAAGCAACTGGCGTCGAGGATTTAACCGACCATATGTCAGCTGACAACGTGCCCTCGTCGGGAGGGAGTTATGGAAAACTGGAAGAATACCAGGTAGGCATAGGCCTAGTCAATGGCTCGTCATGGACCCCATATCGAGAACGGCTTCAATTTTACTTCGAAGCCAACAATGTGCCCGCCGAAAGATGGAAGGCGATCTTTTTATCCACATGTGGGGCACATACATATCATGTGGCGCGGTCACTGGCTCGACCCGCCACGTTGCCGGACCTCACCTACGATCACGTGATGGGCAATCTAGATCCACACTTCACACCGGCACCGGCTAATCGGCTGGGTAAAGGCTTTAGGCCTAGCCATAGGTATAACTTGTCTAGGGCCTAGGCCTACAGATTGTACATATTTTCAGATCCACTTTATGCTACAAGATTATACAATGAGCAGTGGACTGGGCTCAGCAACCCAGAGCTTCTTGCAGATGATGTAGACGAAGATGTGGATTGTGATTGATTGATTAATGGGGCTTAACGTCTCATATTTATGCAACGATGGCTAATCGAGACGATGAGCGGGTGATAATGAAGATGAGAAAGATGATAATGAAGAATAAAGCCACATCCGAATCAGATCCATTGTACGTCACGTGAGTCGTCATACGGGAGTCCAGCAAGGGAGGGCAGGGCCAAGTGGGAGGAGAAATATTCAATGGGACAGTGGGGGGAAAGGGGATTGGGGTGTGGACTGCACTTCGTCTGACTTCTCCTCCTCGACCAGTCCGGCTTGGGTGGCCCTACCAGAAGCATACGCTTCCGCCGGCATAGCTCTCGGGATCAACAAAGCACGCAAACCTGCCCACCACGATAAGGTGGCAGTCCCTGTGCAGGATGTGGATTGTGATCCCAGTAAAAGCAACGATGGGTTTGAACCCAACGATAGTACTGATAACACATGTAAGGCTATAAATCACCTTTGTTTCAAAATTTGGTTTTCATTCTTAAAGATCTTTCTTGCCATAATGTGATAATGTGTCAAGCCAAGATGGCGCCCGGTAAAGACACGCGTATTTCTCGCTCCGTGCAAAAATCAAGTTTTCTAATAGTCATACTCGGAATTTTAATACTGGCGGTAGGCACGTTCAAGTTATTTGCGAAAAGTGACCAGTGCAAAAGTTTTAATTTCAACAGCTCGTTAAATCATTGTTCTAATAGGTGTTTTAATTTCTCTGCTTACGCCTCCGCCGGCTTCGTGTCTTCCGCGGCAGCCAAGTGCAAAAGACAACAACCCCCCTCGACCGTAAACAGACCCGGTCGGCGGGATTCTTCGTCAGTTACACAGAGTACATTTAGGCATCGTTCGTACCAAAGCTGTGGCTAGATCGTACGTCTGGTGGCCCAACATCGATGCTGAGATCGAGAATTTCGTAAGTTCGTGTGATGAATGCTCACTTTACAGATCTCAGCCATCACGTGCTCCTGTGATACCTTGGACACCCACAAACAAACCATGGTCACGTTTCCATGCTGATTTTGCGGGACCATTTCATAGTCATACGTTCTTGATCGTTATCGATTCCCATAGCAAGTGGATGGAGGTGTTAGACGGATGGATCCATGTCATCTGCAACAGTCTTTCATTGCTTACGCACCATGTTTAGTACGCATGGTATCTCGGACGAGTTGGTCACGGACAATGGCCCTTGCTTCAGGTCGGAGGAATTTGCGACTTGTCTTAAAGAAAATCAACTCGTCCACATTCGCTCTGCTCCCTATGAGCCAGCAAGCAACGGTCAGGCTGAACGTACCGTCCAAACAATCAAGAATTTGCTCAAGAGAGTCAGGGAAGACGAGTGGGAAGTAGAATTACCAAGAATTCTACTTAGTTTAAGTACCACACCCAATGCCAGTGGGTACTCGCCATCGGAGTTACTAATGGGACGCAAACTTGCCACCGTGTAGGACGGATTACACCCTGCAAATGTGAAATCTTTTCGTGAAACTCAAGCTGTTCGCAATTCGCTGGACACATCCACGACTAGGATGTTGAACGAGGGTGACTCAGTGCTCTATCGCATTTACAATTCTTCTCAGCAGTGGGCTGCTGGTGTGATCCTGACAGTAGAAGGCCCTAGAAATTTCACGGTCCTTACGAGTGAAGGGGCAACCGAACGACGCCATCTCGATCAGTTGCGTCGCCGAGTTTCCTACACTCGCACACCCACACCAGTTCCTGATATCGTTATTCCCACTGTACCTGATTCTAACACTAACGCTGATGTTTATCTGCCCGAGGTTTCTACTGAAACTAATGGATCGGCAAGCGCAGAGTCTCCAGATGTGACAACCATGGATCTTCCCAGTGCTGACCCAGACCGGACACCACAGACTCGGTATCGCAAAGTCCTTCCGGTGGCCAGGAGTGAAAACCCAGTTACAGTAAGAAGACCCGCAAGACAGGTTACAGCACCTTCTTATCTGAAGGATTTTGTGTCGTAAGTAATCATTATCATGTAACCCTGCATATTGTATCAGTCCTTCAGACAAGGGTTATTCTACATATTAGCCCTTCAGGCACATTTTGCACTCTGTATCTGATTTTTAGCCCTTCAGGCATATATTTGTATTGTATCTCTTCATCAAGAGGCGGAGGGTTGTTGTGTATTACCCAACACTTTGAATGGCGCGCCCAGCGCCACCTCGAACCAAGTAGGACCACATAGGCCTAGGCCTAGTGACCCCAGCTTGTGCCAAGCGTCGTGCAGAGCTACCTGCTAACGATAGGCCTGGGCCTAGTGGTTTACAAAATAGACGTGAGCCTAGTGCTAAGAACATTGCTCCCACGGTTCGCCGTGCGGGTGCAGGCCAAGCTTCGAAGCACCCAGCATTTACAGCCTGGGTGCAAGTCATGTGTGACAGAAGAATTAGGTTCAGCGATACATTACTTTCGTTCTCTTTTTGATGAGGAACTGTTGATGCATATTAATGTGCAATCAAATCAATATGCCATTGAAACGAATCCCAACAAACCACTGTGTTTGACCGAAGGGGAACTAGAACAATTTAAAGGAACAGTCCTATACATGTCACTCTTTGACTTACACCGAACGCGTCATTACTGGGCAGCAAAATCCCGCCTACCGCATGTTGCAGATATAATGAATCGTGATAGGTGGGAGGCAATAAAAAAGAGCTTACACTTCAATGACAATGCACAAAAGCCACTTCCGAATGATCCTGAACGTGACCGTCTTTTCAAAGTGCGGCCACTAGTAGACATGTTACTACAAAAATTCCAAGCTATCCTTCACAGCGAACAAATGCTGTGTGTAGATGAGCAAATTGTACCGGTCAAAGGAAAATCATCGATGAAGCAGTATAATCCGGCCAAGCCTCACAAATAGGGGTATAAAATTTTTGTTTTATGTGACGTCAATGGACTAGCTCACAATTTTGACATATACACAGGTAAAATTACACCTGACGGTACGCACCGTGACTTAGGGGCTAGTAGCAATGTTGTGTTACAGCTTGCGAGTGTCATTCCAAATAATTTAAATTATTTGTTATACTTTGACAATTGGTTTTCTTCGCCACTTCTAATGACAGAATTACACAAACGAGGAATCGGCTGACTAGGAACTGTCCGTATTAACAGGTTCCCAGGTTGTTTATTCTCACCAGATACAGAAATGAAAAAGGGTGGTAGATGCACATATGAATTGAGATGGAAAGCTGTGTGGAAGGGGTAAACCTTAGAACTATTCGCTGGTTCGATAATAAGGCAGTTACAATTGCTTCTTCCTTTGCAAGTGCAAAGGCTGTCGGCATTGTAAGCCGTTGGGACAACAAGAACAAAATTCATGTTGATGTTCCAAAGCCCAATGCAATTGACATTTACAACAAATTCATGGGCGGTGAAGACCTTTTAGATGGTCAAGTCTCGTACTACAGAATAGGATTACGATCGCGGAAATATTCTATGCGATTTTTCTTTCACTTTCTCGATATGACAGTCGTTAACTCGTGGTTATTATACCGCAGAGACAGTAAGGAGTCAGATGTACCGAACAAATTAATTCAAGACCAGTACAGTTTTAAATTAGAACTCGCTGATGCTCTATGCAAAGTTGACAAGGACGTCACACAGAGAAAACGTGGTAGGCCTAGCCTAGTTGTGGCGGAGCACAACCATAAAAGAAAAGAGGACCAGCTGCGCCAATTCCAAAAGCCAATTCTAGGAGAGACAAGATTGGACACTGGCCGTCTGTTACGAAGGTTCGCCAGCGATGTCGCTACCAGTCATGTGACAAAAAACTGTGTTCCTTTGCACCAAGTGATTGATGGATTAATGGGGTTTAACGTCTCATATTTATGCAACGATGGCTAATCGAGACGATGAGCGGGTGATAATGAAGATGAGAAAGATGATAATGAAGAATAAAGCCACATCCGAATCAGATCCATTGTACGTTGCGTGAGTCGTCATACGGGAGTCCAGCAAGGGAGGGCAGGGCCAAGTGGGAGGAGAAATATTCAATGGGACAGTGGGGGGGAAAGGGGATTGGGGTGTGGACTGCACTTCGTCTGACTTCTCCTCTTCGACCAGTCCGGCTTGGGTGGCCCTACCAGAAGCATACGCTTCCGCCGGCATAGCTCTCGGGATCATCAAAGCACACAAACCTGCCCACCACGATAAGGTCGCAGTCCCTGGGCAGGAATTTGCACTACACAAAGTAGAAAGTTTTACCAGTAATGTATACAAAATATAGGTAGCCTACCATATCTAACTCATAAACAGTTGATTGATTGATTAATGGGGGCTTAACGTCTCATATTTATGCAACGATGGCTAATCGAGACGATGAGCGGGTGATAATGAAGATGAGAAAGATGATAATGAAGAATAAAGCCACATCCGAATCAGATCCATTGTACGTCGCGTGAGTCGTCATACGGGAGTCCAGCAAGGGAGGGCAGGGCCAAGTGGGAGGAGAAATATTCAATGGGACAGATGGGGGGGGGGGGGGGGAGGGGATTGGGGTGTGGACTGCACTTCGTCTGACTTCTCTTCCTCGACCAGTCCGGCTTGGGTGGCCCTACCAGAAGCATACGCTTCCGCCGGCATAGCTCTCGGGATCAACAAAGCACGCAAACCTGCCCACCACGATAAGGTGGCAGTCCCTGGGCAGGATAAACAGTTGATGTATAGGATTTCAACTATAATATCCCTAGGCCCTACCTGATAGTTTTCTGGTATTTTTGTCCTGTTCAGGGTGTAGTGTCACAATATTATTACATTTTGTGGTTAGGACTAAACACAATAAACCTTTAAATTCATTGAGCTAAATTGTAAATGATAATTTGTTACAGACAACATCGGTGTCTGCAACCGTTTACGATACTCAATGTGAAGTAATGGCCTTCCCATCAACAAGACCTTCATGCCGAGATGTTGCAGTCCAAGTGGATACAAGTTCCTTTATTTCAGAAGTGGAGGTTCAAACCAACCCAAGTGACTTAAGTACCAGTGTTGATACAGCTACACAGGTTAAAAGTGGAGACATTATTGTCCTGTTTACATCTATCATCGACTCCGAACCAAAACTGAAAACTACAACTGGACTCCCTTCTTTTGAAGTTCTGGACCATCTGAGCTGTTTCGTTGCAGTGGGCATAAAAAGGTGCCATGCAGTAACTTTATCAAGTAGGGAAAGTGTAATCCTAACTCTTATGAAATTAAAATTAAATATTACCTTTTTGTTGCTGGGCATATTATTCAGGGTGAGTGTCAACACATGTAAAACTCTGTCTGCTTTAGCTTTTGGGTTAAAGCGATGCATTCCGTGGCCCTCTAAAGAGGAAGTGTCCTTTACCTCAGAAGTGGAGGTTCAAACCAACCCAAGTGACTTAAGTACCAGTGTTGATACAGCTACACAGGTTAAACGCCATTCCAACTGCTACACGGATATGTTCCCCGTTTCAATGACGGAGCCCTACGAATGGTGACATCAACTGGAAGAGACAAATGAAGCAATCCCACTATCCTCAAACAAGAAACACGAGAAAGGATTGTGACCAAGCAAGCAGAGAGTAAGGAAAGAGTTGATAGTAAAAGAATCAAGGGTCCCAGCTATGACGCGGGAGAAGTAGTGTTTATGCGGAGAGCGGCGGTTCAGACGGGAAACCCCACAGTCCCAACCTAAATACAAAAGTATTTATTCTCCAAGTAATGGTGCTTCGTTTTTTGTGATGGTTGAGTTTTTGTGCCAAGAAAAAAAAAGGGGAGTAGACCTACCAGTAAAGGTTATACCGAAGAGTAACACGGTACAGTGCATGATATGAAATAATCGATTATAAGATTGGCGTTACTATAGAAAATGTTGTCGAGTATACAGTGCTCTTCCATGGCTCGTTGGTCCAGTGGGTGGCTCGTTGGTCCAGTGGTTAGCATTCCTGCTTCCAATGCAGAAGGTCCCGGGTTCAAATCCCGCTTCAGGCAGAAGTTTTTTAACTTCTAATGTGGATTCAATTCCATTACTTCTTGGCTTAGGAATAAGTAAACGGTGACTTTGGAGCCGTCCCAGCAACGAAGCACTCAATAAATTCAAAGTTTTGCTGAATCGGCCTTGTTGATTCTGGCATTTGTCCGCAGGTGTTTGCACTGTCCAATCACTGATTCATATGTTTCGTATTTGAAATGTCGATCTTTGATTGGTTATCGCTCACTCGTCGATGGTCTTCGAAGCCTACAGGGTTGATTTAGTCGCTTTAAATTAAAGTCCCCCACTGCAAATCAGTTTAATTACTGAGTGGGTAGACTCTTAATGTGAATTTTTTTTTTTTAATTTATTTATCGTCTGCTGTAACTTTCAAAGTTCCCGGGTGACCGCTAGATGGCAGCATCGTATTTAAATGCACCTCTAATGTGACAGCAGACGCCTTGTTTTGTTTGCCATCATTTATTAACATTTAAAAGGCATTAAAAAGGCATTGTTATAGATGAAAAAGCCAACCAAAATAATATACTAGCTAAGGTAAGTGTACATTTTGATACTGTTACTTTGGATTATAAGTGAATATTAATTTATGCCTGAAAACGGGGTAAAATTTCGATGTGCCAGATATGGCACATCATGCATTGGTGTACGATTTGCGTGCACGCCCCCTTCCTATGCATGGGGATATTTAAATGACACTACTTTGGCTCTAATAGTTGTTATATTGTATTAACAAAATATGTAACACGTGCAGGACATTATAGTTCTTTCATTTCCGTATTGACTGCCAAGTTGCTTGCCTGATGCCGATGAAACTTTCAACCCAGAAGCTGGCGATGTACCTGATGAGAGCGATGATGAAGATGACCCGGAAAGCATTCCTTCCACATCCTAAGACCTGCACAACCTGCAAGGCCTTCACAATCTACAAGGCCTTCAACAAGTAGCAAAGGTCCTCCCAAGTATCGGGATGTTGTATGGAAGAGAGGCAATAGGGCGCCGCCTGACTTCCATTTTTTGGGGAGTGAAATGCTTCCTAACACATTCGGCGAACTAAAAGAACCTTATGATTTTTTTAACTTCTTTTTCACAGACCAACTGATCGAAAAGATAGTTGAAGAATCTGTACGATATAGTGTACTTCCTGTGTATTTCCTGGGGAATTATTAAAACTTCTGGTGTTGAGGTAATGATGGACTGAGCTAACGAGTTGCACATGTCACTCTACCTTCTCCTTTACATTGGCGACGAGGAAAATGCTGTTTTATTGCGTTAATAGTTTTGAGCTGGTAGGAGAACGCTAGTGAAGAGTTGCTGCATATTTTGATGTATAATTCGTTGCGTGTAAGTCATTATGACTGATGATAAAGGCTTTCCGAATTTCGATGTTGCCGGTGATGAAGCCACGCTCGCGTTGAGGTGGGAAAGTTGGCTGCGCGCCTTAAATTATAAGTTGTTGGGACATAATATTACAAATGTTGCAAGGAAAAAGGCGCTGTTGTTGCATCACGATGGGTTTGAGTTGCAGGATCTATGGGAAACACTGAAAGCCCAGGCTGTTTCAGTCGAGGATCCAGGGCCGGACGAGTTCGAGCTGTGTCTGACTGAATTTAACAGGTATTTCTTACCAAAACGTAAGGTGCACTTTAAAGGCCCATTCACGCTAAAACTTGAACTTAAACTTATAAGGTTTGGCTATGGATATTGTATGTTACTGTTCATGCTTCCGACTTAACCGTAACAGTTAACTTAACCGCTAACTCAAACTTTAGAAAGTTTGCAAACTCCAAACTTTTCCGTAAGTACGAACCAATCAGAGAGCAGACTCCCTACGTTAGGCGCGGCAATTTTGGCGGCAAGGTTGTTTTTACCTTTTAGTCAGGATGGATGCCAAAACGGACGAGAAGTTATTGAACGAGTTCATGGTAAGGCCGGCGCTGTATGATAACCAGCAGCCTGGTTTAAAAGACAAAAAACTAAAAGAAAATTTGTGGGCAGCGATTGCCATCGCAATGGGATCCACCGGTAAGTAACCAAAGCAATTTATCGATATTTATAGGTTATGGTTCCACCACAACAATCTAAAACTGGTAGACAAGCCACAGGTTGTCATCAACATAACACATCAACATAGCCCTACATGGAAACAATAGGAGCTAGAACTCCCAACAGCTAGGCCAACTAGGCTAGGCCTAGGTTTTTGATTATTTGGGCTTAACGTCTCATATTTTTGCAACGAGGCTAATCGAGACAATGAGTGGGTGATATATGAAGATGAAATAGGGGGCTTTTTAGAGGAAAGGGGACAATAGGAGGGCGGGGTGGAAAGGGGAAGGGGGATGAAAGGGGATTGGGGTGTTGACTGCATTTCGTCTGACTCCTCCTCGTCGACCAGTCCGGCTAGGGTGGCCCTACCAGAAGCATACGCTTCCGCCGGCATAGCTCCAGGAATCATCAAAGCGCACAAACCTGCCCACCACGATAAGGTAGCAGTCCCTGGGCAGGGGCTAGGCCTAGGTACCTAGAAAGCTAGCCGAGTTATGGTGCTCGTAGCCCTAGGTTCAGGCCTTGTTAGGCTGCCTACATTGCCTAGCCTAGGCCTAGGGCAGGGTAGGCTATGTCTTACCAGGTATCTTTGGCCTAGCCTAGGCTATGCCAGTTATTAGTTTCCGTTTAATTTTGATAGGCCTAGCCTTGGTCATACGCTAAAAAAGGTAGGCGTAGGCCTACCGCATACTAGCTACACATGTACTTTTTTTCTAGCGAACTTGTGCGTGACCCGTATACGCCAACTCAGGGAACGATACAACAAGGAAAAGAGGGAATATGCTAAGTTGTCAGGTAGTGGTGCTGGCCAAACCTCCCAACCGGACTGGGCTCTATTCAAATATTGCCAATTTCTAGACGAGCATATTAAACCACGCAGAACGATTGAGAATTTTGTGCAAGAGGAGAGTGAATGTGGCGTGGAAGTTGAAGAAATCGGGAGTGACTCGGCTATTTACTAAGTATTGTTTCATCCTGCTTCCTAGTATGAGCAAAATGGTCATGTTGAGCACATTTTAAATTTGCGAGCAATTATCATGTAGGTTGCAAACAGATAGAACTAAATATGACTGCGTGAAACAGAGGATGCCAACAGTTTACCTGGGTGGAGTGATGAATACAAATAGCTAACAAACCAAATTTGGGCTTACCATCAAGGCTTCCATCACTCCACTCAGATAAGCTGTCAGCATCCTATCTCTCTCGCGCAATCACATAATCTAAGGGTCAAATGCATGGTCGTTTCGCACTGATGGGAACGGTAACGAACTTTCCGTTACCGGGCCCGGTAACGGGAAGCTCTTATTGTGCATCGTATCGTAATTAAACATGAAATCGAACTTCATTCCCGTTATCGTTATAGTTATCGTCACCGGGCTATTGTGCAGTTAAAACTTAAAACATTCAATTCATTTGGCATAACTAAAACAAGAAAATTACGTCTTGTTGCAGCTGGATCGAGGTTGATAATGAATTGGTCACCATCTCTGGATCACCCGTCACTGGATCACCCCTAGCTTCCGATACGTCAGATTCCACCTCTCAATTCAGTTTTTCCCAAGGCTCCTCATTTTCCATTGTGTCACCAGTTTCCGGTACATCTCACTCATTAATACAACCCCCTAACATGTTCTCTTCCTCCCAGAGCTCATTTAAACTTTGTGCATCATCATCCCAATTTCGTCCCTCTGCATCGTCATCACCCCAGTTTCGTGCCTCTGCCTCATCATCACCCCAGTTTCGTCCCTCTGCATCGTCATCACCCCAGTTTCGTGCCTCTGCCTCATCATCATCCCAGTTTCGTCCCTCTGCATCGTTATCACCCCAGTTTCGTGCCTCTGCCTCATCATCACCCCAGTTTCGTCCCTCTGCATCGTCATCACCCCAATTCACACAATCCAGTACATTGTCGCCCCAGTCCCAGCTATCCTCATCATCCCAGTCACAAATTCCAACATCGTCATCGAAACTTAAAGCTGTCATGCAAAAGGGCAGTGGTAGGCGGGGTGCATCAACTAAGAGTGTGGACGACCCTGTTGCCATACAGATGACGAATCACTGATTGGCATTCTAAAATTGATGAGATATCCAACAGAGGGTACTCAGACAAGGGTCTCAAGAAAAAAAATTAACGTGCAACCTGGCAAAAGCGTCACTGGTGCAGATTTTGAACAATCTGAGGAGGAAGATGATCCGACCACTGCAGAGGAGATGCCTTTACCTGAAAGTGACGTAGAACAGGACGTTGCCCAAAATAGCTCAGTGGATGTGGACAGAGACAGCAACCATGATAGTGAATACTCCTACAGAACTTCATTTACGGGTATTACGAAGTTTAATGAATACCAGGTCAAGAAGGATGATTGGCTACTGGTCGACTTAACAAGTGAAGAAAAATGCCCAAAAATACAAAAAAAAAAAATATTTTGTAGGTTAAGTTGATAAATGTTTGACTGATGACCTTTTTGCAAGTTTTGTTATCTACAATGAAACCAAAATCCACAATGAGGCAGTATTTCGCTGGCCTGTTAAACGTGACTGCTGCAAATTTTCCAAAGACCAGGTCATTGGTTGCATTGAGCCTCCAACATGCTTGCGAAGGGGGCTACTCAAGTTCAATGTGGATTTGAAAGAATGGCCCTAGAAGAACCAATGTAAAATAATAATCTCGGAACTTGTCTCTATTATGGTTAGATAAGGTGTAATAGACTAAAAAATTTATTTTTAGGGTCTATAACATTTACTCATTTAGGTATTTTGAATTAATATTTTTAAAAATATAATCCGTGTTCCTATTGACCCCAGACCAGTGTTGAGAGGAACAAACAGCATATTTATGTGGCTGTTCCTATTGACCCCACATGGGGGTGAATAGGAACAACCAATATAAAAATAAAATAAGGGTATTATTATTCATTAATTCTGCTGACAGATATAAATTTATATTAAAGAAACCAGGTAGCAATAATTATAAAAATATGTCATTGACTAAACCATGATACATGTTTAAATAGCAACATATTTACTTCAGAACCTGTTTCTATTCACCCCGGATCACGGTACCCAAGACTAAACCAGCTGCAAAGGAAAAAAGAAGCCATCGACGAAACAAAAGACGACTCTTGTCATTGGGCCTACATTGCCAACATTACCTTATGAAGATGTAGAATGCATCATATGCGGGGAATCGTTCACGGAGGACCTTATCCAGTGTGCAATGTGTCAAGATTGGGCTCATGAGGCCTGTACTAGCCATGAGGGTCTTGGTCTGTACACATGTGATGTTTGTGTTGCCAAGAAACGTATAAACAGGGCTTTATTTTAGTGTCCGGGCATACCTTCCATTCTTGTTTACAATGGTTTATTTTCTCACTTTATTAATAACAATTAAACGTGCAACAATGCATTTAACATGAACACCTATGTTTTTTTTTATTCTAGCTATATGTCACCACAAATCATTCCATTGTATACTCTTTTCCCCCACCCAGAACTTAAAGCTTAAGCCTACAAAAGGCTTAAGGGTCCGGAGCTACCATACTCTCCCCTATTAGGTTGTTTTAGTAATGGCCACCCTAGTAATGGGCATGACCATATCTGAAGTGGCCATTTGTAGATTGATGGTGACCACTACTGAAATTTGTGTAAGGATCAACTAAACATTATCATATCAAGTAATCAAATTATGTAACTTTTCCTGTGTCAAGCTGTATGATAGATAATAGTCTATTGTAACCATTACTGCCATGACCACCCTAGCACACCACCAATATGTACTTCTGTAACCCGGCCAACCTTCCAAACTGAAGTAACAATACCAGTCACACACAGTTACTGTGTTATTTACAGGCAATGGATGACATTTTGGGGAACCGCTCAGACATGAAGCCTAGTTTAACAGCAACCAGCTCAGGTACTTTTACAGCAGGACGAGCCAGTCCTTCGCCTTCAGAGAGTGGTAAGCATACATTTGTAGGGATATTGAATGTACGTAAAGGGAACATTGCTGTCCAAGCTTTCCTTGTTCATTATGTAGTTTGGTACAGGTATTTTTTCTTTCTCGTTGTACATTTGCTATACATACTTAAAGGTTCTTGGTTATGAATGCAGGATGATGTGATAATTTAATTTCATGAGGAACAAATTTTACATTTTGAAGTAACCAAAGGGTCTACTGCCATTGCCGTGTTATATTTAGTTTAGTGTACTTACAGATCTAGTAAGACAATAAATATTGTTACATAAAACTCAGTGTATTATCTTATTTACAACACAAAAGAAGAGGCCTATGAAGTAAATTTAACAAAACTCTCTTTTTCAGAACCAGTGAGTTGTGGCGGAGGAGGAGGCAAGGCACCAAACAAAACAGAACAAAAAATGTCCCAAGTTATTGACGTGCTTGCGCAGATGAGGGCTGACAGAGCCACCCCCCACAAGGAGAAAATAGAGGCAAAAACAAAGTTATAAGCTTACTTGAGAAGCTTGTTAACTCGACCCCTTAGTTACACTTCATCGTGTCAATACGTAATATGTATTTAACTTGCATTATTATTTGTAATACCTACTGTTATAGTTATTGTTTATCATTTTCCTGTCTGAATATAGACCTATCCATTACTGTTATGAAGATATAACAGTTTTATTACATACTACAGATGTTCAGGGTTCTCATTGCTAATTGGCATAATTGCAATTAATATTTTTTGTTACTTCATACTTTTGTTGTTATTCTTTACAATGTTCCTGGTCTTAATATAGACCTATCCATTACTGTTATGGAGATATAACAGTTTTGCACCTGACAGAAGTCCCTGCGTCTAAACTTGAACTTTTATTCTTTCCAGGCTAGAGTAATATGATCGAAATGACAACTTTGGTTACACAGAACCAAAAGAAATTTTAAAGATGAAGCTACCACCCATGGAATCATATAAGGACATCAACAGCAAAAGACATGTTCCCAGAATGAATCTTTAAGTATGTCAAACTGTATTTAATAACAAAGGATAAAACAATGATTGAGGAGTCGGCGGTTCAAATGTACAATGAAAGTGTTAAAAGATACCTTCGGTCCTCACGCATCCCTCAAGATGGTCTTTGCTACCTCCATGCCAGGGTCTGGGCAGAGATGTCCATAATGTAAATTACAATGCACACATGTGCTTAGACCGTGATGGCATTGTAAAAGAGGCACAGTATGAATACCCAGTGGGGTCTAGGCCTAGTGCTCACTGCAAGCATGTTGTTACCGTTATGTTGGGAATTATTGACTTCTCCGAAAAGGGTGCAGTGAAAACAGAGGCAACATGTACCGAAAAACTCCAAACGTTTCACTGCCCCAAACAGAAATACAAAGGTTCGCCAATTAAAAGCAACATGTTGCCAATGAAAAAACACAAACTCAACCTAAAACCGACCATAAACAAGACCCAGAATACTGAATCAGAAGAAAGTACGCCAAAAACAGATATGCGACCTGCAAAATTTGTCAACAATACTGGATATCAAAGTTACTTCAACAATGCCAATATTAATTATGAATGTTCTTCATCATTACGAGCCAGCCAGCCCCACTGTTCCATGCCATTTCTTTAACTCATTCAGCCAGGAAACCCATATGCAATAGAACAGGACCATCAATACTTACAACTCTCTACATCAGATACGATCCTCAAATACCTCAATGTTAGTAGTATTGATGAAGCTACCATCAACATGATCAATTCTGCAACCCAGTCACAATCTAACAGTAACGAGTGGCATGACCAAAGGAGCCACCATATTACTGCCTCAAGAATGGGTAGCATCTGCAAGTCGACGGAAAGACGTGATATGAAAAAACTTGCTCCGTCTATTGTGAACCCTAAAAGTTTTCATTTACGTGCAACAACTCACGGCATCCAGTATGAAAGCCATGCTCTCTCCTTGTACGAGACAATCACCGGGAGGAAAGTCACTAAGTCGGGCCATGTTATACATCCTGGTAAACCTCACTTGGCTGCGTCCCCTGATGGCGTCTGCAACGATCGAGTGATAGAAGTGAAGTGCCCGTTCAGTGCAAAAAATAAGTCTGTTGCTGCGTTAAATGTGCCATATTTATTTAATACTAAAAATGGCAGATTATCTTTTTTAAAAAACAAACATACTATTACCAGGTTATGGGACAACTTTATGTTACTGGAAAGGAGGTATGTGATTATGTAGTGTTACCCTTATTGATCTCGAAATAATATCCATAAAAACTGATCATGAATTTATTGATAACATGGTTAACAAGTTGGACTCTTTTAACCAGAATCATCCAAAACAGGAAATTTGAAACAAATGCCTGTACAAAGATTTTAACAAATATAAACCATTTTCAACTGATGAAAGTAGGCCTACCAGTAGTGCAGTGTGATGACTCGTGACGGATATCATACGTTCGGAGTTTAAGCTGACTTTGAGGTGTCCTGCGGAGCCTGCAAAAGATGATGTTGTCGCCAAGATTGTGAGCTAGGCCTACGACGACGAGATCTACCGCCATTATGAACGCTGCCATCTTGGGCCCTACTCCAGTGTAATCGATCCCGAGACGTTTCGGACTTTCAAGCCCCGTGTACAGTACCGCCATCTAAGAGTCAAGCGGTATTTTGACCAACTACGACGTGTCGTCTGCTACGACGTCAACACAACAGCAGGTGTTGTTTGAAAGAAGTTGAAAGAAGAGTTCGTTTTATATACGGTAGAAGCTTTTGTGGGAGCTGGAATTCCGGTTGAAAAGCTAAACAACAAGAAGATGCGCGAGTGGCTGGGGAAATACGTCACGGGAAGCGGCGATTTGCCGATGGCAGATCGACTTCGTCGGCATTACATTCCTATCGAAGGCGACAAGACAGTTGCAAGAATTAAAGATGCTGTTCGAGGAAAAAACATTGCTATCTTATCAGATGAAACGACGGACAAATCTGGCAACTGCGTGTTTAATATCCTCTTCCGCCTGATGGAGCCGTCTTCAAGCCAGGATGTGTTCTTAGCTGCATCAGTGGTTCTTGACAGAGCTATCAGCGTCACGCGTGCAAATGCCATTCTGGACACTTTAAAAAAATACGAAATTGAACACGACAACTGCGTCAATTTCATAACAGATTCGGCCAGATACATGACTAAATGCTACCAAACCCTAAGTGGGCTCATTGGCGATCATCTGGTCCACACACAGTGCTGGGCCCACAAATTAGATCTTGTGGGCCAAATCTGGCAATGTCAGCTGGATGAGCTCAATACGGTCGTGTCCAAAATAAAAAGCGTATTTCTGCGAGAAAAGTATGGCGACGAGTCTAAGGTGAAACAGTTCCCTATGCCGGTTTTGACGAGGTGGAACTCGTGGTTCAAGTCGGTCATTTACCTTAGTGAGTATCTTCAAGATATCGTTGACTTTCTCGAGGAATTAAGTGAAGAAAATGCAGGTGTCGAGTTCATCAAAAGCATGACACAGGATGAACTTAACATCGTGCTTATTCAAGCAAGCTTTGTTCGTGAAAATTCAGATAAGATTGTGGGCACAATAACGTTTCTGGAAGGAAATACCTATCCAACTGCTCATGTTTTGTATTCTAAACTTGAGGACATAAGCAGCAAGTTAAACATACTTTCTAAGGGCATTTTTTTTCAGAGAACTTGAATATTGAACTGCAACAATTAAATGGAGTGAAACGGGCATCAACAATACAAGTCCTCAAACTTGTTAGTCTGAAAAGCTTTACCAAGCTAAATGATCTAAGACTGCATGACCCTGCCAGAAAGCAGCTAGCTGCATGCGACAGACTCTTCAATCCTCGAAACTTAAGTCGAGGCTCGCTTGAGGCCGAAACTATCAAAGACCAGCTGAAAAACATAGCACTGCCACAACAGCTGACACTTGACATTGCCACGTTCATCGAAGGATATTCTGTTCTTAAAAAACTTGTGGTTGAGGAACTCGGAAAGCCTAATCTGGAGAATGTTGACATGTGCACATTACTGTTCACTCTTAAAGCAGATTATCCCGCTTTTTTTGGTGCTTCCCTGTTCATGATTAGGACAGTGACATCGAACGTAGATGCCGAACGTTCCTTCTCGCAATATTCCACTGAAGTGAGTGACAGGAGAAGGCGTCTTAAACCTGAGAACGCCGAGGCACTCACCATGGTATCCTTCAATTAAACCAGCCAGCTTTGTTGCATTTAAGAGCACTGCTATTTATCTCGGACTCGGACCCATTTGTGTAAAAGAAACGTCCTCAGTGAAATTTTCTAAGTAAAAAGGACTAATTTAACTATTTAGCTGTGGAAATCTAGGCATGTTATGCCTACTATTCACAGTTCATTTCATTTCACCTTCAGGGATGTGAGTTCGCCTTGAATCGGAGTACAGAAAAGATTGTGTAGGCCCTAAGTGTTTTGTTTTGTGTGTGTATGTATGTATGTTAGGTCTGTGAAGGTAAGCCATTTGTTATTGTTAGGTAAATATTGTTATTTGATCATTCCTGCTTGATATCATAATAAATATTACTACCAGGCATAGATTTGTGTGTAGCCTACAGTTAAGTATAAAATCCTTGGACATATTACATAATTCTACCAGCCTGCTACAATTGGTATGAAGGCAAAACATGCATTAAAATCTGCTAAAATTACATTGTTTTATTTTCTTAACATGTTTCGCGAAGACATTCCCTTTCTCGATCAGTCGTAAAATGTAAATGTACTTGCTACACTTAAAAAATCATACACCGCCAAAAAGCTGAAAATAATGCTCAACAACGAAATTTTGATTTTTAATAATTGATTAATGGGGCTTAACGTCTCATATTTATGCAACGATGGCTAATCGAGACGATGAGCGGTGATAATGAAGATGAGAAAGATGATAATGAAGAATAAAGCCACATCCGAATCACATCCATTGTACGTCGCGTGAGTCGTCATACGAGAGTCCAGCAAGGGAGGGCAGGGCCAAGTGGGAGGAGAAATATTCAATGGGACAGTGGGGGGGAAAGGGGATTGGGGTGTGGACTGCACTTCGTCTGACTTAAACGAAATTTATGAAAAAATAAAACCATTTACACGGATCTCTAGCTATTTAGCATAGGCCTAAATTATCGATACGCTCTACGTGCTGTCGACTAAATAATATAGGCTCTCATTGTATAAATTTTATCATTTGTAATATTCGGGGCTTAGTTATATTGGTTAAGGTGGACCAAAATGAACAATAGATAACTATAGGAGCCACCAACATGAGTAGGCCTACTGGGTCAAATACACCTTTTGCAGAAACAGATCTGTATGCAAATGATAAAGATAGGAATGCTTCGCTACTAAGTGTATTAACACCCGCAAGCGAATGGGCAGGTCGATTATAATTATTATTATTATCATTACTATTGTGGTTTAAAGGCACAAAACATCTGGGTTATCAGTGCCTTTGGTGTAATAAATTGGTCATAATTTGGAAATGGTCGCTTCCACAGAGATCTGGCAAGACGTCCCATTCGACGTCCAGAGGAAGACCAATTCGCAGTGCTAAAATGAGTTGGTTTTCCATTATTAAGGAGAGTCAAGTTGTGAGATATTAAAACCTCTTCTATTAAAACACCCCTTAGATTGCATGTTCTGCTCCCCCATAAAACACTGTGTGCATTAAAATCTTTGAGAATAATAAAAGGACGCATTAGTTGATTTAAAAGATTTGTGACTAGAGTTTTAGATATCACAGTCTGGGGTGGGAGATAAACATTGCATGGAGTAACTGGGCTGGAAAAAGCTGCTCTGACAGCTACCGCCTGCAAAATTGTTGTGAGAGGCAATTGTTCTGCATATGCTGTCGTGGATGATAGTAGCAACTCCTCTCTGAGCCCGTTTTCCCGAGTCGTCATCAAATCTGAAAAATGTATAGCCACGTAGCCTTGGGTTGTCGGTAGTTTTAAAATGGGTTTCCTGCAGCCATAAAATAATGGGGTTTTCCTTGCAGGTTAAAAGCTTGATCTCTTCGGCCCGCGTGAAATAACCTCTAACGTTCCACTGCAGTAAAACATCTGTGTGGAAACTTTGTCGTCAGAGATGGGGGGAGGTCAGGTGTGAGTCTGCATCTAGTATGGACCATGGGTTTTGTCCAAGCAAGATTGAGTCAAAGGTAAATTGATAACGCCTTGCTTTATATACACGCTAGGCTGGCAGTCCTACATTCACTACCTTCTCAGTCTGCACTGTGATCTTATCTGAGGAGTTTTGTACTAGTCCTAAAATGTCCATCTACGTTTTTCTGACTTTGGTGGGCTTGATTGATTGATATTTGGGCTTAACGTCTCATATTTTTGCAACGAGGCTAATCGAGACAATGAGTGGGTGATATGTGAAGATGAACTAGGGGGGTGTTTCGAGGAAAGGGTCAAGTAGGAGGGCACGTGAGGAAAGGGGACAGGGGAGGAAAGGGGATTGGGTTCCCCTGGTTGCTGATTGGCCGTAAGTAAAACAACCATATTATTATGTATATGTTGCAATAGAAACATGTATGAAATGTATCTTTTGTAACACTTCGTGAAATGTGAAATATTTATGACATTACACACACATATTATGTTGTCACACAATTGTCAATTGTTATAAGATCTTAATCCTATGCCCGCATCGGAGTCCCCTGACTTTGAAAGATTGTAAACAAATAAATGTTGAACCTCGAGAGAACCCAATGACACCATTAGATGTATAGTTCTTACAAAACTATGTAAAAAACCACTACAATAGTTTTTGTATGAGTGTCACTGAATTGGTCTATATACCGCAACCTAATTAATAATAGCACTGTTTTGCAATTCCCAGATCTTTGGAATTTATCAACCACAATACACTCGCGATACCAGAATATGGACGGTCCGTATTGTATGGAAACTGGAGTACAGTATCTATGTAGCGTGATCGGGGTGTCGAACAAAGATCGGGGACGTTTGTTGCCTTTTATAGCGGTGGTGTTTGAGATTGAAGGGGGAGGGGGGTTCCCAGGGGCGTGGTTTGTGCTGGAAGGGCTGGTGAATTGGGGACAACCTACAAAAGTTTCCCGGAATGACAGACTCAACTAACCCGTGTTGGTTCTACCACATAGGGCAGGGATGGCGAACCTTTGGCACGCGTGCCCGAAGTGGCACGCGGAGCGTTTCAGTGGGCAAGCTTTGAAATTTGAAAACAGAAATTAAAAAATGTGTCTACCCCTGAACATCTGGTTTTCTTCAACCGTGTTCACAAATTTGTACAAGATTTAATTTGTGTCTTTACAAAAGCAAGTCAGAACGTGCCATCCGCACCCCCGTCGTGCTTGCCACCCTCTTCTCGGAACAAAGGTTCTCTTTGTATGGAAAATGGGTTGTCTTGGCTCCTGGGAGGGACATTTAGCGACATTGTGTACACATTTTCTGTTAAGCTAGGATTTCAGTTGTGGATATGCTAGGCGCGGCGCGGTGTAGTGCGGCGCGGATTGCTACTATTCTCGATTTCACTCGTGGATTTCGTGGATTTCCCGCGTTTTACGAACAGGTGATGCCTCAGCCGGGGAATAGAGCACTCTGATTGGCTGAAATCTGAATCCGCGCCACGCCACGCCGCGCAATCTGCGAGTGAAATCCCAGCTTTAGTCCGACACTACCCATCAGTCAGTCTGTGGTCACTTGCTAACGTGTGCAGTCGCTTCGTATCTGTGTTGATTGATTGATTATTTGGGCTTAACGTCTCATATTTTTGCAACGAGGCTAATCGAGACAATGAGTAGGTGATATGTATCAGGCTTGGTTTTTGTGATTGTTTCTCATAAAATAGTCATAATGTCTCATTCGAAACTAAAACGTGCGAAATGTGAAGGGGAAGGAAGTGGGAGGGAGTTTAAAGAGTGGTGGACCCTCAAGTAGGGTTTAATCGAGCGGAATAATAAAGCTCAGTGTATTTTATGTCCGGATAGTGTTGTATGCCGAACGTCATCCGTGAAGCACCATTTTGAAACCACCCACAAAAATATTTGTTCAAAAACCGACGATGAACGTACAGAATATTAATCGAGTGAAGTGAAAAAACCAAGGGAAACAAACTGACGTGTTTGCTCGTGTTTTTAAAACAACGAAATATTTAAGTCGGGCTAGTTACGATGTGGCGCTTAGTATTGCTAAGCATGGCAAACCGTTATCAGACGGAGATTTCATTAAACATACAATGTGTGCGTGTGCAGAGTCATTATTTGAGGGCATACCAAATAAAAATGTGATAATACACACACATGCCTATAAGCAGAAACACTGTAAAGGACAGAATAATTAAAATTAGTGAAGATGTCGCCAATCAAAGGAAATCCGATTTACACTCATGTGGCTCGTTTTCAATTGCCTTGGATGAGAGTACAGACGCTACCCAAGAAGCACGATTGGCGATAGTGGCCAGATATCCTGCAAATAGCGAAATGCGCGAGGAACTTGTTAATCTTGTTACATTGCCTGGAACTACAACCGGACAAGACATTTGCAAAGCAGTTGTTAAAGAACTTTCTGAATCAAGTGTGGATATAACAAAGGTTGCATCTGTAACTACTGATGGTGCGCCTAGTATGGTGGGTAAAAACGTTGGTATTGTGTCATTGTTGACTAAGGAGGTAGGCCACGAAATTGCGGCTTTCCATTGCATTGTTCATCAGGAGGCGCTTTTGGCCAAAACAACTCTCTCGCCTCTGGATGACGTGATGCAGGTGATGACGAAGATAGTAAACTACATCACTTCTCGAGCACTCAACAACATGCAATTTAAGTCTCTGTTAAACGAAGTTGAGTCGCAATATAACGGCCTCTTAATGTACAACAGTGTGCAGTGGCTTAGCCGCGGCAAAGTTCTCGAAAGGTTTTGTGGAATGGTTACATGAAATCAGGCTGTTTTTAGATTCTAAGTATCAAAACTACCCCGAACTTACTGATCTGAAATGGATCAGTAAATTGATGTTCTTCACCGACTTCTCCAAACATTTGAATGAACTCGATACAAAACTGCAAGGCTTCGGGAAGACAATTGACTTGACAATTGATATATTAAAAGCATTCGAAAAACGGCTGGACATTTAGACGCGTGATCTTGAGAGAGGGAAAATTAAATACTTTCCAAATCTAAAAACACCCTTCGATGCCGTGACAATGTTCGAGAAGTTTCAACGTGATGCACTGATTAATCAGTTTGGTCTAATATTATCATCCGCACATAAAAATATGTTGTCAAGATTTACTGCCTTTTGAGAGATGGGAAAAACTGTCCGTTTTATCAAGAGCCCAGATACAATTGATTTTAACGAATTAAAGCTTCATTGTTTCGAGTGGCTCAACATAGACAGCTTGGAACTAGAAATGGCAGATTTTCAATGCAGCAGTATTTGGATTGATTAATGATTAATGGGGCTTAACGTCTCATATTTATGCAACGATGGCTAATCGAGACGATGAGCGGGTGATAATGAAGATGAGAAAGATGATAATGAAGAATAAAGCCACATCCGAATCAGATCCATTGTACGTCGCGTGAGTCGTCATACGGGAGTCCAGCAAGGGAGGGCAGGGCCAAGTGGGAGGAGAAATATTCAATGGGACAGTGGGGGGGAAAGGGGATTGGGGTGTGGACTGCACTTCGTCTGACTTCTCCTCCTCGACCAGTCCGGCTAGGGTGGCCATACCAGAAGACCAACCATTGAGAGCCCATTTCATCACGCACTGTGAAAGTGACAAATGTGGCCTAAATCTTGTTGTGTTATTCCGTTCGTTACTGCGTTTGCAAGTTATTCAACATGCCGAAACTAGTCAGTATTTCAAAACGAGCCTCTGAATTTACTGAACATGGGTTTTATGCCACCTTGCTTCCCGAACGACTAATGTGTAAATATTGCGACATTCGTAAGGAACACGAGGGAAAAAATAGTGTTGATAAACACGTCGCCAGCCAAAGGCACATTGATGCCAAAAGTCGGTATTTGAGGGCTAATGCTGCTCAAAGAAATAGGCAGCAAACAATCGAAGAAAGTAATGTTTCGCACAAACTGCCCGTGATGAGAAGAAAGAATTTATTCTTGACACTCTCAGTGCATTTTTAAATGCTAATATCTCCGTGGATGCGTTGGACAAGCCACAACTGCGAGCTTGGATTAACAAACATGTGAAAGGTTCTGGTAAGTTTATGTCGACTCTTGACTACGATTATGTAAGTTTTAATAGCAAAATACCTCCTGTCTACTCTTATCTTAAGTAGACAATCGTTTTGGCATCCGCAAAAGCTAAGGCTTTGCTTGACCTAGGCTAGGCCTAGATCAAGGAGTAGGCCTAGGCAGTCGAGGACCTAGGCCTAGATCAAAGAGCAACCTAGGCCTAGGCTAAAACATACCTAGATTATGTAACAAATGTTGAAAAAAAGTTCTAGACGAGACCTAAACCATGGAGCAAATGTTTAGGTCTAGGCCTCCGAATTTTATGGGAATCTTGACTTTGGCCTAGTTCGTGCGTGAAGCATATTGTGACATTTCTTTACCGATACTTTGCACTTATCAGTGCCTTTGGTGTAATAAATTGGTCATGGTTGGGAAATGGTCGCTTCCACAGAGATCCGGCAAGACGTCTCATTCGACGTACAGAGGAAGACCCATTCGCAGTGCTAAAATGAGTTGGTTTAACATTATTAAGGAGAGTCCAGTTGTGAGATATTAAAACCTCTTCTATTAAAACACCCCTTAGATTGCATGTTGTGCTCCCACATAAAACACTGTGTGCATTAAAATCTCCAAGAATAATACAAGGACGCGTTAGTTGATTTAAAAGATTTGTGACTAGAGTTTTAGATATCACAGTCTGGGGTGGGAGATAAACGTTGCATAGAGTAACTGGGCTGGGAAAAGCTACTCTGACAGCTGCCGCCTGCAAAGGTGTTGTGAAAGGCAAGTGTTCTGCATAGATGCTGTCGTAAATGATAGTAGCAACTCCTCCCTGAGCCCGTTTTCCCTAGTCGTCATCAAATCTGAAAAATGTATAGCCACGTAGCCTTGGGTTGTCGGTAGTTTTAAAATGGGTTTCCTGCAGACATAAAATAAATAAATAATGGGGTTTTCCTTTCAGGTTAAAAGCTTGATCTCTTCGGACCGCGTGAAATAACCTCTAACGTTCCACTGCAGTAAAACATCCGTGTGGAAACTTGTCGTCGGAGATGGGGAGAGGTCACGTGTGACTCTGCATCTAGTATGGACCATGGGTTTTGCCCAAGCCAGATTGAGTCAAAGGTCAATTGATAACGCCTTGCTATATATACACGCTGGGCTGGCGGTCCTACATTCACTACCTTCTCAGTCTGCACTGTGATCTTATCTGAGGAGTTTTGCACTAGTCTTGAAATGTCCATCTACGTTTTTCTGACTTTGGTGGGCTTCGCCTGGTTGCTGATTGGCCGTAAGTAAAACAACCATATTATTATGTATATGTAGCAATAGAAATATATATGAAATGTATTTTTTGTATTTTTTCGTGAAATGTGAAATATTTATGTACATTACATACACATATGTTGTCACATTGATTACTGGGGCTTAACGTCTCATATTTATGCAACGATGGCTAATCGAGACGATGAGCGGGTGATAATGAAGATGAGAAAGATGATAATGAAGAATAAAGCCACATCCGAATCAGATCCATTGTACGTCGCGTGAGTTGTCATACGGGAGTCCAGCAAGGGAGGGCAGGGCCAAGTGGGAGGAGAACTATTCAATGGGACAGTGGGGGGGAAAGGGGATTGGGGTGTGGACTGCACTTCGTCTGACTTCTCCTCCTCGACCAGTCTGGCTTGGGTGGCCCTACCAGAAGCATACGCTTCCGCCGGCATAGCTCTCGGGATCAACAAAGCACGCAAACCTGCCCACCACGATAAGGTGGCAGTCCCTGGGCAGGAATAATAGCACTGTTTTGCAATTCCCAGATCTTTCGAATTTATCAACCACAATACACTCGCGATACCAGAATATGGACGGTGCGTATTGTGTGGAAACTGGAGTACAGTATCTAGCGTGATCGGGGTGTCGAACAAAGATCGGGGACATTTGTTGCTTTTTATAGCAGGGGTTTTAAGATTGAAGGGGGAGGGGTGTTCCCAGGTGCGTGGTTTGTGCTGGAAGCCATGGTTAATTGGGGACAACCTACAAAAGTTTCTCGGAATGACAGACTCAACTAACCTGTGTTGGTTCTACCACATTGGGTCTTGTAAACGGAACAGGGTCTATTTTATGGGGCGGCTAGACATGACAACATACACCATTCATGAAGTAGAGCCAGTTAACGATTTCTGCGTGCATCAGGAGATATGTAGGAAAGTGCTAATTTCACGTCCAGATGGGACACAGACGCATTCGGCCTTCTAACAGTGCAGTTGGCCCCCGGCCATGGGACGGTACCTAGAGGGACCTCCTGCACTGGGCATACAACCGACGCAATCTGTGCCCAAGCCCAAGTGCAGTCAAATCAATCTGAGAGTCGAATCATATTAACCATATCATTGCTAGGGTCGTCATCAGGGGAACAAGCCGTAAACAAACCATTTCGGGGGGGGGGGGGGACTGGTGGGCGTTTGCATCGCAAAGAGGGCCGGCACGGATAAGGAAGAAGGTAATGAAAGTAAGAAGAGAGAAGGGACGATGAAGACAGAAATGAAGATAGTGATGATTAAAGATGTGCACGAGAGCCCTCTTTGCGGGCACCGGTCACTACGAGGAGGGACCCACCTCGACCGGATGGACAGGTCGAAAGAGTGAACAGGACATACCCAAAATCGCAATATCAGTACATGATCCAGCGCATCGCGATTGGGACGCTAAAATCAAAACCATTGAGCGTGATTTAACTGTACCATAAATAAGACAACAGGTAAAACGCCATTCCAACTGCTACACAGATATGTTCCCCGTTTCAATGACGGAGCCCTACGAATGGTGACATCAACTGGAGGAGATGAATGAAGCGATCGTGCTATCCTCCAACAAGAAACACGAGAAAGGATTGTCACCAAGCAAGCAGAGAATAAGGAAAGATTTGATCGTAAAAGAATCAAGGGTCCCAGCTATGACGCGGGAAAAGTAGTGTTTATGCGGAGAGCGGCGGTTCAGACGGGAAACCCCACAAAGTCTCAACCTAAATACAGAAGTATTTATTCTCCAAGTAATGGTGCTTCGTTTTTTGTGATGGTTGAGTTTTTGTGCCAAGAAAAAAAAAGGGGAGTAGACCTACCAGTAAGGTTATACCGAAGAGTAACATTAAAAACTGCCCGGTGCTGGAAGAAATGGGCGACATTACCAATCGCACGGTTAAGGTTAAGTGCGAAACGGAAGGGACGTCGAAGAACACAGAATATTTTCAGGCGAAGGTGCTGGCACATTCTGGTAAGTGTATAACATTATTACTCTTTTTTTGGTTGGGCAAAAGACCAAACTTGAACGTGACCTGGGTGGCTTAGGCCTAAGCCTAGTGCGCTTAGAGGTTATGTTG
Organism: Isoperla grammatica; assembly: GCA_945910005.1. Taxonomy (NCBI): domain Eukaryota; kingdom Metazoa; phylum Arthropoda; class Insecta; order Plecoptera; family Perlodidae; genus Isoperla; species Isoperla grammatica. The sequence continues at coordinate 18,036,466 of OX246742.1, read as the reverse complement.
TTTTGTTCGTTTTCGCTTGCGATTCCATTGCAAAGTTTTGAGGATGGCCTAGGGTAGGCCTAGGCTAGGGCTTACAAAGGCGTGGCCTAGGTATAATTTTAAGTTTTGTTCAGCTACTCACTACTAGGTCTAGCTAGGCTAACCTTAATTATTATTTGTAAGAGAATCGACCTGAACTAGTGGCCCTCATGGGCACTTACATTAGAAACAGGCCAGTTGACCATGTAGTGTTTAGTGCCACTATTTGAATACCAGATCTTGTATGAACTGTACTATGTATTTCCTGGGGAATTATTAAAACTTTCGGTGTTCAGGTTATGATGGAGAGCTAACGAGTTGCACATGTCATTCTACCTTCTCCATTACATTGGCGACGAGGAAAAACGCTGTTTTATTGCGTTAATAGTTTTGAGCTGGTATGAGAACGCTAAGTGAAGGGTTGCTTCATATTTTGATGTATAATTCGTTGTGGCCTGTGGGTAAGTCATTATGACTGACGATACAGGCTTTCCAAATTTCGATGTTGCCGGTGATGAAGCCACGCTCGCGTTGAGGTGGGAAAGTTGGCTGCGCGCCCTAAATTTTAAGTTGTTGGGACAAAATATTACAAATGCTGCAAGGAAAAAGGCGCTGTTGTTGCATCAAGGAGGGTTTGAGTTGCAGGATCTATGGGAAACATTGAAAGCCCAGGCTGTTTCAGTCGAGGATTCAGGCCCGGACGAGTTCGAGCTGTGTGTGACTGAATTTAACAGCTATTTCTTGCCAAAACGTAACGTGCACTTTAAGCGGTTGCAGTTTAAGAAGATACTGCCGAAAATGGGTGAGTCCAACTTACAGTACATAACACGTCTTCCACTGCAGTAAAACATCCGTGTGGAAACTTTGTCGTCGGAGATGGGGGGAGGTCACGTGTGAGTCTGCATCTAGTATGAACCATGGGTTTTGCCCAAGCCAGACTGAGTCAAAGGTCAATTGATAACGCCTTGCTATATATACACGCTGGGCTGGCGGTCCTACATTCACTACCTTCTCAGTCTGCACTGTGATCTTATCTGAGGACTTTTGTACTAGTCTTGAAATGTCCATCTATGTTTTTCTGACTTTGGTGGGCTTTGCCTGGTTGCTGATTGGCCGTAAGTAAAACAACCATATTATCATGTATATGTAGCAATAGAAACATATATGAAATGTATTTTTGTAACTTTTCGTGAAATGTGAAATATTTATGTACATTACATACACATATGTTGTCACACAATTGTCAATTGTTATAAGATCATAATCCTATGCCCGCATCGGAGTCCCCTGACTTTGAAAGATCGTAAACAAATAAATGTTAACCGGTTGCGGGCACCGGTCACCACGAGGAGGGACCCACCTCGACCGGAAAAAACGTTTTACAATAGGTTAAGTAGTATGTCGGAGAAGTGTGCAGCTAATGACAAAGTGTTTGCTATCTGCTTTGATTTCATGCAAAATTTGCCACTGCCACATATAACTGTCCAAGATATTTTTTATCTTCGTCAGCTTTGGGTAAATGTTTTCGGTTGATTGATCGATCAATGGGGCTTAACGTCTCATATTTATGCAACGATGGCTAATCGAGACGATGAGCGGGTGATAATGAAGATGAGAAAGGTGATAATGAAGAATAAAGCCACATCCAAATCAGATCCATTGTACGTCGCGTGAGTCGTCATACGGGAGTCCAGCAAGGGAGGGCAGGGCCAAGTGGGAGGAGAAATGTTCAATGGGACAGTGGGGGGGAAAGGGGATTGGGGTGTGGACTGCACTTCGTCTGACTTCTCCTCCTCGACCAGTCCGGCTTGGGTGGCCCTACCAGAAGCATACGCTTCCGCCGGCATAGCTCTCGGGATCAACAAAGTACGCAAACCTGCCCACCACGATAAGGTGGCAGTCCCTGGGCAGGTAAATGTTTTCGGTCTAAAAAACATTATAACTGGAGAGTCACTATTTTACGTGTATCATGTGTACATTGATGACTTATTGGCGTTTTCGCCGACGTGGCAAGCGCACATCGATCACCTCCGCCGGTTATTTCAACGTTTGAGAGCTGGGGGGATGACACTGAATCTACGGAAGTCGTTCTTTTGCCGGCAAACGGTGCCCTTTCTGGGACATGTTCTGACACCCGAGGGAGTTTGGACAGACCCTGATAAAATTCGAGCGATTAATGACTATCCAGTACCAAAAAAATGTTAAGCAATTGCGAGCCTTTTTCGGTCTAGCCTCGTATTACCGGCGGTTTTGTGACAGGTTCGCGGACAAAACGGTGCCTCTGCTACACCTCTTGAAAGGCAGCGCGCGCTGGAGAATAGAACATCTGCTATTATGAAACATAGCTTTTGTTGAGTGAAATATAATTAACCATCATCGATATCAAGGCAATTTCGACATTCTACTTGTAAGACAATTCAGTGTTCTTTTAATTTTGCTTGTTAATCTCCTAAATCCTGTATTTGTATTTTTTTTCTTGGGTGGCGACGTCCGTCCGAGGCTCAGTACTTCTAGAATTTACTGTGTATTTTGAAATAATGTACTTGTGTGTTTTTTTTTTACTTATGTAACGTAAGCCACGTCACGTTACGTCTTCTAGGATTTACTTTGTATTTTGAAATAATGGAATTGTGTGTTTTTTTTACTTATGTTATGTTAGCCATGGTTGCACACCCTTCTCAGATTAATTAAATATTGTCTTAGTCCACGGACTTATAAAATATTGAAATGGGCGTCTCAGCTGCCACTTGATCCCACTTGGAGCGCTGCCTGTACTTAAGGGTCCAAACATGGGCGAACCTCCCGAGCAGACTGGCTGTCACATTAGTTTTTATGTGTTTTTTAGGGCCGGTATTTCAATGTCCAGTTAAAGTGCCAAGTAAATTTAACTGTCAGGTAAGCCAAGTTTGGTGTATTTTTATTGGCCGTTGTCATGGTGAAAACAATTTAACTGAAAAGTAAATTTTAACTGGACATTGAAATACCGGCCCTTAGGCAAGTAGTTAATGGTTTTGTGAAGTTTTCTCTGACACTTACGTTTTTATTTGCTATTTATTGATATTTACATCTACATTTACATGTATATATTTTTGAAGACATGCCTGGAACACAGTGCTGTGCTGTGGATTGTAACAATCGCGGAGGGTTTAGGTTTCCACTGGAAGAAAAGTTAAAAAAAATAGTGGATTCTAAATATTAGACGCAAAAAGTTGAAGTCTACCAAGCATAGTGTTGTATGTAGTGACCATTTCGACCCACATGACATGATATCTGCAACATCTACAGGTAAGCTCCTAACCTAACCTAGGTAGGATAACATAGGCCTAACCTATGCCTAGCCTATAACATTTTTTTGACGTATTGGGCCTAGGCCTAGGTCTTGGGTGGGGCTAAGCCTAGCCCCTAGTCCTGTACATACAGTAAAGTAATATAACTAAAATTGTCGAAGCTCATAGGTCTAGAGTAGGCCTAGGCCCCCAGCCTGGGCTTGCCTGATGTTAAAGGGGTTCTCACCCGCTACACCAAAAAAATATGTTTAACTAAGGCTGATTAGCTATGAAATTAGCGACTAAATGAAAAGAAATCGGGTTCACCATAACCCGGGAAAAAATATCAAAGTTAGTGATTTTCGAGCTAGGTCCCATCGGCGAAAATCTCCCATAAGAAATAGCATTGGGACGACCTGTATGCCTTGGGACCTTGGAGGATTCTGTTCCAAAAAAAAAATGATGTAATACTTTTCGCTGCGTCTTTCTTTTATGCGTATTTCGTATATTTTGGTTTTGTAATCGGAGCTTCCGTTCAGGTACAAAATAAAGATGTGTAATCGGGTGCTCCATTTCGTTTTGAGCGTTGCTGTGCGTTGCTGTGCACGTCGAGTCGGCGGGTGTCGACTGTCGAGTTGGTGTCAAGTAAGCCAAGCGAGAGAGAGAGAGAGAGTAGTATTGGGAGGGGAAATAGTCAACGCATGCACAATGAACGCGGTCTGCTATGCGGTGTCGAATGGAGTACACCAAGGCCGTCTAGATATATCGCTTCGAGTACACTCGCACCAAAAGCCGGCTGACACCAACAGTCGCCGCGGCAGTTAACCAGAAATTTCATTAATTAATAACAATTCACAGGTTTCAACTTACGATGTTTAATGGTTCATTATCGATTGGTGTGGTGCAGTAGATCATATGGCGAAAAATAAATCTAGCGGGTGAGAACCCCTTTAAGGGGACGTGGGGCTAGGCTTTTCCTAATAATAAATAGGCCTAGTGGACTAGGCCTAGGGCTAATCAACATTTTTTAATCTACATGGTTATAGACAGTAGGCCTACAAAATAATCCAAAAATCTGCACCTAGCGTAAGCCTAGAGTTAGGCTAGGTGTTTGTGATAGTCTTCAAATGACAAGGTTTGATTTTAAATCGTTCTTCCACCATGTGTAAACAATGTTCGGTGTCCACATTTCACTATTTTCTGAATTATAATCATGTATACCGTATTGCTTACTCTATTGGGTCTATGTATTAAGGTGAGAAATCTAGGTAACTTAACATATTTAAATTAAGTTTTTTTGATGAAGGTTGATAAACATTGATATTATATCTGCAAAAAGTGGTTTTAAAAAAATTACACTTTTATTTTTTACGTGTACCGATAGCTTTAAAAGTCTTTACGTTCATGTAATTCAACCTCTAGACCATATTTGTCAAGTACACGAAAATGTAGTATGCTATAGGTTGCTATCTCAGGAATGATGGAATACAATTTTGAAACACAATTACGTGACCAGTTTTTTTTAATGAATTTTTTCGTGTCCTGGTGAAAAGGCACTTGAGTATATGCTGTTTTTACTATTCCATAACTTAATTATGAAAAGAGTCACTTTCAAGAAATAAAGTGCATATCATGCGCTCGACCCTTATCTTCCCAAAATGTTTGCAGTCTCAAGCCTACGTAAAATTTTTTTTGAGTGTTGGTGATTTACGTACACGGATGTAAAGCGCACCAGTTTGCTCGTGTCGCAGTCCAGCAGTAACTACTTTACGGGTCTAGACAGGTAATTTGCGCAAAGAAATTGTCTCCTTGTGTCCTAGCACCGCTCAACAGTAGTTGAGAACGCAAATGTACAGATTTAATCCAAGTATTGGGGGGAAACATGACACCCAGTAAGCGGAGCGGCACCTTGCCAGGCGCGACCTTGCTTTGACCAGAGCCAGCGCTCGACTGAGATCAGAACGAAGCGCGCGGAGGTCGGTCGGAGTTGGGGCAGTGAGTGGGAGGAGGGGTACACTTCAGACGTCACACGTCACACATACACATTTACAAGTAATTCCTAGCAAAAGTGTTTTTCAAGGGGGTAAATTCACCTTAATGTTGTTGGTTTCTTTCAGGATTGCAACCACTACGCCAGAAGCTGAAATCGACTGCAATCCCAAAGTATTTCCAATACAACAAGATGAGTAATATAAGTCAAACAAATACTCGACAACAACGATACATCAGACGAAAGCTCTCTGTAAGTGGTTCGGCTACAGACATAGACGTAGCAGAAGAAAATTATTCTGAAGATGGTAGCCTACCGCCTAACCAATGAAGCTGGTTAACTTTTAACTGTACCAGAAGGTTATTGTGAAGTTGAAATTCGTAGTGATGCCCCCAGAGATGAGACTGATGTTGCTCTTGTGCAACTCTCAGTTAGGCCTGCCAAACATTATCATGTGCAACTCAAACTTTGAGCACAAATGAATTCCTTGGAATTGCCAGACTCAAAGAAAGCGCTACCATGCTACACTTTAATACTGGTCTCTAGAAGACTACGACAAATTTTGCCTTGTCTTTGACACTCTTCGTGACAGTGCTAACTCACTGAAATACAAATGAAACCGTTGTTGTTCTTTAACCAAGAAGACCAGTTGTTGGTGACGATTATTAAATTACGCAGGTATGCGTGTGATTTGTGAACTTGGGTGCACCTTGCTTCAGTGTTCATTATCCAATCCTTAACAAACTCCACCACTCCTAACAACGTGACCATTATGTGCTTGCAATGAGTTGTTGGCCAAGCTCCGACTGGGCACTCACACTGGGACTCTAAAATCTCTCCATCTGTATCAATTAAAATGTCAACTGCATATTCGACATTTTAACACTCGAGTGAATGTAACATTTGTCACCTTTAGATGCACATCGAATGAACTGCATGAAGTTTTCATGGTACATTTGCACTGCGCTGTCTTCAATTTCTTGTTTATTTTGTATCTAGAGATATCGCAGCACACCCAATATGTTTATGGCTGGGATCTGACAAGAGGAATTTAAGTCCTAATATGAGGAATGCTCAGGTACAACCATTTTTGACACTTTGAAGCCGAAATTTTGATTCCTTTTATAGCAAAGCAACCTGATAATAAAAGTTTCAAATTAATCCTACTACCTACATCTTGGTTTACTTTCTTAGTATAGGGCCTACTCATTGTTATATGATCTGAAATATGTTTTGGATACGATAGGATATTAGTAAGACAGATTGTTAAAAAACTACCCCACTGGGAATCGAACCCTGGTAGGCCTATCTCACATATTCTACATTCATGGTTCAAGTATGTGATGATGACAACAAAAAGCAAAGGTAAGCATTTCCCTCCATTAGCCAGCTGTAGGCTTACCTCTTGCTCTAAAATACCGTTCTTTTGCCTAGTTACTATTTTGGATCAAGTAAAAGTTTGCCCTTAAAGCATGTAAATGGCAATGACTTTGGCCTGAACTTTTAAAGAAATGTATTAAAATTTCGTAAACGAAATTATTACCATGCATTAGCCTGAATTATAACAAAAGTTCATACATTTATGCCTATTGCAGATGCCTACAGACAGCTAACATTATTGATCATACACTTGCATAATAGAAAACAAAGAGGGCCCAGATATTAGGCCCAGATATGATGTTGCAGACCAACGGTTATTGGGAAAATATTTCACTTATTTTGCAAAATATATATCCTCAATGTAGTTTTTTGGTTATATCATAGATTACCAGTAATCTTTGGTTATAGTCAGTATAACCTAATTAGACTCATGCCCTCGGCGAACCCTTGTGAATGTTTACAAGCAAGTAGGCCTAGACGCGATTGCATTGTGGTCAAAGCATTGGGTTTGAAATATGGTCAAAGACCAGTGACATTCTGTGATGGGAATGAAGAAAAATTAATGAACCAAATATACCTTTCAACCAATTCAGACTTCCTGCCTGTGACTTTCGCACCACACTTTCGTAATTCCGCTTTTAACGTCGTAACACTAAAATCACCAACATTTAGGTCTTCCGTTATCACCCCTCTTTATTAACGACGCGATTGAACTACCTAGCAATAGCCTAGATTTTTCTAAAAGTGGACAGAAATTAGGGTTTCAAGTGCGAGCATACTTTCTTATGAGTCCCGCCATAGTCTAAATTTAAACTTGGACCCTTAAGGACATGTGCTGCTACCTGCTTCAGTTTTGAGCTGAGACGCCCATTGGGGGGATGCTGTAATGGTACGCCCGGCAACTATGGCTAAACCACGCCGCATCCTCGCTCACACCGCTGGTGGGTGGAGAGGGAGGGTGGCAGGTGCCAGCCCTCCGTCTCGGGGGTTGTTGAGTTAGTACGATCGGGGCCAGGGCGAGAATAGGAAGCTGCGCGCTGTCCGCCAATCTTTCCTTCGCCGCCCATTTACTTTAATAAACCCTTAGGTGGAGAGGGAGGGTGGCAGGTGCCAGCCCTCCGTCTCGGGGGTTGTTGAGTTAGTACGATCGGGGCCAGGGCGAGAATAGGAAGCTGCGCGCTGTCCGCCAATCTTTCCTTCGCCGCCCATTTACTTTAATAAACGCTTAAAATTAATAGTGTGTTTTTCGTGATAACCCTGCCACCTACCTCGTAGAACCCTCTCTTAGACTAACAGGAAGACCAGCTCCGGCTAATGAGGTTGCATCCTTCATTCTGAACTATATTACTGAAAACATACCAGATACTGTCGAGGAACTTTATTTGTTTTGCGACGGATGTCCGGGACAAAATAAGAATCATACGATGATTCGGTTGTGCATGGCACTAGTTGACATGGGACGGTTCCGTAAAGTTATACACTACTTCCCTATAAGGGGCCATACATCCCTGCCATGTGATCGAGACTTCGGTCTCATTAAAAGGGTTTTAAAAAAGCATGATCGAGTCTACACTCCCATGGAGTATGTAGAAATGATAGTAAAAGCAAGCAGTCAGGGAAACTTTACCGTGAAAATGGTCCAGACCGAAGATATCCTCGACTTCAACACCTGGTGGCCAAAGTACTACAAGTTATTTGGGCTTAACGTCTCATATTTTTGCAACGAGGCTAATCGAGACAATGAGTGGGTGATATATGATGATAAAATTGGGGGCTCTTTGGAGGATTGATTGATTAATGGGGCTTAACGTCTCATATTTATGCAACGATGGCTGATCGAGACGATGAGCGGGTGAAAATGAAGATGAGAAAGATGATAATGAAGAATAAAGCCACATCCGAATCAGATCCATTGTACGTCGCGTGAGTCGTCATACGGGAGTCCAGCAAGGGAGGGCAGGGCCAAGTGGGAGGAGAAATATTCAATGGGACAGTGGGGGGGAAAGGGGATTGGGGTGTGGACTGCACTTCGTCTGACTTCTCCTCCTCGACCAGTCCGGCTAGGGTGGCCCTACCAGAAGCATACGCTTCCGCCGGCATAGCTCTCGGGATCAACAAAGTACGCAAACCTGCCCACCACGATAAGGTGGCAGTCCCTGGGCAGGGTATAAGCGAAAGCAAAGGAAAGGGAACGTAGTAAAAAAAGAAGAGAAAATGGTGATGCAAACTTAAAGCCAATAGTTGAAAAGACACCTAGAGAACAAAGAAAACAACGAAAGACATGGAGGCAGAATATTCGACGTTTTAGAAAGAAAAAGAAGGAAGAAGTTGCACTCCAACAGCGTCTTGAAGATGACACACCACCTGAGTCCCCAGAATGTCTTCCAGATAAAATTATAAAGCAGCCTACATTGGAAACAACAATTCAAAGCAAAAATCGGGTACGGTGTTTTAGACATTGTTACTTCAAGCGACTTTCTACTTTAAAAAAAGATTTAAAGTATTCGAAACAAATATCAGATAAGTATCGGAATCGGATGAGAAGTGAACGATAACGTAAGCCAGATCCAGCGCATTCCCCCTCACCTCGTAAAAAATTATGAGTGCTGGAAATGACGAAGTACCTCGGCAGCTTGTTTTTGGGCAATCACTAGTTGCCCAGTTAAAAGCCACTTCATCAAAATGTACGAATGAACGACAGAAACAAGTTTTTGCCAAATGCGTGTCTGGTACAAAAATACAAGACTACAAAATGGGTGATTTGGCTAAGCCATTTATATCGCCTCATCTTCAACGCAAGTATGGTGCTGCGGAGACCATTGAATACGAGAGAAAGACTATGATCAGTGCCCTTGGGGAAAACGAAAGTGAAGCTGTCCGTATTTTTTTTAGAAGAGGATTGCCATTCTTCGCTTGCACCAGGTAAAAAATAAACAATAACGCAACACAAAGTTGTCAAAACAAAGCGTTATTTGCAAGATACGTTGACTAATTTGCATCAAAAGTTCATATTGACAAGCAGGTTCCAAATTTCTATTGCATCGTTTGCCGGCTTAAACCTTTTTGGATTTTAAAAACAAATGTATCCGGACGTGATACTTGCATGTGTGTTAAACATGTAAATGTATCATTGATTCTTGAGAAGCTAAGGGAATTGAAAGTGATATCTTTTCAAAGTTGTGATGAGGCTTGCAAAACCGTTAGTTGCAACATTAAAAAAAATGGCATGCATGTTTCGCATTTGTATGAGATGCAAAGAAAAGAAAATGCCAGTCTCTTTTGAGAGTGTAAAAAGGAAGATAAATGTTTCTACTACCAATGGCTCTCCAAGAAGGAAGATCGGGTTGATCGCAACAAAAAACCCATCAAAGTTTCACTGACGGTCAAAGAAAAAATTGTTTGCACAGTAGAGGAACTGGTTGAAGAAGCCCAAAATGTTGTACCAACCATGTGTCGACACTCTTTTACCTTTTTCCATCAACACTGTGCAATCACAGATATTAAAAATACACTTGCAAATAACGAGGCAGTGATTTTAATTGATTTTTCAGAAAACTACGTGTGTAAATGTGGGAGTGAAGTGCAGAGTGCACATTTTGGTGCTTCCAAAACTCAAGTCACACTGCACACTGGAGTTGTGTACTACTCTGGAAACATCTCTGATACTGATCAAATTGAAACTGTGTGCAAATCATTTTGTACAGTTTCTTCAAGTTTACGACATGATGCAAGCAGCGTTTGGGCGCATTTAAAACCAATTTTGGAATTGATTCGTGATACATTGCCTCAGATTGATACAATTCATTGCCAAAGTGATGGGCCGACTACCCAATACCGAAACAAGTCGAACTTTTTTCTCCTAGCACATTATAGCAAACAATATGGCTTTAACCCTTGACTGGTATCCTTATTTTCATATACGTAACTGATATGGTGGGGTTCAATATGACCCCAGTTTTAATTTTACTTATAAACTGCCTAAATAACAACAAATGTGAATTATTGTGCTGAAGACTAATTAATATAGATTTTATTCATTGTATTTACAATATGGATTGATGTTTAATCAATAATGAGCGCAAGTTACACATATATTACTGAAAGTAAGTAATTTTTTAACTAAAAAAAACAATGAATGTTTTAAAATGTATATTAAAATATATAATTTTTATTTTTCCTTCTTGCAAGTCGATTTATTGTTAATAGATATTCAAATCATGCTCTGAAATAAACAAAACAGAAATATTATGTTTGTGTGTCAAACCAACAAGGGTGTCTGTTTTGCATGTCATGAGTACATTTTTTGTTTCTTGTTTATTCAACCAGATTGTTTACTTTTGTCCATTTTAGTGAACACTGGTTTACAATACGCAAAGTTATGTTTGTTTTTAACCAGAAGAGTTGTCACGATGTCATTTTCATCCATATTGTCAAATAATTTGTAAAAGAAAAAGTCCCGTAAGAGGTATCCTTGGGTCTTTTTTTACCCCACGAATTAATTGCCGCCAAACGCTTCGGAGCAACAAAAACACACAACCACTACCTTCAACGGCTCAGCGGGAACTGAGATTACCTAATTCACCAGCCGCTTGCTAGATCTTCCTGGTGGTCAAATATAGAACTATATCGTGCTGGGGTCGGCACAGACCCCACCATACCAGTCAAGGGTTAAGAATGTGACTTGGAACTTCAGTGAAGCTGGCCATGGAAAAAGTTCTGCCGATGGTATTGGTGGCGTTGTAAAGCGTTACGCTGACCAGGCTGTGGCCCATGGCCACGATATTTCGGATGCAACTTCACTTTTGTGATTATTACGTAAAGCTGAACTACGAGTGAACACTTTTCAAGTCACAAGTGAAAATATTGATTCTGTAGATGCAGTTCTTCCACAGGATCTCAAATCAGTACAGAATACTATGAAAATTCGACAGATTGTCTGGTCACTAGCTACTCCACTGACCATCGGCCTCAGATCCCTGACATGCGACATATCAGCGCCTGTAACAGCGGAACAATACCAACTGACGGGTACTAAGTTTGCATTGCTAACGATGTTGACGGACGAAAATCACTGTCAAAGCGAAAATAGTGGATGTAGGCAGAACCCGACAACGTCCACTGACACTGCCTACCCCTTATGTAAAATGGTATCTGAGTCTGAAATAAATGCAGGAAGAGGCCAGACTCCACAAAGCCAAGACTTAGTCCCACCAGAAGGAAGAATGGAGCACCTTCAATTAGCCCTGACAGTAGCAAATATGACGAATGAGTTGAACAAAGTAAGCAATGAATTATGCCATGTAAAAGCACTTGTTACAGAAATACAGTCTTAAGATGGGGAAGCTAGGCCTAAGAAGCTTTCCTGAAGAAAGGCCTAGAACGCATGCAAAATGTAGGCCTATGTATAAACCAAGCCCACAGTCGCAAATCGCAGGTAACTCCTCTGTAAATACACCTAGGCCTACATACTCAGATGCTCTACGAGACCAACGCTCTGATCTAGACCGGGGCCAACAAACACAAACAAAAACGAAACTCGATCAAGGGAACTTCTCTGCAAACGGTAGACCTAAGCCCCCTTTTGAACACAATGCAAGCAATAGGATGGACGAGCCCAATAGGCCTACTAATGTAGGCCAAACAGGCTGGAGAACCCTAAAACATAGGCCTAATTTTCCAACAACCATACAAGGCCTAAGACAAGCACCTGTCCTAGATGTTAAACCAAGCAAAAGATACCTACCTCTAACAAACCTTATGGATGAGGATGTGTATCCACCCATCACAAAAGCCACAGACGCAAGTAAAAAATACACTAGGCCACCCAGCCGAGAATCAGGGCTAGACCTAGCAAATGGATACGAAACCCTCGTGATCAGCGACTCAATGTTTAAAGGGTGTAAGCATATGGGCTTAGAATCAAAGAGGAAATACTCCCTGGAAGTCCACCCAGGAATTCAACCCCACCAGTTACGGCAGAAAATAAGAGATCGTGAGACAAAACATACAAACCCTCATATTAAAACGGTAATAATGCATAATGGCACCTACTCAGTCAAATCTAAGGTACCAATGGAAATTAAGGATAATATCTATCAATTGATACGCACGGTCCAACAAAAATATCCCAACTCAAATGAAGCCTATACCAGTATAGTAAAGGAAACGGCTACTCCCAGACGCAAAAAATGCTGGCGATATTAGACATCCCGTTGATGACTGAACAAACATACAAAAACAACAAGAGCACCATATTTCAGGTAATTTTTACTGGATTTCAGTGACACACAGTTGATTGGTGATGGTGTTAAGTCTGGTAATGACTTTCTTCAACACAATTATATTTATGCCACAATTCAATGCATTGCCAATAGATATTGTGTAATCGTGTGTATTAACTTTTTTATTTTATAAGAAAAGTGATGTAACGTATAATGTTCTCCAGACTTGGGAATCTCACCATGCCATGTGGAGAAAATGACAGCTGCCGGTCGAAGGGAAAGAGGGATCGCAGTTGCAAAGGGTGACAATGAAAATCGAGCCACCTTTATACGGGTTATTGGTGATGGTGGATTGTGTACAGGGTCTTACGGTCATGGCTTTGGAGCTTCAGCTGGCGTTGTAAGCTGGGATTTATTTTAATAATCACATATTGTTGCATGGTGCCTGGTGAACAGTGCTTACTTATAAAATACATATTTCGTCTCCATGTAAAAGGCTTGCATAATTGGCGCAGAAACGAAGCAGTTGCTCTTCGTAGGTGTTCGGAATAAGTACTGCTACGTTTAACTAGAAACATGAGACTAAGCCTACCCAAGACACCGTCCCAGAACAAACGTGTTACAAAAATTACACCGGTCCGTGATCAGGGATGGAAACAGATGTGATAGAAGAGGGCTTCAAAAAAAGTGAAGAGCAACATGGTCTCCGTTACAAATATAACATTGGTAAGTATTCAATAAGATTGCGTATGCAGAAAACAATGCGAACATAGATAATTCTACTCTGGCTTCGAGGTGACGAAGATTCGAGTGTTTCTTCTCGGATCCGAAAATGCGTAACGTACGGCCGGAGTGTGGTAAAATAGAGTGTGCTAACCACGTGGTCCGTTGTTACACCAGCAAGCTTCATGGTCTCAAGAAGAACATTAAGTTTGACACAACTGTCCGGAAGGTGCTCGGGGACAAACTTCCGCGCTTGACTAACGCCGCTGGCAGCGCCATCAGACAGGCCGAAAGTCACCAAAACGTAAACATTGCTGCAGGAAGATCTTCGGAATGATCCCAGGTGAGTGAGCCCAAGTACAATAACAATTAAATTGAATGTATTCAATAAGTGTATATAATTTACTGGTACAGAAACGAAATACTTGTTCACTTCTTACATCATTTATTTTTCGGACACGTGTTTAGCAATCACAAAGTGTATTTCTCCCCAAGACGAGCCTGCTAGCTCACACTATGAGTACTGTAAGAGAAAGGGTAAACCAGAGAGTAATTATGTTCCACTTGTAATGACCCAAAATTAAATAGGTTAAAATAAATGATTGTAGCTGTAATTAATAAGAAGTTAGAGTATGTTAGTGGCGACAGATAGACTTGGGTGGGCACCGACAAAGGACCTGATTTCAGGACAGCCCGAGCCCTATCTTTTGTGTGTCCCCCAAGCTATTGTGCGAGGTTCTGCTGGCCATTCATTAACTAGTCTTTTGGCGGCAGCAGGATTAGCGTAGTTATTTTTATTAGCTTTTAGGGCGTAGTTGCCATTTCTATCATTAACGGCGTGGGTCTTGGTGGCCACGCCCCTAGTGAATAAATTTTTAGATTTAGAATAAATAAAGTATGTTAAATATAGACATGTGTTAAATATAAGAAATGTAATTTTTAAAATGTATTTAGAGGTAAGAAACAACAGTTTAAGTGTAAATATAGTAAGAAAAATGAATGTGAAACCAACCCATTTGGCAACAGGGCCCAAAATGGCGCACTTTTAAACTAGCGCCTCGAGGTGTAGGAGATGGGGTTGGTGAAGTCGGTGGTTGTTGGGACGTGATAGAAGACAGCCGGGAACTAAACCCACCTCTTTAAACACGGGCGCCGTTACTTGGCAACTGGCCGAACCTCCAGTTAACAACGGTAGCTAACGCACACGCCAGTAACATAACAAAATAGTGAACAATTAACTTGTATGTACTAATTAATAAGCGAACAATTTAATTTTAACATCCTAACATATTATTAAGTGATAATTTTACCTGAACACACTTTGAACAAACAGCGGGACACGTAAATCGTCAAAGAGTGTGGTGGTGTGACTGTGTAATGTGATTTTTATATTTTTTAACGAGAACCGTAAGGATTAATTAATTCATAGATCGAAACAAAACCAAAAGTGTCGTGGTGAACGACCGGTTTACCTACGGACAATATAGGACGAACCTGTGATGACCAACCCCTATCACGCGGACAACCAACATCGCTTCAACACCAACAGACAACACGGTCCCCGCATTATCATCACCACTACCACAGCCGGAGGACGGTGCAAATGTACAGGACTGGGAGAGCGTATCACGGCGTAAATATAAAAAGTGAACGCAGCAAGCCGCGCACTAATTAGAATTCAGTTCCAAATTTTATATAAACATTATAACTTATTTTTCGAGTTGCTATAATATTGTGAATGGTTTTGTAATGTATTAGTGTATGGTTTTTATCATGTATTAGTGTATGTAGTGTTATGTTTTGATGCAATTGCCAATTATATTTAGTCCTGAACCAAATTATATTTAACCTCACAAATAAAGAGGAATATTCTTTATCATTTATACTTGTTTATTGGCCCGAATCCTCAATTAAATGAGATTTTCTCCCCCAGTTAGCGCTACCAAGTAGGTAGTTTACAATTATGGCGCCCAACATACGGGGCAGGATTATGTAATTGGCATTGTACTATTGATAAGTGATACTAAGTACTAAGTAATTGTAGTTGGTATGCCAGCTGTTAAAAAGAGTAAAAGGTTGCAAAAACAAAGTAGGCCATTATGGATAGCCCAAGTAGATCGGTAGTGAGCGACGGTGCGGGGGGCCAACCCTCAGATGTAGGTCAAAACAATCCCTCGACATCTGGAGTCCAGGAAGCGCCCGCGGCTCTTGTTGGCCAAATGCAGAGTATGCTTGAACGGTTTGAAAACGTGTTTGGTGCTTGTCAACAAAGAATGGACAGTTTGGAGGCTCAGATGAACGGTTCGCAGGGGGGTGTGTCTCAGACTAACTCCGCAATAGGCAACCCCTTTCCGGCTACGATAAGACATGGAATGCAATATTTGTCGGTGGTGAATAGTTGTCAGGGGTCAGTACTGAGTAATACTGCAATGTTGCCAAAATTCACCGACGATAACACAAGTCACCCTGTGGGTTTGAGTTTATTGGGTTTAAGGGCGCTTCAACCAGTTAGGTCATTTTGCGCCACCAAGATAATGTAACTCGTTACTTATTGTTTTATTGCATGATTGATTAATGAAGCTCAACTTCTCACATTTATGCAACGATGGCTAATCGAGACGATGATTGATTGATTGATGGGGCTTAACGTCTCATATTTATGCAACGATGGCTAATCGAGACGATGAGCGGGTGATAATGAAGATGAGAAAGATGACAATGAAGAATAAAGCCACATCCGAATCAGATCCATTGTACGTCGCGTGAGTCGTCATACGGGAGTCCAGCAAGGGAGGGCAGGGCCAAGTGGGAGGAGAAATATTCAATGGGACAGTGGGGGGGGGGGGGGGGGAGGGGATTGGGGTGTGGACTGCACTTCGTCTGACTTCTCCTCCTCGACCAGTCCGGCTTGGGTGGCCCTACCAGAAGCATACGCTTCCGCCGGCATAGCTCTTGGGATCAACAAAGCACGCAAACCTGCCCACCACGATAAGGTGGCAGTCCCTCAGTGGATCAAGCATGGGTATTTATTTTCAAAGAAAATCAGGGCAAGTTACAGAATATTCTAAAAAACACTGAGTTTATCCATTCCACACTCAAATGCCATGTCGGAAAGAACATTCAGTCTTATGAAAACTGCATGGAGGGATGATAGGAATAGGTTGATTTTAAAAACGCTGGACGCTGAGCTAATGACAAAAACAAACTATAACTACTCCTGTGTAGAATTTAGAAAGTTTTTAAATACTCTACAAGGAACGGTGTTGTTATCTAAAGTCAAATCAAGCAATAAATACCCATGTGCTAAAGACAATGTTGTAAAGGAAGCCCAGTCCAATGAAATCGGAGAGGTTGATTGAACATTGTTTTAATGTCATTCTTGATATGCGTGAAAATAGCATTTTGTGTAAGCCTACAGATGCTACAAAGTGCTATTTTTCAAATGAGAGTAAGGTTTTATGTTCCTATTTTATTTTCATGTTTATTTACCATCGTATTTTAATTTTTGAATGTAATATTTACTTAGTAATATTGTAATAGGCCCCTAGGCCCTAGCCTAACTGCCTAACTGAGCAATTGAAAAAATAAAATATTAATTAAATTTAACAAATGTCTATCAGTAATTTAATTTGAATTGTTCTATCCTGCATTCAAACAAGATTCTTTCCAAATTAAATATTGTAGAGATGTGCCTTGTAATATATTATTTTTTTAATGTTTAATTAAGTGCAAGTATGCTCTAGAGTCTAGCACACCATGTGAAGTAATTAGGAATTAGTTCAAGAACAATTATGTAATTGGGCGAAATCACTTATCACTCCAATCCAAATCCCTCCAAGGATAGAGTAAAAATGTATTAAAATTAGGGGTGTGCAAATATCCGAAATTTCGCATCGGATCAGATATTTAGCATCCTAACCGAAGGGCGATAAATTGGAACCGACATCGGTTCGGTTTCAGATAGTTTGAATCGCGCGCGCACTCGCACGGAGTAAGGTCGGTAAAGTAGCGGAAGTGAAATACTATTTTACCGACCTTGTGCACGCAGAGCGTGTGGCAGACTGCGTTATTACGCGCTTCCGCTGCCTCAAGAAGGCAGTGTTTGCGGCTACATAGATCGTTTCTCGCGATTTTCTTCTACTATCGATATTAATAGGGTTGGGTTTTGGGTTTATTGGGTTTAAGGGCGCTTCAACCAGTTAGGTCATTTTACGCCACCAAGATATTGTAACTCGTTACTTATTGTTTTATTGCATGATTAATTAATGGAGCTTAACGTCTCATATTTATGCAACGATGGCTAATCGAGACGATGAGCAGGTGATAATGAATTAATAGACCACGCTACTTCCGTTACAGACTGGTTTCTGTTCTTGTTTAGTTCTTGATGTGAATGTTTCGCAAATTCGTTTCTGAAGGTTTTTTGCTACAATTTTTATAATGAGTGGGCGTTCCACTAGGCATTATATAATTTTAAGTGATGTTGAGTCTGAAAGTTTAGACGGCGACCTACAGGTAGGCCAAGGCCTAGGCCTCGCGCAAGGCATGGACCCTGTACCGAATGCATTTGATGTACTTGCGGATGGTTCTAGGCCTAGGCGGCCCCCAAGCACAGGGCGTTCAGCGATATGGGATCATTTTGCGAAAATAGATCCCAACCGTTCCAAGTGCAACTATTGTTCACGGGAATTTAGTACTAAGTATGGTACGACAACAAGTCTAAGTAATCACTAGAGTGCAGGCATTCTGTGCAGTATGCCAAATTTAACAAAGAAAGGCAATGAAAAACGAGGCACAAGCCCAAAAAAGAGCTGCAACTTTCTCCAACAGAAGCTCTACACCAACCACGGCGCCACCAGCAGCGAGACCTCAACAGCAAACTATACTGAATGCTTTCCAAAAGCAAATAAAAATTTCGCACGATAATCCAGTTGCCAAGAAAATTACGAGGTGAGTTACGTGAGTTCTCAAAGGTTAGCTAGGCCTAGGCCGCTAGCCATTCCATGAGGTGGCCCTAGGGTCCGAGACTTTTTGTAGGACTAGCCTAAGCCTAGACCTTGGAGCTAGGTATTTCCCCCTACCTCTCAAATTTTAAATTATCCTCTGTTGTCTAGCCAAGGCCTAGGCTCTGGCAAACAGATTGAATAGGGCCTAGGCCTACCTAGGATTAGCCTATTGAGGCCTAGGCCTCTAGCCAAGATTATGTGAGGCTTAGGATTGGGCTTAAATCAATTATAGGCCTAGGCCTACTGAGATGACTTTAAGGATTTTTTGTTACTTTCAGGAAAATTGCCAAATGGATTGCCAGTGACCTACAACCATTTTCAGTAGTGGAAGAACGTGGTTTTGTGGATGTTATGCAGGAAGCTCGGCCGGATTATGCCATACCTTCAAGAACAACATTTTCCAGGAAAGTAATTCCTAAGTTGTATGCAGATACACGGCAACACATGCAGCTACTGTTGACCACCTGTGCTGCGAAAGCGCAATCCATATCGTTCACATCTGACATCTGGACTTCCCGAGCGAACAAATCATATATATCCCTCACGCGCCATTTCATGGACGAAAATTTTGAAATGGTAAGCGTCTGCTTGGGGAATTCGCATTTCCCGGGAGCCCACACAGCACATGCCATTTACACAAAATTAATTGAGATGATGGCCGAGTGGGAAGGTCTTCAGGAGTTTGGCAATATAATGCCAATGTTTATGATCACGGACAACGCTAAAAATTATGTGGCAGCTGTTAGGGACAACTGGGAGGCATTAAGTTGTTTTTCCCACACACTACAGCTCGCAATTTCTGATGCCAAAAAGACCAACGAGCCTGATGTAATAAGGAAGGTGCCTAACATCGTGACACACTATAACCATTCCCCGAAGGCCTACTCGAGACTAAAGGAATTTCAAGAACAAATGAAGATTCCCACACACACCCTGCCCCAAGATGTTCCCACTAGGTGGAACTCTGAACACATCATGTTAAAAAGAGTTTATGAGCAAAAAAAATGCAATTATTATTATTATTATTGCCGCCGAGTTGGGAAGCAGCGCTAGTCGGGGTACAGCCGAACTTCTGTCTCCTGCTGAGTGGCAGGTGGTGGATGGATTAATAAAGGTACTCGAGCCTTTCGCAGAGGCAACAGCAATAAGTTCAGGGGATACCTTGAACCCATACCTTGAACTGGCGCCCATAGGATGGACCCCTAACTCCAACCTACTGGGGTATGGACCGCTCGAAGGCTTGAACTGGCGCCCATAGGATGGACCCCTGACTCCAACCTACTGGGGTATGGACCGCTCGAAGGATTTAACTGGCGCCCAAAGGATGGACCCCTAACTCCAACCTACTGGGGTATGGACCGCTCGAAGGCTTGAACTGGCGCCCAAAGGATGGACCCCTCACTCCAACCTACTGGGGTATGGACCGCTCGAAGGCTTGAACTGGCCCCCATAGCATGGACCCCTAACTCCAACCTACTGGGGTATGGACCGCTCGCAGGCTTGAACTGGCGCCCATAGGATGGACCCCTGACTCCAACCTACTGGGGTATGGACCGCTCGAAGGCTTGAACTGGCGCCCATAGGATGGACCCCTAACTCCAACCTACTGGGGTATGGACCGCTCGAAGGCTTGAACTGGCGCCCATAGGATGGACCCCTGACTCCAACCTACTGGACCGCTCGGAGGCTTGAACTTCGAAACGAGGTGAAGAAGCGCGGACCTTGAGTTCGCGAACGGCACTGGAATGCCAGCGCGGCTGTGCCACTGCTCCGAGGCAGTAGTAAAAATAAATACCAGACTCTCACTATTCCAGACCACAGAATACGAGAACACCAACAACAGAATATGTCCAGATGTCAATTGTTTAGTTGTTCATACTGTGCATGCCTCTTGACAGGGGACATCTATTTCAGCTAGCATCATACCGCGAGCTACACGAAGAAGCAAGAATCACTGGCAGATTCCAAAAACCATTACCTTCTTGCGTATTTGCTTCCCATACCCATAGATCGATAGACAAGGTGGAAAAATTTAATGGTGTTCTCACTTCGCTCCCTACTGGCAAGATGTTGTATCTCAGCCTTCTGGACTCAATGACTTTGCCATTCACATGATGCTGAACCAAGTACCCACTGACTTCGTCATCGGCCTGGAGATGCAACGCCAAACTTCAACCTCTCCCATGTTCTTGTTCAAGCTAAGCATCCCGGGAGCCAATGGGATTAATTTTCTCAGTGTACTTGTCCCACTCATGATATTGTGTTCATTCATTGAAGCTGGCTGGATCTTTGTTTAAATCCAGCTGTTGCTGTTATTTGTATCTAGTAATTGATGCCAACCATTGAGGAGGGAATGTACTTGTGTTGTTACATGAATAAATTGCATTACAAAAAAAAATATAGTGTTGTCTCTGTGTAAGTGAGTACGAAAAACACATAGGCTACATATGGGGAACAACGCGCCATTCGTTATTTGTTCCTAAATAACGATCCAGCTAGGCCTACATGTACACCGTGTTATAACAGTTGCGGTACCTGATAAGACTAGACCTACTCTTCAACAGAAGACGTTAAAGAAGATGTCACAACACTAGACACGACTCCCGCTACACCCAGTAAACCACAAAGCAGGGATACAGCGAATAGACGAGGTGATCACAGTAATTACAGCTCGTAGAAGAGACGGGTCCGAGTATCCAGCCCAGAGCTAGGGCTGGCCATTCGGCTACCGAAGTAGCTTACTATAGAGAGACTGGTACCCTAGATCCGCCCCATCGTGGCCACGAATGGCCGATATTCCTGCAAGGATGTGTTTCCTGAGACATGTGGGTGACTGTTTTGGTGCGGGTGTGGAAAAGGGGCCTGAGGATAAGTGTTACCAGAAGAAGTGGTAACTGGTCTATGAGCAACGAAGGAAAACATTCTTATTTCACTTGCCTTGCAGACAATCTACACTGATTCCGAAGTGTAAACGTGCAGAATATATGTATGGACAGAGAAGCTGAAAAGAAACGTCAGGAACGTATCAAATTAAATGCAGAGCTAAATGAAACTGAAAAACAGAAAAATCGTAAAAATTATCTTAAAAGAAAGGAGAAAGGTCAAGTCCGTCCAATAAGTGTTTTGTCAAAATGAGAAGCAAGGAAAAAGCGAAAACAGTGGAAGTTAAACTCGGAAAAGTACTGGGAAAGTAAACTGAGACAAACCAATTTTCTAAACGCACTGCAGGTTAATTCTCCTCCTTCTTCACCCGATCCTAATTCTCCTCCATCTACGAGCCGACGCACCAGAAACGGGGCAAACTCATCTGGTAGGAGAAAGGTGAGACGGGATAGATCGGCTGCTTATCGTAATTTAAAGACGGCTCAAAACCAAGTTTTAAAATATAAAAAGATGGCAGAAAAATATAAAAAATGAGTATATCGCCTGAAGAATGTAAATGCCAACACCTTGCCAACCACTCCACGAACTAAAGTGCTTACTTTATTGAAAGGTACTCACGTGAAACCAGCCATTAAAAAAAAAAACTGCTTTTTGGTGAGGTATTAAACTTGCAATTAGAAGAGAGCTATAAGTCACTGCTGAGGAGAAACAAGGCAAAACAGTTTTTCAGGAAAATTTTCACTGGAAAAATCATAAAAAAATACAGGTTCTTGAAAGAATGCAGAACTTTTATAAAATGCAAAACTTTCAAGAGAATTGAAAATGGCGTTAACCTTACTAACGAACGGAAAAAAACGTACTACATTAAGTGGGCAAGTTCCAAATGGTGTTCAAAACTTCTTGCAACTTGATATTAACAGTCGTATGTGCCCTGGTAAGCGGGATACGATAACAAGACTTGGGAAAAAGAAACAGAAACGATTTCTTAACGATTCGTTAAAAAACCTGCATAAAAGATTCATTGATGAACATGGTTATTGTATAAGTTATTTCTTGTTTTGCAGACTGAGTCCTTTTTGGGTTGTGCAACCTTCTGTATCTGATCGAGACACCTGTTTATGCGTAACTCATGCAAACACTGTTGATAAAATGTATTTCCTGAAGCTAATTGAGAGCAGGACACCACACAACGTACTAAGCGAGTTATCATGTACTGATCCAAAAGAAGTGTGTTTACTCCGGCAATGTCAGGGATGTGAAGACAACACTATCACGTACTTGCCATTTGATTCGGAAGAATCTGCCAGTTATCAGCAGTGGGAAACAATAAAATAAGTAAGAAAGAATAAAGATAAGGAGTTGACTGTGCAATTGACCAAAAAGGTAACTGTTGTGAGCACACTTGGGGAAATGGTAGATTTATTGGAGACAAAGATGATTAAATTCATGCACCACACGGCTAATATCACCCATCAGTATCAAAGCATGCAAGGTCTTCAAGGAAACCTAAAAGAAAATGAAGTTGTTATTCATGTAGATTTTAGCGAGAATTACCAATGCAAATATGCTGGGGAAGCACAGGCTGTCCACTTTGGGGCATCGCGCACACAGTTGACACTGCACACAGGTGTTTATTATTATAATAAAGAAGGGAAAATTAATGTATCTGCCTTCTGTACAGTCTCCGAGAGTTTCAGATGATGATGATTAATGGGGCTTAATGTCTCATATTTTTGCAACAATGGCTAATCGAGACGATGAGCGGGTGATAATGAAGATGAGAAAGATGATGATGAAGAATAAAGCCACATCCGAATCAGATCTATTGTACGTCGCGTGGGTCGTCATACGGGAGTCCAGCAAGGGATGGCAGGGCCAAGTGGGAGGAGAAATATAGTCAGTGGGACAGTTGGGGGGAAAGGGACAGGGTCTCCTTCCGTCGCCTCTTACGACTAGCAGCGTCACTCTGGGCCTAGTCTTCCCCGGGCCCAGACGGGCTTCGAGAGTTTCAGGCATGACCCTGCTGCCATATGGGCTCATCTGCAACCAGTTCTGGAAGATATTAATAAGAAAGTTCCTGCATTAACAGGTAGGCTAAGCAGACAACAATGTACATTTTAAAGATAATACAGAGAAATACAAGGCTTTTGTATATATTATAGTCAAATCATCAGAATAATCTAATATTTTTCAATTAATCTACTTTTCAGTGATCCACTTCCAGAGTGACAGCCCAAGTACCCAATATCGGAACAAACAAATGTTCCTCCTGTTGGCGTCGCATCTTCAAACCATTTTACCAAACGTTTGCGAGGCTACCTGGAATTATTCCAAATCGGGGCATGGTAAGGGTGCACCAGATAGAATTGGTGGGGTCCTCAATAGAACAGCCGATAACTTTTAGTAGCTTGAGGTCAAGATATTCCCGATTTTAATAGCTTTTATGAAGCTCTTTCTCAGAACTGTCCTGGAGTACAGCTTATAGCTGTGGCGGAAAATATGATCTCCGAGATAGATGAGATCATAGGAGCTAATGCAGATTTAAAAGCATTTCCTGGCACCATGTCTGTACGTCAAGTTACATGGAGTAGCCTAAAAAAACATGCTTAGTATGAGAACGCTGTCTTGCTCTGCATGCCAGCCAGGGCAATTTTGCTGCCACTATAATGTTGGTAAAGCATTGTGGATGGTATCCAATGTAGATGAGTCTGATGAAGACAATGATGATCACGATGATGACCACAAGGATGACCACCTGGAAGAAATACTAGTAGCAGGTACAACTATTTTTAAACTCATTATTAGATTCCTAATTTATGTTAGAATGTATCCTGTCACTACTGAAGTTCCACTGTTCCTGTGTGCCACTGCTCCGAGGCAGTAGTAAAAATAAATACCAGACTCTCACTATTCCAGACCACACAATACGAGAACATCAACAACAGATGTCCAGATGTCAATTGTTTAGTTGTTCATACTGTGCATACCTCTTGACAGGTGACATCTATTTCAGCTAGCATCATACCGCGCCAAGCTACACGAAGAAGCAAGAATCACAAGCAAATTCAAAAAACAGTTGCCTTCCCCAGCAAACACAGGGCTGTGGAAAACGTGTGTAAAACGTACGTTATATGCACGAGTACTGTGTTCTTTGTGTGGTGTGTGGGTATCATTATTTTAATACGTGTGTTATCTGTGTGTAAACGGTTCGTTGAGCCGCATCATCTGCTGTGTGGGGCCAACCCGCACATTTTCCGTACGGGCCTCGCACGTACCATAACAGCACGTATTCAATAGTTTAATTTACGTATGTTTCCCGTATGGGGAAGGTGCGTTCATGCACATCATGTTCTGTGTGGGGCCAACCCGCACATTTTCCGTACGGGCCTCGCACCTACCATAACAGCACGTATTCAATAGTTTAATTTACGTATGTTTCCCATACGGGGAAGATGCGTTCATGCACATCATGTTCTGTGTGGGGCCAACCCGCACTTTTTCCGTACGGGCCCCGCATGTACCATAACAGCACGTATTCAATAGTTTAATTTACGTATGTTTCCCGTACGGGAAAGGTGTGTTCATGCACATCATGTTCTGTGTGGGGCCAGCCCGCACATTTCCCGTACAGGCCCCGAACTTGCTTTCGTTACGTATGTATTTGACAAATTTTGTACGTACGTAGCCTGTATGGGAAATGTGCGTTTATTCACCTCATCATTTATGTGGGGTTATTCCATACATATCCCCGAGAAATCCCGCACATGCTCTTTACACCAATTTGTTCGTCATGTTTGTTTGAGCGCAGTGGAAATTATAAAACGACAATTACCAAAATCTATATAATTAAACACTAAAAAGTAATGTTTTTGTGTTTGTTTGTATGCATAACAATATTCATGTATTGCACAAAGCAGTTTCAATAAAAATTATCGATCTAACATTGGTTTTGGCGCGTAAATTGTTGTGCGGTGGTTCTCATCGAAAATAGGCTGCAAGGGCTGCCACGCTTGGTTGTGATCCTCTGTAAACGTGTACCTACAAGAAGAACCTACAGGTAAGTCTACATAAATAGTTATCTAGACTTGTAATTATGAACTAGCCTACGCCTATCCCTGTAGTCAGCTAGGCTAGGCTAGTTTTGATTGTTTTAGGTCACACATGGGTTGTGTTAGGTTATGTAAGGCCTAGCCTAGTATGATGTTAGGTTAGGTTAGACCTAGCCTCTGTCAACGTGTAGGCATACTTACAGGTTAGTCTACATAAATAGTTTTCTAGACCCGTATTTATGGACTATCCCGAGGTCAGCTAGGCTAGGCCCTAGTATTGATTGTTTTGGGGCACACATGGGTTGTGTTAGGTCACTTAGATTATGTTGGGCCTAGTATGATGTTAGGTTAGGCCTAGTATGATGTTAGGTTATGTTAGGCCTAGCCTAGTATGATGTAGAATATGAATAATAAGCCTAGGCCTACTTGCTGGCTGCGGTGACTGGGGCCTAGACCCATCTCTATAATTACCGTTAACTATCTGATTAAATTTTAGGTGAGGGCAGCCCTAGGCCTACCATTCAAACCTAATGGTTACTTTTGGTCTAAGCCTAAGCCTAGGCCTTTATAGGCCTAGGGGCCTAAAGGGGGGGTGGGGGGTTATAAAATCCCCGGTATTTCTTCCGTATAAGTCCTCACGTATCGCACATTTTTCTCTCCTGGAAAGTAGCCTACTTGAAAAACTGCCTGACATCCCCGCTCCATGATGATAAGCAAACCAACAAATTACTTTTTAGCGTGATGACTTCTACGGAAGATTTACCAAATCCCATGCTGCATAGACAGATAGAAGATTATATTCTTAACAGGGGACAGAACATCCAATATAGCCTAGACGGGTTCACTCACTTATTGGCTAGAAGTTGAACTTAGCCTACCTACGGAAATGTGCCTAGGCTAGCGTTCACACGAAATTTCCAATAGGCCTAGATCTAGTGACTAAGTCTTATGTCGTTGAGTGAGTAATGTAGGGTAGGCTAATACCCTGTTCAGACTACTGTCCTTAACTATAGTTAACTCCTTAACTGCAGTTAGTATTGCAGTGTGAACTGATCTCAGTTAGCGTAACTTCATTTAACGGATTAACTACGTTCCCAGAACGCAGTTAAGTTTTTAACTGAGTTAAATCCAAGGTCATTGCTTGGTCACCGCCATGTTAAGTGAAATGCTCTTCAATATGAACAAAGTAGGCAGTGATAAGTGAGGTTATGAAAGCCCGTTTCGGCTCGTCTTCGGTCGGTAGGTCTATACCTTTTGTTTTTTTACGATTTACAATGTCTGCAGAAGAAAGCATTAAAAAACGCCAAATAAATTGGTCAGACCACGAGGTCCTTATCCTAATTGTTATGTACTGAGTTCAAACTACCCGCTTCAATCGATTATCGATAGTGGGCATTCCGACCTGAGAAGGCGGTGTTTTTCTATCATCTTTGTAATGGCGTCTGTGTAGACCGAGATTGCTAACCATATCCAAGTTATCTGTAATCATCTAGTTAAATAAGTGATAAATAAACATGGATTTAACGGGTAACTAATCGTGATTTTATTGTCATCCACTGCAACAACATAACAATTGGCGCAGTCGGTAGGATCCGAACCTACGCTCCCATAGGGATTACAACATTTTCAATTAACATATTGAGCTTGTAGGGAGGAGGAGCATCGGCAGAAGTAGTCTGAAATAACACATGATTCTGGTTCTGATCCCCATCTACAGGAACATTTTCATCAGCTTGGACCAGATGATTGCTCGAAAACTTATTTTTAGCTTTGTAAGACGAAGGCTTAGTATTTGAACACTTTGCCTGGTCAGAAGATGCTGGGTGAGAACCCTCAGACTGGCGAGCACGATTCGCATTTTTGCGTGAGCGACAGGCCTTACTTACATGACCTACCTTATGGCAATAATGGCATTCGACCGATCCAGGAATACGGCAGTTGCGTACTAGATGTGCGCCATCGCAGCGGTTGCATGGGCCGGAGGCTTCATCCGAGTTGGTCGGACGTGACTTGTCACTTGACGTACCAGAGGACTTACTTGAATTGGGGTGCTTCAGTTGATCCTTATATTGTGCAGCAGTGTGATGTATGTTGTCGGCATTCTTAGTCGGATTCAGGAAAGTAGCTACATTTGATTTTGCCGCTTCATATGCCAAAATCTTCCTTTCAACTTTAGACAATGTAAGGTTTTCAGGCGATTGCATCAAGGTACTGGTCAAGTCCGGATTGTTAAGGCCAAAGAAGATTTGAGAGAGGATAGCCTGATCCGCATCTTTGAACTCACAGGGCTCGGCCATACGCTTGAGGTCTGCATAGAATTCTTTGAAGGGTTCATTCGTCTTCTGGCGACGGTGTTGAAACTCAAAGATGCGCAAGTGTACACTCTGCTTGGGGCAGTAGTGATTTTTTAGCAACACCAAGGCCTCGTCATACGTGATTGCAAAAGGTGACCTTGGCGAGCAAAGCTTCTTTACCTGGCGGTAGACACCTTCACCACAGTTGGCGAACAGGATGGCTTTCTTCTTACTGGAATCACTAAGATTATTGGCGAGGAAATAAAATTCCAGTCGTTCCGTGAAAAGTTCAAAATCCTCAGGCCGCGACGAATTGAATTGTGGAGCGTTGCCTATCATAGGGAAATTGACATGTCCCGACTGTGCAGCAGTAGAGCCTTCATCACGAGAGCCATCATCACCGGCTAGAGACATGATGCGTGAAATGGTTGTGAAGACGTCGAAATGCAAAAATAACGTTGAAATAGCACAATGTTCACCATGTGTTCGAGCGAGAGCTTTGGACCGTCTGGATATAAGTCCGCCTTAACGGAAATAAAGCGACTGCGCCAATTAGACAATGTAAGGTTTTCAGGCGATTGCATCAAGGTTATCAAGCAGCAAGCAGGGAAAAATAAATGAATACAAAGATAACTATATCCTTTGTTAGTGAAATCGGCCGTAGATTCATAAGATTGCTGAAGGGAGCTGAAAAGTATCTGCAGCAAGCGTCAAGAGTCTGTACTTGCGGAGTCATCTATTGTGAACCTTGCCCACTTAGCACTGACAAAAATAGCTTCATAGTTTTCCTCTATTCCACATTAGAAGAGGAAGTAGTATTCAATATTGAAGATTCTGGTGAGGAAGAGACCTTATTGCAGAGGATATTGGTTGCGTCATCTGCACTAGGGGTGCAGGAATCTGTCCTTAGACATTCGATGGTCTCAGCCATAAATCATTACAACAGGTCACACTTAAGCATCAACTATGGCACAGCACGCAGCTGCAATGGCCACTCTCAAACTTGATGTGGATGATAATGCTGCGACTTACAACCTAGCAGGAATTAAGCCTGGGTCTCTAAGTAGCCATTCTGTGGAGAAAACATTCACAATTGATGGAATAACCCCAGCAGATTTCATAAAAGATCATGGAACAGCCCAGTTGGATTTCTATGCCTTGGTCTCAGAATTCACAAACATCTGCACTGACTTCGGCACTGAGCTGTCAGCAGATAGGCCATCCCAAGCAGTTGAATTCTGCTCATTAATGATTTACACTGTAGGACCAGAAGCCAGAAGAGTAAAGAAGGCTGTTGGGGACAAGACGTGGGTGTTCACTTTCCCTGTGCAAAAGAAAGGGGCTATCACCTTCAACTCAGCATTTGTCTGTACATTCAAGGCCTCAGGTGCTGAAAGCACAGCCATTGCCAAATCTGGCAAAATAGTGCTCACGGTCAAGCAAGCATCACTGTTGGCAGTGTCTGTCCTGAACAGAATAAATGACTTGGGTTACATCAATAATGAGCCTATCATCCTTCTAACACAACTGGCCGGAGCTGTCTTCTCAAAGAATGACATACCTGCAATAGCAATAGAAAGAAAGACTAGCATCAAAGATGTAGTGAAATCAATTAATGCATCTTGCCAGTCAGGGGGCCAGTACCTGGATGATTCATGCCTGGACATTGCAATCATTGCAACTTTGGTGTCCATAAAGGGCATTAAAGAAGCTGGTGTCAGGGACAGCTTTGTGTCAAAATGCGTCAGACAGTACATATCAGCAAAAAAAGTGCATGAAGAGGATAGGTTCATGAAGTATGCTGAGTTTGCTGTTGGTGGTGTCCCAATGGATTTAAAGACTGACAATTTGCAGTCCATGTTTGAAAGGGCTCAGAAGACACCAAGGATCAGCAAACTTGCTCTCTCGAGAGCATTGCAAAAGTCTAGCCTGCAGTCAAGCATAATGGTTCCTGCGCAAACCACCAGAGGTGGTGGAGGGACCCAGCAATCAAAGCCTGTAACACAAGCCAGTGGCCATGGAGGTGATGCCGATGTCCCAGGGGTAAGTGGATTGCCAGTTAAAACGAGTGGTGGCAACCCAGCAACGGTTGTGTGGAACGCCGTCATCTCGACCAGTTACGTCGCCGAGTCGAACGACACGAAGAATCCTTCCCAGTACCGGTTCCTGCCAATCCACTTCCCCTTCCCATTGTGTTTAAGGAAACGACCACTCCTGATACTTCTTTGTCTGAGGTTCCCTCCTTGGGTCAAGGTTATAAGGAGTCGCAAACCCCTGTCGCTGACCGAGCCAGTGCCACCAACGCCAGAAGATCATCTCCGTGCCGCCAGGCGCAAGCTGCTCCGCCGCCCGGAAGAGATGTTCCCGTGTCTATAAGACGTTCCTCAAGAGAAACTAGAGTTCCATCTTACCTGTCAGATTTTGTGTCAAAGTAGAATATGTTTGTTTCCATTAACGCAAGTCCTTCAGACTTATAAGTTTTATATTTTTCATTAAGCCCTTAAGGTATATTGCATTTACTGTATTTATACATAATATTAAGAGGCGGAGGATTGTTATGTACTGAGTTCAAACTACCCGCTTCAATCGATTATCGATAGTGGGCATTCCGACCTGAGAAGGCGGTGTTTTTTTATCATCTTTGTAATGGCGTCTGTGTAGACCGAGATTGCTAACCCTATCCAAGTTATCTGTAATCATCTAGTTAAATAAGTGATAAATAAACATGGATTTAACGGGTAACTAATCGTGATTTTATTATCATCCACTGCAACAACATAACACTAATTAATATTTGGAGTCAATTTATTGATGAATAAAGAGCTAACAAGCGTAATAAAGGGATCTATGTGAAGATCGCAACAGAACTTGCAACTGTGGCAGACTGCAACGCACGAGGCCACCAAGAAATAAAGAATAAAATGGGAAACCTTACAAGAGACTACAGGTATGTTAAATTATATCAACAACACTAATAGCCTAGTCATAACAGGGGAAGAGATGGGTGGTGGGTGACACAAAGTAGGCCTAGGCCTAGGCCTAGGTCTAATGTGATGATTAAAGTTCCTAGGCCTGGCCCTAAGGACAGTAGTCTGAACAGGGTATAAGGCAGGGTTGTCTAGGCCCCAGGCCTAGACAATAAATAAGTACAGTTGTAAAGTAAGGCTAGGCCTAGCCTAGGCCCGTGTCAAGGTGACAATACACTAGGCCTAGGACCTAGGTATTTTTGTGGTGTAGGCCTAGGCAGTGGCACCTGTTGTTAGTGACTTCGTCACGTACTGTAATCATAACTTCCAATTTGTGAGGCGGTCAATTTTGAAGTTTGTAAGCACAACGCAAATGTCTTTGGTTCTACCATTGATTCTGCAACATATGACGTGATTTGCTTCCAAAACAGCTACCCCTCCTTATACGGCCGTAGGCCGTCACCTACACACCTAATAACTACTGCCCACCTAACGTTAGGATTTTCTTCCATTGCAGACAATTATTTATCAATAATAACAACAATAATACTTAAGAAATTAAACCCTTAAATACACTTGTGCAGGGAGTCATGAGGGGGCGTACGATCACTTTATACCGCAATGATCCGCCATTTTGTTTTTTTAGTGCTGCCATCTGTTATCACTTTTTTTGGCGAATCGGCAGTTTGTCTACCGCCTCTTACTGCCCAACAGCCTTAAGTCGGGTAGTAGTAGTTCGCCAAGTGACGCAATGCTGTAGCCTGATTGATCCGCTTTTTTTTGTATTTAATCATAGTGGTTACCAATTAACTGCTTGCACTTGTCATGTTGCCTAATAAACTGTCTAAATGTTATGTGAATTCTCAAATTCTGCATGCAATTTTACAGACACACATACAAAGGTATGATCTAGCTGCACTGCATGTCTTGTATTTTACCAAGGACCAGATGTGACATATGGAATTCCGTAAACGTTTTGGAGATTTCATGTGGACATACCAAGCAGACATGTAATTACCGTGGCTTTATTAAACCATTTCATCTAACCATTTCTGTAAAAACTGCATAACCGGTGTATATTCCATGCAGAATTCATACCCAGGAAAACCCAGGGAAAACCATTCTAATCAGTGTGTAAAGTGTACATATACCATGTGGGAAACATGCGGGCACATTTATTACACAGTGTGTAATATGTACATATACCATGCGGGAAACATGCGGGCACATTTATTACACAGTGTGTAATATGTGCATATACCATGCGGGCACATTTATTACACAGATTCACACACATTTACATTTACCCACGATTCCGTTTTCGTCAATCATAAACCAGGCTTCATTGCAATAGCCATAAATAATCCCGAACATCGAGACTGGGATGCGAAAATGAAGAAAGTACAGCGAGATATAAATACATCTATCAATAAATCAACAGATAAATCACCATTTGAGTTGCTACATGGCTACAAGCCACGCTTCGAAGATGGAAGTCTGCGTCCATTAGTTGACTGTTCGCAAAATGAGGAATGGAAACCTGCGGAAACCCTTCAAGAAAAAGCTAGGACGAACATAAAAGCCAAGCAGAACCAATACAAAAAATACTTCGATAAAAAGCATTATGCTGCCTTGAAGCTGGATAAAGGAGAAGTTGTGGTGATGCGCAGAGCTCCCATACACACAGGCGAGCCAACAAAGCTACAACCAAAATTTCGAGGTCCGCTAATTGTCACGGAAGTTTTACCTTCAGATACATACCGCGTAACTCAGTTGTACCAAGAAGACAAAAACAAGCTGTACCCTACTACCGCACATATTTCTCAATTAAAATCCTTGGGCAGTAAAGATCGACCAATCAAGAATGACGGCTTAAGTGACGAAGAAGATGGTACCGATCAATTCGAGGATGCAGTGGAAGAAGAGAATTCCTGTTCTAGTGGAGATAATGAAGTAGATGTAGAATTAGATTTAGGAAGGCCAAAGCGACAAGTTCAGAAGCCGCATTATCTTAAGGATTTTGTCTAAAGCTAAGTTAAACTCCATACAGAATTGGATGATTATAAACATATTAGTAGTTTAAAAGTAAAGTTCTTTAAATTTTGTTTGTTTGTTCTAAGCTCCATGTTAATTGAGGTCAATTAAAATGATTAGGATGGCCGAGTGTGTGATAATAAAATAGTAAGGTAACTATATTTTAAATTAGCCGCTAGTGTAATGTAATGTAGCTTATGATATAGAGAAGGCGGTGACTTGTAGGTGTGGAAGAGGGCGGAGTAAGACGATGATGGCGTGCGAAGCAGGGAAGGAAGTTTGTAATGCTGAAGTATTTTTGTACGAGCTGTGTGTTTAAAATAAAAGTCACTTTAGTTACTGTCGAAAAAAGTGTTTTTATTTCAAGGAAGAACAGCAGCTAACATGTTGTTCTCACTTCGCTCCCTACTGGCAAGATGTTGTATCTCAGCCTTCTGGACTCAATGACTTTGCCATTCACATGATGCTGAACCAAGTACCCACTCACTTCGTCATCGGCCTGGAGATGCAACGCCAAACTTCAACCTCTCCCATGTTCTTGTTCAAGCTAAGCATCCCGGGAGCCAATGGGATTAATTTTCTCAATGTACTTGTCCCACTCATGATATTGTGTCCATTCATTGAAGCTGGCTGGATCTTTGTTGAAATCCAGCTGTTGCTGTTATTCGTATCTAGTATTTGATGCCAACCATTGAGGAGACATTGTACTTGTGTTGTTACATGAATAAATTGCATTTAAAAAAAAAAGTGTTGTCTCTGTGTGAGTGAGTACGAAAAACACATAGGCTACATATGGGGAACAACGCGCCATTCGTGAAAGTTCGTCCCGCGAAAGTTCGTCCCGCGGAACATAAACGTCTACAAAAACAATCAGCTCAATGGACATGCTGGAACTGCTCGCTACCAGGACTCTCAGACTCGTTCTTTTCGTCCTATGGTGAACAGGACTCTTTCTGTAGTGTAGGAAGTAAAGATGCGCCCGGTGTTTCAGTGCTATCATTCAACGCCCGCAGTTTAATGTGTAGAAAGCGCAAAGCAGAAACGGAAGCTTGGGTGACATCACACAACCCGACGATCATCTGTGTCTCCGAAACATGGCTGGACGAATCTATCGACGACAACGAACTTTTCAATGGGAATTATCGAATTTTTCGGAAAGATCGAGCTGGTTCTAAGCACGGGGGTGTTCTAATAGCAGTGACACCAACGCTGTCACCGAGCAGACGGCTATAGACCTGGAGACCGAGGATAGCGAGATCGTATGGTTGGAAGTGAGTATACAGGACAAGAAACTACTGGTCGCATCCGCATACAGAGCTCCGAACTCATCTGTCAAATCTACCGACGATCTAATACTCTCCCTAAACATCGCACAGAACGCGCTTGCGGGCAATATCACTCTGCTAGTATGTGGAGACTTCAATCTTGACATCGCATGGTCCGCAGACGACGACCAATGTTCACATCCAAACAACCTACTAGCCAGCAGATTTCTCACAGCATTTCAAGATCTTTACCTGACACAGCTCGTCACGGAGGCTACTAGGATTACAGCAACTAGTAGAACACTTATTGACCTAGTTCTCTGTAACAACCCTTCTATTGTTAACGCAATCGAAGTCGTACCTGGCGTCAGTGACCACCACGCCGTCATAACATCCATGAAATGGTGTCCACCGAAACGGAAGACCATAAATAATACCGTCCTAAACTACAACAAGGCTAACTGGACTGAATTACGGCAGCTGTTGTGGGATAATTTACCGACGCTCCCTGACAACTCTGACATCGAGGAATACTGGGGGAAGTGGCGCGAGTGTTTTTGGAAATGCGTCCATTCAGCCATTCCCAGCGTGAGAATACGAGGCAAACGACGCCCTCCCTGGATTAATGATTCATGTGTCAAACTAATTAAGAAGAGAGACGCCTTGTACAAAAAATGGAAATTGAACACAACCCAAGAAAACCTTAACAAATATCAAGAATCAAAAAAACAAGCAAAGCAAACAATACGCAAATCACACAACGACTACCTGTGGAAATTAGGTGAGGTAAACAAAAGCAAGGACCTGTGGAAATACATCCATAGCAAGCACGGAAGCTCAGCCCCTACCAGTTTCACACATAACGGTGAATTAGTGAAAGACGCCCCTACGATCGCCCCTGCCTTCAGCGAGCACTTCAAAAACATCTATCCAACGCGAACTGAAGAGGAAGGGGAACTCTTTGGTATTGCAGGTCGAGCCTCCTGTCAACTGCTGACAAACCTCTACGTTTCTGAAGCGGAAGTGCTAACATGCCTCAGGAATCTCAAACCAGGCGCAGCGCCAGGGCCCGATCAGATACCCACAAAAATTCTACATCATTGCGCTGTTGCCATTACCCCATCTCTAGCCAGCCTGTTCAACCTTTCTTTGTGGTCTGGCGCAATACCGCAAGAATGGAAAATGGGAAACGTCGTTCCGATATTCAAATCAGGCGCCAAAGAGAACATATCTAACTACAGGCCCATAACTCTAACTTCAGCTATCTGTAAAATGCTTGAGAAAATAATATCTAAACCTATACTAGAACACCTACAGAATAATGGCATTATAAATGACAAACAACACGGTTTTTTACCGAGAAGATCCTGCACTACCATGCTGGCTAAGATAATAGAAGATTGGCAGTTTGAGCTGGACAAACCATCTGTAAAGCAAATCGACGCAATCTCACTAGATCTAAGCAAAGCATTCGACTTGGTCCCTCATAAACGTCTTTTACGAAAACTGGCACACTATGGTATACAGGGCAACCTTCATCAGTGGTGTACGTCTTTTCTATCAGGCAGAGTCCAAAACGTAGTGTACGACGGTCATAAATCTGAAAGTGTTTGTGTAACCTCTGGGGTCCCACAGGGGTCGGTACTGGGCCCTCTACTTTTCACAATCTATATGATGGACTTGCCAACATGCGTCAATTCAAAAATATCCATGTACGCAGATGACTGCACCGTCTACAACTCCATAAAAAACGCGGATGACACAGCCACCTTACAGTTAGACCTTCAAAACATATCTCTATGGTGCAAGGTAAACAAAATGAAAATCAATCCCACCAAAAGTAGCTTCATCAGTTTCTCCCGCTCAACTCATCCGATCAAATTTAAATACTCTTATCAATGACATATTTCTAACAAGCTGCAAATCCATCAAACAATTAGGCATTAACCTCTCAAACGATCTAAAATGGAACCTGCATTCAGAAATAATTAGGTCGAAATGTTCCAAATTGTTAGGATTTATAAACAGGAATCTCCGAGAAAGCAAGGTGCGCACTCGCAGAACGGCGTACATGGCATTAGTGAGGCCTGTACTATTATACGGAATCCCAGCTTGGCACCCGACAACAATAACGAACATCAAACACTTAGAAGTCCTGCAAAACAGGGCGACCAAATGATCCTTGGCTACAAAACCTATTTGAACACTCAAGCAAGGCGAAGCAAGCTCCACATCCCCTCCATAGCAGGCTATCTTCAACGCAGCGACCTGATCTTCGTACGCAGCTGTCTGAGCGGGAAAACTGATCTCAAGGTTCGGCTGCAGCTCGACTACAGGACCGCAGAGCGTGGAAGGGACCCAAATCAGGGTATCTATCTCCGAGCACCCCGAGCCAACACACTCAGCTACCAACGCTCCCTCTACCATAGAGCCAGTAGCCTGTGGAACACACTATCAAGTGAGATAAAAGCTATGCCAGCTAAAGACTTTTATAAAACAATACACAGACTGTTCCACTAAATAAATTCAGTGATAATATTGACAACCTAGCCTCGATAACGGACATGTTATATGATTTCAATATGATTTGACAGCATGATTAACTTTAAGTTAGGGCCCCATTCATGTCATTCATTACCTACATTACTTCATTCATTCCCCACGCTCATTTTCATTCTTCAAACTCACTAGATAGTACAATAGATATAGGATTATTACATTTTACTTAATTGTTTCTCTTTATGCTCAATCCTAGTAACTACGCAACTTTGTATAATAACTTTAGTGTAACTTTACTTTAGTTTAACGTTATAAAGGATGCAGGACACTCAGCAAAGTGGATGGAACGTGGTTTCGCTTCCTGCATCCTCTCCTCATTAGACATTTGTACACAGTATAACATGTATGTTTCTATGTAACCTGTTTGATGACGATAAATAAATAATAATAATGAGACGGTACAGGCTTGTCCCACACGGCTTGGGTGTTCTTAAAAGCCATATGCGCCCCAAGTCAAGGGAAACCACTCAGAAGAGTATCAGTTTCCTAAATTATTTGACATTTTTAATGACGGTCTGGTATTTGTCTTGGAGGGGAGGTCAGAGTTTCTTACCACGCCGAGGGTGAGAGCTTCCACTTCAAGGCTAAGTACCAGGCTAGTCCATTTTTAGGCCACTACACCCCCCTAGTTAGGGTAAACCAAATTCAAAATCTTCCATGACGTCACTATATTTGAACCTTCTGATTGGTCGCCCTAAGAACACAGGGGCAAGTTTGTAGCCGGAGTCCTGAGGGACGTGAGGAGAGAAGGAAGACGGCCGCGGGCCGAATAAGTCGGTTTGAGAGAACAAAGACGGCCTTTGGCCGAATAGGTCGGTTTTTTAGGCGTACGACGGCCGCGGGCCAAGGTGTAAGGAGAGACAATGGCCGGGTTGGCCGAACGTGGTCGGGTGTGAGTGAAGTGTAGTTTTTAGTACTAAGTAATCATCATAATAAGTAATCAGTAAATATAAATTAATAAGTATTAAGTAACAACGAATGAGACAACGAACGGGACACAATAATAGCAATACAACAACAAGAGACCACCACAACTCCAACCCATAGACAGTTATAAACCATCCACGCTCTCCGGCTGCATCAACCTAATCGTCAACATCATCAATATCACCATCGCCATCCGTACATCAAGCCATCTCCAGCCAGCGCTACAACAGGTATCGTTACTACTTTTTTACCATACTATGGCCATAGGGAGGTAGAATAGTAATAACGATATTTATTTCAGACTTTTGTTTTCATTCATTCATTTTGTTTAATTATGTATTTCATTTTCATTTTTGTGTATCTTTTGTGTCATTTGTGTTATTAATTAAACATTAAGATTTATATTTTATACAATTCTATTTTTTTTTATTTCCATATCCTACAACCATAATCTCATATTTTATTTAAGCAACAACAACTTTTCATATATTTTTTGTGCTCTACCAACAACCCAAAGTTGAGCTAGCTGAGGGTTTGTTTTCTTTTGTTTTCATTTATCCGTACTGTCTCAATAATAATAATAATAATATTCGTTATTTGTTCCTAAATAACGATCCAGCTAGGCCTACATGTACACCGTGTTTTAACAGTTGCAGTACCTGATAAGACTAGACTTACTCTTCAACAGAAGACGTTAAAGAAGATGTCACAACACTAGACACGACTCCCGCTACACCCAGTAAACCACAAAGCAGGGATACAGCGAATAGACGAGGTTATCACAGTAATAACAGCTCGTAGAAGAGACGGGTCCGAGTATCCAGCCCAGAGCTAGGGCTGGCCATTCGGCTACCGAAGTAGCTTACTATAGATAGACTGGTACCCTAGATCCGCCCCATCGTGGCCTCAAATGGCCGATATTCCTGCAAGGATGTGTTTCCTGAGAGATGTGGGTTACTGTTTTGGTGCGGGTGTGGAAAAGGGGCCTGAGGATAAGTGTTACCAGAAGAAGTGGTTACTGGTCTATGAGCAACGAAGGAAACATTCTTATTTCACTTGCCTTGCAAACAATCTACACTGATTCCGAAGTGTAAAGGTGTACAGGATATGACAGGATATGAAAAAAAAAACGTCACTAAAGGAACGATGTATTGAAAAGGGCATCACAGAACTCAGCATGCCAAAAATCGGCTGCGGCCGGGATGGCCTGCGATGGAGCCAGGTAAGAAAACTAATAGAGTTGGTATTTATTGACTCGGGAATAAGAGTAACTGTATGTCTGTTCAACCCTGCAATAAGCAGTAAGAAGCAGGTAGGGGACGAAACGCAAGAAACTGCAGGCGAGGTGACATCGATTATTCCAGAGGCAAAGGAGCCGGAACCCGGGATGAACAATGTAATAGTGTGGGGAGATTCCATGATTTTCAACACAGAACGGATCATCAAGAAAAGAGGCTACAAATGGGACGTCAAATGTCGTCCTGGAATTAGGATGGACCAACTGTTGAACACCATAAATGAGGACCGTATAGATGCAGATGCAGAAGAAGCAGCAAAGGTGGAAACAATAATAGTACACTTGGGCACAAATAGCGTCAAAGGTTGGATGCGAAACAGTGAAACAGTTAGTGACACAATTGACCTAATGAGAACTCTTTACTTCACTATCATCTTTACTTTCCCTCGATCCAGCCAAACCTTTTCTCACCGCAATAGCCAAACTGTTTGATCCTCGAGACCTAGTTACAACCACAAACGAAGAAGTTAAAATCAGTGCCAAGCATATTCCGTTCCTTGAAGGTTTAGCCACTAACGTACTTCTGGAAGGTCACTGTGCATTTAAAGCCAAAGTGTGTAGTCAAGTGTCTCAAGGCAAGGAAGTGGTGGTACTAACCACATTGTTAGGTATGAAGACGGACCACAGCGAGTTTGTGGAATGTGCGGTTAAGGCAATCTGGGTGCCAGTGTCAAACGTAGATAGTGAGAGGGGTTTCTCTGCGTACAATAACATTCTGACGGACAAGAGAACCTCTTTAAAACCAGAGAATGTTGAGTTAATGTTGGCATTAACCTTTGGGCATGCCAAAGATTAGTAAGCAGGTTTGTTTTCTTTCAGAAAATTCAATTTAAATTATAACATTCTGCTGATATTTCCACTGACAGTTAGGCCTAGGCCTATGCTAATTTGTTTACTTGACATATTTACTGTATTTTCCGAATAAATATTAATTATTCCACTGAATAAAATGAAATGATCTAGGCCTAAATCTGTATATTCCTAGTCCCCTTCAATCCCTGTGAATCCAAGATTTAAACATACGTAGGTAACATAGCGTTGGTAAACCTCGGCACACATTCTTTCGGCATGTTGTGCCTAACATTTCCCAAAATACTGCGTTTTTAAACACCGCATTTGAAAAATAAACACCACTTTATACACTGCTATTGAAACTTTTATGTACCGAAATCCAGTAATTTTATTCACCATAAATCATTGGCCCAACCAATAGTTTCAAAACTTACCTATTCCATAAATTAGTTTCAAAACCAGCCTTTTCCAAACATATATTTAAAATTACATTTATATGCTTAGATTAATATTTTAGGGTCATATATCAGCATTCATTACACAATTTTTTGTTAGCATGCATGTAATTAATTTCCAATTTTTTGAACAAAAACAATCTACAATTAGTTTTTTATTAATTGTGGATTATTTCATAAAATGGAAAAGGCTAGTTTTGATACTAGACGACTCCAATATAAATAAAGCTTCGTCGTCGAAAAGTGATTTTTTGTTGTTGCTCTGGAACTCCATATCAGCTGACATCCTCCCGCTCTCTGCAGTAGTGCGCTTTTTATAAGCAATACAAAAATCGGCTCGTTACCATCTGTACTTATTTAGACTGATCAAAAAAAACTGACCGAAAATAAACTGATCGCAAAAAAAGTCTGAGCGAAAAAACTGATAGGATGTCTGCTGATAGCCACAGACACACAGAGGTAGGTTTAAAAATAATAACATACGAGCCCACTTTTTACGTCATACACTTGTCAACCATTCTCCTCTGCTACGATATATCGGCAGCAGAGCAGGCGTGAGACCACAGCTGATCAGTTGGGCTATGCGCCGGACCAGTCCTTACCTCCCTAGCGTAGCCTAGCGGCCCTCTCCCTCCCCCCTCTCTACTCCCCTCCTCTCTCTCTCTCTCGCCAGCTCTACTAGCGAGCGGACGTGTTTTCGTGTGTGCTCCGTAGATAACATTACAGTGTACAGTGCATAATGTATAATATCAAGTGAGCATTGCCGAAAACGTTTCAAGTCTCTGTGTAAGTAATAATGTATCAACTGAACTCAAACGGCCTGGACAGTCTAAAACCCTGTCGAACAGGCCCAACAAGAAAACGGCAGTGGTTTTTGAGGTAAATAGGGAATTAGACTTGCGTGTGAGTGACTTGTGCATAACATGCGCTGAACTTGTGGGTCCACACAATATCAACTATGCTTCTCTAGTGTTGGCAAATTGAAAATTTTCAGTGAAATGAAAATTTTTCAGAAAATTTTTAAGAGACTTTTCCAGAAAATGTCCAAATTTTTTTTTATTGCTAATATCATTTAGGTTGGTCATCTTACATTATCTGGTAGTATTAAATACCAAAGAAAAGAATGTGGAATTGTGATACTAAGGTAAGAAGGCTGCACTTGACACATTTCCCGCCAAAAATAACACATGGTGCAGGTTGGAGGAATTGAGGTTATGTTACTGTATGAGTAACTTTTGTTTTATGAGTTACTTTTTGAGCAGCATTTCACAACAGTTAAAGAGTCTGGTTCAGGGGTCAATAAGAATAAAGTGAAGCAATATAGGTGTAATTATTGCAAATGGGTAGCTGTAGAAAATGTTACAAGAATGGGCCAACACTTGCACAAAAAATGCCAGAAATCCCCAC
Source organism: Isoperla grammatica (assembly GCA_945910005.1). NCBI lineage: Eukaryota > Metazoa > Arthropoda > Insecta > Plecoptera > Perlodidae > Isoperla > Isoperla grammatica. Next base: position 17,994,934 of record OX246742.1, on the reverse strand, counting down.
TTAATGGCCTTAAAAAAGAAAACTCAGTGGAAGTTGGTGAAAAACAAATCAAAGAAGCAAATATATCGGTGGCTTTGCAAACAGCACCATTGTGGTCACGCACAGGGCCAAGCTGCAGCCACACCGACAGTACTTTGCTGACACCGTCACCAACATTTGCCAGGGCTACAAGTCGGAACCTCATTTTTGGACATAATGTCAGAAGCAGAGCAGGTAGGAAACCGTGGCTAGTGTAATATTTTATTGAGCCTAGACTAAGACCGTGGTTAAAATTAAGAGATGGGCCGAATCTGATATCGGCCAGCAACGTCATTGGTGCGTCAATGAGTGCTGTGATGAAACTTCTGATGAGGATATGTATGATGAACCTGATGAGTCCCACAATCTGTTAATAAAGCTTGCTCAGTGTTAGGCGTTTCTCCATTGAAAATTAAAAAGCTTAATTCAGGCCAACGCTCATTGGCAGTTACAAATAAAATAAGTAAATCGTCAGATAAGGTCGTAACGAAGCTAGCCAATCGTTTTGGCATAGATGAGACGGCAGTTAACGACGAACGTGTTGGAAGTTATAACGAAGAGGATTTAAGAGGAAGGACTACTCGCCAATATTAAAACCCGCGAAATTAACGTATTTTCGTCATATCTCAATAACGCCACACAATATCAAAACAGTGACACCTACGCACATTGTGGATTCGTGAGAGCTCAATACCAAATGAAAAAGATTTCGTAGATTGTAGTAATTATAGTTGTAATTTGTAATTAACTTGTAAATTAGTTAAATTACAAATAATAATTATAATTACTGCAAACTAATAAATCTTTTTCATTTGGTATTGAGCTCTCGCGAATCCACAATGTGCGTAGGTGTCACTGTTTTGATATTGTGTGGCGTTATTGAGATATGACGAAAATACGTTAATTTCGCGGGTTTTAATATTGGCTAGTAGTCCTTCCTCTTAAGATTGATTGATTAATGGGGCTTAACGTCTCATATTTATGCAACGATGGCTAATCGAGACGATGAGCGGGTGATAATGAAGATGAGAAAGATGATAATGAAGAATAAAGCCACATCCGAATCAGATCCATTGTACGTCGCGTGAGTCGTCATACGGGAGTCCAGCAAGGGAGGGCAGGGCCAAGTGGGAGGAGAAATTTTCAATGGGACAGTGGGGGGGAAAGGGGATTGGGGTGTGGACTGCACTTCGTCTGACTTCTCCTCCTCGACCAGTCCGGCTAGGGTGGCCCTACCAGAAGCATACGCTTCCACCGGCATAGCTCTCGGGATCAACAAAGCACGCAAACCTGCCCACCACGATAAGGTGGCAGTCCCTGGGCAGGTCCTTCCTCTTAATTACCAAACTACAAGCACGAATGAAAACTGCCATATCAAAGGATGAAAAAGTCAAAATTTTGAGCTTGATTCCAAAATCTTGGTCAGTGCAAAAAGTGTGTGCTGAATTTAAAGTCAGCGAGTATTATGTTAAGCTTACTCGAAAGCTCGTTAAGGAACAAGGTATTCTACCAAACTTGGCAACAAAAAAGTCTGGACATAAAATCGAGCAATGCGTTGTGGATGAGGTTATTGCATTCTATGAAAATGACGATTGTAGTCGTATGTGTCCCGGTAAAAAAGATTGTGTAAGTGTCCGAGATAAGAATGGAAGCAAAGTAAGCATGCAAAAACGACTAGTGTTGTGTAATTTAAAGGAGATGCATAGGCAGTTTAAGGACAAACATCCAAATTTAAAAATTGGATTCTCAAAGTTTGCAGAATTAAGACCTAGGTGGTGTATCCTTGCTGGAGCATCAGGAACTCATTCTGTTTGTGTTCAGAATGTAAAGCTTATGTTAAGTGGTGCAAAGATGGATATCACATATATGGAATTATTGGCAACAATGGTGTGTGATGTGAACTGTGACTGTCCTGGGCTTGAAACATTAAAAGACCAGCTAATGGCACGAACAGTAGACGATGAGTGGGATGAACAAGTTACATACAAGCAATGGGTGACATGACAACCGATCGTTGTGATTTAATAACTGTGGTTGATGAGTACGAAGGATTTGTGGAGAAGTTAATTGAGAAACTTGTAGCTCTAAAAACTCACCATTCCATTGCTCAAAAGCAATCTGAGTTTCTGAGATAAAAAAAAGAAACGTTGCAAGATAGCGAGGCTATAGTAACTGGTGATTTCTCCGAAAATGTCACGTTTATTGTGCAAGATGAAGTGCAGAGTTACCATTGGGTTAATGCACAAGCAACCCTTCACCCATTTGTGATATATTTAAAAGAGAACCATGAGCTAAAAACCAAAAGTTTCTGTTTTATAAGCGATCATCTCCAACACAGTACAACGGCAGTATACACGTTCCAAAAAGTGCTAATGAAAGAGATTAAATTGATTGTTCCGGATGAAAAATGTGTCTTTTACTTTTCGGATGGCGCCGCCAGCCAGTACAAAAACCGAAAAAATTTCAGCAACCTGTGTCACCACGTTAATGACTTCAATATTGATGCAGAGTGGCACTTTTTTGCCACCTCCCACGGAAAAGGCCCATGTGACGGAATTGGGGGAACTACAAAAAGTATTGTAACCAAAGCCAGTCTGCAGCGTACAGTGGACAAGCATATAATGACACCTCTTGACATGTTTGATTTCTGTTCTTCAGAAATTGAAGGCATAACATTTTTTTGTGTCATCAACTGAAATTCTTCACGAAGAAAATGCTCTATCGGCTCGATATGACAACTTGTGTGCAGTTCCTAACACTAGGACCTACCATGGATTTGTTCCCATCGATAACAACTCGATGCAAGTTTACCGGCCATCCAGTTCAGTTATGTTTGATAAGGTACTGATCACAAAAGTGAAATCTAGCAGTGGACATATCTTAAACCTGAAAGTAAACGATTACGTTGCGTGCATTTACGATGCCAACTGGTGGCTTGGTAAAGTAGTGGAGACATCCGTGGAGAATATGGACTATTTAGTGAACTTCTTCCATCCATGTGGACCGGATACCAAATTCAAAAGAACCACAGATACAACATGGGTCCCGCACTTCAACATCTTGCGAGTGTTATCGCCACTTGAATTGACGACTGCGACTGAAAGGTCCTACAACATCAGCAGCAGACTAAGTAATAAGATCTCACACATGATGACAAACTGAATAAGGTACAGAAACCTAGGTTCTACTAAAGTATTAAATTTCCCTATGATATGAAATGTTCATTTAAAACCCTTAGATTGTAGTGTATAAGATTGGTTACGTGCCTTGTCAAAATACTATTTTAGATCACATTGAAATGTGACACTACAGCCAGCCCCCTTATCCTTCCAAACCATTGTAGTGATTATGAATGTTAATTAATAATTAATATTAAGTGTTTTTATTGATTATAATGTGATTAATTACAATGTTTTCAATATTTAAGTTGTCATGGTAATGCCTGTATTGCATACTGAAAATGTCTCATATATTCAGCCTTCAGCAATCATCATTTAATAGTTAATTATTTATATTTTGGTAAAATATTATGAGGACGTATATGGGACCAGTACGTGGTTGGTGTTAAAAATACTGCGCAGAAGAGCAAATTAATAACGCTTCAGTGGGCACGCAGACGAAGAGGCACCTCTATTCAGGAGTGGTAGAGTCCAACACGGTGAGGTGGACCAGGTTTGAAGTATGAGGGGTTGCAGGAGAAAGTGCCCGAAGGCCTACATGGTGCGAACGGGGTAAGAAATCTAAAGAAGCTTCTAGAAGGCAATGTTAAAGAGTGCTATGTATCGGACGCTCTTACAAAATACAAACCATGAGACGTGGTAGTGAAGCCGTGAGGGGAAGTGAATAGCTACGTCACAACCCGAGGGTTTAAATGTACCTGTTGAGAGGGAGAGATGATCAGTTCGCGACAGTCCGTGAGTGTGGTCAAACGGCTCGAGTGCCTCGGGCACGAGCCAGATGTGAAATTGTAAAAGTGCGTAGTGTTTTAAATATTCTATTCATAAAAACATAAAACAGTTCGCGGCAGTTCGTGGACACGTTGACGAATAGCGAGTGAAATGGACATTCTAACAGTTGGTTTATGACAGGCATAAGCTAAGTGTCTCGGATTGTGCAAAGTTACGCACGTGTAGAATCTACCTTAAAACCGAAACGTTGACGAATAGCGAGTGAAATGGACATTCTAACAGTTGGTTCGTGACGGACGTGAGCTAAGTGTCTCGGATTGTGCAAAGTTACGCACGTATAGAATTGACCTTAGAACATAAAAGCATTGACGAATTGTGCGCGAGTAAACTGACATAACCCTCGTGACGCTGGAAGCCTCTGGAAGATCGTGACGTCACTACCGTAATTCCGTGGGAAGGAGACGCCATTTTAGACGCCATTTTGAAAGTGAAAGGAACAACCCTGACAGCTGTCAAACGCACGTGGACAACACCTCGAATACTTCCGGATCAACAACAACAACAACATTAACAACAACAACAACAACATCAACCACAACAACAACAACAACAACAACCTCAGCAACAGCAACAACGTCAATGGATGAGTACTAAATCTTTTAATTTCCATGGTTGAACTTTTAACTGAACATCAATTTTTAATTTCAATATTTTTTACGTCATAATCACAATTTTTTTAAATTCCTATAAAAATTGTTCAATTTATTCTTTAGTTATAAGAAGTTAGCAATGGGCCCTTAGGTAGAAGTGTTTTTCATTCATTGTAACATGTGTTTTCCGTTAATTATACCTAAAGTAGAGTAAATTTATTGGTTATAATTTAACCCCATTTCCATACAAATCACATCCCATTTCTGATAGTATTTAATTAATTAATGAGATTCGTAATCACCGACGGAGCTAGCAAATTAACATATTCTTTTAAGTCCACTCGATCCTGTCGGGCAACATATTGGGTTTTGAGTGTGACAGAAAAAATTGTAACTTCCACACCACTTTAAAATACATAATGAAATTTTCAGGAATTGAACTTGACCCCAAGAAGCTTTTATTCCACTGACCCAAAAAAATTTTACCTCTTCCCGCACTTAAACAAAATGGGCGGGAAATGGTGTACTTTGTTTTTTTCATGTTTTCATGATTTTTTTTGTGGAAGAAGGAAATAAAAATACTAAAATTTTTGTTTGAATTAAAGACACTTTATAGGTCATTATACACAAACAAAATTTCAAGAAGTAGTTCCAAACCCTTCTTGGGAAAATTTGATCCTAAAGTTGAAGAAAAAGCCAATAACTTACCTGACATTTGACCTGCTATAGCCAAAGGTTATTTCATATGTAGCCAATTCTCGTATGACTTATAGTAAAGAGCATTAAATTTTGATCAACTTACCTCTTTAATTTTTTTTTAATTATCTTGAACGGTTTAGATGTGGTAAGATCAGGGCTTTTTTTCGGCCGGTACGAGCCGGTACGCGTACTGGCTAACACAAGAGGCGTACCGGTAAAAGGCAATTAAGTCACACTATAGCCGGTACGCTCCGATTAGCCTTGAAGCGCGTCAATAACTTTGAATTGTGCAGTGTGACAGGCTGGTGACTGCAAAAATGTTTCATTTTGTAATATAAGGATGTTGCCACCTGCTGGTGACATGGGTGTGACATGTAGTAAATCACTTCTTTTTAGACTCTTGGCGGCCACTCACTACAGTAATCTTTTCTATCATTTGGGTCATCAGTTCTAAGGAAAGATAATTAGGGTTGTTTCGACTAAAATGTCAAATGTCAAGAGTAGTTTCTGGGAACCGCAAAAGAGAATTTACCTATTCTTACTTTTCTGTTTTCCTGGAAAGCGCCTTTGAAATTTACAGGCAGCGATTGGGTTGTGTTGGGGGAGGAAGGGGGGGGGGGGGGAGATCGGTGGTCAAGGGATTGTAAGTTGTGTGTGGCCGGGTAAGTTTCCTCTCTGGTGACGAGTGGAGATGTCGTCGTGATTAGCGAGTGTGTGTGTGTTTAGTGAGAGTGTAAAAAATAAAAATGAACCGAAAAATAACTTCTTGGGTCGTCAACTCGCCCCCTATACCCGAAACAGAGCAAAAGACCGACGTGTTGCTGACGAGAACATGACTGTGAGTCATGTTTGGAAATTTCTTTGAATCCGATATCATCGATTTTGGTGAGTTATAAATTATTTTAAAACAAATATTAACTATTAAGTTTGTAGTGAGTAAATGCACATCTCGTGTTTGGGTCACGCTAAACAGGGGCGGATTCAACATGGGGCGGGGGGAGGGGGGGGGGGGGTCTGAAAAAATAATTTTAGTTCCCGTCTTATTACAATGAAACCATCACTATTGGCAGGTTTAAAAAAAATATATTTTATGTTTTCTGCGGACGCCAGTTCACGCGCACGCGCTGCTCGATCGTGTGGACACAGAATCTAATCCCAGTCATGAGCTGTGCAACATAAGCTTCATATTTCGTCAATATCTACGATACAAATCCGCCTTAAAAATGCGTTTTTGGCCATCAAACTTAATGCAGTACACCAAAAAATTTGCGCCTACGGCGAATTTGCCTCCGGCGGCTGAGGCAAAGCCCCAGACCCCAGCTATGACACGCCAGTCACATGAAATATTATACCGAACGTACCGGTTAACTTTATTTTAGAAAAAAAGCACTGGGTAAGATTAATCGCTAATGCTTGAAGCGGACAAATTCGCTCTAGGGCCTAAACTTCGGAGGGCTATATTTTGAGAACCGTTGGTCCCAAATTTTTTCTGAAGTGTGTTTTGAGCTCAGAATGTAACAAGCAATCCACATGAATTTTTTGAAAAATATTAAAAATTGTCATGCAACAACTTTTCTTAAATTTGGGGGATTCGAAATGGAATTACCATTGTTGGCTGAATGCTAATCTATGACATGATGTATACCTTCATTGCTGTTGTTTGGTAATATTTCAGAACGCAGCATGGCAAGAAATTGCAGCAAAATTTAATTGCGGGTCCACAATGGCACGGTTGGGCGAACAGTTGCGAAACAAGTTCGATTCGCTCAAAAAAGAAACGCGGAAAGAAAGACAACAAATAATGGCTACAGGAGGGGGACCATGGGTGGAAACAAAACACAATCCATTGTATGAGAAAATAAAGGAATTGATCAAACTCTCAACAGAAGGGCTACCAAGTCAATTCGACAGTGACAATTTAGGTGAGTGCACTAGGACACGTGCAGTTTATGAATAAATATAGGCCTAATCACATGTTACAGCTAAATAACCTAGCCTACTAAATTAATTGATTCAATTCATCTCACTTTTCTACATCTTTAATAATATTTGACATATTCACAGACAGTCAAAAAGTCTCAATGCACAGTGCATGCACAGTTGTAACCATACAACAAGATTCAAATGGATTCTATATCAACGAAGATTCGCTAGAACAAAATATATCATTCAGCGAACACAGCAATGCTGTTGATGTTCCAGTAGTGGTAAGTTGCTGTCGGTGGATCTTTGAGCTCATAGTCGAAACCACTAAGACCCCGTTTACATTACTAGGCCTTGCATATTACACAAGTACCAGTAGGTGGAATTATGCGGCCCAAATTGTTAGCATATTAACGCACGAAAGTTGCTATGCTGGTACGAATTTTACTCGGGTAGTCACCCTGGTAATTTTTGTCGTATGAACGCATGACATAGTCTACCCTGGTAATTGGTTTAGTACAAACTTAACCTCTTAACTTCTCAACAGTGAATCTTTGTGTTTTGGGAGATTGGTGTATTCATAACGATGAAATAATAGCTTTAATTCAAATCTACAGTGACCCTCACCAAAGTTTGTTTTTGAGTTTTTTTTTTAAATTTACAAGCGATAGTAATAAGCTACCCTAAACTCACTACAACCATCAATCAGTCCACACTTTCTCCTATTAAACTGAATAGTACCCATATTCCACTAAGTAACACCGTCAAAAATCTTGGCATCACTTTAGACAAAACTATGGGAAGAGCATGTGCAGTCCGGGTGTCAGAAAGTGTTCGGTGCCCTGCATTCATTAAACAGATTCAAATACATTTTTCCCCTAAAACTGAAAATAAAACTCGTTGAATCCTTAGTAATGCCTCACTTTGATTATTGTGATCTAGTCTGTAGCGATCTAGGTCCTTAACTGTCCAGGAAGTTGCAAAAGCTCAAAATGCCCGTGTGAGGTACACATGTGGAGAGTGACCAGAGTGACTGACTTGTGTGACTGACTGACTGTGTGCTGTGCCGTTAGCAACTTTACTTTATTTTTATTATTAGTTAGTTCTTCCGAGTGTAATGAGTAATTACTTAATATATTTAAAAACTATAGACACTGCAGTGCCGAAATATTTACGAATTAATTAGTTGCCTGTGATTTGCGTGTGGTCATTGACAATGGCAAGTGAAACCTCTTGTCGTAAACTTGTAGATAGTGGTAATAAACGTAGCAAAGTATGGAAGAGTTTTGGCTTTGAAGCCGATAAAAATGGGAAGATTCAAGATAAGAAATGTGTATTCTGTAAAGTTGCGATACTAAAGTTGCATATTCAGGAAACACTTCAATCTGATGCAACACCCATCTCGGTGTGTTAAAACTAAAAGTACGGCTGCAACAGCAACTACATCACGCGGTCTAGATAGCTACTTTAATTCTGCTAGTGCAATGAAGCTTCTTCCGCCAGATAGCAAAAGAGCTACAGACATAACCGATGACTTGGTTAAGTTTATCGCCCAAGACATGAGCCCAATGGCAATAAGTATGGTTGAGGGGCGTGGGTTTCGGCGGTTTATGCGCCGTACTGTACACAAGTATGTCGTCCCCGGGCGCAGTACAGTGACGCGCAAGATAATAGCGCTTGCTGACAAAAGTCGCGATGAACTAAAATCTCATCTGGCCTCGGTTGACAACTTGTGTTTAACCCTCGACTACTACGTCGTCGTCGAATGACGGGTATGTGGGCGTTACCTGTCATTTCATTAGCGACAAGTGGAAGCTAGAGTCAATTCTAGAGAGTAAAAAATGCAACAAGTCGCATACGGCAAAAAACATTGCCGAATTACTCACCGGCTTGGGAGTAAGGTGGGGTATTGAAGGAAAAGTTGTTGCCTAAGTAACAGATAACGCGGCAAATGTCGTTAAAGCAATTGTTACCGAGTTGGAAGCCCCTCATATCCGCTGCATGGCCCATGCACTGCAGTTAAGTGTGAACAAAGGCCTTGACATGAAGACAAATGGCATGGATACCCTCATTTCAAAATGCAGGCAAATCGTGGGTCATTTTCATCATAGCACACAAGCACCGGAGGCCCTCAAAAGTGCTCAAGTCTTGATGAACTTGCTACCCGATAAATTGATCCAAGATGTGGTAACACGGTAGAATGCTGCAATAGCTTGCCACTAACCGAGCTGCCATTAAAACGGTGTTACGTGAAGACACCAAATGTGACCACATGAGAATCAGTGCTACGGAACTTAAGAAAATCGACGAGTTTTCAACCTTCCTTTCCCCTTTCAAGGAGGCCACCGACCTGCTAGGAGGCGATTACTATTGCACAGGGTCAGTTGCATACCCAATCATGTTAAAAATAATTTTAAAAAAACGAATAATAAGGCAACTGACAGCGCAATGTTAAAGGACGTAAAATCTGCAGTAAATAAAGACCTGAAAGCTTGCGTAGCCGCCATGGGATCCGTTCTGTTAAAAGCATCTGCGTTAGACCCTTGATTTAAAGAACTTAAGTTAATTGACGACAAACCGGCCACACAAGAGACTGTTTGGGAGGACATTGGCAAAGAAATTGAGAGGATTCTCGAAAGAGACGTGGTGACGAACAAACAGCAACAAGAGCAAGAAGAAGACGCCGAGGCAGACGAGCGGAAGTCCAAACGCAAACGCACGCTGCTGGAACACAGTGACGACGACCCCATAGAGAGGGTTGCTGCCAGAGAACTGAACGCCTACCAGGACATGGCCAGCGAGTCAGTTGGTGTCAACTGCAATCCAGGTGGGAGGTCCATTCACGTCAATTACCAACGCTACTTGTGTTGCACGGCAACAAGTGTGCCCTGTGAATGCCTGTTTAAAACTGCAGGGGCATTGTCTCCAAGACTGATCGCGTTTGACAGGCGGTAGAGTGGACGATCTTTTGTTTCTGCACAGGATGTTGAGTCATGCAGGCGGCTAGGGCCTCGTAGCTGTGGATAAGCAACACGCACGCCTCATCCTTACTCCTACATGATGAGTCATGATAATTTTTGTTTACATTTTGGTACAATTAGGTTGTTCATTGAACTTGAATGTGTTCATAAATAAACAGTGTGGCTTATCTATCCCCTTTGTATCAATTGCGACGATGAAGTTATAAAGTAGAGCTGTACCGATTCCGATACCGAGTCTTGAGAATCGGCGATTCTTCATGGTATCGGTAGAATCGGCCGATTCCGATTCTTGGCCCAATATTACCGATACCGATTCTTTTGAATGAAGCGCCCGAAAATTTCCATTTCCGTTCAAATATATCGATTATCGAGAGTCGAAGTCACTATGCGTGTGCACCAATCACGAAGCGACTTGCTGAAATCGACAAGTCGATTGGCAGCCATGTTGATTTTAGCGTGGTTCCGGCGCAGTATCACTACCGACCACGCTACCGACGTTTAGCATACGTTTATGTACTTATCGCAATGTCGAACTGTGCAAAAAGTAATATATGGTATCACTGCAAGGTCAGTGAGGGGAATGTGGCGAAACTGGTTTGTAATTATTGTAAGCGGGAGATTTCGCGCGGTGGACAAGCTGCAAGAACGTTCACAACGTCCAACATGCTGAAACATCTTTGAACGTTGCACGCCCGTCAGCTACTAGAACATGAAGACCAACTAGAAGACGATCCGAGGTAAGTTTCGTCTATTTATTTGGCCTAGCAAGGCCAACCCCTTATTCGTATGTGCAGCCACGGCGGTACTAATGAATTTAGGCCTACGCTGTGCAAACTGACTCCAGGCTTTGAAGTTGAAATAATAGTAGTAGCTTAGTAGAACGCATAGCCTAAGAGGGGTTCACATTATGTTACAGGCCTGTCCTTCCTCATGAAGTCGAGACTACTATGGACACACCTGATCCTGACCTGTCTGGCCCTGCTGCAGGACCTAGGTCTACAGTACTTCAAATACAACAAGAAGTCACCCCAGGAAGCAGTAGGGCGACTCCAGCATCGAATTGGACTGTTAGCCGAAAGAGACCATTTGTCCAGCCAACTGTGAGCTCGTTGTTTGCGAAAAAAGAAAAATTCACCAAAGATCACCCCAAGGCTCGCAGAATAACAGAGTTAGTAGGAGAAATGGTGTGCCTTGACAATCTGCCATACAGTGTTGTTTAGTATTAGTGTTGTTTGAATTTTCCCTCCATCCCATCCCTCTGCCGCACTCTTATACGTCATACATTTCACGTCACGAGCGTTATCAGCAAAACATATTATTGTTGAACAAGCGCTCACTACAGTTGCTTGCGTACCGTGGAGAAGTGAACAGCTGTCATTTCCAGTGTGGTGGAACCATAGCCGGTCGTCGTGGAACGTCTCCATGGAGTCTTAAAGGTTAGTGCGGCTTCCCTAACATGTTCCCCGGCTTTCCCCACATTCCTCCCTTCATCCTATTGTCTACCGCCCGGCGATTTTATAGTTTGTGTTTCCGTGCTAAACAGTGTAGTGGAGGGCCAAGGGTTTTCAAGGTTGGTGACATGCCTTGAACCACGTTATCAAATACCTAGCAGAAAAACCCTTTTCAACCAAGATAGTTCCTGACATGTATACGAAAGTTCGAGCTGAGTGTGAGAAGAAAATTAGTGAGGCTAATTGGGTGAGCTTCACTACAGACATGTGGAGCTCACGTGCCAATGACGACTTTCTGAGCCTTACGGCACATTACTTGGACAAAAACTTTGTTCTTCAACATGTTTTCTTGAAAGTGGTGCCCTTTGCCAACGGCTCGCACACTGCCGCTAACATTTCAGACTTCCTGAAAGAAACTCTAGAAACCTGGAAGTTGACAGACAAAGTCAACATCTTTGTCCGGGACAATGGCCGTAACTTTGTAGCTGCAATGTAGGGTTGCCAACTCTCCCGTATTTCCCGGGAAATCCCGATTGCCACTGTGATTTCCCGCTTCCCGTGTCAACTGTACACGGGAATCAGTTTTCACGTATTTTCACAATTTATTTTAAAATACACATTTCGTAGACTACCGCCTACTAACAGTACACAGTTTCTAGCATTTGAGCATTTTGAACTATTGAACTGGGTCATTGCCGTCCTCTTTTCCTCTACATTTCACTTCAATTTTAAAATTCCCGTATTTTCATATTCAATTGTTGGCAACCCTACTGCAATGTCTCATGGCAACTTCAAACACATACCGCGGGGACACCTTGCAATAATAGTTTGTATTAAAGAATCGGTATCGGTGGAATCGGAATCGGCAGAAAATTGGAATCGGAATCGGAATCGGCAAAAATGTGGTATCGGTACTATTATAAAGCCATGTTTTACCTCATTACACACATTAAAATAACTGAAATTACTTTCAGACCAACAATTCACACCAGTAATTCGATCCAGTGTTGACAGTCCCTTTGTCATTCATCTCATCTCAATAGACCGCGCGGTTCAAGACACAAAGCGGGCGGTCTGCTAGCAGCCATGCAGGCTCCGACTCAGCGGCCGGTATTAATAAGCTTTTGATCGGATAATGAAGCTTTTGCACATTGCTTAATGAGTCATTATCATCAATCAGAGATTTAAATAAAGAGTAGAATTCTGTCCATTTCGATATGTCACCAGAGAACTTAGGCAGGTCAATGACTGGTAATTGCACAAGAGATTTGGCTTGCATAGGTTCAGGCACAGGCGCAGTTACGAAATTATTTTGACTTATTTTTTCGGCGGCACGGTAGCGTGCTTGAGCGCCAAAAAGTATAGTCTCGAAGCTTGCTTGAACTTGGTCCACTTCAAAAGCTAATGTCGGGGATACAAGCTTTGCATTTAACTTTTCGATATCTGATTGGACGCTTTGAAATTTCGATTCTATTGTTGCTAGCCTTTCGAAGCGATCTTTGACAGAATATACATTAGCTGGTTGTAAGACAGCGAACGCGTCATAAGTGCGTTGCGCACTAGCGAATATATTCTGACGGCGAGAGACAAGAAGTTTTTGTTCGGCTTCCATAATGGATAAGAAAATACAATAAACAATACGAAAAACAACAGGGGTAATCGAATTACAGAGCGGAATACAGAGCAAACACGAGAGAAAAATACTACCCTTGTTGTGACAGAAGTACAACGAGAGTAATCGTGAGGCAAATCAGAGAGGAGCGGCCCAGAGCTAGGGTGAAACCATTCAGCAATGCTTACTATAGATAGGCCGGTAAGTTTAACAAACACGGAAAGCAGCGAGACTAATCCTGACTGAGAATACAAATTATCAGCGAGAATAATTTGCAATAGGGGAGAGTCGAACTCATGAGTTGAACTGATAAACATCCGGTCAGGACGGACCAAATTTGTAGGGGCGGTTGCCCTGAAGATAGCAATAGTGGACTGTATTTTTTTGTTAGGGAGACATACATTAGAAAGGAGAGAAAATTGAACTTAAATTGCGGCGAGAAGCTTCGGTAGATGAGGTGGTGAACAGGTGACACAGATGACTTGACACTTGCTGTGATTATGACCGGCGCTGGGGATGGTATAATTAGGAGTATAATAGCATAACAAGATGAAGGAAGAAAATATAGGAATAAGAACAGGATAGTCATAAAGCCGAGGAATGAGAGTCTGACATAAAGTCAGCGAGAAACACGACAGACAAACGACAGTACGTCCAGAGTGCAACCGAAGTACGACACGACAGAGACAATACTGGGTAGTAGCTGGGGGTAGTAGCTAGTACGCTACTACTGAGCCCTCTGACAGGCGACAGAAGCAAGGTCATTGCTCTCAGATCTCTCTTGCTACTCACGTTCCACAGTTTGAGGAAGCTATCTCGCGATGGAGCACGTAAAGCAGGAACGGAAGATATTGTCACTGAAAACAAAAATTGAAATTCTCGATCGAAAAGTAAAAAAAGGTGTGATCGCGATCAAGTACGGGATAGCTCCCAGTTCGTTATTGACAATCTTGCGTGATCATGATAAAATTGAACGCGGGAACAATAAAACAGTTCTGCGTAACGATAGAAAACGTGTGAGATCGGCCGTCCACAGTGATGAAGAGCAGGCGCTCTACACATGAAGAGCAGGCGCTCTACACTTGGTTTTCAGATATTCGAGCGTGCAACGTACCAATTAGTGGGCCTTTGTTAAAGGCAAAAGCGGCCCACTTTACCACAGCCTTAAACAAAGACTTTCGTCCGGGTAATGGTTGGATGGAAGAAGTTGGATGGAAGAACGATTCCAAAAGCGCTATAACATTGGCTACAAGTCAATTTGTGGCAAAAGTAGTGTTGGGAACCTAGAAACATGTTCAACATGGCTTGCAGACAACGAAGAGCTGATATGCAAATTTGAACCTTGCGACGTCTACAACAGCGACAAAACGGGGTTATTTTACCAGCTAACTCCGAACAAAACAATGCATAATCAGGGCGATGTTTGCCACGACGGTAAAGCATCAAAAACACAAATTACCGTGATGTGTTGCTGTAGCATGGATGGAACCCACGAAATCAAACTGTTTGTGATTGGTAAGCACAAAAAGCCTCGTTGTTTTTCACAAGTGGGTTTCATGCCGGTTATCTATCGTAGCAATACCAAGACATGGATGACTTAAGTGCTTTTTGAAGAGTGGTTGATTTCCTTGGACAAAGATATGGCCAGGGCTAATCGCAAAGTGCTACTGATCATGGATAATTGCACGGCGCACAATGTCACTCCGAACTTGCCCAATGTGACTCTGCTACTCTTGTCGCCAAACGTAACATCGAAGCTC
Source organism: Isoperla grammatica (assembly GCA_945910005.1). NCBI lineage: Eukaryota > Metazoa > Arthropoda > Insecta > Plecoptera > Perlodidae > Isoperla > Isoperla grammatica. Next base: position 17,979,932 of record OX246742.1, on the reverse strand, counting down.
CAGCCTTCGGATCAGGGCATCATTGCAAGTTTAAAATTGCATTCTCGCAAACGATTAATTGAGCGCATACTCATAAACATTCGGCGCGATCGCAATGATAAGATTACGCTCTGGACTGCGATCCTAACGGTAAACGGTGCCTGGGGCAGTGTTAAAGAGAGCACGGTTGTCAATTGCTGGAAACATGCAGGCTTCGAGTTTGACGACACAGACGCATTGTCAGTGGAGTCCGACCACGAGTGGCAAAACAATGGCATCGTGTCTGACAGCAACGAAGATGGTTGAAAAGATGATCAAGCCAACTAACGATATGTGCAAAAAGGCAAAACACCTGAAACCTGGAAGCCCCAAGAAGGTGAAGAAGAAGAAGAAGAGAGCAACTAGTGTGGCTAATCTAGGCCTTGCTAATATTAAATCAAACTTTTTCATGTTTTGATTCACATGTTTTGATTGTTACTGTATTTAATTAAAAAGCGCTCGATTAAAAAAATGTCAAGGATATCTCAGGATTTTCTAAGTACCCATCAAGGAAATCTCAGGATTTTTTAAGTACCCATCAAGGATTTGAAATTTTAGTTGGTGGCAACCCTGCCCTAATTCATTGTTGATTATTGTTTATTCTAGGGTAGGTAAGTGAAGTTCTTGCGACCAATCTATGAAGCCACACTGGAGATTTGCACGGACAGCTCTCCTACAACAAGCTCAATTATTCCAATACTGAATTCTGTAACGGGCGTAATAAGTAAATACATCCAAGAAGGGCAGCGCGAATATGGATGCCACGGCATTACGTTTGGCCGGCAATTAATCAAGTCTTTGCATGCTCGATTCAGAAATCCTAAAGAAAACAAAGAATGGCTGTACAGTATGGTACCTGATCCTAGATTTAAAGGGTTACTACTCAATAAGCATGAAATTGAATTAGTTTGCTCACACTTTGTAGCCGAGGCCAAAATGTTACAATTGAGCTCAATTCCACCATCCTCAGAGGAACCTACTGCTGCTGCATTAGGACCATCAACATCACAGTGTTTGTGGGAAACATTTGATACATTATTAGTTCATGAAAAAGAACTAGAACTTGCTACACCTGAAAAGGAACTCCAAACATTAATTGAAAACGAGATTGAAATCTACTTAAATGAAAAAATAATTCCAAGAGGGTCATTCTTCGATAAGTGGAACTTTCCTGTCCCCGGATAATTACTCCACTTGTTTAATTATCATAATAATAATAATTAAAGCCCGAGGCAAGATGGCCGACAGTGATGGTGCTGATCATGTAGTTAGATGTTTAAATAAACAAAAAGAAGGTTCAAAGTGTTGGGGATGTGGAAAAGGCGTCCGGTACGGTGTCCAGTGCACATTGTGTGCCGTCTGGAGCCATTTCAAATGTGCGGGAGTTAATAAGGAACAATATAGACGTAAGACAAAAAGTGAATGGGAGTGTGGGTGTGAAAGTGAGGTTAAGGGATCGGGACAAGAGACTGGTATAAAACAAGACCAGACAAGGCTAACCCTAGACCCAGGCCCAGCAGCAGGACTACCAGTAGACCTAGCAGGCCTAACACTAGAGCCAGGAAAGAAGACAGGGCATGTAGCAAGTAAGCATAGGAAGATAGAAAAGATACTAGGCCTAGGCCTAGATCAGAAGTGTGGGTGTGAAAGTGAGGTTAAGGGATCGGGACAAGAGACTGGTATAAAACAAGACCAGACAAGGCTAACCCTAGACCCAGGCCCAGCAGCAGGACTACCAGTAGACCTAGCAGGCCTAACACTAGAGCCAGGAAAGAAGACAGGGCATGTAGCAAGTAAGCATAGGAAGATAGAAAAGATACTAGGCCTAGGCCTAGATCAGAAGAAGAAGAAGAAGACGAGGGAGCACATAAGAACTAGGAGGTGCTGGTGTAGTGATAAAATGTTAAAGGTGGCTTGGCAGACAATACATAAACTGAACCTCAGTATAGAACAACTGAATGAGAAAGTAGAGATACTAGAAACGGCAAGAGATAATGAAGAAGGAAAGGCAGGCGTATTGGACAGAGTGTACAGTAGGATGAAAGGGGTGGTGGATGATTGCACAACAGAGGTGGTGAACATCCAGCTTGACATAGAAAAAGAATATACCGCCTTAGAAAGGGAAGTTGGAATCACAAAAATGGAATTGTTAAGCTTTGGCAAGGACTTAGAAGAGGAACAGGAGGAGAGAAAAAGACTAGAAAACAGACTAACCAATATGTGGACAGACTTACAGGAGAGACAAAAAGTAGGCCTAGCTGCTGATGACAAAGTTAGGGGGGGACTACATACTAACCATGGGCAACAGAAAGAGGTGGAGAAGAAAATCAATACGACACACGACAGTGGTAGGCGTACCAGCACCGGGATGGAGATGAAGAAAATGGAGATGAAGAAAATAGCAAGGACTAACAATCAAGATGAGACGGAGCTAAGACGAGTAACGGACAGCACGCAGAATCACTGTGAAAAAGAGGAAACCAAAGCACTATTAATAGGAGATGTAAGTGGTAGAACTGCTGGGGAATTTTGCATTGACAAAGGATATAGAGCTAGGGTCTATCCAGGAATAACAATACCGGAACTATACAGGAAGATAAAAGAATACAAGGAGGAGGTACCGGAGGAAGTATCACTATGTGTGGGTAATAGAGACAACTGGACAGAGAAGAATAAGGAAGAAACGCTACATCAGCTACAGAAGTTAGTGATCTTGGTAAAGAATAAGTTCCATAAATCACACATCAGACTTTGTGGATTAACATTTGGAAGGGGGATGTGCTATAACAAGGACATTGAGCATATATGCAAACAAGAAGACATTATGTATATAAACATGGCAGGAATAGAAACACAAGAGCGGTGGAAGAAAGAAACGCAAGTGGGAGAACGTGTGAGATCCAACAGCATGAACCATAGACAAAGAAGTCAAGAAGTGCAAACCACGGTCCCAAGGACACACCAAGAAGAAAAAGCGGTTTTTCACACAAGATGGGTGTGGAGAACGAAACCATAACAAAGAAGAAAGAGAAAACAATAAAGATGAAAAAGCAACATAAGAAACATAAAAGAGAAAAGGAAATGGTTTTATCAACCCTAAATGTAATGACGCTAAATGGGAAATTGCATGAAATAATTGATATAATGGTGGAGCGAAAGATTGATGTAATGGGAGTAAGCGAGACAAAATGGAAAGGGGTGGGCTCGAAAGACCTGAGGCAAGGATATAAAATGTGGTGGTCAGGGGAACGTGAATGTAAAAATGGAGTCGGCATAATAATGAATGAAAACATGAAGGAAAATGTGATAGAAGTACAAAACCTAGGTGATAGGATTATAAAGGTTAAAATGGAGATTAATAAGCAGAGGTCCATGGACATAATTCAGGTTTATGCGCCACAGGCTGGCCGACCTATGAACGAGAAAGAAGAATTCCGAGAGCACCTGGAAGAGGTGATATCAAACTGCAAATCAAACGATATATTCCTGATTGGAGACTTTAATGCTAAGGTTGGAACAGATAGACGAGGCTACGAAGAGGTACTAGGGGAGTACGGATATGGAAACAGAGATGAGGATGGAATGAGGTTGCTAGAGCTGTGTACCAGAAACAATCTAACCGTATGCAATACTATCTTCCAAAAACAAAAACGGCACAAAATTACCCGATACAGTTGGGATGGGAAGTACGAAACAGTAATAGACTATATAATCACTAACAGGGAAGGTGTAAGAAACGTAAGAAACGTGGCAGTAATACCGGAGATAGCACTGGATGGAGATCATCGATTACTGGTGGCATTTGTAAACAGGTGGCAACCAGGAAAAATCACTAAAACATCCCAGTGGAAGAAACTCGGAAAAATTAGGGTCTGGAAACTGCAGGAAGAGACAACCCAAGATGCATATAAAAAGAAGATACAGGAAAAAATGCCCCAAAAGGGTAGTATCAAGAGCGTAGAAGAAGAATGGAAAGAGTTAAAAGATGCTCTCTTACAGGTGGCAGAGGAAGTGTGTGGAAGACAAGAGAACAAGAGAAGAAGAAAGGAAACACCATGGTGGAGTGAAGAGGTCAAGAAGGTAGTCAAGATGAAAACACAGGCATGGAAAAGAAAAGAAATGGACAGGACAGATTACAACATACAAAACTATATACAAATAAAATACCAAGTAAAACAGATAGTAAAAGCTGAAAAGATCAGGACAATGCTGGAAATGGCAGACAAGCTTGAGGAAGATCTGGAAGGAAACAAGAAAATGATATATGGGATGATAAAGGAAAAGCGCCGAGATAAGGAGGAACAGAGATTTATGCAACATAGAGGCGAGGTGACCCGAGAACCAGAAAAGATTAAGAAAATGTGGGAAGAGTATTTCTGTAACCTGTTAAATAAACCAGGTCTTGATCAACAGGAACAGGGAACTCTGGTAGAGGTGACGGAAGACCCACCGAGCCCCATACAGGGGACAACCACAGAGGAAACAACCACAAACGAGGAGGATGAGTCAATCACACGTGAGGAAGTATGTCAGGCTATTAGAAGACTTAAAAATGGAAGAGCACCAGGGGTGGACGAAATCGCGATTGAAATGATCAAGGCAGGTGGTGCAGTCGGTATTGATTGGATGCATCGAGTGGTAAAGGCAGCATGGGACCAAAACCAGGTACCAGAGGACTGGTTAAGAGGAATAATCGTACCAATATTTAAAAAAGGAGACAGGAAAGAATGTACAAACTATCGAGGAATCACACTTCTTAGCCAAGCTGCCAAAGTGTATGAAAGCATCATGGAGAAAAGGGTCAGGAATACTGTTGAACCATCGCTAAGAGAAGAACAATATGGGTTCAGACGGGGCAGGTCAACTATTGATCCTATATTTGCTCTGAGGCAAGTCATGGAAAGGGCATGGGAAGAAAACGCAACCATACACATGGTTTTCCTAGACCTCGAAAAAGCGTATGACCACTTACCAAGAGAAAGAGTGTGGGAGAGTTTGAGGGTAAAACAAGTGGGCGAGAGGTTGATAGAAAGGATACAAAGTATGTACTCAAAATGTGAAAGTCGAGTACAAACGAGCAGTGGGTACACAGATTGGTTCAGTATTAATACTGGTGTTAGACAAGGGAGTGTCTTGTCACCAATAATGTTCAATGTGATAATGGACCAAATACTTCGGAAAGTGGAACCGGAAAAAGAACAAGATACAAGAACGTTGATATATGCAGGTGACATTGTGACATGGGGGGACACAAAAGAAGAAGTACAAAAAAAGGTTGACATGTGGGATAAGGAGACAAATAAGTATGGAATGCGAGTGAGTGAGACAAAGAGTGAGTCAGTAGTGGTACAAAGGCGGAAGAAGAATAAGGGAGATATAATAACATTACGAGGTGAAGAACTTAAAGCGAAAGAAGAATTCCCATACCTGGGTAGTTTAATGACTAGTAAAGCAAAGATAGGAAGTGAAATAGAAAGAAGAATAAAAATAGCAGATGGTTTCTACCAGAAGATAAGAAAGCTCTTATGGGATGAACACTTTCCACTTGCGTGCAAACAACTATTATATAAGCTGTATTATGTCCCTATATTGACCTACGGGGCAGTAACGTGGACAACAGGCTGGAAGGAAGATAGTAAGATACAAGCGGCCGAAATGAAATTTATCCGCAGTATGGCTGGAATATCAAAAATGGACAGAGTCAGAAGCAGTGAAATAAGAAAAAAGGTAGGAGTGGAGAGTCTGATGTTTAAAATGGGGAGAGACAGATTAAAATGGTTTGGCCACCTTAAGAGAATGAATGAAAAGAGCATACCAAGACAGACATTTGAGAAAACTTATAAGAAGAGAAGAGTAGGAAGACCACGGGACAGATGGCTGGACCAAATAATACAGGACGTGGAAGCAAGAGGAGAAGAATGGACGGTGGTTGAGTTGGAGAGATGGTGGGAGGACAGAGCTAGATGGAGAGAGCTGGCTGGACGAAAGGAGAGGGAGGAGAACAATTGGTGATTAGGAGCTGAAGGAGATGAAGAAGATGATGCATCAAGACTGGCAGACTGGTGCTGATTCCTGAATGCCCTAGTATTTGGTGGCAACACCCCCTTACCTGACAATGTTGGAACAAGGTGTACAGATAAAAAAAAAAAAAAAAAAAATGTTATATTGTTCGATTTTGAATGCTTTATAATAACATTGCATTTTTGTTACCCTAAAGTCAACTTGAAAGCCTATGGGGATGATTTTAGGGGTGAAATGTCATTTCCATGGTTTGTCCCTAAGAAGAAGTTGCAAAGAAGAAAGGGGCTGTACACCTTTCAACTGTATAAAAGAAGGTTCTCTTTTTTTTAAACTGTTGTGTAATTGAGTACTTCAAACATAATACTAATGTTATTAATCTGACATATGCCATTTGCAGATACCCCACCCAAATGAGCTTGTCCCTGTGATTTTAGTCATTTCCGTGGGTGCTTGCATTATATTCAAAAATTCCCGCCTAAATGAGAATTAGCAGGAAGTTGTATTTTTTTACGGTTGGTACAAGACAGACCTGTAAGACCCCGTTTTTCTTTTTATTACTCGCTTCGAACGCGGGTTGGTCGATAGCGCGGGTAATTTGTGTAATGACAACGTACAGAGTTGCAACGCTGGTTGGAATTTTTAACCCGCGTCGGAACTCGGAGTTACCCTAGTAACTCGGGGTTTGTGTGCAGTGAAAACCCACTCCGGCTGTCAACGCTAGTTAATCGTCCCGCCCAGCTGTCGAGTAGGCCTTTCTTAACCTCACTTTCGTCTCCTCTCACCATGGCAGCATTTTCTGACGACAAATCTTTGTTGTTAATCAAAATCTTTGGGCAACCAGAGATTCAAGGAAAGTTCAAAAACACAAAGAAGGGTCATCGTGTAATATGGCGAGACATTGCTTCACAGTTGTCAAATCTAAGTGACAAGAAATATAATCAAACAGAACAACAGTGTAAAGACCGTCTCCGTAACCTAAAAAAAAAGTATTTCGCTATAAAAAGGGAAAATTAGGTCGGGCGACTCCGTCCCCACAGCGCTTCTAGTGCGAAGGTTGACAACTAGGCAATTACGATGGTTCACTGTTGGAAGTGAAACGCAAGTGGGTTACGCCCGTCGTTTTAACACGCGTTCGAAGCTAGTAATAAAAACGGGGTCTAAAAGTGAACAGTGGATGGTTGAAAATTGTGCAAGAAGTTTGACAATAGAATGGAAGTTCATCTCATTTAAACGTGAGTATTTTAATAGAGAGTCATTACTGTGGCTATCAATACTTAAAATGGGTATGCATCTTAGATGATACTTTGCTTGGTAATCACAACTTGACTAGTCCTTGTCAGGATGTGATCAAACCTAACCTCAAATTTTTTCTGTGTACATGGCCAGCCACAATATGTATGAAAAAATCATTTCCATGGATATTTGCCTTGGTCATTTCCATGGATTTATAGAGACATGAAAATGACAGTTATACATGGAAATGACTTCCCATTGTAATTTTGACATTTGCAATGAAGTTACCTACATAGGGCCTATGGATTTTCACAAAATTAACCACACCTTTGTAATTTTAGACAAAATAACTTCGAAGATGGCTAGAAATAAAAAGATTAGCGACTCGGAACGGCTGCGAAGGAAAAAAGAGTGTGAAAAGAGACGAAGGGATAAAATAAACTCTGATCCAGCATCAAAGCTTAAGTATCAGGAAGCAGAGAGGTTAAAGTGCCCGTTCACCTCTTTAGCAAGTTGTTCTCTATATAAAGTTTAACCCCAAACACCAATGTTTAGGTGTATATCACGCGGCCTATACCATCAGGTGTCCTTTGTTTATTCGCGTTCGAGGAAGACACACTACGTCATGCGGCCCATGCTGCCAACTCTGCGCTGCGTCTCCAGCGGGCATGGGAAGGAGGGGTGGTACGGAAGATGCGTGGTTGGCTGAAGACAGCTAGGGAGGGAGCGCACGTTGTGTGGTGAGATACTTTGTTCAAATGAAAGTGGCGCAGAAGGCGCGCGGTCAAGCGGATAGATACAAGATTTGTAACAACTCACTGGAAATGGGTTTATATTTCTCTTCGATTTGTGAAATGATAATAGTATTTATTAAGAAGGAATATAATTATAATAGTATTTGTCACAATAAGGAATACAGTTACAATTGCGTCGAACAGGTTTTGACGGAGACCTCAAATTAAATTTCACAAACGTACGGCTGTTGGTTTTTCTATCCAGCATTCTGAAACAATGCATCGATATGTTTACATGTCATATGTTATATGTTAATAATACATAACATTGGCTGAAGAAGAAATCACATGTCGTGTGTCTTGTGTATGGTCGGTCTTCCTCCTGCCATTTAGTTCAGTTCAGTTCATTTGTTTGTATATTAATTGACTGTTATGTAAATAAATCACTCATTGTTGAGTTAAGTTAGACTAACTAGGCCCTATAACTCAACAATATAATACAAAATTTAATAATAACAAAATATTTAACAGCAACAAAATAACATAACAACTAAAAGAGGTTCATAGCTTGTTTATTTGTTAAGAATAGCAAATTAAATTTGATGTGTAGTGAGATTCGATATAGTATCGTACAATGTAACAAAAATTATAATTGCAAGACGGTTCAATGAATAGAACAGCTTGATTTAACTCAGTAAACAGTATTATTTCCAATAAAAAATTGAGTTACGTTTCAAATAAAGAGAAAACTAATAGTGCAGCATATTGCTACCAAAACCAGTGACACTTGTTTTCAGTAACATAAGCTAGGAAGTAGGAACTATGTATCATAAGTCGTAATATTCATCCCGATAAGTAGTATATATTTTATAATCGACATAAAAATGACACATTTTTTTATTATGCATTACGTACGGATAGATCGGAGGGAATGTACAAGGGCTATTTTATAGGATTTAATCCCAGCATTCGGCATTTTGGCCGAGGAAAACATTGGACAGACCTTCAGACAGATTTGCCGGTACCCGGTATCGAATGGTCTACTTTCCAGAGAGTCTCGTGTGTTACGGCTAAGACACCTTTATTGTTGGTGAAGCGTACCGTTTTATTATTGGTTGGTATGTGTGCTATACAATAAAACCAAACTTCAATTATCATTGGTATACGATATAACAAAATTTATATTATTTTGATTGACATACCTCATTCAGTCGTTATCCTAAGCGGGATATTTTAGGATTTCTCCAGGAATCTCTTTGAACCCCACGGTTTCATTTGTAGCGGACGGAAAATTTGAAACGATTATACACATGCGCTTGGCCGGCTACTTTTCGCCCATCCCTCCAGATGCGTGAAGCAAGGTCAAACAAAACTCGGGGGTACAGTGTTGCCAAACGTAGAACGTTCAACGGGCTGAATAAAACATTTAACCACTAATTACGTGGAACTCGAATCATTTTCGGTGAAACTGTTGTTCAATATGTGTTCTACATACCAACATGTGTGTATAGGTACACATTGCAGCAAGAGGTGAACGAACACTTTAAGGTATTTGAAGAAAAAAGAAAACGGTGTTGTGAAACCAATTTCTGGTAGATCCCAGCGGGCCCAACGAGTACAACGTACGATTTGGCAAAAAAGCAGCGTTAGGTACAGGGATAAGCAGAAGCAACAAGAGAATATACTCGCTATTATTCGCAATGATTCCCCTCCAACCAGTGAAGATGACGAAGACTTAGACTACCCACCCGTTAGGCCCGAGCCATCAACGTCTGGAATTGCTACCAGACGTGTGTCAAATGTGAGCCTACAGTCAAATCTAAGCCTACAGTCAAATGTAAGCCTACAGTCAAATGTAAGCCTTCAAAACACAACACAATCTGAAGACAATATTCCAAAAGCATCTGGTCTTTGCAGGAAAAAGTCGGGCAGGAAATGTACGTTAAAGGCTAGGTCAAAGTTGGTGCGAGAAAATGTTCGATTGAAACTGCAGCTACTCAGTGTGCAACGGTTAGCTGAAAAGTATAAGAAACGGAATCAACGTTCAAATTCAAAACCACAATCGACATCAACTCCATGTACACCCCGCTCACGAGTTCGCAAGCTAGTTGGAACCACCAAGGTAGGCCACAGCTTATGTAGACCTATCTAAAGTTTTGTTAATATCTAGGATAGTTGAATATAAATATATTTAAGGTTTGTCCTAAATTGTCCATAGGTGTCACGAACTGTGAGGAGGCGGCTACTGGAAGGTGCTGTAATGGAGGACCAGTTAGCTGAAGGATTGAAGACAGCAGGCCTACAACAGGAGAAGGTGCAACATGACTTCATTCGAGTAATTGTAACAAGTTCTATCCTAAAGAAATACAAAATGTTAAAATCATGCTCCTTCTTGAAATATAAAAAGATATGGTCCAATGCCAAACGGGGCCCATCCCTTGGCAGAAAAACTAGGAAAAATGGAAAAATCCAGGGTGACATTGAAGCATTCCTTGAAGAGAACTGCAACAGTAGGATGTGTCCTGGAAAGAAGGACTCAATTACTAGACACTCCTCCACTAGGACTCCTGGCCATCCAGTGGATGCTCCGCCGGCATCCGGGACCTGCCCACATCCTCCTGCGGATGGACAATGTAGCAGCCGTCTATCTATAGTCTACGGAAGGGAACAGGGAAAATTTTCAACGACGTCACGGCCCGACGTCTTTACTGGGCACTCTTCCGGGAGTACCCGATGTCACTCTGGACCACGCAATAGACCCCCACGACAGAAAATCCAGCGGACGGACCGAGCAGAAACATATTCCACAACATCCATGACGCCACCATCTCCACTGGCCACGAAGAGGTTACTATTAGTTACTAGATTTAAGCATACCATGTATCTAACAATAAAGGCACTAGCCCGGCTCTCCCATCTCGGCCGGAGCCTCCGGCTGTACACGGGACCACCCTGCCTCGCTATAAAGCCGGGCGACTCGGGGGACCCGTGGACAGTTGGAACGCTTCAGCCGGGGTGGGAGGCCACAACAATTGCAATTGGCTCCAAAACACATGCCCTTTCCACTCTGTAAACAAAAAATGGGGTACCGTATCAAAGTCACCCCACATGGGGGTATGAGTTTGATAGGCACTTAAGAGTGCTTTATTTATGATGGATTATTAAATTATTTTTTTTTTTTTTTGCATTTGATACTGGTAAGTAAACTGCATCATATAGCCATTTAATTGGGATTGTTTACTCAAGCAGTCAAGTGTATTGCAAAAATGATCAATTAAATTCTGAAAATGTATCAAAGTCACCCCATTTGACGGTATATGCTTGTTACACTCAAAGAGGCTTACAGCACATTTTTAAAAGATAACTCTGATGTGACACTATCATTCTCAAGATTTGCTGCTCTTCGTCCTACACACGTTTGTTTGCAAGGGTCCATCCCTCAAAACACGTGCCTATGCAAGTTCCACAAAAACTTCAGACTGCTTTTGGTAACATTGGAGAAGACTTCATTGAAATTGTCTACCAGCTTTAGGCAATTTGTTGATACGATTGTGTGTGACCAAGAGAACGAGTTGTGCATGACTGGCCAATGTGAAGAATGCCCCCACTTTGAAAAGTTGGAATTGGACAAAGATGAAGGCATCAATGAATGCAAATGGAATCAATCCATTGAGCAAATGAAAACGGTAAAAATTGTTGAAGAAGGCACTATTCAAGATTGTGTTGATGAACTGAAGAATCAATTGCCACAGTTTCTGCGTCATACGTACACTAAACGTGTTCAAGCTCAAAACTTTGTAGATGAAAAAAACAGTGTCCTCACCATACAATTGTAACAGTACGGCTGGCTCACCGTCCATTTTGACTACGTATAAGTAAAGGGTATGCAAATAAATGTAATTAATTCAAGTAAACTGATAATGAGTAGAGACCCTAGAAATTCGCGTTATGTTTTAACGCGAAATGTGAAATATTGTTTTTTTTCTGCAAAATGTGGACGAATGGTTTGACTGTGAACCCGAAAATAGGTATATTGAATCGCGAAATAACACCTACTTTGCCGTTAACAGAGCAATAACACCGAAATCTGTATTGAAATGCGAAATAACCACTAAAAATGGCAATATCACCATTTAAATACATAGTAATTGTCAAAAAACGAGTTTATTCACGCTAATCGCTCTCCGCGGCACCAACACCAACTTCAAAAGAATTTGTTTGATGCCGTTGGCAGTTTGCCAACCTCCCCCTCTGCCCCGTGGTTCATTCAACTCCCCCCCCCCCCCCCCCCCCCCCCCCGACGACGCTCCGACCCGTCGAACCAGCCAGCCAACCAGCTAGCCGATGACGGTAAGTAGTTGCCCTTGAGATTGATGACGTAGGCACGACAAGTTCCGAACAGACCCGATTCACCACGAACTTGCTGTGCACTAGGCCAATATCCGGCCTTGACACATATATCCGGTATCGTTGTGTGATTTGTTGGTGTCCATTTTCTGTTCGTTTCGCTTCCGCGTCGTCTTACACGTTTAGTAAATTTTGTTTGTTACGATGCCGAAACCGGCAGTAACTGTTAATTCCCGAGCGACGGAATTTAAGAGTGAAAGTTTTTATGTTAAGGACGGAAAGATTTTGATGTGCAAATACTGTGATTGTCGTGTAGAGTTTGAAAGGAAAGATGCCGTTCTCAAACACATAGATAGTGCCAAGCACAAAAGTGGAAAGCTGAACGTTGCCGGCAATACGAAGAGGCAGCTCTCTCTAGCTGGCAGTTTTTCTCAGGCCAAGAAGCACGGGCAGACAAGGAGGAATTCATAGTTGATACCACCGAGGCCTTCATAGCTGCAGGTATGTCTGTTGAGAAATTAGACAACCCAAAGATGCGCGAGTGGCTTTCGAAGTATGTGGAAGGTAGAGGTGATTTACCAAAGGCTGATCAACTGCGCCAAAAGTATATTCCTATGGTGGGGGACAAGAAAGTGAAAGAAATCATGGCAAAAGTAAAGGGAAAAGATATTTGTGTCATGAGTGACGAAACAACTGACAAGGGTGGAAACTGTGTTTTCAATGTTTTATTTAGACTGGTAGAGGCAGCAGGATCCCAGGAAGTGCTTCTGGTAGCTTCTATTGTTTTAGATGCTGCAAATGGGCAGTCATGTACTCAGGCAATTGTTGAGACACTCACGAAATATGAGATTGATTATGAGAACGTTCTGACTTTTGTAACGGATTCAGCGAGGTACATGACTCTGTGTTATAAAACCCTAACAGGGTTGATTGGGGACCATTTAATTCACACTCAATGTTGGGCCCATAAACTTAATTTAGTTGGCCAGATGTGGCAGAATGGGTTTGATGAGTTGAATGCCACTGTGGCAAAAGTGAAGTTGGTTTTTCTCAACACCCGTAAACGGAAACACAGATACCTGGATTCTCTCAGAAATAAATATGGTCGTCGGTCCGAGAAAGTGAAAGGCTTCCCTATGCCAGTGCAAACACGGTGGAACAGTTGGTTCCATTCGGTGTTTTACATTGCCGAATATATCGACGACATTCTAAGCTTTCTTGAGGACCTAAGTGAGGAAAATTCTGGGGTGAAGTTCCTGAAGAATGTAGGAAGAGATGAGCTGTTCACTATCAAGGTTCAGGCACAGTTTGTTGCTGACAATGGGCACCAGTTAGTTGACTTCATCGAGCATCTTGAAGGGAATACCTACCCAACAGCCCACACGCTCTACACCAGTCTAAGCTAGGCCTACTAGCGAATGGAGTTTTCTCTGTAGAGCTAAGTGAAATGTTGGGTACACTGACAGCTCAGGAGAAACTACGCCTGGTTTCACAGGCAAGTGAAACGAAACTTAGGTCTCTGAAGATGCAAGACCCTTCGAAGCTTGCATTTAGTGCATGTGATCGTCTGTTTAACCCCAGATGTATCAGTCGGCTGACACTCGATGCGAAATTGATTGAGCCTTTGGTTCAAAATCTGTTGGGTCTCGAAAAACCCAACATCAATGTATTCATTGAAGGTAGGTAGGCCTAGGCCTATTTAATTCAATATTTGTTACAAACCTTTTAATACTAGGTACGATTGGAATATTTACCTACTGATAAATATATAATTTCTTTTATAGGGCTTCAAATTCTTAAAAACTTGGTTATCGAAGAGCAAAGTAAGCCCGATACAAATGTCATTGACATTTGTCACCTCCTCTGCACACTGAAGCCGACACACCCTCAGTTTGCTGTTTCTGCTCTGAAGAGCATATGGATGCCCACATCCAACGTGGACTCCGAGAGGTCCTTCTCTCGCTATTCACTAGTTGTCAGTGATCGAAGACGGAATCTCAAACCCGAAAATGCCGAACTGTTAACGATGGTGGCATTTTAAAAATGCAAGAAAAACCAAGTTTTTTTTCATGGGTTTATATTTTGTACATAGATATGGCCAAGTTAATCTTTGTAAATAAATATAGTCATACTGATACGCTCATACAGCCCAGTGTACTATCATAGCCTACTGTCCTTGAAAATATAAACCCTAATTACAGTGAAACTCATGTTATTAATTTACAGTGTATTTTTTTTGCGTCAAATGAAAATCTTGTGTTAGCCACCTTTGTGATTACTGGCATGCTTAAAAATAAAAGCATAATAAAACCGAATTTTTGATTTTGAAAAACCCCATAAAACCTAATTTGGGAATTTTAAAAACGAATTTGTCCCAAAAATAAAACCATTTCCTATGATCTCTAATAATGAGTAATCAATGTGTATGTTAAACTATCAGAAACTATTAATCAAGCCTTCAGCTAGCTTATAAAGACAACCTCAATAACAATTTACGACTAGAACAAGTCTAAACCTAAACAATACGTATTTAAACTAATTAAAAGTAATTAACGAAGTTCTTCGGCAATCAAAAGTTAACCAATCGCCAGAGGACATGTCTACTTAAATTACCAGCATTGGGTGAACCGAATCTGATCATTAATAAGGGAGTAATTTGGATTTCAGTATACAATTTTGGTATAGCTTTTAAGAGGAAGGACTACTAGCCAATATTAAAACCCGCGAAATTAACGTATTTTCGTCATATCTCAATAACGCCACACAATATCAAAACACTGACACCCACGCACATTGTGGATTCGTGAGAGCTCAATACCAAATGAAAAAGATTTGTTAGTTTGCAGTTATTGTAATTATTATTTGTAATTTAGCTAATTTACAAGTTAATTACAAATTACAACTAGGCCTATAATTACTACAATCTACGAAATCTTTTTCATTTGGTATTGAGCTCTCACGAATCCACAATGTGCGTGGGTGTCAGTGTTTTGATATTGTGTGGCGTTATTGAGATATGACGAAAATACGTTAATTTCGCGGGTTTTAATATTGGCTAGTAATCCTTCCTCTTAACACAGGAACAAAATATCATTGGGATTAATATTCGCTTCACTAGACACGAGACTTTATGGCGCGCCTGGCCTACGTGGTGCATCTTGCAACCGCGCTACGCAGTTAGGTTTGTTCTGGAAGCTAGGGAGGGTTAGAAAAATGTTCAGAGATTAATAAATAAATGGAGAGGGGGAACCAAAACCAAGGCTGTCGAGCGTAAGGTTGAGACGCATCAAATCCTGAACCAGGTATACCACCTCAAGGAGGAGTGGGGGTGTTGAGAAAGCCTTGAGAATACAAAATTAAGTAACGGGTAGGTTTGGGGGCAGTCGCAGTCGCAGTCGAACGTACGGAGGCAACCTCCTGCCAACAAAAATGGAGATGCGGTCGGTTGCATAGATGTGCTTATATTACCACCTTACCTCGAGTGGCTAATCATAATATGGTGTAAAATGTTTAAGTTGTTGTTTTAAGTCAAGTGTGTGAAATGTCAGCGTCAGCACAATCGTCAAATGTTTAAGTTGTTGTTTTAAGTCAAGTGTGTGAAATGTCAGCGTCAGCACAGTCGTCAAATGTTTAAGTTGTTTTAAGTCAAGTGTGTGAAATGTCAGCGTCAGTACAGTCGTCAAATGTTTAAATTGTTGTTTTGAGTCAAGTGTATGAAATGTCAGCGTCAGCACAATCGTCAAATATGTAAGTTGTGGCTTTAATTCGTGTGTAAACTGTCAGCGTCAACGTAATCATAACACCTCAATGTGTCAAAAACAATCATCACCAATCAATCAGTAACATACAGTTAACAATCATCTTTCCGTAATCACCATCAACTAGATCTTCAAGCCGTGAAGAAACCAATTGAAGGAATACGACGACATCTTTCACATAACAAAGACCATCCTACCACCACCATCAACTCGATCTACAATCCGTGAATAACCTGGAACCTCAGGAATATTACGAACATGTAACGTTATTAAGATAAAAAAACTAATATTAGGTAACATTTTGGCAACTTGGTTGAAGGATTAGTTGATAAGGGGATTGAGTATTATAAATCACTTTGGGCCCAAGTAGGTAGTTGTTGTTGTTGCTGTGTTTCACAATATGCTAATACAGTCCATGTAAACAATTTAATTGATTAATTTCTGATATCCTGTGGATCCTATCAAATGTATGTTAATTTTAATTACCGTAATTGTGTGAACCGACTGAGCTAGGCGAACATAATCTATTTTAGGTCATCACCACCTTACCGGGCATCTTCAGGTGAGTGTGAGATTGACACCATCAAAAGCAGAAGTGCAAGTCGATTTCGCCGAGAACTACACTACAAAGTTCCAGGACGAAATACAATCGGCCTACTGGTCATACACACAAGTGACACTCTTTACGGTTTGTGTATGGGCCCTAGAAGGCCCATTTTCTCTGGCAATTGTGTCAAACTACTTGTCTCATGACAAATATGCCGTTCACACATTTCTTGAAGACATTTTAGCTGAGATGGAAAATCATTATGGAAGGAAGTTGTCGCATGTGCGACTGGTGAAGAGAGAGGGTTCGGGCTCTGAGTGACGCGAACGTGTTCGCCCTCTCGAGAGTGTATTATAATTCGAGCGTTCCAGGGGAGTTTCGACCTCGCTACCGAGTGCGATAGTTTCTGGTATACAATAGTTACGAAGGAAACAACTAAGAAGGCTGTGAAAAGACAAGACGGCAATTGTTGCAAAAAAGAAGAAGTTCGAGTAAAACTGTTATTATGAGTTCAGTGTTTTTTAGTTATTCTCTCTGTAGTTTGCTCAGAATAAAAATGAATCTGAGCATATCATTGTCACCCCTTTAATCACGTGTCAATTGGGGGCTCGTCCAAACAATACGATGACGTCCTGTTTTACGTGCGGGTTTCGGTTAAGGTACGTTGAACACGCGGTGTGATAACCGATAGCTTTGTGTTTAAAATCCCCTATAGCATGGATATGGACAATCTTCCATTGGACATCGTGCAGGCCATGCTGCAGCTGCGCACACAAGATGAAGCCAGCCTCCACCGCGCCTTGCGGGCGGCATTGTTGCCTGGCCGCGTTCCGGCAAGGTCAACCCTAGGTGGCGCGCCAGCCTCGGCGACAATGAACAATGGTGGGGAAGTTGTAGCGAATATCGGTCCAGTGGCGTATCGTCAGGCACCTGGGGCAGCTTCGCAACACGTGATTGACATAGAGGACGAGCAGTGCGCTAGTCAGAGCGGTCTCGTGGCATCGACGGGCACAGCAGGCAGCTACAGCGCTCCAGTGGCGGGTGGTCTCCAAGTGTCGGCGAGTGCACCAGGCCTCTACCGCGCGCCAGTGGCGGGTGGTCTCCAGGCGTCAGCGAGTGCACCAGGCAGCTACCGCGCGCCAGTGGCGGGTGGTCTCCAGGCGTCGGCGAGTGCACCAGGCCTCTCTCGTGCGCCAGTGGCGTGCGAACCTTCCCGCGGCTCACAGTTCTGGTCAGCAGGAAGCTACAGTTCGGCAGTGGAGGGCGGTCCACAGCCTTCTTGGAGAGAAGAACGCAGCGCTCGACCTACAGTGGCGGACGCATACAGTCAACGCAGTCTTCAGGCAACTGCAGGTACCACAGTAGCACCATTAGGCCAAAAGGGTGTGGCACTCTCATTTTCTTAGTAGTAGTTAATGATAATCCAGGGGTGACAAACCGGTCTGTAGTAGTAGATTCAGGCCTAATATCGGCACCCCGCAATATCATATCACGCATGGAGTTGCCGTTGTTCTATGGTTACGGGGACCCATGCCCACCCCAAGAATTTATTGGCAAACTTGAATGCTACGGGAGAGCCCATAGCCTCCCACATACTACAATGGTAGCTCAAGTCCTACCAGTAGCATTGCTTGGGGATGCCTACCGCTGGTGGAGTTTTGTAGGGGGATTCCCAACGTGGGAAGAGTTTTGCACCGCGTTCCAGGAAGAGTTTGGTAGTCCCGACTACATTGCTTGTCTGCAGGCTGAGCTGGACGCCAGAACCCAGCATCCAGAAGAGCCACTGTCTTCCTATATCAGAACGATTGCTAATTATTACGACAGGCTTGGGGCACAGGTATCCGACCAGGAGAAGGTGCAGCGGGTGCTCCGCCAGATGCACCCTAAATTTTATCCGTATGTACAAGGGCACATGTTTTCATCTCTGCAGCACATGGCACTGTCCGCACCTGCGATACAGACCATAATCTGGCGTCAGTCGGCTTATAAGCCCCCTCCGCAACCGGCTGCGTAGGCCCCGATAACGCGAAATGGCATTTCTAGTCATTTTAGAGGTGTAGTTTTGCAATTTGTGGGTTATGTAGCCCTTGGAGAGTAATATTTAAAAAAACACAAAACGCGAAATCCACTAAATTTGCCCTATAACGCGAAATCTCACATATTAAGCCGAAAATACCGCGAAATCCCTATATTTTGAGACTTTTTGTAGTATTTGCTAAGTTGCAAAGTTGGAGAGTACAAAACATTCTCAAAATTTACTATTTTACGTGTTTTATGGGCGGGACTCGGTTTGGCGTCCCAATCGATCGCGTGACGAGTTCAACTTCTCGACTATCGATTCTCAACTCTGTTTACGTGACGTCATCATAAGCACAAGTAGGCCTATTTCTTGAGACGTGAAACCGCGTGAAACAATGCCGAAAGTTAGTGTGCCTGTGGAAACCAGGGCTAGGGAATTTAAGAATGACGGGCTCTATGCTTCGGCTAAACAGCTATTTTGTAAGTGGTGTAATTGCACTTTAGACCACACGCGCCGCGACACATTGCTGAAACACTGTGCCAGTGAAAAACACAAACGGATTCGTGACGCTGCGATGTGTAGCCTAGGACTCTGCTACTCTTGTCGCCAAACGTAACATTGAAGCTCCAGCCCTCGGATCAGGGCATCATTGCAAGTTTAAAATTGCATTCTCGCAAACGATTAATTGAGCGCATACTCATAAACATTCGTTGCGATCGCAATGATAAGATTACGCTCTGGAATGCGATCCAAACGGTAAACGGTGCCTGGGGCAGTGTTAAAGAGAGCACGGTTGCCAATTGCTGGAAACATGCAGGCTTCGAGTTTGAAGACACAGACGCATTGTCAGTGGAGTCCGACCACGAGTGGCAAAACAATGGCATCGTGTCTGACAGCAACGAAGATGCCGAAGTCATTGATAAGAAAAGCAAACGACATTATCCTGCGGAAGTTGTCTCTCACTCCTCCGAAGATGGAGACTTGACATACCAAGTAAAATTCTTAGCAAGGAAGTTCAAAAGGGTTTTACTTTAACTTCACTTCAGAAGATGTGTGTGATGTAAGCGAGGAAGATGTTGTAAAAAGGTTACCAAAGCCTATTACACACGGAGGAACAGAAAGAACTCTCCGCAGCCTTACGTTTACTGTGGATTTGGCCGAGTTTGACAAACTCATTCACTAAAACAACATTACTAGGGATGGGCGAAGGTTCGATATTCCGAACCCGAACCGAACTTTTTTAGAAGTTCGGTTCGAGTTCGAAGTTTAAGGTTCGAGTTCGTGTTTTATCAAAATAACGAACTTTGATCGAACTTCATCTTCAAATTTGCCGTAAATAGTGTTTCCGCATAATATTCACGTAAAACACATCAAACAATGAACGCCATATTGAATATCAATCACAGCTGACTAGTGACTTTGCAGTGCCTTGAAAATGTATGTAGTCCCGTGTAGCGGGCTGTGCGTGGCTGTGATTGCACATCTACGCAAGGTCGCGCGAGCGTGCACAAGCTGATAACAGTGTTGTCCTGCTAGATCGACTTAATCGTTTTCAC
This sequence comes from Isoperla grammatica, assembly GCA_945910005.1. Taxonomy (NCBI): domain Eukaryota; kingdom Metazoa; phylum Arthropoda; class Insecta; order Plecoptera; family Perlodidae; genus Isoperla; species Isoperla grammatica. The sequence goes on along the minus strand of OX246742.1, from coordinate 17,959,698 downwards.
TTTTCGACTAATCGAGTTTCGACTTTTGAGTCCCGCGGGTCACTTGTCTGGTCTTGTCAGCTGTTGTCAGTGTTCGTCGGCAATTTTTTACTTTGCGTCGAAAATATAATTTCACTTTTAAGAATAATGAACAGTGTAAGTGATGAATATGAAGACAATCCTGAGCCCATGCAGATGCAGACTGCAACAGATGGGCCTAGGCCTTCAACTACTACAGCTGATATATGTAGCAAAAAGAATGTTATTTGGCATTATTTTTCAAAAATAAATGATAACAGCAAGGATAAAAGTGCAAGATGCAACATTTGCTTGAATATAATGAAAACACCAAGCGGGACTACGAGCACATTAATTAGGCATCTCAAAAACAAACACGGAAGAGAACATGCTAAGTATGCCAAAGAAGATGAGCAAAAGAAACAAAATGAACTGCCTTTGAAGAAACCCGCTCAACGACAAATTTCAACATTTTTTAAAACAGATGTAGCTATTGGACCTAATAATCCAAGAGCTAAAAATATTACTAAGCTGATAGGGAGAATGCTGTGCTCAAGTTTTTCTCCATATAGTTACGTAGAGGATCCATGTTTTAAAGATCTCGTAAATTATTTGGAACCGGGTTATAAAATCCCATCTAGAAGTTCTTTTTCAAGAAGTGTTATACCCGAGTTATACTGTGAAGCAACAGCAACACTTTCTTCTTGTTCCTAGCCTGAAGTCATTGTCGTTAACCACCGATATGTGGTCATCACGCGCAGGAGGTAGTTACATTGCCCTAACAGGGCACTTAATAACAGAGAACTTCGAACTTCGAAAATTTACATTGTGCAATAGCCCGTTTTCTGGTGATCATGATGCCAATAACATTTTTGAAAAATTGACAAAACTTATAAGGCAATGGCATATCCCAGATGATCAAACTATACCAATTTACGTCGTCTCGGATAATGCCAGAAATATGGTGGCGGCAGTTGCATTATCCAAATGGACACATGTACCTTGTTTTGCCCACTCGTTACAGCTGGCCATAAAAGATACCAAGGATGCAGTGGCAGCATACCTGCCAAGTTTTACGAATTTTTTGTAAAATTTACGAAAAACGACAGTCCTTTACGATTTTACGATTGCCCTTGTCCATTTTACGAATTTTTTAAAATCGTATGTTTTCAATTTAAAATTAGCGCGCCGCGCCACTGACGCTACAAATCCAAGGTGTGAGTTGAATGAACAGACTATAGCGCTGCCTAACATTGGAATGTGAAACACGCCCGCACCCCCTCCACTCCTCCCGTATGCCAGCAACCTTGCGTCCCTCCGACGCCGACCACGAGCCCTTAGTCCAGCGTGCACCAACTTGCAACACTCTCGTCGCGCCACTCTGGCGCCTAACCATTGTTTGCACATTGTACAGTCAGACGGTCCACGTGTGAAATGAAGTAGGCCTACGCTGTTGTTGGGTATTAGTGGCTAGCCTTGTCTAGTGAAGGCTATTTCAAGTGTTCTAGTATAAGTGTGGAAGCCTGGAAAGTCTATTATTGTGCTTTTTCGTTTTATTCTCTGCTTGTGTTATTTCGTTTTGTGTTTAAAAGTGCGCCCTCGCACGGTCATCTCGGCATAGGCCTAGGCCTACCATAGCCTACAAGCTGTGTGCTCACTGCTGTTCTGCGCGTGTTTCGTTTATAAACTCGTAAATCTAGGGTCTATATAAGCTAGCTTATATCCAAGTTGCTTTTCATGAGTTGAAGAGTGCGTCGTAATTATGAATACAATTTACAATCTAGAACTTCTAGTCTATCCATTGCGTGTTCTATGTGGGCATTAATGCCATTTAAAAATTGGTGTTTCCGAGTATTTTATTGACTTAACGTAGGTTTTATGATGGGAGATCGTTTAAAATCACGAAAACTGGACTGCTTTTTCAAGCCTGTCAACAAACTTATCCTGGCCCCTACCTCTCAGACTTCTAGCAAAGCTAAAATACCTGAAGCGCCTCAAACTCAAGAAGTCCAATCGAAGGTTCCAATATTAGACGACGTTCAACATATTAAGATAGTAGACCCCCCAGCATCAAAAAAAGTGTATTTTCAAACCTTCCGTGATGAATATAGCAAGCAGTATTCTTTCATGGCAGCATCTCGGAAAGGTGAGAAGCATGCGTTTTGCAAAATTTGTCGGTGTGACATTAACATTGCTCACGGAGGGAAAAGTGACATTGGTTTGCATATAAACTCTAAAAAACATAAGGACTTCGTGAACCAAAATGATTCTGGTCTTAAATTACCGATTACCAACTTCTTAGTTAAAAACAAACATGATACCTCTGTGATTCGTGCCGAGTGTCTTTTCACAAGCAGTATTGTAGAACACAATCTGCCATTTGCTTTTGCAGACCATGCTGGTCCACTATTCAGGAAAATGTTTCCTGATAGTGAAATTGCCAAAAAATATGGGTGTGCTCGCACGAAAACAACAGCAATAGTTGGAGAAATGGCCAATTCCACGAAAGAATCATTAATTAGCCTTTTGACTAAAAAGCCTTATGCTGTTGCAACAGATGGATCGAACGATGCCGACTCTCAACTCTATCCTATTGTTGTAACTGTCATGGATGATGCCAAAGCATCAGTTCAGAGCTATCTGTTGTCGATACCTAATTTGGAAGGCCCATCTACAGGTAAAAATATTGGCAACATGATGCTTGCCACTCTGAATGGGATGGGCATTCCATTGGCCAATTGCATGAGTGCTGATAATGCTCCAGTCATGATAGGAAAGAAGGCTGGTGTTGCTGCCATCTTAACGGAAGCAATCCCCAACATCCTTGTTGTTGGCTGTCCTTGCCACCTTATAAACCTTGCGGCACAAAAGGCTGCTGCATGCCTCCCTGTCGACTTCGACGAAGCTCTTGTTGATGTATTTTATTATTTAGATAAATCTTCAAAGCGAAAGCAAAGTTTACAAAAGTTCCAGCAACTGCATGATACCGAGCAACATAAGTTGTTGAAACATGTTTGCACTAGGTGGTTGTCAATGGGGAAATGTCTGACGCGGCTGGTTGAGCAATGGGAAGCGTTGCAAAGCTTCTTTCATGACGAGGTCAAGAACAACAAGTCATCAACTAGTACATCTTCATTAGAATCATTCAAGATTCCCAAAACAGTAGTATCCACTAAAAATACTCAAGTTTCACCTTTCACCACAACCAATCAGTCGACCGCCGAAAAGAACACACGCAAATCTCATGTTCTTCCAGTCCAGACACAGACACCTAGTTCCAAGAAAGTTAAACTAGATAAAATGACTGCAGGAGCTCCTTCAACCTCAACTGAAGCATCCAATACTAATAGAGAAAGCAAGCTACCTAATGTTGGCAGTGACAAACGAAGGCCATCATCACTTACACGTCCTGAGCGAGTTTTCATGTTTTTATCATCAAAGATAAATATGGCATTCTCCCGCTTCATCATTTACATAATTCCTGTCTTTGATAAAGCAAACATCATCCTACAATCCAAGTCACCACATGTGCATAAACTCCGACGAATCCTCACGGATATCTTGAAAGACCTTATGACTAAATTTATCAAACCCAGTGCAGTAAAGCAATGCCAACAAATTTACGATGTCCTCTACCACAAAGCAAGGAACCAGCTAGAAGATGCTGACATTGGCATAGGCAGTGCTGCTGAAAAGGTGATTGCAAGCCTGAAACAAGATGATAAAACATTGTTCTATTCATCAGTTCGAGCGTACTTCGTGAAAGCTTGTGACTATGTAATTCACAAATTTCCCTTAAAGGATGATATGTTGAAACATGCAGAAGTAGCTGACATCACCAGCATGGAGACAGCTTCATTTTCTAGTGTTAGATTCTTTTGTAATAGATTCCCCTTCTTCTTGCCTATACAAGGCAATGAGACTGAAGATCAAGCATGTGATGCTCTACAGGCTCAATTCGTCACGTTACAACATGATTCACTTCCAGTCGAAGTAGTAAAGGAATCTGAAATCGACCGCCAGTGGTCCATTCTGGGGGAAATCGAACGGGTTGATGGAAGCCACAAGTACAACCGCCTTGCATCAGTAATGCTGTCAATTCTAACCATACCCCACAGCAATGCAGAGTGTGAACGAATTTTTAGCCAGGTTAAGAAAACCCGTACTATGTTTCGTAGTTCTCTATCTAATGAGACTTTGGCAAAAGTCCTCATTGTCAAAAGTTCTGACAATGTGGCATGCTACAACCATACCTTCGATGACGCGTTCCTGAAGCGAGCTAAACAATCTACAACAGTTGCTCTTGCTTCAGCCAAATCGTGTTAGCCAGTTGTGTCAAGTTTGTAAATATGTAAATAAACATTTGTTCAATTAGGCTAAAGTGTATTGAACAGATTTGTCGTTTTGGTGAATAGTCGTAGAACATATTCAGACTTGGCCTAGAGCCTACATAAAGACAATGTCGATCAGTATCATCTAACAAGAAATTCCAAATAGATCTTCGGTGTTAACCACTGCAATGGATTTAGGCCTACATGTGCTGAGCAGAGGTAATTTTTTATTTATCACATTCTGTAGAGTTGAAATCAAACAAGAAGGGCTATCACTGTCTTACAGGCCTAAGCCTGTGTTGAATATGTGATATTATCCCCTGCATGCTTCTAAAATTAATCTTATCTTGTAAAGTAAAGTAATTATAACAATGATAAAAGTGCCCCCAAAGCTCTCTAAAATGCACCAAATTGCACTGAGACCTTGAAATTTTTTCCCGGGGGGAAAGCCCCCCGGACCCCATTTTACGAATTCTGAATTTCATAACTTGGCAGGTCTGTCTCACCAATAGGCCTACATATTTTTTATTTTTTTTTAAATCACCCAATAGCAAAATACTTGCTTTTTTACATGAAATTTAAGAAAACATAAAACCAGACAATCCTGGGCTCTAACAGCACTCAATAAATGTGTCTAGTGCAGTGATTGGCATATAGATACATATTATGTCATACAATGTAACGCCCGTCACAAAAGCAGTAACACCCGTCACATCAAATATAATTATAAACAAATATTAACAATACCCAAAAAAATATTTTAAATACATCAAAACACTGATGAGTATTACAAATGTTAGTTTGTGTCTAATAGTGTGTTTAACTTTCAAGGTTCACAGAGTTTTAAACATATGCAAGTACGTTGACAACAATAGTGCATTTGTTTTGTAACACCCGTCACAATCTAACCTATGATAGAAGTCATACAACTCAACACACACAAAAAAAACTTCAGTAAATATGAATAGTTGAGTTATTTTCCTTTAAGAAAAATACTAACTTGCTTTCTTAACATGAACCTATACCACATAAAAAAATTATGATTAGTCCAAAAATGTGTCTGAATGTAACACCCGTCACAGTGGAATTGCCCGTAACGAAGCTAGCCAATCGTTTTGGCATAGATGAGACGGCAGTTAACGACGAACATGTTGGAAGTGATAACGAAGAGGATTTAATTACCAAACTACAAGCTTGAATGAAAACTAAATATAAAATAAAAATAAACTGAACTGAACTGAACTGCCATATCAAAGGATGAAAAAGTCAAAATTTTGAGCTTGATTCCAAAATCTTGGTCAGTGCAAAAAGTGTGTGCTGAATTTAAAGTCTGCGAGTATTACGTTAAGCTTACTCGAAAGCTCGTTAAGGAACAAGGTATTCTACCAAACTTGGCAACAAAAAAGTTTGGACATAAAATCGAGCAATGCGTTGTGGATGCGGTTATTGCATTCTATGAAAATGAGTAATGACGATTTTAGTCGTATGTGTCCCGGTAAAAGAGATTGTGTAAGTGTCCGAGATAAGAATGGAAGCAAAGTAAGCATGCAAAAACGACTAGTGTTGTGTAATTTAAAGGAGATGCATAGGCAGTTTAAGGACAAACATCCAAGTTTAAAAATTGGATTCTCAAAGTTTGCAGAATTAAGACCTAGGTGGTGTATCCTTGCTGGAGCATCAGGAACTCATTCTGCTTGTGTATGCTCAATACATCAGAATGTAAAGCTTATGTTAAGTGGTGCAAAGGTGGATATCACATATAGGGAATTATTGGCAACAATGGTGTGTGATGTGAACTGTGACTGTCCTGGGCTTGAAAGTTGAAACATTAAAAGACCAGCTAATGGCACGTACAGTAGACGATGAGTGGGATGAACAAGTTACATACAAGCAATGGGTGACAACCGATCGTTGTGATTTAATAACTGTGGTTGATGAGTACGAAGGCTTTGTGGAGAAGTTAATTGAGAAACTTGTAGCTCTAAAAACTCACCATTTCATTGCTCAAAAGCAATCTGAGTTTCTGAGACAAAAAAAGAAACGTTGCAAGATAGCGAGGTTATAGTAACTGGTGATTTCTCCGAAAATTTCACGTTTATTGTGCAAGATGAAGTGCAGAGTTACCATTGGGTTAATGCACAAGCAACACTTCACCCATTTGTGATATATTTAAAAGAGAACCATGAGCTAAAAACCAAAAGTTTCTGTTTTATAAGCGATCATCTCCAACACAGTACAACGGCAGTATACACGTTCCAAAAAGTGCTAATGAAAGAGATTAAATTGATTGTTCCGGATATAAAACGTGTCTTTTACTTTTCGGATGGCGCCGCCAGCCAGTACAAAAACCGAAAAAATGTCAGCAACCTGTGTCACCACGTTAATGACTTCAATATTGATGCAGAGTGGCACTTTTTTGCCACCTCCCACGAAAAAGGCCCATGTGACGGAATTGGGGAACTACAAAAAGTATTGTAACCAAAGCCAGTCTGCAGCGTACAGTGGACAAGCATATAATGACACCTCTTGACATGTTTGATTTCTGTTCTTCAGAAATTGAAGGCATAACATTTTTTTTGTGTCATCAACTGAAATTCTTCACGAAGAAAATGCTCTATCGGCTCGATATGACAACTTGTGAGCAGGTCCTAACACTAGGACCTACCATGGATTTCCCATCGATAACAACTCGATGCAAGTTTACCGGCCATCCAGTTCAGTTATGTTTGATAAGGTACTGATCACTAAAGTGAAATCTAGCAGTGGACATATCTTAAACCTGAAAGTAAACGATTACGTTGCGTGCATTTACGATGCCAACTGGTGGCTTGGTAAAGTAGTGGAGACATCCGTGGAGAATATGGACTATTTAGTGAACTTCTTCCATCCATGTGGACCGGATACCAAATTTAAAAAAACCACAGATACAACATGGGTCCCGCACTTCAACATCTTGCGAGTGTTATCGCCACTTGAATTGACGACTGCGACTGAAAGGTCCTACAACATCAGCAGCAGACTAAGTAATGAGATCTCACACATGATGACAAACTGAATAAGGTACAGAAACCTAGGTTCTACTAAAGTATTAAATTTCCCTATGATATGAAATGTTCATTTAAACCCCTTAGATTGTAGTGTATAAGATTGGTAACGTGCCTTGTCAAAATACTATTTTAGATCACATTGAAAAAATTGCAACTTCCACACCACTTTGAAATACATCATGAAATTTTCAGGAATTGAACTTGACCCCAAGAAGCTTTTATTCCACTGACAAAAAAAATTTTTACCTCTCCCCCCACTTTAACAAAATGAGCGGGAAATGGTGTACTTTGTTTTTTTTTCATGTTTTCATGATTTTTTTTGTGGAAGAAGGAAATAAAAATACTAACATTTTTGTTTGAATTGAAGACACTTTATAGGTCATAGTATACACAAACAAAATTTCAAGAAGTAGTTCCAAACCCTTCTTGGGAAAATTTGATCCTAAAGTTGAAGAAAAAGCCAATAACTTACCTGACATTTGACCTGCTATAGCCAAAGGTTATTTCATATGTAGCCAATTCTCGTATGACTTATAGTAAAGAGCATTAAATTTTGATCAACTTACCTCTTTAAATTTTTTAATTATCTTGAACGGTTTAGATGTGGTAAGATTAATCGCTAATGCTTGAAGCGGACAAATTCGCTCTAGGGCCTAAACTTCGGAGGGCTATATTTTGAGAACCGTTGGTCCCAAATTTTTTCTGAAGTGTGTTCTGAGCTCAGAATGTAACTAGCAATCCACATGAATTTTTTGAAAAATATTGAAAATGGTCATGCAACAACTTTTCTTAAATTTGGGTGATTCGAAATGGAATTACTATTGTTGGCTGAATGCTAACCTATGACATGATGTATACCTTCATTGCTGTTGTTTGGTAATATTTCAGAACGCAGCATGGCAAGAAATTGCGGCAAAATTTAACAGCGGGTCCACAATGGCACGGTCGGGCGAACAGTTGCGAAACAAGTTCGATTCGCTCAAAAAAGAAACGCGGAAAGAAAGACAACAAATAATGGCTACAGGAGGGGGGCCATGGGTGGAAACAAAACACAATCCATTGTATGAGAAAATAAAGGAATTGATCAAACTCTCAACCGAAGGGCTACCAAGTCAATTCGACAGTGACAATTTAGGTGAGTGCACTAGGACACGTGCAGTTTATGAATAAATATAGGCCTAATCACATGTTACAGCTAAATAACCTAGCCTACTAAATTAATTGATTCAATTCATCTCACTTTTCTACATCTTTAATAATATTTGACATATTCACAGACAGTCAAAAAGTCTCAATGCACAGTGCATGCACAGTTGTAACCATACAACAAGATTCAAATGGATTCTATATCAACGAAGATTCGCTAGAACAAAATATATCATTCAGCAAACACAGCAATGCTGTTGATGTTCGAGTAGTGGTAAGTTGCTGTCGGTGGTTCTTTGAGTTCATAGTCGAAACCACTAAGACCCCGTTTACATTACTAGGCCTTGCATATTACACAAGTACCAGTAGGTGAAATTATGCGGCCCGTAATGTTAGCATATTAACGCACGAAAGTTGCTATGCTGGTACGAATTTTACTCGGGTAGTCACCCTGGTAATTTTTGTCGTAAGAACGCATGACAGTCTACCCTGGTAATTGGTTTAGTACAAACATAACCTCTTTACTTCTCAACAGTGAATCTTTGTGTTTTGGGAGATTGTTGTATTCATAACGATGAAATAATAGCTTTAATTCAAGTCTACAGTGACCCTCACCAAAGTTTGTTTTTGAGTTTTTTAAAATTTACAAGCGATAGTAATAAGCTACCGTAAACTCACTACAACCATCAATCAGGCCACACTTTCTCCTATTAAACTGAATAGTACCCATATCCCACTAAGTAACACCGTCAAAAATCTTGGCATCACTTTAGACAAAACTAAGGGAAGAGCATGTGCAGTCCGGGTGTCAGAAAGTGTTTGGTGCCCTGCATTCATTAAACAGATTCAAATACATTTTTCCCCTAAAACTGAAAATAAAACTCGTTGAATCCTTAGTAATGCCTCACTTTGATTATTGTGATGTAGTATGTAGCGATCTATGTCCTCAACTGTCCAGGAAATTGCAAAAGCTCAAAATGCCCGTGTGAGGTACACATGTGGAGGGTGACCAGAGTGACTGACTTGTGTGACTGACTGACTGTGTGCTGTGCCGTTAGCATCTTTACTTTATAGTTTATTTTTATTATTAGTTAGTTCTTCCGAGTGTAATGAGTAATTTTACTTAATATATTTAAAAACTATAGACACTGCAGTGCCGAAATATTTACGAATTAATTAGTTGCCTGTGATTTGCGTGTGGTCATTGACAATGGCAAGTGAAACCTCTTGTCGTAAACTTGTAGATAGTGGTAATAAACGTAGCGAAGTATGGAAGAGTTTTGGCTTTGAAGCCGATAAAAATGGGAGGATTCAAGATAAGAAATGTGTATTCTGTAAAGTTGCGATACTAAAGTTGCATATTCAGGAAACACTTCCAATCTGATGCAACACCCATCTCGGTGTGTTAAAACTAAAAGTACGGCTGCAACAGCAACTACATCACGCGGTCTAGATAGCTACTTTAATTCTGCTAGTGCAATGAAGCTTCTTCCGCCAGATAGCAAAAGAGCTACAGACATAACCGATGACTTGGTTAAGTTTATCGCCCAAGACATGAGCCCAATGGCAATAAGTATGGTTGAGGGACGTGGGTTTCGGCGGTTTACGCGCCGTACTGTACACAAGTATGTCGTCCCCGGGCGCAGTACAGTGACGCGCAAGATAATAGCGCTTGCTGACAAAAGTCGCGATGAACTAAAATCTCATCTGGCCTCGGTTGACAACTTGTGTTTAACCCTCGACTTCTACGTCGTCGTCGAATGACGGGTATGTGGGCGTTACCTGTCATTTCATTAGCGACAAGTGGAAGCTAGAGTCAATTCTAGAGAGTAAAAAATGCAACGAGTCGCATACGGCAAAAACATTGCCGAACTACTCACCGGCTTGGGAGTAAGGTGGGGTATTGAAGGAAAGGTTGTTGCCTAAGTAACAGATAACGCGGCAAATGTTGTTAAAGCAATTGTTACCGAGTTGGAAGCCCCTCATATCCGCTGCATGGCCCATGCACTGCAGTTAAGTGTGAACAAAGGCCTTGACGTGAAGACAAATGGCATGGATACCCTCATTTCAAAATGCAGGCAAATCGTGGGTCATTTTCATCATAGCACACAAGCACCGGAGGCCCTCAAAAGTGCTCAAGTCTTGATGAACTTGCTACCCGATAAATTGATCCAAGATGTGGTAACCGGTAGAATGCTGCAATAGCTTGCCACTAACCGAGCTGCCATTAAAACGGTGTTACGTGAAGACACCAAATGTGACCACATGAGAATCAGTGCTACGAAACTTAAGAAAATCGACGAGTTTTCAACCTTCCTTTCCCCTTTCAAGGAGGCCACCGACCTGCTAGGAGGCGATTACTATTGCACAGGGTCAGTTGCATACCCAATCATGTTAAAAATAATTTTAAAAAAACGAATAATAAGGCAACTGACAGCGCAATGTTAAAGGACGTAAAATCTGCAGTAAATAAAGACCTGAAAGCTCGCGTAGCCGCCATGGGATCCGTTCTGTTAAAAGCATTTGCGTTAGACCCTTGATTTAAAGAACTTAAGTTCATTGACGACAAACCGGCCACACAAGAGTCTGTTTGGGAGGACATTGGCAAAGAAATCGAGAGGATTCTCGAAAGAGACGTGGTGACGAACAAACATCAACAAGAGCAAGAAGAAGACGCCGAGGCAGACGAGCCGAAACGCAAACGCAAACTGCTGGAAGACAGTGACGACGACCCCATAGAGGGTTGCGGCCAGAGAACTGAACGCCTACCAGGACATGGCCAGCGAGTCAGTTGGTGTCAACTGCAATCCAGGTGGGAGGTGCATTCACGTCAATTACCAACGCTACTTGTGTTGCACGGCAACAAGTGTGCCCTGTGAACGCCTGTTTAAAACTGCAGGGGCATTGTCTCCAAGACTGATCGCGTTTGACAGGCGGTAGAGTGGACGATCTTTTGTTTCTGCATGGGATGTTGAGTCATGCAGGCGGCTAGGGCCTCGTAGCTGTGGATAAGCAACACGCACGCCTCATCCTTACTCCTACATGGTGAGTTATGATAATTTTTGTTTACATTTTGGTACAATTAGGTTGTTCATTGAACTTGAATGTATTCATAAATAAACAGTGTGGCTTATCTATCCCCTTTGTATCAATTGCGACGATGAAGTTATAAAGTAGAGCTGTACCGATTCCGATACCGAGTCTTGAGAATCGGCGATTCTTCATGGTATCGGTAGAATCGGCCGATTTCGATTCTTGGCCCAATATTACCGATACCGATTCTTTTGAATGAAGCGCCCGAAAATTTCCATTTCCGTTCAAATATATCGATTATCGAGAGTCGAAGTCACTATGCGTGTGCACCAATCACGAAGCGACTTGCTGAAATCGACAAGTCGATTGGCAGCCATGTTGATTTTAGCGTGGTTCCGGCGCAGTATCGCTACCGACGTTTAGCATACGTTTGTGTACTTATCGCAATGTCGAACTGTGCAAAAAGTAATATATGGGATCACTGCAAGGTCAGTGAGGGGAATGTGGCAAAACTGGTTTGTAATTATTGTAAGCGGGAGATTTCGCGCGGTGGACAAGCTGCAAGAACGTTCACAACGTCCAACATGCTGAAACATCTTCGAACGTTGCACGCCCGTCAGCTACTAGAACATGAAGACCAACTAGAAGACGATCCGAGGTAAGTTTCGTCTATTTATTTGGCCTAGCTAGGCCAAACCCTTATTCGTATGTGCAGCCACGGCGGTACTAATGAATTTAGGCCTACGCTGTGCAAACTGACTCCAGGCCTTGAAGTTGAAATAATAGTAGTAGCTTAGTAGAACGCATAGTCTAAGAGGGGTTTACATTATGTTACAGGCCTGTCCTTCCTCATGAAGTCGAGACTACTATGGACACACCTGATCCTGACCTGTCTGGCCCTGCTGCAGGACCTAGGTCTACAGTACTTCAAATACAACAAGAAGTCACCCCAGGAAGCAGTAGGGCGACTCCAGCATCGAATTCGACTGTTAGCCGAAAGAGACAAGAGACCATTTGTCCAGCCAACTGTGAGCTCGTTTGCGAAAAAAGAAAAATTCACCAAAGATCACCCCAAGGCTCGCAGAATAACAGAGTTAGTAGGAGAAATGGTGTGCCTTGACAATCTGCCATACAGTGTAGTGGAGGGCCAAGGGTTTTCAAGGTTGGTGACATGCCTTGAACCACGTTATCAAATACCTAGCAGAAAACACTTTTCAACCAAGATAGTTCCTGACATGTATACGAAAGTTCGAGCTGAGTGTGAGAAGAAAATTAATGAGGCTAATTGGGTGAGCTTCACTACAGACATGTGGAGCTCACGTGCCAATGACGACTTTCTGAGCCTTACGGCACATTACTTGGACAAAAACTTTGTTCTTCAACATGTTTTCTTGGAAGTGGTGCCCTTTGCCAAAGGCTCGCACACTGCCGCTAACATTTCAGACTTCCTGAAAGAAACTCTAGAAACCTGGAAGTTGACAGACAAAGTCAACATCTTTGTCCAGGACAATGGCCGTAACTTTGTAGCTGCAATGTCTCATGGCAACTTCAAACACATACCGCGGGGACACCTTGCAATAATAGTTTGTATTAAAGAATCGGTATCGGTGGAATCGGAATCGGCAGAAAATTGGAATCGGCATCAGAATCGGAATCGGCAAAAATGTGGTATCGGTACTATTATAAAGCCATGTTTTACCTCATTACACACATTAAAATAACTGAAGTTACTTTCAGACCAACAATTCACACCAGTAATTCGATCCAGTGTTGACAGTCCATTTGTCATTCATCTCATCTCAATAGACCGCGCGGTTCAAGACACAAAGCGGGCAGTCTGCTAGCAGCCATGCAGGCTCCGACTCAGCAGCCGGTATTAATAAGCTTTTGATCGGATAATGAAGCTTTTGCACATTGCTTAATGAGTCATTATCATCAATCAGAGATTTAAATAAAGAGTAGAATTCTGTCCATTTCGATATGTCACCAGAGAACTTAGGCAGGTCAATGACTGGTAATTGCACAAGAGATTTGGCTTGCATAGGTTCAGGCACAGGCGCAGTTACGAAATTATTTTGACTTATTTTTTCGGCGGCACGGTAGCGTGCTTGAGCGCCAAAAAGTATAGTCTCGAAGCTTGCTTGAACTTGATCCACTTCAATGGCTAATGTCGGGGATACAAGCTTCGCATTTAACTTTTCGATATCTGATTGGACGCTTTGAAATTTCGATTCTATTGTTGCTAGCCTTTCGAAGCGATCTTTGACAGAATATACATTAGCTGGTTGTAAGATAGCGAATGCGTCATAAGTGCGTTGCGCACTAGCGAATATATTCTGACGGCGAGAGACAAGAAGTTTTTGTTCGGCTTCCATAATGGATAAGAAAATACAATAAACAATACGAAAAACAACAGGGGTAATCGAATTACAGAGCGAATACAGAGCAAACACGAGAGAAAAATACTACCCTTGTTATGACAGAAGTACAACGAGAGTAATCGTGAGGCAAATCAGAGAGGAGCGGCCCAGAGCTAGGGTGAAACCATTCAGCAATGCTTACTATAGATAAGCCGGTAAGTTTAACAAACTTGGAAAGCAGCGAGACTAATCCTGACAGAGAATACAAACTATCAGCGAGAATAATTTGCAATAGGGGACAGTCGAACTCATGAGTTGAACTGATAAACATCCGGTCAGGACGGCCCAAATTTGTAGGGGCAGTTGCCCTGGAGATAGCAATAGTAGACTGTATTTTTTGTTAGGGAGAGATACATTAGAAAGGAGAGAAAATTGAACTTAAATTGCGGCGAGAAGCTTCGGTGGATGAGGTGGTGAACAGGTGACATAGATGACTTGACACTTGCTGTCATTATGACCGGCGCTGGGGATGGTATAATTAGGAGTATAATAGCATAGCAAGATGAAGGAAGAAAAGATAAGAATAAGAACAGGATAGTCATAAAGCCGAGAAATGAGAGTCTGACATAAAGTCAGCGAGAAACACGACACACGAACGACAGTACGTCCGAGTGCAACCGAGGTACGACACGACAGAGACAATACTGGGTAGTAGCTGGGGGTAGTAGCTAGTACGCTACTACTGACACGTACGTAGCTGAGCCCTCCGGCAGGCAGCACGAGGGTGGCAGGCGACAGAAGCAAGGTCATTGCTCTCAGATCTCGATTGCTACTCACGTTCCACAGTTTGACGAAGCTATCTCGCAATGGAGCACGTAAAGCAGAAACGGAAGACATTGTCACTGAAAACAAAAATTTAAATTTTCGATCGAAAAGTAAAAAAAGGTGCGATCGCGATCATGTACGGGATAGCTCCCAGTTCCTTATTGACATTCTTGCGTGATCGTGATAAAATTGAACGCGTGAACAATAAAACAGTTCTGCGTAACGATAGAAAACATCTGCGATCGGCCGTCCACAGTGAAGAGAAGCCGCTCTACACTTTGTAGAGCAGGCGCTCTTCACTTGGTTTTCAGATATTCGAGCGCGCAACGTACCAATTAGTGGGACTTTGTTAAAGGCAAAAGCGGCCCACTTTGCCACAGCCTTAAACAAAGACTTTCGTCCAGGTAATGGGTGGATGGAAGTTAGAACGATTCCAAAAGCGCTATAACATTGGCTACACGTCAATTTGTGGCAAAAGAAGTGTTGTGAACTTAGAAACATGTTCAACATGGCTTGCAGACAACGAAGAGCTGATATGCAAATTTGAACCTCAGGACGTCTACAACTGCGACAAAACGGGGTTATTTTACCAGCTAACTCCGAACAAAACAATGCACAATCAGGGCGATGTTTGCCACGACGGTAAAGCATCAAAAACACAAATTACCGTGATGTGTTGCTGTAGCATGGATGGAACCCACAAAATCAAACTGTTTGTGATTGGTAAGGCCAAAAAGCCTCGTTTTTCACAAGTGGGTTTCATGCCGGTTATCTATCGTAGCAATACCAAGGCATGGATGACTTAAGTGCTTTTTAAAGAGTGGTTGATTTCCTTCGACAAAGATATGGCCAGGGCTAATCGCAAAGTGCTACTGGTCATGGATAATTGCACGGCGCACAATGTCACTCCGAACTAGCCCAATGAGACTCTGCTACTCTTGTCGCCAAACGTAACATCGAAGCTCCAGCCCTTGGATCAGGGCATCATTGCAAGTTTAAAATTGCATTCTCGCAAACGATTAATCGAGCGCATACTCATAAACATTCGTTGCGATCGCAATGATAAGATTACGCTCTGGACTGCGATCCAAACGGTAAACGGTGCCTGGGGCAGTGTTAAAGAGAGCACGGTTGCCAATTGCTGGAAACATGCAGGCTTCGAGTTTGAAGACACAGACGCATTGTCAGTGGAGTCCGACCACGAGTGGCAAAACAATGGCATCGTGTCTGACAGCAACGAAGATGGTTGAAAAATGAAACGATGATCAAGCCAACTAACGATATGCGCAAAAAGGCAAAACACCTGAAAAAAAGGAAGCCCCAAGAAGGTGAAGAAGAAGAAGAAGAGAGCAACAAGTGTGGCTAATCTAGGCCTTGCTAATATTAAATCCAACTTTTTCATGTTTTGATTCACATGTTTTGATTGTTACTGTAGCCTATTTAATTAAAAAGCGCTCGATTAAAAAAATGTCAAGGATATCTCAGGATTTTTAAAGTACCCATCAAGGAAATCTCAGGATTTTTTAAGTACCCATCAAGGAAATCTCAGGATTTTTTAAGTACACATCAAGGATTTGAAATTTTAGTTGGTGGCAACCCTGCCCTAATTCATTGTTGATTATTGTTTATTCTAGGGTAGGTAAGTGAAGTTCTTGCGTCCAATCTATGAAGCCACACTGGAGATTTGTACGGACAGCTCTCCTACAATAAGCTCAATTATTCCAATACTGAATTCTGTAACGGGCGTAATTAGTAAATACATCCAAGAAGGGCAGCGTGAATATGGATGCCACGGCATACGTTTGGCCGGCAATTAATCAAGTCTTTGCATGCTCGATTCAGAAATCCTAAAGAAAACAAAGAATGGCTGTACAGCAGTGTTGGGGCAGTTCTTTTTTTAAATGAACTTTCTAAAAGTTCAGTTCACAGCTCAAATAATGAACTTTAATAAAGTTCAAGTTTTTTTCAAAACCTAAAATTTTGAAAAGTTCAAGTTCGTCTAAAATATGAAGTAAGTTCTTTTAAAAGTTCTTTTGTGAAAAAGTGTCACCACATTGTATTAACAGTCATGCGAATAATCGATTGCCTTGTATGGCTTAAATAGGAAGAAAAACATGCATGTTAAGGTAAGATATTGAATGCTGGCATTAGGTGTCTGATGTAGGGCTATATATAGGCGCCTATCATTGTAGAAATAAAAAACTTAAGAACTTCAAGGAAGGATAATTGTATTGTTGTTTCAGTTTATATTATTACAGACATGTGAAAATAGCGATTAGTGTATCGATTAATTAGTGATAGTGATTGGGCACTTGCACTTGCAGACCCACTTATCTCGACCGAGTGATCTAACATCTTGTGGTGGGTAGAGTTCGAACGGCCAGACTTGAATGTAATTCTACTCCATGAATGGTGGCCGGTAGCTTTTTAAAATCAGCTGAAGGAGAACCGAAAACGATTCGCGTGTTCCGCGACGGCGCGTTGACAGATGCTCAATCATCGAACAGAATGAACTTTCAAAAGAACTTTCTAAAATTGAAAAGTTCGTTCTCAAAAAGAACTTTTGAAAGTTCAAGTTCACTCATTTAAAAAAAGAGTAAGTTCGTTGGAAAGTTCACAAAAAAAGAACGCGTTCTCGGGAACGCGTTCTTTTTAAAAGTTCTCGCCCCAACACTGCTGTACAGTATGGTACTTGATCCTAGATTTAAAGGGTTCTGGGTTACTACTCAATAAGCATGAAATTGAATTGGTTCGCTCACACTTTGTAGCCGAGGCCAAAATGTTACAATTGAGCTCAATTCCACCATCCTCAGAGGAACCTACTGCTGCTGCATTAGGACCATCAACATCACAGTGTTTGTGGGAAACATTTGATACATTAGTTCATGAAAAAGAACTAGAACTTGCTACGCCTGAAAACGAACTCCAAACATTAATTGAAAACGAGATTGAAATCTACTTAAATGAAAAAATAATTCCAAGAATGGTGTAGCAATCAAGGTCGGTACCCTACACTAAACATGTTAGCAAAGAGATACCTCTCCATCCCAGCTACAGAGGTGGGCAGTGAGAGACTTTTCTCCACTGCCGGTAACATTGTTACTCATCGGCGAGAGCTTCTAACTGGAGATAATGTAGAAAAACTTACATTTTTACATGACTACCTTGTCAACAACCGGTCTAAGGTTGGAATTCATAGTCGGCCCCTACACCTAGGGGCACCCATTGTTGCTATGGATTTGTTTTGTTTATGGGAAATAACATGGAAACAATTGTTACCTTAGCAACAATGGGCGCCCCTAGGTGTAGGGGCCGACTATGAATTCCAACCTAAGCCTACATATAATCAAATCTGTATAATCTATATCATCTTTATTTATTGTTTGTTAGCCCTACAGTTAGCCCTACAGGTTTATGGCTGTTCCTCATTAAGTTTAAAGTTATATTTTATTTTATAGTACAAGTCAATGGCAATCATTTTTCATTTTTGTAGTCTGAGCAGTCATAATGCCTATTCATGTTTATCTCTTGTTTATTAGCCATACTGAATTGTTTATGTTCCTCGTTAAGATATTCTTATTTGATAGTATTAGTCCATCAAGTCAATGGTTATCATTTTTTTAATCTATTTAATCATGTTAATGATTAATGTTTTTAATCATGTTGTCTAATGCTAGGCATGTGGGCCTCTTGTTTAGTGTCACTATTGCTGTGCCTACTGAAATAAATATACGCCTACCAACCAATGGTGACTAATGTGGCATTTTCATTTAGTAGTTAGTACATCTTTACACCTGAAACCTTTTTCCTTCATCCCAATCGTGTAAACTTAACGGTACTTATTTACAGTTTCCAAAAGTTCGGTTCGAGTCCGAAGTTCGAAACTTTTTTTGTTTAGAAGTTCGAGTTCGGTTCGAAACCAAAAAACCAAGGTTTGCCCATCCCTAAAAAATAGCCTAACCTATATGTGTGATATATCAAATTAAATGTGATTTAATGTGGAGTGTGAATATGTAAATATAATTTTGGTGAATCATCAACTTTGTCTATAATGTTACTAAATATTCAGGTAACTGTAATTTCAAATCTTTCCCGCCTAAAAACCCAAACTTTCTGAGCCTGCCCAGGGCATAGTTTCTACATGATCTGGGATGTTGTTGATGTGTACCTGTTCTTCAAGGGCTACTTGTTACTTCTAGAGAAGAAACCATCTCAAAAGTAAGTGTTCATTGATATTTTGATAATTGTTGCTGGTGACTAACACATCTGTCACAACCGTAACAGTTTACAATGATTTATTTATATTCTGAACATAGTTTTCATCAAAGCAACACGGCAGGTGTTTTTTTTTAGGTTAAGCACATGTGCATTCATAATCAATCACAATCAAAAGTATGAAATTATATTTCAAAGTACAATATAATTGTGTTACGGCTGTGACCAGTGTTAACTTAGACTTGTATTTACATTCATTTTTCTGTCTGCTGAGCCTACAGTTTGCTTTTAAAATATCCTAAATTGGTTGTGCATAGGGGGGGCAACTCTACTAGGCCATACTAGGATAATAGAAGCAGTGTATTATGTTGAATGTTCATAAAAGAAACAATAAACAAAGACAAACATTATATTTTACTACAGCAGTTTAATGTGATGGATTTGGCCTAATCTTACCAGTATCTCTCCTTTGCAGATCATATCTATGGCTCCTGTTAAGAAAAGAGTGGAAAAACATCGCATAAAAATCAACAATGATCCAGTTAGTCGAGAGGCGTACCTTGAAAAGGAAAGACTGCGAAGTAAAAATCGCAGAAGTCGTGACAAGGAGGAGATGATGTCAGACGGATCCAAAATAGCCATCAAACTTCGTACACTCAAACGTGAAAACGATCGATTGAGACAACAGAAACAAAGGATGAAGATGAAGGAGGCAATTAATAATTCTCCGAATGACCTGTTGTCACCGCCATCTTCTTCTTACAAATCGGTACAATCGCTGGGGAAGGCTAAAAATCGAGTTCGAAACACATTGCCAAACAGCCCAAGGAAACGGTTGGAGGTCGCAACTGAAATTTTTAAAGAAGTGGTGCCATCTGTAAGGTGACCAGACATACCGGTTTGACCGGTACAGTACCGTTTTCCGAACACTTGTACCGGTGTCCCGAGAGACTCATGAAAATGACGTATTTGTACCGGTTTGTCATTTGAGGAAAGAAATGTCCCGGTTTTAATAAATGTTACAAACATTACCACTGGAATCTTCCACTTTTGGAATTTTCCAATTTCAACAATTATCTCAGTAACATATTATTCATTAAATTTAAATCATTTGTCTTTGTTTCATTTAAGATAATCAGTAATCAGAAATCAAAATGTTTTTTTTCCTTCTTGTGCCAAGATGGCTTTTTCAGCCATTCTTTTGTCTTACTATCCAATATACAACAGCTTCCTTTTCTGGCCTGCTCATATCATTGGGTAGGGAGTCAATAAAAACCTTGAGGGCAAAATGTACTAAACAATAATCATGGAACTGCATTTACCTACATGCATGTATTCTTTCAATGTAAAGACAACGTCTATTCAAATTTCAATGATGCACATTATTAAAATTAAATACATTTTTATTTTTCAATAAAATGCATTCATTTTATTTGATAATGATTGCCTGCACTTGACTTGCCCTTGTATGAATTCACTACTCTGCCGAACCCATATATCCCATTCAAAATATCTTCATGAATCATGTCACGAAGCTGTTTTTTGGGCATTTTGACGATTTTATACCTTCAAAAAATTTTGCCTCCGGCGGCTGGGGCTTTGCCCCAGACCCCTGTGTGTGCGTACTAAAGTTTGTCCCGGTTTGTTACCTTCAAAATATGGTCACCTTAGCCATCTGCTGTTAATATTTTGAAGAAAGTTGTATCACCAAGAATCTCAAGACATCTGGACAACGATACTCGAGTCAAAGTGATTGAGTTTTACGGGTTAGATAGTATAAGCAGACAAGAACCAGGTAAGCGTGATGTTGTATCTGTGAAAAACATTGAAACCGGGCAGAGAACCTTGGTTCAAAAGCGCATCATGCTTATGACTATTTAAGGAAGCATACTTTATTTTCATGGAGGAAAACCCCAACGCTCGCATAAAGATGTCAAATTTTTTTGAATTAAGGCCAAAGCATATTCTCCCGTTTTCAAATATGCCACACAATGTTTGTGTATGTAAATACCATGCAAACATGGACTTTCTCATCAAGTCATTGCATGACAAAGTCTCCAGTTTTCCTAACGATGGAAAAGAGTTAATCGATGCGTTGGTATGCAACTCGAAAGTTGAGGCATGCATGAATGCAAGTTGTAATGATTGCAAAGATAACATTAAAGGGCATGCAAACTTTCATTGAAGATGTAGACCCATTAACCGAAGTTACCTGGAAAGAATGGTCCGATTCAGATGGGCGTCCACAGGTTTTATCCAAGAATGGAACTATCATGAATCTTTTACAGAAGATTGAGAAACAGTTTGATTATTACAAGTGGCATGTATATGTTAAACGAATCCAATCAACTAGCTTTGAGGAGTCTAAAATAGCCATTGAGACGGGAGTTGCCGTTCTCTAAGTAGATTTTGCCGAAAACTATTCCACAACGGCCCAAAACGAAATTCAAAGTGGCCATTGGAGCCATGGCCAAGTCACTATTTTCACTGCAGTTGCACGGCTTTCTGACGGTAACAAGCGTTGCTTTGCGGTAGTTAGTCAGGACTTGGTCCATGGCAAGGTATCAGTTTTTGCCTTCATGAAAAGAATAATGAAGGAACTCAAAGATGAATTCCCGGAACTGGTGCATTTGAAAATATATTCTGATGGTTGCGCCGCACAATTCAAGAATAAATTCACTCTTTCAAACTTAATTCACATGAAAGAAGATTTCAATGGTGTTACAGGAGAGTGGAGTTTTTTTGCTTCGTCGCATGGCAAAGGTGCCGTCGATGGTGTTGGAGGGACTCTGAAGCGAAATGTATGGCTTAAGATCAAGACACGCCAAGTCATTATAAATTCGGCAGAAGCATTTGCTACATGCGCACAAGATAACGTAAAGAATATAAATGTATTGTATGTTTCTGCTGAAGAAGTAGCAGAGAATGAACACATGTTGACAAGCAGGTGGGAAGGTGTACAACCAATCCCTAGACTGCAAACGGTACACCATGTGCAAAAATCAAGTGACTGCAACAATACTCTTTGTGTTCGCATGACCAACATTTCCGACAAAAAAACTCTGGTTAGGACACACCAAAATGTTGCAACGTCTGAAGAAGATGATGGCGTCACAGAAATTGATTGGAGTACTGATGACAATACGTCTTCACTAGGGATGTGCGGGTACCCGAAAAACGGGTATTTTTCGGGTAGCAATATTTACCCGAGGTCGGGTCGGGTCGTAAATTATGCCCACAAAAAACGGGTCGGATAGTAATCCCTGTATAGGTGGGTGCACCAGTAATGGGCACTGCATCAGTAATGGGCACCTTCTCATGAATTATAGGGAATATCTAGGCTTCCTTGTGTTTAAATGGATAGCAGAGTGAACTGGTCTGCCACCTAGTGTCTGTTTTATGGAACTAAGATGGTTAAAAGTATTGGTTTTTGTTATGTTGATGACATTGGAAATTTTTCCATTTGTTGTTGATGGATGTGCTCTGTGGAAGTCTAATTTAAGTTGCTGCAGATATTTGTGGATCCATCTCTTTCTAAGGAATCATAGGTAAGTACACCATGTTTTTTTATATGGCAGTTATTGAAATTAAATAAGAGTTGCTATCAATAATGTATATTATCTGACATTTTAAAAATGAGAGGTTAAAAGGGGGGTGCCCATCTCTGAAACAGCAATGTGTCAAAAAATCAGAGATGGGCATAGGATATGCCCATTAAAGAAACACCATTTTCAGTAATGGGCACTGCATTGGAATAGCATTTTTAATAGGGCTACTACAGTAGGCAGGCTAGCTATTAGGCACAACAATATTTGTAGGCCTAATGTTCAGATTAGTAAATGTATTGTCTTTATATTCTAGGGCTAAGCTAGGTCAATCCATATTCCAACCATGCCAAGTGGGCCTAAGAAGCAAAAGAAAAAGCCAAGGGAGTTTTTTAAATATAATGAAGAATCTGTGGTTGCTGCTGTCAAAGCAGTTTTGGAGGATGGCATGAGCCAAAAACAGGCAAGCAAAACATTTGCAGTGCCTAGAGCAACACTGCAAAGAAAACTAAAAGGAAATCTTACTCCAAGAAAGATGGGTCCAGCTACAATTCTATCTACAGAGGAGGAAGCGTTATTGGAGGAATGGCTCATTGGCATGGCACGGAAAGGGTTCCCAGTCCATCGCCGTAATCTGATAAATACGGTTAAAAATATAATTTTGGAAACAAAACACGACGACAATCCTTTCAAGGACGGTAAACCCGGAAGGACTTGGTTTACCAATTTCTTAAAACGTCATCCCCGTCTTAAGGAAATGCATGCAGAGAGTATAACTAAGGCGAGAGCTAGTGTCTCGAAAGAGGGAATTGAACGCTGGTTTGGTGAAGTCACCAATTATCTGGAAGAGGAAGGTCATCTACACATCATGCAGGACCCAGCAAGGATATTCAATGCAGATGAATCTGGATTTATGATGTGTCCTAAGACAGATAAAGTAATCGGTTGTGTTCAGAGGAATGTTGAAGACTTTTATAAGGAAACCTCCAATGATGAAAAGGCGCAGATTACAGTAATGGGAATGTTTTCTGCCGATGGAAAATGTGTGCCTCCAATGGTAATTTACCCGTACAAAAAAATACCGGAAGCAATTGTACGGTCGGTGCCTAGTACGTGGGGAGTCGGTAAATCGGACTCTGGGTGGATGAATTCCGAAGTATTTTATGAATACATTGCAAATCACTTCATTCCATACTTGGCCAAAGAAGGTATGGATCGCCCTGTGGTTCTATTTGTTGATGGCCACCGATCACATCTTTCTAAACAAGTGAGTCAACTATGTGATGAGAACGGCATAGTGCTGGTAGCTCTACACCCCAACAGCACACACATTCTTCAGCCTGCTGATGTCAGTGTTTTCAAACCCCTTAAAACTGGCTGGAAAGCCATTGTTTGTCAATGGAAGTTTGAAAATTTCACACAAGAACTGACAAAGGCTACGTTTGGTAAGCTTATTTCCAAAACGTTTAGTGAAAAGGTTACCCCTGACTGCATCAAGAATGGATTTAGGGCATGTGGTCTGTACCCATTTGACAAAAATGGTGTAGATTACACCAAATGTATGAAGAACCGAAATGTTGCGAATCCATTAAAACCTGTTGACGTGAATGTTGGAAAAACCAAGTCTGACTTTTCAGTGAATGCTCATAATTGCCTGCCATATTTGGAAGAAAAAATTGGCCCAGATTGCATGGGTCAGTTCTTTAAAACATACGTAGAAGGAAACGAATGGAAAGGTCCAGTCGAGGCTCTCGAACTATTTAATTTGTGGAAAGCGATAAAGATTGAATCCACCGTAAATCTGATTGAGCCAGAGCAAGAAAACTTGGAAGATGAGCCTGTTGCACAGAAGTCTCCTATAGTGAGTTCTTGGAATAAATAGTATAATTGCAGAATTATTGATGGTAGCAAAGTACCGATATTAGCCTTATGTTTTAACAATTGATTTTACATTTTATTTTTTTATTCATAGGTAGTGCCAGGAAAGGAGCTTACACAGACACCAAAGGGGGTGCCGGTGACTGTGGTACATTGTCATTTAGACCCTGGTCCATCATCCAAGGGTAATGTAAACCTTACATTCCAACAACGTACATCGAAGAACCAATTGCAACATGTTTCGAGCCCATTTAAAAAGTGTTTGGCATGGACCAAAACACCGGAAAAACCCCTATTGGGTAAAAGAAGGAGGGAGGTCTTCCCCGCTGTAGTCTCCTCAGCCAAATGGCGAGAATACTATGTCCAGAAAGAAGCAGGAAAGAAAGGAAAGGTTAGTAAGCCTGTATGCTATTTTTAAATTGATGTTGCTTGTTGTTGTAGGCCTAGGATATTGTCTATTTCTAATGTTTGGATTGTTTTTATAACAGAAGAAGTCAACCCCTGCATTGGTCGAAGCTCCATTGGTTGGTGAGCCTTCACTGAACAAGAAAAAATGTCTTACCAAAAAAAAGAAGAAAAGTAGTCAAACTCGGTTGCTCCAGTTACCGTCGGATTCTGAGTCTGAATTGGAAGAGTGGGTTGAGAGCGGGTGCTCCGACGATGATCTAAGCGAAGGATTTGAAGGCATCTGCAACCGCGCTAGGCCTAGGTCTACTGTGGAGAAACATACGCCTAATACAAATGAAAGCACGATTGAAGATGGGATGTATGTGTTGGCATCGTTTGAGGGGAAAACACTACATAGGAGCGTATGTATTGTACAGTCAGTGGCGAATGACTCCGAAGCGGTAGTAATGGCGATGAAGCCCATGGATGGATCCAAAACTGTGTTTCTACCCAATGAAGACGACATCAGCACCATTCACCACACTCAAGTTGTTTCCATATTAGACGAACCAAAGCTTCAACAGTGTGGAAGCCGTGTTAAATATGTATTTAATAAAGCAGTTGATGTAACTGACTAGGCTAACATGTTAAATAGTAATTGCTTGCTTAGCAATTTATAATAAGTTTTTTTTATTACTGTATAGACTTTAAAATATATCTTTTAACCATATGAACTCATTAGGTACATTTAGACCTACATGACTTAATCCTGTGGCAGTTTGGGTAAGCTTATAAGTGCGTCTAAACATTTATTTCATAGTATGCCCATTACTGAAATTTACCAATGCCCATTACTGAAATTTTGTGGGCCCATAACTAGTGAAATACCATTTTATGACTTTGAAAATAAAATTTAGCCAAATGCAGTTTGTTCTTATTTTTGAATATATCATTAGAAAGAGGGAACATTTCTGATAACATGCTATAATTTAAGTTTGTTTGTATCTAAATGTCATTGAAAGAAGAGTATTTAACTAACTGCATGTGCAAAACATGCCCATTACTGGTGCACTCACAAGACATTCGAGGCGCCAACTGTTCCAACAGCTGCTTGGAGTTGCTCTCGTTGGCGATAGAGTGCGTTAGTTGGAATGGAGCGTTGCTGAAGTTTACGCATATCGAGGTTGTGATTGGTCAAAAATTGTGAATTTAACAATCAAGAATGGCAGCCAACCTTTTCAAGCTGCAAGGCTAGGAAGCTTGTAACTGATATTCATAGGATGCTGATGCTACCTAACCTTAAACAGCACCCATTAATTAATATGTTATACATGATAAAAGTAGTTTAGTGCATTTAAAAAAAAAATAATTACATAGTATAAAACATATTTGATTTGATTCCACTCGTAATCGTTATGCAACACCAGTCAGTGTAGGTTGCCTACATGTAGCAGGAATCTCTAAATTTCATTGTTTGACATTACGTTCCCACGGAAATGTTGATTGCAACATTCTGACTAACGATGCCGTTGTTGTGCCGGTTCCTGTTGGAGACGACCTCCCAAAAGTTGGTGACTGGTATTTAGTGGAATACGACGAAAGGTTTTACCCAGGTTGTGTCACAAATGTAGATGGTAATGAATACCAAATAAAGGCAATGATTAAGGCTGGTAGTCTGTGGCGATGGCCTGATATAAACGATGAAGTATTTTACTCTCTGAGTAAATTGGTTCGACGGCTGTTACCACCGCAGTGTGTAAATGCACGCAACTATTACAAATTTAATGATTTGAAGTCATATGATTATGAGACTAGCTCATAGTATAATAGTAAGTAGGCCTATAAATTAGTTGTTAATTTCTGCTGGAGAAATGATTTGTTCTACAGGTCCTCAACTAATATTTTCTACTTAATTAGATATTAGATAATATGTTAATTTCAGTTCAATTTAATTCAGCCAATTATCTGCATCTAAAAATTAATTTCAGCTAAGTTACCAGTGAAGCAATAAATCTGTAAGGTACTAAAGTGTTGCAGCTCACATTATGTACGTACTACCTTTGTACACAATGTAACGTAAGTTACCTATTTGTGTAACGTAAGTTACTAATTAATATTAATCACAATTACTCACTGTTCATATAGTAATCTCAAAAATAACTTTAATTATGTGTATCTTGAACTACAGTGTAACTACTAAAATGTAATTCATTCAAATAAATGTCAAAACAGAACAGAAAATTACATGGGAAGTTGATGAAGCAAATGAAGGATTTTTTTTGTAACGTAAGTTACCATACTAAAACCTTTGTTTCCCATGAATTATACAATAGTTCCCTGAAGTTATCACACACAAAAATTAGCCTTATCATTGTCCTCAATATCCATTAAGAAAAAATAGTCTTACTGACATTATAACCTTTAAGAACAGTACTAATACAAGAAGAAATAAACTGTCAAAATGTAACGTAAGTTACCATGGAATCACCCAGCTTTCTGAGTTTGCCTTACCCTTGCCCAAGTTACACTACGTACGAAAAGTATCTCCAGGGGTGATACGATATAAAAGCGATGCCGCTGCAAGTGAGATAAAAATACACCAATTTCATCCTAGTATCAGGCCCAATGAAAAAGAGAAAGACACACCTAGGCCTAATGGAGTTGCAAGTCTTGCTCTGCCAGGCACCTCTAAAGAAAAGGTGGCAGTAGCAAACATCCAAGTTGGGTCATGGGTTGTTGTCAAATACTGCCAAAAAAGGTCAACTCTGTCCTACACTGGTCAGGTGATCAAGCTAGGAGAAGAAAGCTTTTTAGTAAGATTTCTTTCCAAGCTAAGTGGGAAAGGTGATAGGTAGGCCTACATTTGGCCTAAAGATGATGATGAAGATGAGGTGAATGAAGAAAGTATTTTGGAGATTCTAAAGGAACCGCAGATGGACCGCCGCGGCGTCATGAAATTCATTGTGTCTGGGCCCTAAAAATGATTAAAAATAGAGATGGGCCGATTCCAAAACCGATTCCGTCGATTCCACCGATTCTCTAAGAATCGTAAGAATCGCGATTCCCAATTTTTTGGGTCATTTGAGCGATTCCGATTCCTATTGAAACAATGTTGCACAACATTACGTATACGCACTCCCGAGCCCCACTGTATTTTAAAAAGCGCGCCTTTCTCTCATTGGTCGATTTTTAACCAATCACAAAATCTCTTACAAAACCAAGCGTTCTCATTGGTTCTCATGGCTGGGCCAATCGTAGTGTGTTTTACACCAGTCTTGACTGAAAAGTTGTGGAGTCATCACTCATCTGTCATCATCGTTTTATGCGATGTGTGTGTGTGATGTGAAACTGTAAACCTAGTATTATCTTTGCTGAAAACATCGTAAACATGGCTTCAGGGTCAAAACGAAAGAGAAGTGAGGTGTGGGACTATTTCAAAGTTAAAGTGAATGATAATAATAGTGCAGTGTGTGTGTTTTGCAAATCTTCAATATCCAGAGGTGGTGCTAAGGGTGGGGGATTAAGCACGCAGTCTTATACTACGTCAAACATGATGAAACACCTGAAAACTTTTCATCAAGGGGATATGGAAAGAAGCAAGGAAGATGCTATCGATAATGATCTGCAGGATCAAGAAGAGGTAGAAGAACCTGTGTTAGACGTACATGAACCCACAGTCATAGCCGTCGATGATTCTAACCCTACTTTTTCAACACCTAGGGGTAGGCCTTCACCTGCAAGACCTAGGGTGCTTGCTCCTATATTTAGTAGCCCTAGGCCTAGGCCTCCTAGCCTAGGCCTACCTAAAGACCTAGGCCTAACTCAAACTGGAGTTACTTCTCCCACCAGCACAACAGCAGGTGCTGCCTCTTCTGTGTCTGTAAAAAGTCGGCAACCAACTGTGCCGCAAGTCTTCGAAAATACACGCCCACTTAAATCTACAGATGTACGAGCTTTAAAAATAACAAACCTGATAGCAGAGATGATATGCACAGACAACCAGCCAATGAGTATTGTGGAAGATGCTGGTTTTACAAGATTGATACAGTTCTTAGAACCAAGATACAAAATGCCGTCACGGAAATATTTTTCTACAACAGTAATTCCTAACATGTACGACAGAGTTATGGGCAAAATCCAAAGTTTGTCAACCAAAGCCGCTCACATTAGCATCACCACAGACATGTGGAGTTCATCTGCAAATATTGACTATATGAGCCTAACAGCCCATTTTTTAACAGAAGACATGGAACAAGTACACATATGTCTAGATGTTGTACCATTTCCGTACGAATCACACAACTCAGAAAATCTCGCAAAATTCATGAAAGAATCTTTGGAACACTGGGGATTTCTTGAAAAACTTAACGTAATTGTTAGAGACAATGCTCGGAACATTGTAGCTGCTATGGAGTTGGGCAAGTTTACTCATATTCCTTGTATTGCCCATACTTTACAGTTAGTTGTTAAAGATGGTTGTCTAGACAATGCTGCAATCTCTTCCATCACTGCCACTTGCAGAAGAATTGTAGGGCATTTCAAACATTCATCAAACTCGTACAAACTCTTAAGAAAGTCGCAAGAAACACTGGGCTTACCTAAACATTCCATAATCCAAGATGAACCAACTAGATGGAACAGCACTTTCCACATGTTGCAACGTTTGATTGAACAGAAAGATGCTATTCTTCTGGTAACGCCTCATTTTCCAAACACTGGGCGACAGACTAAACAACTGACTACTGAAGAGTGGGAAAACTTAGTACCTCTAGTAGCAGCCCTAAAAGTCTTTGAAGATGTCACTAACACTGCAAGCACAGCTTCAGTGACTGCATCAGAAATAATTCCAATAATTAATGCTGTTAACATTTCGATTGAACAAATCGATGATTACGGGGATTTTAAAGATGCATTAAAGGAGTCCATGGCACGTCGATATGGAGATTGCGAGAATGAGCCTGTATATGCATTCGCAACCATCCTAGATCCTAGGTTTAAAACTAGGATTTTTAAATCAAAGAGAAGGGCAGATAACGCTGTGAAGGGTCTTATTGAAGAGTTGCGTACAAACGAAATAGAGGAATCCAATTTAGAAGAACCAAGACCAAGAGCCGATGGCAATAATAACACTCTGCATAGGCCTCTTCAACGAGATTCTGAACCTGGTTCCGTTGAC
This sequence comes from Isoperla grammatica, assembly GCA_945910005.1. Taxonomy (NCBI): domain Eukaryota; kingdom Metazoa; phylum Arthropoda; class Insecta; order Plecoptera; family Perlodidae; genus Isoperla; species Isoperla grammatica. Next base: position 17,929,758 of record OX246742.1, on the reverse strand, counting down.
TTGCTATACAGTCGGCTGTTACAAAATCACAACCAGGTAAGATATTTTTTATTATTGTAGGCCTAGCAATGTATTCATTATTAATTAGTTTATTACTGAATGCTAAATAGTTGTATAGGCTTATTAGGTACCTAGGCCTCTGGCCTTAGCCTAGCCATGCCAACCACTTGTTAAAACTGTAGGTATTTACAACCAGGCCACAATCTAGAGTTACTTAGGAATGTTATGCCTCGATTTCATATTGTAAATACTGGCTGTTTATTTTAAAAATTGAATTACCTACTTTGCTTTCTAAATTCACTACAAGTAGGCCTAGAGTTAAATAAAAATAAAAGCAATTGGATGAAATATAAGTTGACATTTATATGATCATAGATTTGAAGCCTCTTAACTAGATCATTGTTTTTGTTAAATAGATTCACGATGAACCCAGGACCGTGGCTGATGAAGTCAAGGACTATCTTGCGGACTCACTCTTACCAGTAATGGGGGATCCTTTTGCATATTGGAGGCACTCCAAGTACAAGAACCTGAAAAAACTTGCCCGTAAATACCTGGGGACTCCGCCTTCGACAGTATTTTCAGAGAGACTTTTCAGCACAGCTGGTCTAATTTGCGACCGCAAAAGAAGCCGGCTAACTCCAGAAAAAGTGAAAATGCTAGTGTTTTTAAACAAAAACCTCCCGATGGTCAACTATCAATATTAGGCCCTAAAAGTAAAAGGCTTATAAATAAAAAAACCCACACAACTTTAAAGTGCCTAGGCCTAAGAAATTAATTATAATTTTGTGTATCTTCTAGCCCTAGGCCTATTCCAGTGTTGATGACAAAATGTTCTTCCTGCATTGGGCTCTATTCTACGCCTAATTGTCCAAATAGAAAACCTATACACTATACAGTAATTTGGTTGAAGTAGTGATGACATCAGGCACCCGGTAGTCCTAACCAGTTCTTTAGCGAAGTGGTTCTGACTTCTGACCTTTCAAACGGTACCATTACTTTTTCAAGGTGCCTGTTATAACCATGGTCATGTATTTGTATGTATTTAATATTTATATTTTACTTATGTTAACATTGTAAAACATAGGCCTTCACCACAAAGTGACGTAGCCAATATCAAAGCCTAGCCAACCTATATGTGCTCCATTTCTAGGCCTAATTTTAAGTTGTCTGCCAGTATTGATTGAATGTAACTTAAATATTAAATAAAACTAAGTCAAAATTCTGGCATTGTGTGGAAATTTGAAATAACAAGATAAAGCAAGACCAATTATATCATCAACAACATTTAAAATTTTAAATAAATTATGTTTTGTAGCAAGTCAAGGACTGAATTAATTGTAATTTGTAAACAAATATAGTTCCTTTCATTATTCTTGCACTTAACCAACCTTCCTCAAAATAGGCCCTAGTACATAGGCATATATGCGTTTATTTACAGGCTATGCCTAAGCTTGGTAAGTATAAGAATCGGAATCGTTTAAGAATCGGAATCGCACACAATAATTTAAGAATCGGAATCGGAATCGGTCAAATCTGGAATCGGCCCATCTCTAATTAAAAACCATAAAAACTAAGAAAAAACTTTAGAAGTGCCAGTATTTAACTGTTAGGTGTTTAGTTTGACTAATTTTGTGTTGTATTATATATTATTATTCACAAGAGTAATTCCGTTACCATGGCCTGTAATTCCGTTTCCAGACAAAACATTTTTTTTAAATGTTAAAACATATTTTTTACAATTCTTAGTTTAGATAGTGTTTAGTGTCAACCTTCAAGATTATGAAAGAATTTAGAAACTAACAACTTCACTGTTTAATTCACAGGTTTTTGACTGATAGTGACGTCACTATTTTGACTGGGACTTTTACCGTAATTCCGTTACCAAGAGGAAAAGGTCCATAATATCATTCAAAAAAATGTGCAATAGGCCTAATTAAAATAATTTGCTATTTTTAAAATATAATTTTTGTCCTGTATGACTAATTCATAAGCAATAAAAAAAGGATTTCCTTTATTTGTAAAACTTCATGTTTTAGTTGTTCCCAGTTCTCCCAATTGTAATTCCGTTACCGTGGAATTGCCCTAGACTGTTGCAGTTTGATGATGATAGCACAGAAGAAGAAGAAACAGTAGGCCTAGCCACAAATGAATTTCAGTCCTATCGCGAGCTGCGTATTTCTGGGCTGAGCGTCGAGGAGAAACAAGATCCCCTAATTTGGTGGAAAAAAAATGAAGCTACATTCCCTGTAATGAGCAAACTAGCTAAGAAGTACCTCAGCATTGTTGCAACAAGTGTGCCCTGCGAGCGACTTTTTAGTGTGGCCGGCTTAGTGGTAACAAAGAACAGGTCTCGGCTGACGGGAAACCATGTGGTGGACGACCTTATTTTTTTAAGTGGATAAGTTACTTCAAGAAAACTTGCAAGGGTGTACCAAACAAGCCATATGTTGGTCGTTCCTAAAACCATGTGAGTCATAAAGTATTCTTTTCTTATTGTGTTTTATTTACTTAGGCCTATTCATTAAAAAAAAAAAAAAAAAATTTGGGGGGGGGGGGGGGTGATGTTGAAAATAGTTTCGATGTCGAAATTTTCGGTTTGACATCGATTACGAATTTATAATCAAATCCCAACCCTACATTTTTGTATTGAGGCTACCGGTATGTATTTAGTTTTTTAATGACCAAAACCCTACTACTCGACAACTGAAACCGCTGAAAAAGGTAAACTACAAAACCTAAAGAGGCTGTAATGTGTCCTACCTTCACAGGACATGGTAACAATGTTGTCGTTGTCTGTATTTGCCCGCAAGCTTCGAGCTCCAGTGAGGCCAGCCGAGTGTCCGATCCATTTATCGCGTCCTGTGAAAAAACAAATCCAACATTATAGATTCAGCAAAACTTAAGATATCAATGGTGGAGCAGCCTTCGAAAAGTCCACTCGCCCGCTCACCACTAGCAAGTAGGAAGTAACAAAAGCCTCCTGGCGAGTTAAATATGCCATGTCAAAACAAAAAGTCAAGCTGGTGAATTAAATATATCAATAGCCATTGTGTATAGTGTTTCCATTGGTAGTTTAGCCTGCTCACACACAGAAACGATAAAGAAAAAATATCCTCCTCCCGCCCCGACAACACAGTAAGATTTATGTTTCACCGCTTATGGTGTGAACATCGTCATAGTAGGGCCTATCAGAGATCAGGGGACCGAACCGGAAATACTTTCATTTCGGTTCGGTTCGAGCAAATAAAAAATAACGGTTCAGTTCAAACCAGTTCAGCAATGTTCGTATTGGACATTTTCAAAGTGAGGAAATAGCATAAAAAAGACCACTATTTTTTTTTTTTAATACTAAGTGTTATCGGTAGGGTTGCCGTTCGATGTGAAAACCGGCATCGATAATCGGCGGAGCGGAATCGATAATCATATCAAAATATATCGATATTGTAGACCTCAATCGATTATCAAATCAAATGCCAAAATAATGAAATCAAACTGAAAATAATCCCAAAAACCAATAAAAAGGAGTATTTAGGGATAGAAATGTGTTAAAATCACGGACTATTAATCCACGCACTTTTTATTATAAGGTAGGCCTAATGCAATTGCTTGGTTGGTCATTGGGGTGCCACTTTTTTCACGTACTGATTGTACGCGGACGTGCCTTGCGAGGGTTGAGTCAGGTATAAACACATTCCGTAAGGGGGCGAGAGAGATAGCGGTATCCCAGCTGCCATTATATAGGACAGCTATCGCTCTAACCCCCCCCCCCCCCCCCCCCCAACAGCACAATAATGGCATCAACAATAAAGACGGGCTCACAACTTTACGAGAGGAGACTACGACTCACGGCGTGTGCGTGACAAACTGGCTCACGTTTCACTGTCACTGCCGTGGAATGCGTTGCGCATGCGTGGATGAATAGTTGCTCGTAACCCCTAGAGAGCGCGCTCCCCCTGTCAGTAAAGTAGTACTTACTATTTTACCGACCTAGCAAGCGCGCATTCTATTGTCAGCTCCGCGCACCGCTACGAACCGCCCAATCACGATTTGTTAACAGCAGCGCGGCAGTTTTAAACATCGATGATATTATTCAAGTCGATAATCAAATCATATCATATCATAATACTTGAATCGATTATCATATCAAATGACTTGAATCGATTATCGATCGATATTTTGATTATCAACGGCAACCCTAGTTATCGGATCTCTTAAACCTTCATGATCACGTTGCAGTCCTGTATCTGGCAAGACGACTCATTTGTGGTTAGGGCCGAGTCGTGTAAACGTTTAAACGTGTAAACACCCGCGCGAAAATATACGTGTACAAATATTCATACACGTTTAACCATCATCCTATACTCTCCCGACCAATCCCCCTCCCCCAAAACCCAAACTCGCAGATTTTTCCGATGGGGCGAGTTCAGGCACTGGGCGACGAGCAACGAGGTCCAAATAACTGTAGACAGTTGGACAATTTCATGGTGAGTAATAAGATGCCCCCCCCCCCCCCCCACGCACAACACCGCGTACACGTAACATGACCAACCCAAACGCGCAAATTTTTCCCTGTCCCCCTCCCTTGTTTTTGACCCGAAAGAACAAAGCACGCATTGGTTAATGCACACGAGATGGAATCCCCCCTCAACCCCCTCCCCCACGTCGAATGCCAAAACCTTGTGATTTCGAACGTGCACTTAGACTTCTGTTGTTTGCTCTTGTTTAGTGTAGTTCTCGCGCCGGGTGTATTGTGTTTTTGTAAGAAAAGAATGACCTCGATCGTGTGGAAGTATTTTGATAAGAAGGGAACGTTTGTGCAGTGCAAGTTATGTGCAAAACAGTTGACACACAATTCAAGTTCAACAGGATCCATGATGAACCACCTGAAGTTAGTTCATCTGACACAGAGCCTAAAAAGTGACCAAGACACGCAGGCAAAAATTACTACTTTTGCGTCGTTTTCGAAGCATTGCGACAAAAAGAAAGCGGACACTATCACAAATTTGATTGTGCAAATGATCATCAAAGACTTTGTCCAGATGAAAGTTGTTGAACATGATGGTTTTGTTGCTTTGACAAAATATCTTGAACCCGGTTAAGTGATGCCAACACGCAAGACTATCAGCGCGCATATCAGTCGGATCTAGGATCGAGAAAAAGATAACGTTATAAGAACACTGAAAGAACAGTCCAAGGAGTTGGGACCAAACATATTGATCACTACAGACTGTTGGACCTCACCGAAGTCTGAATCGTTCATAACGGTTACGGCGTATTGTATTTCACAAGAATGGGAAATGCAAAACTTTGTTTTGTATACGAGATACTTACAGGCGAGTCATACTGCTGAAAACTTACGTCTTGCCCTGCAGGGCATTTCAAGGGAACTTGAAATTCAAAATAAAATATTAGCATGCGTGCATGATAATGCAGCTAATATCACGTTAGCCGTTAAAGAATGCGAGGAAATAGCTACGAGTTTGGGGTGTACAGCACACACAATTCAACTGTGTGTCAATAAAAGCCTTGACAAATCACGACTCATCACTAATAGCATCGCTGCAGCCAGTCGCTTGGAAGCCCACGTTAAACGCAGCAATAAGGCTACTGCTGCACTAGCAGAAAAACAACAGCAGTTTAATCTTCCGTCACATCGTTTAATTCAATCGTGTGTCACACGTTGGAACAGTACCTATTCTATGTGCGAGAGACTAGTTGCACAGCGGTGGGCGGTGAGTGCTCTTTTAAGTGACAGGATGGTAACAAAAACACTGACGCACGAACTCTTGAACTGAGTGACCAACAGTGGCACGTATTGGAGGAGTTAACGGCATGTTTGAAGCTCATGAAACTTGCAACAGAGGCCTTCTCAAAAGAAAAGACAGTTGCAGTGTCCGCAGTGGGGTCTATTCCTAAAAACAGACGAGAAAAGTGTCGAACCCTACCCCCCTTGCCTACCATGTTAATGGCTAAAACAGCTTGAAACCATATTCCTACAGAAAACTTAAATTAACATTATGAAATCCGACAACCCTGCCAAAGTCGTGGCGAATGGCTAAACCCCAGCTAGATGGACACCAATGATGCTAGAACTACACACAGAGCCTACAGAGCCCTACACCATTTTCGTGGAGTACAACCACCACTCCTTAACACCCACTTGGGCCTAACTAGGACATGTAGATTGCCTAGGGCCTAGGGCCTAGTAACTCTAATTTGAAACATTTTACTTTTGCCGGAATGAAAACGTGCCGTAAGTTAACGCATGGAAGAATTTATTTCCGTTCTAGTTGGCCTAGTAAACAAAACCAGATGTAAATGCGATGCACAGTCGACAAGAGGGAATGTTCCAACTAGGCCTAGTAGGCTTAGTAAACAAAACCAGATGCAATGCGATGCACAGTCGAGTGCACAAGAGTGTTCCAACTTGACGTTTATAGTCGACTAGCTTCCCTAGCAAACAAATCTCTATTTTGGCCTACTTCGCCAACTAACACAACAATTACCAATTATTGTTACTAATTGTTAGGTTAGTCAGCTACGCTAGCCTAGGCCTAGGCCTAGTCGACTAGCGAAAAACATCGATTTGACACACAGACTTAGTAACAACTAACAATTACAATTGTTGGTAAATGTTGTGTTATTCGGCGAAGTAGGCGTAGCATAGGCCTAGGCCAGACCTAAAATAGAGAAGTTCGTTTTTCTTATGGAAAAAGTAGGCATAGGCCTAGCCTAGGCCTAGGTCTAGGCCTAGCCTAGGGCTTATGTAACAAAACAATTCCATAGCAACAAATCCTAGGCCTAACTTGACGGTTGACTGTGCATCGGGCCCGCCGAACTCTAGTAAGAGCAAATACCTCGCTTCTGGCTGGGTCATAGGTCTGGTCATAGGTCTGGCTGGGTCATAGGTCGCGTCCTAGGCCTAGGCCCCTACACTTCTTGCCAAGTCATTTCAAGACACCACTTCGGTTTACTGTTACTTTGTTACTGTAGGCTACTATGTGCTGATAGCACACACAAAACTAAGAAACATGGTGATTACAATTACCTTATTAATCGTATAATGTAATAGGCCTAACAACCTAGGCCTAGGCTCCTAGGCGTACCCGACAAAATTACCTTCCATTTCCAAGCTCACCGGGACAGCCCACTCTAACCTCAATTTCAAGCACGCGTGATGCCAACGCCGACCACTTCAAACCCAATGCCACAGCTATCCAACTTTCTAAAATGAAATACACCTAAAAGTACCGATTTGCCGAATTTACTTACACCTGCGCGAACTATAAATTAAATAATATGAACATGAATCTTAAATCTGAATTATAAACATACTCTTCTATTTTAGGCGGTTTGTTTCAATGCGCCGAACACGTCGAACTCGAACATCTTTCGTACTAAATATATCTACAAAGTTGGCTAATCTGTATTAAATTTCTTCTCACAGCCCTCTTGATGAGTGGCGTGTCAACAAGGTCCGTGGATCACCTAGCGGCGACGAGGTAAAACATAGAGGTTTACCTCGTCGCCGCTAGGTGATCCACGGACCTTGCGTATCAACAAGTGGTTACAACGCGGTTTATTCAATATTATTACTTTGACACCAAAGTTGAAAACCGTTCAACAACCAGTAGATCATTTTAATCATGACGTCGGGGAGTGATGAGAGGGAAAAGAAGGGGGAAGACTGTTTTATAATTTAGCCGTAGAGTTCAGGCATCGCCTTCAACTCCGGCAACCACGACATCCAGAAGGCAACGCGAAAAGGTTTAACAATGTCTCTCACGCAATCTTTACACTTTGGCATTGTTAACAAAACAACTTATTTCCATTCTGTTGTTTGTGACAATTCTTTCGGTGACGGCGTGGCACCCTGTCCTAGCTCGGGTGTACAGCTGATATTGCGCTAGATTGATAAATTATGAACTAGTTTCTACTAAACTCCGACAACTGGATGCTGATCCAGTGAAGACAACGAGTATTATTGGTCCTAGAAGGAGAAGCCACACACCTCGGCAGTATGACTACTTTGGTCAAACTGACGAAGATGGTGGATCTGGCCGTTGGTTCGCCTGAGGTATGTTTTGTCCCGCACAGTATCAGAACTAGCTTGTAAATACCCTAAGTACAAAGTATGAGTCGGTTGACAAGACATACATCAGCATTATATACTAGAAACACGCCTAATGGTTTTGAACATGGGCAAAGCAAAGGATTATTTTTTCAACAGGTTTCCTATTTAGGTCTACTCATTTTAAATTAAGTTCCTACATTACCAACCTTAGACCATATAGGACATAAACCTAGATGATTTTAGTATGGTTCCTCAAGTTAATTTTAGGGGAAAAAACAATTGAGGCTTACATTCAAATCATTGTTTATTTATTATATTTTTGGATGTTGAAAAGTCTGAAACAACATTACCTGTTAAATAGTACAAAATATGGCAAATGTGTAGGCCTAGTCGCTACTGAAAATGACAGATGTAGTCCGCCATTACCAGCCATTGCTCACCGGAAGTAGTGAAGTTACGACAGTGCAGCCAACAAAGATCAACTAGACCCAATAACCTTCCTTATTTTAAACTTACTCAGCTTTACACTCATTAAACAGACTAAAGAATTTTCTTCCGACTAGACTTAAGACTCTCCTAGTACAAGCGCTCATGATTCCTAACTTTGACTACTGTGACGTCGTTTACAACGACCTAACAGAAGACCTAGCCATCCGTCTTCAACGTGCCCAAAACTCGTGCGTTAGGTTTATCTTAGGAATAAGAAAATATGACCACATTACTCCTGGCTTCAAACAGTTATCCTGGATCCGCTTAAAAGACCGCCGTAACCTTCATTCTGTTTGTCTTACCCACCGTATTCTCTCTACTTCTTCACCTAGTTATCTCGCGTCAAACTTCCATTATCTTCATTCAAATCACTCTTTCAACACTAGATCAAGATCCGGCACTATACTAGCTTTTCCTATCCACAGAACTAATATTTTAGATAATTCCTTCAAAATACATGCTATACGCACCTGGAATGCTCTACCTGCAGAGATAAGAGATGTTTATCATGACAATTTAGGGTTATTCCGATTAAAAACTCACAATCACTATTTTAATAAAAATTAACACATCAGTTAAATACCAATTATGGCAGAATGTACTCGTTGGTAATTGTAATGTGACCATGCTTCCCTTAATAATGTCAATGTAAAATAAATAGAGTGAATGGGATGGATGAATAAGACGTTGATTTTTGTTAGTGTATAAGTTGAAAGTTTTAAGTTAATCATATTTATTTGTAATCAATTTGTTTCAATTTGTACTTAATTAATTAAGTAAATAATTTGTATTTCTACTTAGTAATAGTAGGTTGGATGTAAGAGAAGGCCCAACTGGCCTTAATCCCGCCTTCAATAAAGACCATTATCTATCTATCTATCATTTTCGAGAGATGTTAGACAGCTAGTTAATCATTTACTGGGCAAAGATCATCCAGACCCCCTAACCTTGTTCTACTAAAATTAAATTTATAGAAGTGTTAGTAGAAAATAGAATGTACAAGAATTTGGCTAAATCAGATTTTTAATTTGTTTCGAAATAAAACATGAAATGGGCCCTGTAACACAGTATTTATTTACAGTATTTATTAAATCAAAAACAATAAAAACATTGAAATCGATAATATTTTGCTTTGCGATCAGAGAACAGAAAAAAGGCATTATGTTGATGAGTGATGACTAATTGTAACGAATAAAAAGAAACAAGTAAACAAGTGAAATG
>OX246742.1:17784880-17919771 GCA_945910005.1 Isoperla grammatica | reverse complement strand
CAAATATAATTCGGAAAATTATCCTCAAGTGTAGATTCCGTGCGTGTGGGATGTGGGTGTAAGGGGGTGGGAGACATAAAACACCTCAACTACCATTACCAATAATCATAACAAGCTATACTGGTACAAAATGATCAACTTAAAACCTATTTTTAGAATCCAACATTTAGCATGCGCCTACGCATATGCCTATCAGATTCAGCTGCGTTGCAATTACCTTTAGCTTTAGCAAGTATATGCCTATGTCGTAGAGAACACTCATTTCTGGTTTTGGGGGCTTGGGAGGACCTGGGGGGGGGGGGGAGGCGTGGGAGTTCGGTGGGCGTTTAGGTAGAAAAGAGGGCCGGAATGAATGAAAAGAAATTTGAAGAAGGGATAAAAGAGGAATTTTGATCCGAAATATGAACGGGAGCCCTCTTTGCCTTACTTACATATAGAAAATAGTCATGTTTACACTTCATCGAACCTGCTTTATATGAGCAAGTAGCGTTAACTTCGTTGTTCTCATCTGTGCAGTTAATATTCACGTTTATCAGATGTGGTTTTAGCATGTAATTATGATGTCTGAAGGGATGCTTGCCTACATAGTACCCGTTTACTTAATATTATTCCTGTAAAATTAAACGATAACCGTTTAAAATCCTATTTGCTTCGACAAATGATCGCTGTATGTTCCCAACAAACGCGTTTATGTGATAAATGTGAATCACAGACACCATCACCCTGCCACTCACTAATCTACTGCCAGAAACATATGGAACACAGGTTAGCCGTGCGTTGTTTATCCCGGCTCGGACGGCCATGATGGTCGCGACGGTGGCGCGCCTACATCTCGATTTAAAGGCGAATACACTCATCACATTCTTCAAGGCGATGAGGGCCGATCGTTCTAGGAAAACAAGAAATCCCGGGGTAGCTTATCTTTCAACGTATTCTATGGGTGTCCAAAACGGGGTGTAAACTCCCGCGGAACTCTACAATAGTGAAAACGAACGAAGCGCTAAAGTGGCAATGCGACGCAACTGTACGATAAAGCAGCGTCGTTCTTCCTACATCGATAGTGGCAAAATTGTGAAAATTGTTTAATTAAATAAGGCTTTTAAAAATTGTGGGCAGATTATAAGAATCCCATCAGTCCATCTTAAAAGGCAATGCACCATTTAATTTAGTGCACTTTTTAGACTTGCAAACAACCAACAACACAAAAAAAACAAAAACAAAAGAAGACAATAATAAACAAAAACCAACACAATACAAAAACACATCAACAAGAAGAAAATTTCACAATAATATCCGGCACTATTTTCAACCGCGGAATTCCATTCTCACCAATAAATTGCTACATTTAGCCACATATAGCATAGCACTGTATGTACTAACGCACGGTGCCTATAAGACACAATTGAGAACATACAAATAAAAAATACAATTGCAAATTACAAATCTATAATGAAACATCACGACTGCATTTGCTATTTCTTGTTTCTACCGCTGTGTGTTTTGTAACTCGACATTAAAATCATATTATATAGAGGGTGCTGACATCACGACTCCATTCTATAGTTCGCCTTTCTACCGCATGAGTGTGTATTGCACCTTTTAACCTCAAATACTAGAATAGGATTCGCATCTTACCAATGGCCACGTGTAAAGGCCCACCGAAGCCAAACTTACATGTTATAATACATGACGACAAAAAGTCCCACCGCTCAACGAGGCTGTGTTTGGCCCACCCCACAGCGCGGGTTTCGTGTCTGTGACGTCGACCGATACGGGTTCGGCTGAAATCCACATTAAAATTAAACGCTAGAAACAACGTCTCACTTCCACGTCTCGTAACTCACTCAATTGTAGCCCGATTTCCAAATGAGTGACATCGACTTCACTTTGAGTCATTGTGATTTCTTTGAGTGGTTGTTATTATCGATTCTGATGTATGCGAGGTTTTTATAATGATGGAGACGACGCCTTGTAATCGCCCGCCCGCTAATAGCATGCGTGCAACCGTGACCGCGCACAAGGCTTCAAACGACTGAATTTATTGTAATACGACGATTGAGCTTGGTACCAAATTCTGTCTGAAACTGTCACCTTTCATATGATGGAAACAGATTTTAGAAATACCTATAATTTATAAACACATTACTGGCGACGTGTTATTTGAAACAGTGTTGTCGCAATGAGCCGAACGTAGCGAGAAAACGTGCATGCTTTTAGTGGGCGGGCGATTACAAGGTTTTGTTTCCAACATCATAAAAAACCTCGCATTTATTAGAATCGACAATGACAAGCACTAAACAAAAATCACAATGATTCACAGATTACGTCGATGTCACTCATTTGGAAATCGGGCTACAATTGAGTGAGTTACGAGACGTGGAAGGCGAGACATTATTTTCGCGTGCGTTTAGTTTTAATGGAGATTTCAGCCGAACCCCTATTGGTCGACGACACAGACAAAACAAAACCTGCGCTGTGGGCCGAACGAAGCCTCGTTGAGTGGTCAGACTTTTCATTTGACTTAAGTAAGGCTAATTAAACGTCTCATTTCAGACCGGAAGAAGCGCCGGCCCTCGGACGACGAGCGACAGCCCAAGTCGGGGGCAACCGACAAACCCCCGGTAAGTGGACCACTGGATAAGCGACAGCCCAAGTCGGGGGCCTACGACAAACTCCCGACACAGACCTCCCGGTAAGTGGACCACTTGATAAGCGACCGTCCAAGTCGGGGACAAACGACAAACTCCCGGTAAGTGGACCACTTGACGAGCGACAGCCCAAGTCGGGGGCAAACGACAAACTCCCGGTAAGTGGACCACTTGATAAGCGGCCGTCCAAGTCGGTTGCAAACGACAAACTCCCGGTAAGTGGACCACTTGATAAGCGGCCGTCCAAGTCGGTTGCAAACGACAAACCCCCGGTAAGTGGACCACTTGATAAGCGGCCGTCCAAGTCGGGGGCAAACGACAAACCCCCGGTAAGTGGACCACTTGATAAGCAACCGTCCAAGTCGGGGGCAAACGACAAACTCCCGGTAAGTGGACCATTTGACAAGCGACCGTCCAAGTCGGGGGCAAACGACAAACTCCCGGTAAGTGGACCACTTGACAAGCGACCGTCCAAGTCGGGGGCAAACGACAAACTCCCGGTAAGTGGACCACTTGACAAGCGACCGTCCAAGTCGGGGGCAAACGACAAACTCCCGGTAAGTGGACCACTTGACAAGCGACCGTCCAAGTCGGGGGCAAACGACAAACTCCCGGTAAGTGGACCACTTGATAAGCGGCCGTCCAAGTCGGGGGCAAACGACAAACCCCCGGTAAGTGGACCACTTGATAAGCAACCGTCCAAGTCGGGGGCAAACGACAAACTCCCGGTAAGTGGACCATTTGACAAGCGACCGTCCAAGTCGGGGGCAAACGACAAACTCCCGGTAAGTGGACCACTTGACAAGCGACCGTCCAAGTCGGGGGCGCCAAACGACAAACTCCCGGTAAGTGGACCACTTGATAAGCGGCCGTCCAAGTCGGTTGCAAACGACAAACCCCCGGTAAGTGGACCACTTGATAAGCGGCCGTCCAAGTCGGGGGCAAACGACAAACCCCCGGTAAGTGGACCACTTGATAAGCAACCGTCCAAGTCGGGGGCAAACGACAAACTCCCGGTAAGTGGACCATTTGACAAGCGACCGTCCAAGTCGGGGGCAAACGACAAACTCCCGGTAAGTGGACCACTTGACAAGCGACCGTCCAAGTCGGGGGCGCCAAACGACAAACTCCCGGTAAGTGGACCACTTGACAAGCGACCGTCCAAGTCGGGGGCAAACGACAAACTCCCGGTAAGTGGACCACTTGACAAGCGACCGTCCAAGTCGGGGGCAAACGACAAACTCCCGGTAATTGGACCACTTGACAAGCGGCCGTCCAAGTCGGGGGCAAACGACAAACTCCCGGTAAGTGGACCACTTGACAAGCGGCCGTCCAAGTCGGGGGCAAACGACAAACTCCCGGTAAGTGGACCACTTGACAAGCGACCGTCCAAGTCGGGGCAGTGGGGGGGGGGGGGGGGAGAGGCATCAATTGTCTTGTCAAAATACGCCTTTTTGCCTTCTGTAAGCCTGGATTCTCTAAGTAGATACAGGTTAGAACGCTGTCTGGGGCGTCACGTGTATTATACGCGCGTGTTTCAGGTCGCGCCGGGCAAGAGCGGAACCGGGGCCCCTCCTGGCGCGAAGCGTCCACCGAGCGTTCAACAACTGGAGGATCAGATTGAGGCTAAATGTGAGTGCACATCCTTAATAACCGCGAATTTGGGTGCTAGTTTTAATACATTTTAAGATCTTTACAGAAAAGCTTACGGACCAAAATATTTGAACTCGTTATTGAAAATTATTTTACTTTGTGTGATAAGGAAGAAAGTGGGAGTTGACAGTCTCAAGTTCAAGATGGGCAGGGACCAACGACGATGGTATGGACACTTGGAGAAGAATGGACGATAATAGAATCCCAAGACAAGTATTTTTTTTTTTCTGTGCAGAGTTGGCCTTTTCAACCATTTCAAGCATTTGAGTTAACGAATGAGAGAAGAAGACTGGGGGAGACCTAGATATAGATGGCAGGACAGGTACAAGCAGATGTGGAGGAGAGAGAAGAGAAGTGGTCAGTGGGAGAGGATAGAGAAAGATGGTGGGAGGACAGGAAATAGTGGAGAGGGTTGGTGGAACGGCAACAGAAAGTCTTTCACGAAGAGAAAAGTGTTCAAGAAAATGATGTGTCGAGTTTGGCATGCCGATACTGATTCCTAGGATGCCCAAGATCAATGGTGGAAACACCCCTTTGGAAACACCCAACTAAATGATGTTGGAATAGAGTACCGATATATATATTTGCTGAAATATTTTATTTTATGTATGTAGGACCAGCTATCGTTTGTATTCTTTTCTTTGCCCGGCAAATACAAATCCATTTTTGGATTATATCGACTCCTACAAGTTTGTATTTTTTCACACTATACTAATATTCAGGAAAACGAAGAAATACGCTTGTAGGTATTACGAAACGTATATTTTGATTTCAAACAGACCAAATATGAACCAACCCCGAATGATTCCCTCTCTCCTCTGCATTCTTTTGTGGTCCTAATACATCCAAAGAGACCAAACCATTTACAGAATTGATCTAAAGCGGAGTTCACACACATTAGCTAACGATAAGGGATAGTGACTAAGGCCCGAATGCATAGTTCACACTCAAACCCTTCTCAACTCAGCCTCTCCTCAGCCTCGCCTAACCACCAATCACAGAACAGCATTGCCATGCGGACGGCTCTGTGATTGGTGGTTAGGTGAGGCTGAGTTGAGGAGGGCTTGAGTGAGAACTATGCATTCGACCCTAAGAGCTACATAATCCCAAAATTGATTACCGGAAGCCATTACAGAGGTTCAACCATGAACACATTTCTTGGACAACCCAACATTTAGTCAAATAATAGGCGTGATGGACCAAACAAATTCAAAGAATCTGCGGTCGCACTCGGGGTGTACAAGTAACTTATTATAAAAGCAGTGAAACAAATGCCCTACGGCGTTCTCAGCTTTGCCTCGGCAAGGTTTATAAAATGGTTTTAAAATACTTCACATTATAATTTTTATATCGTAAACATTAAAATCACATCTAAAATTCGTAAAATTCCAAAACATCTCGACTGTGCAAAATGAGTAAACTGGTTAATGCGCCCTTTAACCAGACAAATTGATGTTCTTTAATTGAAGGTTATTAAATGTTGCTGTTCATGTGTAACTGTGGCAAAAGACGTGTCTAATATCCCGGTTGGAAACAGCGTCGGTTCTTGAAAGTAACTCTCCTCCCCAACTGCAAACAATTAACCAATAAATTGAGTATTAATAATATGCGTTTGTTTTAGCCAAGAGAAGTGATCGTGAAAGAGATGATCGAAAACCTCGTGATAGGGAAGAAAGGCCTCGTGGTGATAGGGAAGAAAGGCCTCGTGGTGATAGGGAAGAGAGGCCCCGTGGTGATAGGGAAGAGAGGCCTCGTGGTGATAGGGAAGAAAGGCCTCGTGGCGATAGGGAAGAACGGCCCCGTGGTGATAGGGAAGAAAGGCCTCGTGGTGATAGGGAAGAAAGGCCTCGTGGTGATAGGGAAGAACGGCCTCGTGGGGATAGGGAAGAACGGCCTCGTGGGGATAGGGACCGCGGTAAAGACGAGCGGCCTGCTAGGGAAGAAAGGTCACGGGAAAAGGATGATAGAGGCAAAGAATCGCGGCGAGACGAAGGAAGGTTTGTCTTTAACTTACCTTGGTAAAGTAGCGTAGTAGGTTGGAATTCATAGTCGGCCCCTACACCTAGGGGCACCCATTGTTACCAAGATAACAATTGTTTGCATGTTATTTCCCATACGGAAAACAAAGCCATAGCAACAATGGGCGCCCCTAGGTGTAGGGGCCGACTATGAATTCCAACCTTAAGCCTATTTGACTACTCAATTTTAAATGTTTAACACCAAAAAATATAGTGTGCGATAGCTCAACCACTTTTATGATTTGATGAGCAAAGCTGAATGGATGGATGGATGGATGTATGGTTCGATGGATATGGGTGTGTGTATGTTCGCCGAGCGTACGTCAAACATAATTCGCTAGATTTTGCAATCTACATAATAATAATAATAATAATAATAATAATAATAATAATAATAATAATAATAATTTTTTTTTTATATCTGCTCCCTGTGTCCAACAATGAAGTCGGGTAGGGGATAGGAACTTCATCCCATCATATTCTGGCCCCTAGGTACATCGAAGCCGGCTGGCCATGCCTGACGCTTCCCTCATATTAACTTCCTCCGGCTCCTCCTCTTCACTTTCTTCTTCCTCTGCTCTTTCTACAAATTCTGTCCATACTTTTCTATCTTCCCACCATCGTTCCTGATTGACCTCTTCCCAAGTTGCATTTCTTCTTTCCACGTCCATTGCTATCACTTCTTCCCACCTCAGTCTTGGTCTTCCCCTCTTTCTTTTCTTTTTCCCTGCTTCTATAATAATAATAATAATAATAATAATAATAATAATAATAATAATAATAATAATAATAATAATAATAATAATAATAATAATAATAATAATCATAATAATAATAATAATAATAATAATAATAATAATAATAATAAAAGTAATAATAATAATAATAATAATAATAATAATAATAATAATAATAATAATAATAATAATAATAATAATAATAGTAAAAATAATAATAATAATAATTATTATTATAATAATAATAATAATAATAATAATAATAATAATAATAATAATAATAATAATAATAATAATAATAATAATAATAATAATAATAATAATAATAATAATATTAATAATAATAATAAAAGTAATAATAATAATTATTATTATAACAATAATACTAATAATACTAAAAAGGATAATGATAATGATAATGATAATGATAATGATGATGATAA
Organism: Isoperla grammatica; assembly: GCA_945910005.1. Taxonomy (NCBI): domain Eukaryota; kingdom Metazoa; phylum Arthropoda; class Insecta; order Plecoptera; family Perlodidae; genus Isoperla; species Isoperla grammatica. The sequence goes on along the minus strand of OX246742.1, from coordinate 17,912,272 downwards.
TAATAATAATAATAATAAAAATAATAATAATAATAATAATAATAATAATAATAATAATAATAATAATAATTCATTTCATTCATTTATTTATTTATTATTCTGTACAATTACACAAGTTTAATATTGAGCAAACACCTTCATGAGCTCTCTGCTCGCTCGAAGGTTTGCTTTTACATACATGAATAAAATAGTGCACAGTCAACGTTAATCAATACAAATTTAGATTTAGACTAAGAACTACGAAAACATGTTTAATTCTCTATACAATCGAACAGTTGTTAAAATACATTGGTGTTATTATACTAAAATCAATGCTAAAACACTTCTAAAACAATGCTGTATACACATTTAAAAAGTTAAGCGTTCTGCGAATAATTAAATCAAATTAAAATTTGTTAAAAAGTAAGAATTACAAAAGGCATGTTTGATTATCTATACAGGTAAACAGTAGTTATCAAATTGTAAAACAATGCTAAAATAATACGAAACTAGTCCTAAACAATACTGAAACAATGTTGAACTACAACTGAAACCACGTTCCCTCTTTGATCGTGTATAATAATAATAATAATAATAATAATAATAATAATAATAATAATAATAATAATAATAATAATAATAATAATAATAATAATAATAATAATAATAATAATAATAACAATAATACTAATAATACTAATAATGATAATGATAATGATAATGATAATGATAATGATAATAATAATAATAATAATAATAATAAAAATAATAATAATAATGATAATGATAGTGATAATGATAGTAGTATTTGTTTGAAATATTGGGTGATAACCGTGTGATAATATTGGTTCTTGTATTAGACGCGGGGACGATGACCGAGGGAAGTCGAGCAGACGCGAGGATGAGCCGAGTGAGTAATATACTTCCATAACATAATGTTTATTAGCTAGATGAGTTTCATCCACTGTGCAGAATGCACACTGCTAGACGGTATCAAGGTCTTCAAGGTCTATGTTCTAATACAACATCTTATCAAAATATTCAGTTTGCAAGTTATTATAAACTAAAAACCAGTTGGAGCTTCTTTTAATCTCAATTACATTTTTAATTTAAAAAGAAGTGCAATTAGTGAACAGCGATTAAAAACATTTACTTTATATAAATCCTTGTATGTGGTTTGGATATTTCAAAGTTGACAATACATTTTCAGTCCTTTAAGTTTGTTTGAACTTTGAAGTGTGTAAATCAGACTTTACTTGACGCGGCCTTCTACCAGCCAAGGTCTACTTGATCTCCACCTAGCGGAGGCTCGTCGAACTCCTCGACGAGCCTCCGCTAGGCGGAGATCAAGTAGACCTTGTCTACCAGCCATTTGAATCTAACAGGACAAATTGAGGATGAAAACAAGAATCAGTTGTTCCAAATTAATAGTTTGGTTATCAAAGCACTCTTTCTCAGGAAACCTGCCCATGACTACCGAGCAACGACCCCTCTACAGGTGACTCTCGATATTAGAGGTGAAGATTGTTGGGAAGGAATGCGAAGGAAGCTATTTTAAAGGGTATAATTCCAGCATTCAATTCGACAATAACCTCTCAAATCAGAGACTCGTTACTTGTCCCCCTTAACTACTGAGCCACCGCTATTGGTGGTTCATGATCTGTTTGGCCAGTGGTGCCTCTGCCGTTCGCAAGAGGCGAACATATTAGGACCTCGCATTACTCTTTTCCACAAATTTTCGCATTTAAATCTAATTTCTCCTATTTGTCTCGTTCTTCGCATCTTCTCTCCCGTTCAAGAGTAGGACTGCCAGTCGTACGGTACGGCAGGACATTCCAAGGAGTCGACGCCACGTGACCTCATGGTTTAGTACGTCGTGTACCTTAACGTGGAGACATCAATGCACGATAAGGTGGTTCCGCAGCAACCTTGTGACTGTTGACGTCATAGATGAGTGAGCCGAAGCCAGAGCCAATCAGCGGGTGGCTTTTTCAAATTCTGACATTTGTTTTGTCAATACCTCACTCATCTACGACGACAGCATCCACAAGATTACTGTGGAACGAGCTTGCAGCGTGAGTATCTCGGTTGCAGGAGAGAAGTCAAAGGCGGGCGACCCCAACCGGCGCACGACTATAGTGGTCGTGCAACCGTTTGACGATGAAGAAATGGAGGCACCAGTGAAGCTAGCACCTGTTGCAGGGAAGATAGGCAAGACCCAGTCGTCTATTCTCAAGTGAGTAACACAGTAACAAGGTGGCTGTGTGCGCAGAGTAGAGGTGACACGGTGGTTGTGTGCGCAGAGTAGAGGTGACACGGTGGTTGTGTGCGCAGAGTAGAGGTAACACGGTGGTTGTGTGCGCAGAGTAGAGGTAACACGGTGGTTGTGTGCGCAGAGTAGAGGTAACACGGTGGTTGTGTGCGCAGAGTAGAGGTAACAAGGTGGTTGTGTGCGCAGAGTAGAGGTAACACGGTGGTAATGTGCGCAGAGTAGAGATAACACGGTGGTTGTGTGCGCAGAGTAGGGGTAACACGGTGGTTGTGTGCGCAGAGTAGAGGTTACACGGTGGTTGTGTGCGCCGAGTAGGGGTAACACGGTGGTTGTGTGCGCAGAGTAGAGATAACACGGTGGTTGCGTGAGCAGAGTAGAGGTAACGCGGTGGTGGTGTGCACAGAGTGGAGGTAGCACGGTGGTTGTGTGCGCAGAGTAGAGGTAACACGGTGGTTGTGTGCGCAGAGTAGAGGTAGCACGGTGGTTGTGTGAGCAGAGTAGAGGTTACGCGGTGGTGGTGTGCACAGAGTGGAGGTAGCACGGTGGTTGTGTGCGCAGAGTAGAGGTAACACGGTGGTTGTGTGCGCAGAGTAGAGGTAACACGGTGGTTGTGTGCGCAGAGTAGAGGTAACACGGTGGTTGTGTGCGCAGAGTAGAGGTAACACGGTGGTTGTGTGAGCAGAGTAGAGGTAACGCGGTGGTGGTGTGCACAGAGTGGAGGTAGCACGGTGGTTGTGTGCGCAGAGTAGAGGTAACACGGTGGTTGTGTGCGCAGAGTAGAGGTAACACGGTGGTTGCGTGAGCAGAGTAGAGGTAACGCGGTGGTTGTGCGCACAGAGTGGAGTTAGCACGGTGGTTGTGTGCGCAGAGTAGAGGTAACACGGTGGTTGTGTGCGCAGAGTAGAGGTAACACGGTGGTTGTGTGCGCAGAGTAGAGGTAGCACGGTGGTTGTGTGCGCAGAGTAGAGGTAACACGGTGGTTGTGTGCGCAGAGTAGAGGTAACACGGTGGTTGTGTGCGCAGAGTAGAGGTAGCACGGTGGTTGTGTGCGCAGAGTAGAGGTAACACGGTGGTTGTGTGCGCAGAGTAGAGGTAACACGGTGGTTGTGTGCACAGAGTGGAGGTAGCACGGTGGTTGTGTGCGCAGAGTAGAGGTAACACGGTGGTTGTGTGCGCAGAGTAGAGGTAACACGGTCGTTGTGTGCGCAGAGTAGAGGTAACACGGTGGTTGTGTGCGCAGAGTAGAGGCAACACGGTGGTTGAGTGCGCAGAGTAGAGGTAGCACGGTGGTTGTGGGCACAGAGTAGAGGTAGCACGGTGGTTGTGTGCGCAGAGTAGAGGCAACACGGTGGTTGAGTGCGCAGAGTAGAGGTAACACGGTGGTGGTGTGCGCAGAGTAGAGGTAACACGGTGGTTGTGGGCACAGAGTAGAGGTAACACGGTGGTGGTGTGCGCAAACTAGAGGTACCACGGTGGTTGTGTGCGCAGAGTAGAGGTAACACTCTGGTTGTGTGCGCAGAGTAGAGGTAACACGGTGGTTGTGTGCGCAGAGTAGAGGCAACACGGTGGTTGAGTGCGCAGAGTAGAGGTAGCACGGTGGTTGTGGGCACAGAGTATAGGTAACACGGAGGTGGTGGCCACAGAGTAGAGGTAACACGGTGGTTGTGTGCGCAGAGTAGAGGCAACACGGTGGTTGAGTGCGCAGAGTAGAGGTAGCACGGTGGTTGTGGGCACAGAGTAGAGGTAACACGGAGGTGGTGGCCACAGAGTAGAGGTAACACGGTGGTTGTGTGCGCAGAGTAGAGGTAACATGGTGGTTGTGTGCGCAGAGTAGAGATAACACGGTGGTTGTGTGCGCAGAGTAGAGGTAGCACGGTGGTTGTGTGCGCAGAGTAGAGGTAACATGGTGGTTGTGTGCGCAGAGTAGAGATAACACGGTGGTTGTGTGCGCAGAGTAGAGGTAACACGGTGTTGGTGGGCACAGAGTAGAGGTAACACGGTGGTGGTGTGCGCAGAGTAGAGGTAACACGGTGGTTGTGTGCGCAGAGTAGAGGTAGCACGGTGGTTGTGTGCGCAGAGTAGAGGTAACACGGTGGTTGTGTGCGCAGAGTAGAGGTAACACGGTGGTTGTGTGCGCAGAGTAGAGGTAACACGGTGGTTGTGTGCGCAGAGTAGAGGTAACACGGTGGTTGTGTGCGCAGAGTAAAGGTAACACGGTGGTTGTGTGCGCAGAGTAGAGGTAACACGGTGGTTGTGTGAGCAGAGTAGAGGTAACACGGTGGTTGTGTGCGCAGAGTAGAGGTAACACGGTGGTTGTGTGCGCAGAGTAGAGGTAACACGGTGGTTGTGTGCGCAGAGTAAAGGTAACACGGTGGTTGTGTGCGCAGAGTAGAGGTAACACGGTGGTTGTGTGCGCAGAGTAAAGGTAACACGGTGGTTGTGTGCGCAGAGTAGAGGTAACACGGTGGTTGTGTGCGCAGAGTAAAGGTAACACGGTGGTTGTGTGCGCAGAGTAGAGGTAACACGGTGGTTGTGTGCGCAGAGTAGAGGTAACACGGTGGTTGTGTGCGCAGAGTAGAGGTAACACGGTGGTTGTGTGCGCAGAGTAGAGGTAACACGGTGGTTGTGTGCGCAGAGTAGAGGTAACACGGTGGTTGTGTGCGCAGAGTAGAGGTAACACGGTGGTTGTGTGCGCAGAGTAGAGGTAACACGGTGGTTGTGTGCGCAGAGTAGAGGTAACTCGGTGGTTGTGGGCACAGAGTAGAGGTAACACGGTGGTTGTGTGCGCAGAGTAGAGGTAACACGGTGGTTGTGCGCAGGAAAACAGCCTCTGCGGGCGGCGTCACCGGAGTGAGCATCCAGAAGCTGATGCGAACCGTGTCTGAGCTGCAGACCGAGGTGGCGATGCTCAACGAGTTCCACATGCCGACCAATCAGGAACTGATGGACAGTGTTCGCTCCAAGTCTGTGGCGGCGCCGGTCGGTGAGATGTGGGAGCTCATCAAGATAACCAAGAGAATGGATGGTGCCGAGCAGGGCATACACAAGGTGGCGTACTGTATTCCTCTTTCTCCTGCTTATTTCTGCCATGTTTATTATATATTCTGTAGGTTTTCGTAGTGAAAAGTTGATGTTGCACTTAGTTTTTTAAGTTTTTGTCCGCGTTACGTGCTCTCTAGAGACTGGTCGCTACCCCAAAAATGGGCCATTTTCATAGTCTCGTAGGTTGACAATGCGGCCAAGTAGATACACAGTGTAGTAACATGTCGCTTTCTGTCGCAGCTGACAACGATGATCGAGGACATGGTCCAGGAGAACAATGCGGCCAAGGAGACGGTTAACTCGGTGACGAAGCTGACAAAGGACAGTGACGACCGATCGGAACGGATCACAAGCATAGAGAAACGAATATGGGACATTGAGAATCGACTTGGCAACACCGAGAGAAGAATGTCTCAAGAATCGGGGTAAGTTCATGATGAGACCTGGCAACACCGAGAGAAGAATGTCTCAAGAATCGGGGTAAGTTCATGATGAGACCTGGCAACACCGAGAGAAGAATGTCTCAAGAATCGGGGTAAGTTCATGATGAGACCTGGCAACACCGAGAGAAGAATGTCTCAAGAATCGGGGTAAGTTCATGATGAGACTTGGCAACACCGAGAGAAGAATGTCTCAAGAATCGGGGTAAGTTCATGATGAGACTTGGCAACACCGAGAGAAGAATGTCTCAAGAATCGGGGTAAGTTCATGATGAGACTTGGCAACACCGAGAGAAGAATGTCTCAAGAATCGGGGTAAGTTCATGATGAGACTTGGCAACACTGAGAGAAGAATGACTCAAGAATCGGGGTAAGTTCATGATGAGACTTGGCAACACCGAGAGAAGAATGTCTCAAGAATCGGGGTAAGTTCATGATGAGACTTGGCAACACCGAGAGAAGAATGTCTCAAGAATCGGGGTAAGTTCATGATGAGATATGGCAACACCGAGAGAAGAATGTCTCAAGAATCGGGGTAAGTTCATGATGAGACTTGGCAACACCGAGAGAAGAATGTCTCAAGAATCGGGGTAAGTTCATGATGAGACTTGGCAACACCGAGAGAAGAATGTCTCAAGAATCGGGGTAAGTTCATGATGAGACTTGGCAACACCGAGAGAAGAATGTCTCAAGAATCGGGGTAAGTTCATGATGAGACTTGGCAACACCGAGATAAGAATGTCTCAAGAATCGGGGTAAGTTCATGATGAGACTTGTCAACACCGAGAGAAGAATGTCTCAAGAATCGGGGTAAGTTCATGATGAGACTTGTCAACACCGAGAGAAGAATGTCTCAAGAATCGGGGTAAGTTCATGATGAGATATGGCAACACCGAGAGAAGAATGTCTCAAGAATCGGGGTAAGTTCATGATGAGACTTGGCAACACCGAGAGAAGAATGTCTCAAGAATTATGGTAAGTTCATGATCAGACTTGGCAACACGCCAGAGTTCACTTTCTGAAATCATTTTATTTCCATAACGAAGCATTCTTTACCTGAACCCCTATTTAGTAACTTTCCCATTTCTGCCTGAAATAAAGACAGCCGAAACGGATGCGGGCAGAAATTATTTGCTCGTTCCAGCCGTCGCCAAAGATGGACAAAATAGCGATACTATGACAGCGCCTGAAATGTGTATGTACGCTTTGGGAGAACATCACAAAGCTACTGAGCCACCGAGGCCTAATGCTTAGTTCAGTACATGGACGTCGACGAGCGCCGAGCGCCGGAAGTAGATGATCCGAAGAAGTTGGAACCAACCAACTTCGGCGCTTGCAAGCGCCGCTTCGCCCTGATTGGTCGGATCATCCACAGCATACTGGTCTGGCCTAGCGAACATATGAGGTCCAGCAACGTTAATGTAGCGAGTTCCCTCTATTTATCGTTGTTTCAGCTTTCTCTAATAGTTTACTGTCAATGTTCCTCTAGGAAAGCTGCTCCATCTGCGCATCCCCCAGCGAGTAGGCCGGCCGCGGACGCCCCCAAGAGGGCGGAGCCTGCCCGTGGGGCGGAGCCTGCCAAGAAGGCGGAGCCTGCCCATGGGGCGGAGCCTGCTCATGGGGCGGAGCCTGCCCATGGGGCTGAGCCTGCAAAGGGGGCGGAGCCTGCCAAGGGGGTGGAGCCAGCCAAGGGAGCGGAGCCAGCCAAGAGGGCGGAGCCGGCCAAGAGGGCGGAGCCTGCCAAGAGGCCGGAGCCAGCTAAGAGGGCGGAGCCAGCCCAGCAGGGAACGGCCAAGCGCAAGTCTCGTACCAGTGTTGCCAGCGTGCATACTCCCCGCCCGCCCATCGAGCTCAACGGGATGACCACGGAGCAGATGTTTGACACGCTCAGAGACGAGGTGAACGCGCTGCGTCACGCGCTCGATGAGCAGGCGATCACCCTCAAGGGGGTGACCTTGATCACGGAGAACCTTCCCACGGGGGGGATGCCAACGGCCGAGGAGCTCAAGGCTACGATGGCGCAAATACTAGGTGAGCGCCCACATGTTGCATTGTCTGACTGCCGGTGGTTGGAATTTATAGTCGGCCCCTACACCTAGGGGCGCCCATTGTTACCAAGGTAACAGTTGTTTGCATGTTATTTCCCATCAGCGAAACAAATCCATAGTAACAATGGGTGCCCCTAGGTGTAGGGGCCGACTATGAACTATGCTTGAACCTCTTGTGAATCCAGACCAATACCTGAGAACAGATTTAAAAAAAAAGTAGAATAGAGAAGTCTCCTCAGTTTCCAAATTGAGTGCAAATACTGTTAAAAAATTAGCCATTATCTATTACCTCCATTAACATTATATTTGATTGTAGAAAATACATTGTTATTTCCTTTTCCGTTACTTCATTTTTGAAGAACCTGTGACGTCGGTTTTCAGTTTGACGAAGGAATGTGTTTCTAGCAGGCTGGTAAAACAATGGATGTCATGGTAAACTGTGATAAATGCACGTTGTTGTCATATTTGGACCAAGACGTTCTGTCAAAACGTTTGAATTCCTGTCCACTAAAAAATTGTTGATTTGGAAGATTTGTACTACCACTTAGTTTTAAAAGCTACAATTGAATATTTTACAGGGAATTTTTAGGCGTCTTAAAAATGTAAGAATCTTTAAGGAATTTTAAAACCTTTAAGGGAGATAATGAATAAAATTATCTTTATTTTGATTGGTGCATAAGTGGTAATGACAGATAGTGATAACTGACGCCATGCCATGTTTTCCCCACCGTCTTGAAGTGCAAATGTTGGACGTGGATTTTATAATTGAAAATATGCTCTTGGACACAAAATGAAAACATTTTAAAAGTAAGAAAGATGTCCTAATGATAATAAAATTATAAAAAAATATACATGAGAGACTTCCGTATATAATTGGAATATTCATTGCGTCTTCGTTCCCACCAACAATTGGTAGTAACTTCTTCATGTGACCTGGGTAGTGGGTCTGTCCAAACTTAAGCCGGTCTTAGAGTTACAATCAGAAAAAGACTTACGGACCTCTTGTGTAACCAGGCCCTGGTGTAAACGATGACTTTAGAGCCTCCATGGCAACGAAGCACATAATAAATGATATAAATATCCTCCACTAAAAATCAGTTATTGTAATTGAGTGAGAATGGAAAGTTATTTATTCGTTTCAATAAACTAGTGATTATAATAAACATTAGACCAAATCTATGGAATAGCGACGATTTGCGCAGAGTCAAAGATTTTTACACCACAAAAGACGAGGGGTTGCGGACTGAAAAAAATCGGTGTAGGCCTACACATTAGAAAAAAAAGAATAAAATAAAAGTGGAAATTAAAAAAGTGGAAATTAACAAAATCAAAATGATTAAAATAAATCACCAAATGAAAAAATCACCAAAATCAAGAAAAAATAACGTAATATAGTCCTCCCAACGAAACTATTCTCATGCCTGGATCACAGGCCATGTCCAGAATGGCAACTTAACTTGTCATACCTCCGTGTGCTTGATGGAAGATTGCGTCAGATTGTTCTCAGTTCGTGAGTTGGCCAACTTGTCCGACGTTGATAAATGGTAATTCTCTCATTTGTGTAAGTTGATTTTAATAATATTACACGACGAATATTTTTATAAATTAAATACAAATATAAGTTTGTAGTAACAAAACCAATAAATCCTGTTTGAAGAGAAGTGATAATTGAAAATAGATCACGGGAACCCAGCCATTCACAGCTTTCGATACCAAGACATGGCGGAAACGCCGATGTTTAAACAACTTGTTTCATAAAACTAAAGTAGGACGGACTATACCTTTACAGTTTAGACCTACCTCTAGAACACAGTGGAATATTATAATAAATACTTGCTGCGAGTAGTTACTTTATGGATCTACGCAGTAAAGTGTGAATTTTGATACATTTTGACAGGCTTTCAATAAAACAAAATACTGCCAATGTTGCTCACAGCTTGCTGGATTTTGATAGTTCCTGTGAACTTCTTCGAATTCTCGAACTCTCATTGGCTTCACAACAAGGTCTACTTGATCTCCACCCAGCGGAGGCTCGTCGAACTCCCGAGTTCGACCGGCCTCCGCCAGGAAAGTTACGTGATTGAATTGATTGCAGTGCATGAGCTGCTAATTTCGTCGTGCGTCATCTTAGTATTCGGCAATAGTGCGCGCATGAACACAGGCAGTAAATCGTCCGCGGAAGTTTATTTCGAGGCCTCAGGGGTTATGACGAAAGCATGAGAATAGTTTCGTTGGGAGGACTATACAAAGATCAATGAAATGAAAAAACGTAATCATCTTTGTCCAAAAAATAAAGAACCTTAATTTGGTGTAGAAAAAGTAAAAAATGAAAACTGTCTTAAAAAAATCAATAAAATTATCAGATAAAATCAAAAAAATCAATTGAAATATAAAAAAATCGTAATTTCATATAACCGCAATATACCTTTTTTCTTCATATTTTACCCACTCATTGTCTCGATTAGCCAAGTAGCAAATTAATCTCGGACCCTTACATAGAGCTAATTACGGACTTCTAGATCTTCAATGACAACAATGCACAACAGTGAAAAATGCACCTTAACATAACTATCAAGGACCCTTAGATAGAGCAAATCACGGCTTTCTAGAGCAATTCTGAAAATCATCTATTGTTGTATCTAACCCTGACCATCATGCTGGATCTCGTCAGCCAATAGGAATTTGCCTCCCTGTCGTGAAACTTTATGCCCCCCGGCATAACGTCATTTTGGGCTCAGTAATAATGAAATAAATAAATCATTTTTGATTTCAAAATCAAAAATCTGTGTACATTACACAGTTGAGCTGTCAAGCCCTCGACAAAACATAAAAAACGTGGCTACTGACCAACATAGTTTTTTTTTCCTTCTTGTGCCAAGCTATTAAAAACTGGATTTAAATAATGTCAAATATTTCAATCGGTGTTGGTGTCATTTCAGTTGTGAATTAATTGGCTAATTGGCTAAAATTGGCTTCTTTTATTATCTTCTAAAATGACAATATTTAAGAACTTTTTTAATCCAGCGTTTAGATGTTACAATCTAGAGTGTAGACCTCATGATCGTCACCTATGTTTGACTGCAGGCGTGGACCCGGCGAACGTTGAACGGCTGGACATTGAGCGCATCCCAGACATCGAGGAGAAAGTCAAAAACTCGGCGTTGCAGCTCCACACCATCGACCAGAACTACTCGAGCCAGATCGAGGCGCTCCAGAGACAGGTGAGCACAACACCTTTTCCCTTCGCCATTGCCATTTTCTTGAAATATTATTTTATCTGTAGCTATGTTAGAATCCCATAACCTTACACAATAATTATTTTAGGTAGCAATAATTTGTATTTATTTGTAGGTTGGGTTGTCAATCACCAAATGTACTTGGAGCTGTACTCTCTACCGCAACCCTGTTTCATTTACCCATTGTAGGCCTCATGGAACGGTCCTAAATCAATAGTTATAAATGTATTCATTGATTTCGGGCCCAGTACCTAAGGGACTGAAGGAACTCGGACCCTAAAGGGGTGTAAAATATAATACGGATGTGTCCGAATTTCGGTTTATTGTTTCTTATTCTAAGCCTAACTCAATAGATTTGAAGTTATCAACATTGGGTGACCTCCAATAACAGATTGTTAACGATTGCTGATGATGTCAAATCTAGACTTGAGACATGCAGAATTACCAACGATGAACCGAAATTCGGACACGTCCTGATCCTTCTCGTGACTTGTGCATCGCAATCCGCGACCGCTGATGCCCACTTTGTCCGTAACGAAGCGACTCACACAAGTTCTCCCCTCCCCTTCACTGCTCTTCTCCCCAAGTTTCCCCGCCACTTAGTCTCGGGTGTACCTGCCTGTTATAAGAGCCATTCTATCCATTCACTTTGCTCATATTTGTTTCACTCCTCCAAGCTGCTGACCCTTCGGTCCCAAGATAGAATAAGAATCTGTTGCAATAGCCACAAATAATTCCTCAGAGGGAGTCGCCGAAATTGGGGTTTCTACAGAACCTCCATCACCTTGAGCTCTGCCTGTCGTAAGAGGCGAAAACGTAGTATGATAGTTACCTTAAAGAAACAAAGTTTTTTACTACTAGCGGTAACTATAACAATGTTACTTATTTCCAACAGTTAATTACATTGTTAGTGAGGGTTCTTACACACAGGACACTTACATTTTCAGAGATATCTAAGCGGGCCAGACATGTCCATAAGTAAACTCATGTGATTCCTAATATAGGCAAGTCTAATTAGTCTGCGGTAGCTCTGCCTATCGTAAGAGGCAACCAACGGGCGACGTTGTCGTTGTTTGCAAGGCATGACGTATAACGTATCACAACCAATAATAAAAAAAAATAACAATAATAATATTAATAATGATAAAAAAAATTTTTTTTCAAACAACGAACAGTAGAAATAGTCCAAGAGCCAGCAACATAAAAGCTCCCCTCATAAGGTACATATGTTTTGACTATTGGAATAGGAGCGGAAAAACTACTCTACTAACAAAACGCGCGTCTTACTCCTCAACGTGGGGGCTTTTAGGCCCCACAGGGGGCCAAAAAAGCCGAAAAAAGGCCCAAGGTTCCCCTCATAAGGTACATGGATGGAGTAAACGCCATTTTGTAGAGATAAGTGTCCCAAATAGGAATTCGAAGAGTAAGACGGGATATTAGGGGGCGTTTACCGATCAGACGCCATTTTACCTAAAAAGGGCCATTTTTTATTTTCGCACATGCATGCGCTTAAACACTCAAATCATATCCGGAAATGTCTCGAGACGTAGAAAAACATACATTTTAAAGAATTTTTGGGTTATTGTCCTCGCCAGACGCCCTCAAAAGCGGCCCAAAAAGGCCAAGGTTCCCCTCATAAGGTACATGGATGGAGTAAACGCCATTTTGTAGAGATAAGTGTCCCAAATAGGAATTCGAAGAGTAAGACGGGATATTAGGGGGCGTTTACCGATCAGACGCCATTTTGTCCAAAAAGGGCCACTTTTTATTTTCACACGTGCACGCGCTTTAACACCCAAAACATCCTTAAATGCCCCTAGAGGTGAATACATTTCATAGATATTGTGTGATGTCCTCGCCAGCCCCCCCCCCCCCCCCCCCCACAGCCTCGATCCGGATGCGATAGTTTTGAAGCTCCGCTTACAAAAAGTGGACCTTTTTTAATAAAATGCCGTCTGATCGGTAAACGCCCCCTAATATCCCGTCTTACTCTTCGAATTCCTATTTGGGACACTTATCTCTACAAAATGGCGTTTACTCCATCCATGTACCTTATGAGGGGAACCTTGGCCTTTTTGGGCCGCTTTTGAGGGCGTCTGGCGAGGACAATAACCCAAAATTTCTTTAAAATGTATGTTTTTCTACGTCTCGAGACATTTCCGGATATGATTTGAGTGTTTAAGCGCATGCATGTGCGAAAATAAAAAATGGCCCTTTTTAGGTAAAATGGCGTCTGATCGGTAAACGCCCCTTAATATCCCGTCTTACTCTTCGAATTCCTATTTGGGACACTTATCTCTACAAAATGGCGTTTACTCCATCCATGTACCTTATGAGGGGAACCTTGGGCCTTTTTTCGGCTTTTTTGGCCCCCTGTGGGGCCTAAAAGCCCCCACGTTGAGGAGTAAGACGCGCGTTTTGTTAGTAGAGTAGTTTTTCCGCTCCTATTCCAATAGTCAAAACATATGTACCTTATGAGGGGAGCTTTTATGTTGCTGGCTCTCCGTCTAAAATGCACCAGAATGGGATTTACCTGGCAGACAAAATACTTGGTACTGTAACCGGACATTGAAAAAACAGTAGCCTGTGCGGGAAGTATATTTTATTTTTAAGGTTAAGTCTAACTCTACTAATTGATAGCGTTAAGTCCACCTAAGGAGAGGTTCTCATGCTTTAAATATGAATGTTAAGATAAGAACGTCTCCTAAGGTGGTAAGGTAAGGTCTCTGCAGCTCTAGCAAAACATGAAATGTTGCTCACAGGTGGCCGACATGGAGAAGGAGTTGGGCACCATCCTGGAGCGACTGAACGCGGTCAGTCCGGTCAGCGAGAGCGCCAACCAAGACTTCAGCGGTCTCGGCGAGCTGTACAACAAGATGAACGCGCTTCAGTCGGACATCGACAACGTCACCGGCACCGCGACGCGTCTCATGGACGAGCGCGAGGAGCGTGAACTACACATCAACGCGCTGCTGGAGCAGATAGAGGTGCTCAAGACGGTCAAGGTGGGTACTACTATACCGGCAGCCACACATCCATGCATCTGTGCGCGGTGCTGTGTCGATGCAACTGTGTGCGATGTTGTGTCCATGCAACTGTGCGCGGTGCTGTGTCCATGCAACTGTGTGCGGTGCTGTGTCCATGCAACTGTGTGTGGTGCTGTATCCATGCAACTGTGTGCGTGGGATGCTGTATCCATGCAACTGTGCGTGGTGCTGTGTCCATGCAACTGTGTGCGGTGCTGTATCCATGCAACTGTGTGTGGTGCTGTGTCCATGCAACTGTGTGCGGTGCTGTATCCATGCAACTGTGCGCGGTGCTGTGTCCATGCAACTGTGTGTGGTGCTGTATCCATGCAACTGTGTGCGTGGGATGCTGTATCCATGCAACTGTGCGTGGTGCTTTGTCCATGCAACTGTGTGCGGTGCTGTATCCATGCAACTGTGTGCGGTGCTGTGTCCATGCAACTGTGTGCGGTGCTGTGTCCATGCAACTGTGTGCACTGCTGTGTCCATGCAACTGTGTGCACTGCTGTGTCCATGCAACTGTGTGCGGTGCTGTGTCCATGCAACTGTGTGTGGTGCTGTATCCATGCAACTGTGTGCGTGGGATGCTGTATCCATGCAACTGTGCGTGGGATGCTGTGTCCATGCAACTGTGTGCGGTGCTGTGTCCATGCAACTGTGTGCGGTGCTGTGTCCATGCAACTGTGTGCGGTGCTGTGTCCATGCAACTGTGTGTGGTGCTGTATCCATGCAACTGTGTGCGTGGGATGCTGTATCCATGCAACTGTGCGTGGTGCTTTGTCCATGCAACTGTGTGCGGTGCTGTGTCCATGCAACTGTGTGCGGTGCTGTGTCCATGCAACTGTGTGCACTGCTGTGTCCATGCAACTGTGTGCACTGCTGTGTCCATGCAACTGTGTGCGGTGCTGTGTCCATGCAACTGTGTGTGGTGCTGTATCCATGCAACTGTGTGCGTGGGATGCTGTATCCATGCAACTGTGCGTGGGATGCTGTGTCCATGCAACTGTGTGCGGTGCTGTGTCCATGCAACTGTGTGCGGTGCTGTGTCCATGCAACTGTGTGCACTGCTGTGTTCATGCAACTGTGTGCGGTGCTGTGTCCATGCAACTGTGTGCGGTGCTGTGTCCATGCAACCGTGTGCGGTGCTGTGTCCATGCAACCGTGTGCGGTGCTGTGTCCATGCAACTGTGTGCGGTGCTGTGTCCATGCAACTGTGTACACTGCTGTGTCTATGCAACTGTGTGCGGTGTTGTGTCCTTGCAACTGTGTGCGGTGCTGTGTCCATGCAACTGTGTGCGGTGCTGTGTCCATGCAACTGTGTGCGGTGCTGTGTCCGTGCATTTGTGTGCGGTGCTGTGTCCATGCAACTGTGTGCGGTGCCGTGTCCATGCAACTGTGTGCGGTGCTGTGTCCATGCAACTGTGTGCGGTGCTGTGTCCATGCAACTGTGTGCGGTGCTGTGTCCATGCAACTGTGTGCGGTGCTGTGTCCATGCAACTGTGCGTGGTGCTTTGTCCATGCAACTGTGTGCGGTGCTGTATCCATGCAACTGTGCGCGATGCTGTGTCCATGCAACTGTGTGCGGTGCTGTGGCATGCAACTGTGTGCGGTGCTGTGTCCGTGCATTTGTGTGCGGTGCTGTGTCCATGCAACTGTGTGCGGTGCCGTGGCCATGCAACTGTGTGCGGTGCTGTGTCCATGCAACTGTGTGCGGTGCTGTGTCCATGCAACTGTGTGCGGTGCTTTGTCCATGCAACTGTGTGCGGTGCTGTGTCCGTGCAACTGTGTGTGGTGCCGTGTCCATGCAACTGTGTGCGGTGCTGTATCTATGCAACTGTGTGCGGTGCTGTGTCTATGCAACTGTGTGCGGTGCTGTGTCCATGCAACTGTGTGCGGTGCTGTGTCTATTTAACTGTGTGCGGTGCTGTGTGAATGCAACTGTGTGCGGTGCTGTGTTTATTCAACTGTGTGCGGTGCTGTGTCCATGCAACTGTGTGCGGTGCTGTATCCGTGCAACTGTGCGGTGCTGTATCCATGCAACTATGTGCGGTGCTGTGTCCATGCAACTGTGTGTGGTGCTGTGTCCATGCAACTGTGTGCGGTGCTGTGTCCATGCAACTGTGTGCGGTGCTGTGTCCATACAACTGTGTGCGGTGCTGTGTCCATCCAACTGTGGGCGGTGCTGTGACCGTGCAACTGTGTGCGGTGCTGTGTCCATGCAACTGTGTGCGGTGCTGTGTCCATGCAACTGTGTGCGGCTAACTGTGACGAGTGTTTCAGGCTGACAAGGAGGACCTGGAAGACGCGTTGGCTGACAAGGCCGACCACAACACGATGAACCGGAAGGTGTCGCACGACCAGTTCGACGCAGCCTGCGACGACCTGAGTCGCGGCCTTGAGGAAGCGCTGGCCAAGCTGACGCAGCAGGAGATGTTGTGGCAACAGGCGCTCGACGACGTCCAGCGAGAGATCGAGAACAAGCTGGACAAGATCGAGATATCGCCGCTCAAGGACTTTGTCAACTCGAAACTCAAGCTGCTGCAGGAGCGACTCAAGGCGCTCGCAGCGCTCAGGAAGGAGACGGAGGCCGCGGGAACTAAGCACAGACTGCTGAGGAACGTCAACTGCATATCCTGTGACAAGGTGCGGAACTACAAACTTTGAAACATAACTCTCTAAAACCTTCCTTGAACAACTATATAGATGATTGTGTAGTTGCCAACCGGTTCGTGGTCAAACAGTAAACCCACATTTAAATTACTTATCCCTGTTTGTCTATCGAATCAGTCATCTTCGAAGAACATCATCTATACGGTTGTTTTGGGACGAGTTTAAACAGGTTTAATGGCGTTGTGGTTTCATAGATGCAAATCTGTTTGTTCGCTTCTTTTCATATGGCCACACTTGACCTATTTGGCCGTGATGTTGGTATGCACATTCAATCTGTCATTTGGTTTTCACTGCGCTCTCTTCACGTTTCCTTGGAAGCGTTGTGGTGGTACAGCTGTTGCGGGTGGCGCCCCTAGTCTGGGCCCAGGGTGACTCTGCAAGGGTGGTGACGTCATCACCTTACACCACGTGACCATGTTTACAGGACGCGGTGATGAAGATGGAGGACGCCGGTCACGTGCCCGGAGAGCCGCTGCCTCCCAACCGGTCCATGCGACCCTACGAGGTGACGTAATCACCTTAAACCACGTGACCATGTTTACAGGACGCGGTGATGAAGATGGAGGACGCCGGTCACGTGCCCGGAGAGCCGCTGCCCCCCAACCGGTCCATGCGACCCTACGAGGTGACGTCATCACCTTACACCACGTGACCATGTTTACAGGACGCGGTGATGAAGATGGAGGACGCCGGTCACGTGCCCGGAGAGCCGCTGCCCCCCAACCGGTCCATGCGACCCTACGAGGTGACGTCATCACCTTACACCACGTGACCATGTTTACAGGACGCGGTGATGAAGATGGAGGACGCCGGTCACGTGCCCGGAGAGCCGCTGCCCCCCAACCGGTCCATGCGACCCTACGAGGTGACGTCATCACCTTACACCACGTGACCATGTTTACAGGACGCGGTGATGAAGATGGAGGACGCCGGTCACGTGCCCGGAGAGCCGCTGCCCCCCAACCGGTCCATGCGACCCTACGAGGTGACGTCATCACCTTACACCACGTGACCATGTTTACAGGACGCGGTGATGAAGATGGAGGACGCCGGTCACGTGCCCGGAGAGCCGCTGCCTCCCAACCGGTCCATGCGACCCTACAAGGTGACGTCATCACCTTACACCACGTGACCATGTTTACAGGACGCGGTGATGAAGATGGAGGACGCCGGTCACGTGCCCGGAGAGCCGCTACCTCCCAACCGGTCCATGCGACCCTACGAGGTGACGTCATCACCTTACACCACCTGACCATGTTTACAGGACGCGGTGATGAAGATGGAGGACGCCGGTCACGTGCCCGGAGAGCCGCTGCCTCCCAACCGGTTCATGCGACCCTACGAGGTGACGTCATCACCTTACACCACGTGACCATGTTTACAGGACGCGGTGATGAAGATGGAGGACGCCGGTCACGTGCCCGGAGAGCCGCTGCCCCCCAACCGGTCCATGCGACCCTACGAGGTGACGTAATCACCTTAAACCACGTGACCATGTTTACAGGACGCGGTGATGAAAATGGAGGACGCCGGTCACGTGCCCGGAGAGCCGCTGCCCCCCAACCGGTCCATGCGACCCTACGAGGTGACGTCATCACCTTACACCACGTGACCATGTTTACAGGACGCGGTGATGAAGATGGAGGACGCCGGTCACGTGCCCGGAGAGCCGCTGCCTCCCAACCGGTCCATGCGACCCTACGAGGTGACGTCATCACCTTAAACCACGTGACCATGTTTACAGGACGCGGTGATGAAAATGGAGGACGCCGGTCACGTGCCCGGAGAGCCGCTGCCCCCCAACCGGTCCAGGCGACCCTACGAGGTGACGTCATCACCTTACACCACGTGACCATGTTTACAGGACGCGGTGATGAAGATGGAGGACGCCGGTCACGTGCCCGGTGAACCGCTGCCTCCCAACCGGTCCATGCGACCCTACGAGGTGACGTCATCACGTTACACCACGTGACCATGTTTACAGGACGCGGTGATGAAGATGGAGGACGCCGGTCACGTGCCCGGAGAGCCGCTGCCCCCCAACCGGTCCATGCGACCCTACGAGGTGACGTCATCACCTTACACCACGTGACCATGTTTACAGGACGCGGTGATGAAGATGGAGGACGCCGGTCACGTGCCCGGAGAGCCGCTGCCCCCCAACCGGTCCATGCGACCCTACCTCACGTACGAGGTGACGTCATCACCTTACACCACGTGACCATGTTTACAGGACGCGGTGATGAAGATGGAGGACGCCGGTCACGTGCCCGGAGAGCCGCTGCCCCCCAACCGGTCCATGCGACCCTACGAGGTGACGTCATCACCTTACACCACGTGACCATGTTTACAGGACGCGGTGATGAAGATGGAGGACGCCGGTCACGTGCCCGGAGAGCCGCTGCCCCCCAACCGGTCCATGCGACCCTACGAGGTGACGTCATCACCTTACACCACGTGACCATGTTTACAGGACGCGGTGATGAAGATGGAGGACGCCGGTCACGTGCCCGGGGAGCCGCTGCCTCCCAACCGGTCCATGCGACCCTACGAGGTGACGTCATCACCTTACACCACGTGACCATGTTTACAGGACGCGGTGATGAAGATGGAGGACGCCGGTCACGTGCCCGGAGAGCCGCTGCCTCCCAACCGGTCCATGCGACCCTACGAGGTGACGTCATCACCTTACACCACGTGACCATGTTTACAGGACGCGGTAATGAAGATGGAGGACGCCGGTCACGTGCCCGGAGAGCCGCTGCCTCCCAACCGGTCCATGCGACCCTACGAGGTGACGTCATCACCTTACACCACGTGACCATGTTTACAGGACGCGGTAATGAAGATGGAGGACGCCGGTCACGTGCCCGGAGAGCCGCTGCCTCCCAACCGGTCCATGCGACCCTACGAGGTGACGTCATCACCTTACACCTCGTGACCATGTTTACAGGACGCGGTAATGAAGATGGAGGACGCCGGTCACGTGCCCGGAGAGCCGCTGCCCCCCAACCGGTCCATGCGACCCTACCTCACGTACGAGGTGACGTCATCACCTAACACCACGTGACCATGTTTACAGGACGCGGTGATGAAGATGGAGGACGCCGGTCACGTGCCCGGAGAGCCGCTGCCCCCCAACCGGTCCATGCGACCCTACGAGGTGACGTCATCACCTAACACCACGTGACCATGTTTACAGGACGCGGTGATGAAGATGGAGGACGCCGGTCACGTGCCCGGAGAGCCGCTGCCTCCCAACCGGTCCATGCGGCCCTACGAGGTGACGTCATCACCTTACACCACGTGACCATGTTTACAGGACGCGGTGATGAAGATGGAGGACGCCGGTCACGTGCCCGGAGAGCCGCTGCCCCCCAACCGGTCCATGCGACCCTACCTCACGTACGAGGTGACGTCATCACCTTACACCACGTGACCATGTTTACAGGACGCGGTGATGAAGATGGAGGACGCCGGTCACGTGCCCGGAGAGCCGCTGCCCCCCAACCGGTCCATGCGACCCTACGAGGTGACGTCATCACCTTACACCACGTGACCATGTTTACAGGACGCGGTGATGAAGATGGAGGACGCCGGTCACGTGCCCGGGGAGCCGCTGCCTCCCAACCGGTCCATGCGACCCTACGAGGTGACGTCATCACCTTACACCACGTGACCATGTTTACAGGACGCGGTAATGAAGATGGAGGACGCCGGTCACGTGCCCGGAGAGCCGCTGCCCCCCAACCGGTCCATGCGACCCTACGAGGTGACGTCATCACCTTACACCACGTGACCATGTTTACAGGACGCGGTGATGAAGATGGAGGACGCCGGTCACGTGCCCGGAGAGCCGCTGCCTCCCAACCGGTCCATGCGACCCTACGAGGTGACGTCATCACCTTACACCACGTGACCATGTTTACAGGACGCGGTGATGAAGATGGAGGACGCCGGTCACGTGCCCGGAGAGCCGCTGCCTCCCAACCGGTCCATGCGGCCCTACGAGGTGACGTCATCACCTTACACCACGTGACCATGTTTACAGGACGCGGTGATGAAGATGGAGGACGCCGGTCACGTGCCCGGAGAGCCGCTGCCCCCCAACCGGTCCATGCGACCCTACGAGGTGACGTCATCACCTTACACCACGTGACCATGTTTACAGGACGCGGTGATGAAGATGGAGGACGCCGGTCACGTGCCCGGAGAGCCGCTGCCCCCCAACCGGTCCATGCGACCCTACGAGGTGACGTCATCACCTTACACCACGTGACCATGTTTACAGGACGCGGTGATGAAGATGGAGGACGCCGGTCACGTGCCCGGAGAGCCGCTGCCTCCCAACCGGTCCATGCGGCCCTACGAGGTGACGTCATCACCTTACACCACGTGACCATGTTTACAGGACGCGGTGATGAAGATGGAGGACGCCGGTCACGTGCCCGGAGAGCCGCTGCCCCCCAACCGGTCCATGCGACCCTACGAGGTGACGTCATCACCTTACACCACGTGACCATGTTTACAGGACGCGGTGATGAAGATGGAGGACGCCGGTCACGTGCCCGGAGAGCCGCTGCCCCCCAACCGGTCCATGCGACCCTACCTCACGTACGAGGTGACGTCATCACCTAACACCACGTGACCATGTTTACAGGACGCGGTGATGAAGATGGAGGACGCCGGTCACGTGCCCGGAGAGCCGCTGCCTCCCAACCGGTCCATGCGGCCCTACGAGGTGACGTCATCACCTTACACCACGTGACCATGTTTACAGGACGCGGTGATGAAGATGGAGGACGCCGGTCACGTGCCCGGAGAGCCGCTGCCCCCCAACCGGTCCATGCGACCCTACCTCACGTACGAGGTGACGTCATCACCTTACACCACGTGACCATGTTTACAGGACGCGGTGATGAAGATGGAGGACGCCGGTCACGTGCCCGGAGAGCCGCTGCCCCCCAACCGGTCCATGCGACCCTACGAGGTGACGTCATCACCTTACACCACGTGACCATGTTTACAGGACGCGGTGATGAAGATGGAGGACGCCGGTCACGTGCCCGGAGAGCCGCTGCCGCCCAACCGGTCCATGCGACCCTACGAGGTGACGTCATCACCTTACACCACGTGACCATGTTTACAGGACGCGGTGATGAAGATGGAGGACGCCGGTCACGTGCCCGGAGAGCCGCTGCCTCCCAACCGGTCCATGCGACCCTACGAGGTGACGTCATCACCTTACACCACGTGACCATGTTTACAGGACGCGGTGATGAAGATGGAGGACGCCGGTCACGTGCCCGGAGAGCCGCTGCCCCCCAACCGGTCCATGCGACCCTACCTCACGTACGAGGTGACGTCATCACCTTACACCACGTGACCATGTTTACAGGACGCGGTGATGAAGATGGAGGACGCCGGTCACGTGCCCGGAGAGCCGCTGCCTCCCAACCGGTCCATGCGACCCTACGAGGTGACGTCATCACCTTACACCACGTGACCATGTTTACAGGACGCGGTAATGAAGATGGAGGACGCCGGTCACGTGCCCGGAGAGCCGCTGCCTCCCAACCGGTCCATGCGACCCTACGAGGTGACGTCATCACCTTACACCACGTGACCATGTTTACAGGACGCGGTGATGAAGATGGAGGACGCCGGTCACGTGCCCGGAGAGCCGCTGCCCCCCAACCGGTCCATGCGACCCTACCTCACGTACGAGGTGACGTCATCACCTTACACCACGTGACCATGTTTACAGGACGCGGTGATGAAGATGGAGGACGCCGGTCACGTGCCCGGAGAGCCGCTGCCCCCCAACCGGTCCATGCGACCCTACGAGGTGACGTCATCACCTTACACCACGTGACCATGTTTACAGGACGCGGTGATGAAGATGAAGGACGCCGGTCACGTGCCCGGAGAGCCGCTGCCCCCCAACCGGTCCATGCGACCCTACGAGGTGACGTCATCACGTTACACCACGTGACCATGTTTACAGGACGCGGTGATGAAGATGGAGGACGCCGGTCACGTGCCCGGAGAGCCGCTGCCTCCCAACCGGTCCATGCGACCCTACGAGGTGACGTCATCACCTTACACCACGTGACCATGTTTACAGGACGCGGTGATGAAGATGGAGGACGCCGGTCACGTGCCCGGCGAGCCGCTGCCCCCCAACCGGTCCATGCGACCCTACGAGGTGACGTCATCACCTTACACCACGTGACCATGTTTACAGGACGCGGTGATGAAGATGAAGGACGCCGGTCACGTGCCCGGAGAGCCGCTGCCCCCCAACCGGTCCATGCGACCCTACGAGGTGACGTCATCACCTTACACCACGTGACCATGTTTACAGGACGCGGTGATGAAGATGGAGGACGCCGGTCACGTGCCCGGAGAGCCGCTGCCCCCCAACCGGTCCATGCGACCCTACCTCACGTACGAGGTGACGTCATCACCTTACACCACGTGACCATGTTTACAGGACGCGGTGATGAAGATGGAGGACGCCGGTCACGTGCCCGGAGAGCCGCTGCCCCCCAACCGGTCCATGCGACCCTACGAGGTGACGTCATCACCTTACACCACGTGACCATGTTTACAGGACGCGGTGATGAAGATGGAGGACGCCGGTCACGTGCCCGGAGAGCCGCTGCCCCCCAACCGGTCCATGCGACCCTACCTCACGTACGAGGTGACGTCATCACCTTACACCACGTGACCATGTTTACAGGACGCGGTGATGAAGATGGAGGACGCCGGTCACGTGCCCGGAGAGCCGCTGCCTCCCAACCGGTCCATGCGACCCTACCTCACGTACGAGGTGACGTCATCACCTTACACCACGTGACCATGTTTACAGGACGTGGTGATGAAGATGGAGGACGCCGGTCACGTGCCCGGAGAGCCGCTGCCCCCCAACCGGTCCATGCGACCCTACCTCACGTACGAGGTGACGTCATCACCTTACACCACGTGACCATGTTAACAGGACGCGGTGATGAAGATGGAGGACGCCGGTCACGTGCCCGGAGAGCCGCTGCCTCCCAACCGGTCCATGCGACCCTACGAGGTGACGTCATCACCTTACACCACGTGACCATGTTTACAGGACGCGGTGATGAAGATGGAGGACGCCGGTCACGTGCCCGGAGAGCCGCTGCCTCCCAACCGGTCCATGCGACCCTACGAGGTGACGTCATCACCTTACACCACGTGACCATGTTTACAGGACGCGGTGATGAAGATGGAGGACGCCGGTCACGTGCCCGGAGAGCCGCTGCCCCCCAACCGGTCCATGCGACCCTACGAGGTGACGTCACCACCTTACACCACGTGACCATGTTTACAGGACGCGGTGATGAAGATGGAGGACGCCGGTCACGTGCCCGGAGAGCCGCTGCCCCCCAACCGGTCCATGCGACCCTACGAGGTGACGTCATCACCTTACACCACGTGACCATGTTTACAGGACGCGGTGATGAAGATGGAGGACGCCGGTCACGTGCCCGGAGAGCCGCTGCCTCCCAACCGGTCCATGCGACCCTACGAGGTGACGTCATCACCTTACACCACGTGACCATGTTTACAGGACGCGGTGATGAAGATGGAGGACGCCGGTCACGTGCCCGGAGAGCCGCTGCCTCCCAACCGGTCCATGCGACCCTACGAGGTGACGTCATCACCTTACACCACGTGACCATGTTTACAGGACGCGGTGATGAAGATGGAGGACGCCGGTCACGTGCCCGGAGAGCCGCTGCCCCCCAACCGGTCCATGCGACCCTACGAGGTGACGTCATCACCTTACACCACGTGACCATGTTTACAGGACGCGGTGATGTAGATGGAGGACGCCGGTCACGTGCCCGGAGAGCCGCTGCCCCCCAACCGGTCCATGCGACCCTACGAGGTGACGTCATCACCTTACACCACGTGACCATGTTTACAGGACGCGGTGATGAAGATGGAGGACGCCGGTCACGTGCCCGGAGAGCCGCTGCCCCCCAACCGGTCCATGCGACCCTACCTCACGTACGAGGTGACGTCATCACCTTACACCACGTGACCATGTTTACAGGACGCGGTGATGAAGATGGAGGACGCCGGTCACGTGCCCGGAGAGCCGCTGCCCCCCAACCGGTCCATGCGACCCTACGAGGTGACGTCATCACCTTACACCTCGTGACCATGTTTACAGGACGCGGTGATGAAGATGGAGGACGCCGGTCACGTGCCCGGAGAGCCGCTGCCCCCCAACCGGTCCATGCGACCCTACGAGGTGACGTCATCACCTTACACCACGTGACCATGTTTACAGGACGCGGTGATGAAGATGGAGGACGCCGGTCACGTGCCCGGAGAGCCGCTGCCTCCCAACCGGTCCATGCGACCCTACGAGGTGACGTCATCACCTTACACCACGTGACCATGTTTACAGGACGCGGTGATGAAGATGGAGGACGCCGGTCACGTGCCCGGAGAGCCGCTGCCCCCCAACCGGTCCATGCGACCCTACGAGGTGACGTCATCACCTTACACCACGTGACCATGTTTACAGGACGCGGTGATGAAGATGGAGGACGCCGGTCACGTGCCCGGAGAGCCGCTGCCCCCCAACCGGTCCATGCGACCCTACGAGGTGACGTCATCACCTTACACCACGTGACCATGTTTACAGGACGCGGTGATGAAGATGGAGGACGCCGGTCACGTGCCCGGAGAGCCGCTGCCCCCCAACCGGTCCATGCGACCCTACGAGGTGACGTCATCACCTTACACCACGTGACCATGTTTACAGGACGCGGTGATGAAGATGGAGGACGCCGGTCACGTGCCCGGAGAGCCGCTGCCTCCCAACCGGTCCATGCGACCCTACCTCACGTACGAGGTGACGTCATCACCTTACACCACGTGACCATGTTTACAGGACGCGGTGATGAAGATGGAGGACGCCGGTCACGTGCCCGGAGAGCCGCTGCCCCCCAACCGGTCCATGCGACCCTACCTCACGTACGAGCTGGACGCGGTTAGGAAGCAACAGAAGCGGTTACCAGGCAGCCGCAACCTGAACCACTTCGAGAGCGCCGTGAACGACCAACAGAAGAGAGACAAGTCCAAGGATAAGAAGCGACCAATGGAGACGGCCAGCGCCGACCATCTGTGCAACAGGTGCTTTACGTCACACGGGAGCAGTGCACTGCCTTACACAGGAGCAGTGCACTACCTCACACACGAGCAGTGCACTACCTCACACACGAGCAGTGCACTACCTCACACACGAGCAGTGCACTACCTCACACACGAGCAGTGCACTACCTCACACAGGAGCAGTGCACTACCTCACACACGAGCAGTGCACTACCTCACACACGAGCAGTGCACTACCTCACACACGAGCAGTGCACTACCTCACACACGAGCAGTGCACTACCTCACACAGGAGCAGTGCACTACCTCACACACGAGCAGTGCACTACCTCACACACGAGCAGTGCATTGCCTCACACACGAGCAGTGCACTGCCTCACACACGAGCAGTGCACTACCTCACACACGAGCAGTGCACTACCTCACACACGAGCAGTGCACTACCTCACACACGAGCAGTGCACTACCTCACACACGAGCAGTGCACTACCTCACACACGAGCAGTGCACTACCTCACACAGGAGCAGTGCACTACCTCACACACGAGCAGTGCACTACCTCACACAGGAGCAGTGCACTACCTCACACACGAGCAGTGCACTACCTCACACACGAGCAGTGCACTACCTCACACACGAGCAGTGCACTACCTCACACACGAGCAGTGCACTACCTCACACAGGAGCAGTGCACTACCTCACACACTATCAGGGCATCCCCCATTCACTCCTACACACAGACAGACTCTATTATCACCCCAGTTCTCGAGCTTACGCTGTGTTAATCCTATGATCCTCCACATGCTCTAAAGGACCCAGCCCGGGTGAGGGTACCAGTAATCATCATAGCTGAAATATAAAAGCTAATAGCTAAAAACTAAAACCTAACTTTAGTAAGTTAGCAAGTTCTCGGCTCTCCCATTTGAATAACATGATGTGATGTTTAACAATGGGTACATTCCGAAACCTCCTGTAAATGATGGGGTTCCAGCATCATCTAGCACGTCCTACCGTCACATTTTGTCAAGTGTTTCGGAACGTCTACAAGTGAAAAGATGGTGGAAATGCGCGTTAAAAATTTGTAATGAAATTTAATAAACAATATTCTAATCGTTTCCCAATAATAACGAGTACAAAATGAAAGATCATAAAATCCTGCAAAGCGTGGTGTAAATAACGGTCAAATTACGTAATTCCTGACAATTTGACGAGCTTTTAATATATTGCATTTTGAAAACGCCGCCATGATTTGTGAATGCTGGCAGATGCCCTCGCTCGAACCGGCTGGCGTTTTCATGATGCTGCATATGCTGGCGCAGGAAGTTACGGAACGCCCAGACTATGATATTCAGGAGGTTACGGAACGGCCACAGCACGGAAATGGCATATTCAGCTAGTTTCGGAACATATAGTCAATGTGGACGGTTTGCGGCGACCAGATGAGATGACCTCCAATGATGATGGCGGCGGGTGCCAGTCGTGTAGTTAGTTGGCTCCGTGTTTTATTATTATTTTTACTAGTAAAAGTGGCAGTTTTGCGAGTGAAAGTAGTTGAAGACCACCGGTACGTCACAGTGACATTGAACAACTACAGAATTACAAATCAGTATCAATACCAACCCGCGGGCAGCATATTTTATATCTCAAAGTGCAAAGTGTCTGCAGTCTCGATATGCCTTAGTGCGCTGAACAGTAGGCATCGTGCTACACCCCCATCTCGAGTGACCTTGGACTCGTCCAAGTCTCAGTCAGGTAAGCTGAAACTCAGCTCTCGCCGCCTGTGCGTGCCCAGCAACCCGTGGGCAACCGTGACATTCCTTCTTGCGCTTTCGGGCAACGTGGAGCTAAACCCTGGTCCAACGAACATGTCCCTATACTGCATGAACTTGCGAAGTATCTCCGGCAGGGAGAAGTTAACAGCATTTAACTCCCACTTTTCCGAAAACAGTCAAGCTGATGTGTTGTGTTTAACCGAAACATGGCTGCATGAGAACATATACGACGGGGAAATACTTGACAGCAGCCAGTACAGCATACACCGAAGAGACCGGCCATCCGAAGGTCAAGCCTTGCAAGGGGTTGTACGTGCCTGGGGCGGTGTTATGATAGCAGTGAACAGCAATTTCGTAGTGCGCCAAGTGGACGTGCCCGGCAATTCCGCGTATGAACTGGTGTGGGTGGAAATTACAGTTACGGCAAAGCGAAGTATGTTTGTCGGTTGTGCATATCTTCCGCCTAAACCATCGACAAGCCTGCTGGACAGTTTTCAACAATCGGTGGCTCAAATTCAAACCATGGCTCGCGCGCAAGACGCCATTGTATTGTGTGGTGATTTCAACTTTCCGGACATAAGTTGGCAACCCTGCCCTCTCAGCCCATCCACGATGCTCTCTAGTGTTCTCGGAAATACCAATGCAGACGCCGCTTTGGAGTTCATTGATGTGTTAAATGAGCTCGACCTTCACCAACGGGTTTCATTCACAACAAGAGGGGGTAATTTTCTAGACTTATTGTTTACAAACACTGAAGATATATCTGTCACTGTAACATTGGCCGAGCCAGCTGTCATCTCCGATCACATGGCTTTTCAAAGCGAAATCTCTTTACCCAAAGAAGTCAGTTATTCCTATCGAAAAGCGAATAAACAACAGAACACTATCTATAATTGGAAAAAAGCAAATTTCAACGAACTGAACTTCTCTTTGTCAAACTGTGACTGGTCATTAATGGACCATGCCACCACTGCAGACAATATGTGCGATGTTTTCTACGATCTCTTAAACAAGTGCATAGCTGACACTGTCCCCAAAGTTAGAGTAAACCCTGAAAAATATCCAGCCTGGTTTGACAGGGAAGTGATTGCAGCACTAAAAGACAAGAATCGCTCCTACAGGCGCTGGTGCCGGACAAAAGAACCTAACCATAAAATCGAGTTTCAAGTCAAGAGAACAGCGTTTAAAAAACTTCAACAATCTAAGAATAAACAATACATACAAAAAGTAGATTCGCAAGTTGCGAAAAACCCAAATCTTCTGTGGGGATACATAAGGAGAAAAACAAAATTAAGAAGAATACCTGTTGGAGTGGAATATAACATGAAAAAATCAACCTCAATCGACATGTGCTGTGAATTATTTTCGGACTATTTCTATACAACATATCTCCCTAAGTCAAGCGGAAGTGAAGCTCTTCCTCCTGCCCCACAGTACGGTGACGAAAAACTGTCCTCGTTTCGAATCTCTCAATACGAGGTTGAAGTTGGCCTACAAAACCTCGTCAACAACAAATCACCTGGGCCGGACGAAATTCCAACCCGAGTTTTTAAACAATGCCGCAAATCAATAGCTTTACCTCTCTCTAAACTTTTCAACAAAGCCATTCAAACTGGAACGTTTCCCGCTCGATGGAAGATGGCAAATGTCACTCCAGTCCTAAAGAAAGGTAGCCTTTATAACGTGTCAAATTACAGACCCATATCACTTCTCTCTATATTATCCAAAGTATTTGAAAAATTAGTTCAAGCCCGTCTCTACAAACACGTGTCCAGACATATTGCCCCAGAGCAACATGGCTTTGTTAAACACCGATCAACCATTTCAAATCTCTCAGAATTCACGGTAGACATATCCAATAGTCTCAACAATAAGACCCAATTAGATTCTGTGTACACAGACTTTTCAAAAGCGTTCGATAGTGTAGACCACCGCTTACTGCTCCATAAGCTATCAGGATTTGGGATATGTGGCAAGCTGTTCAGCCTTATGACGAGTTATCTAGATGGTAGAACTCAGCGTGTCGTCGTAGATGGATTCTCGTCGAAGACTGTACACGTGACCTCCGGCGTTCCACAAGGATCGATCCTAGGACCATTGTTTTTTACACTTTATGTTAATGACATACCGAAATGTTTCACGACATCTAAATGCCTTATGTACGCAGATGATCTGAAAATTTACCGACCAATAAACACCTTAAGGGAATGTGTAGAGTTACAAAGAGACTTGGACAGGCTTGCTTTGTGGTGCCGTACTTGGAAACTCTGTTTAAATGTACCCAAATGCAACGTTATAACTTTTACCAACAAAATAAAGCATATCGTCACTTTTTCATACTCGATAGACGACATTAACGTTAACAGGGTGCAAACGGTTCTAGATCTCGGCGTTCGTATCTCAAGTGATATGTCATTCAGCAAGCACTTTGATAGCATAACTCCCAGAGCCTTCAAGTTACTAGGCCTAATGAAACGAAATTGTTTCAAAGTGTTTGCTGAATCGACTAATCGGTTGTTATATGCTACTATTGTTAGGCCCCAAGTCGAATATGCGAGTGTTATTTGGAATCCTCACCATAAAACAAAAATAGAAGAGTTGGAAAGAGTCCAAAAGAGATACATTAAACTACAATGTGCTCAGTCCAATACTCAGTACCACAGAAAAGACTATGAAGAATATTGCTCAGTAAATAATTTAATGACTCTTCGAAACAGGAGGACTCTCATTGACATGGTATATTTATATAAACTCACTCACAACAACATAGATTCCAATTTACTTGCACAGCTAAATTTTCATGCCCCGACACGGTTTACAAGAAATCAACAGTTATTTAAACCAGAAAAAAGTAGGATTGACGTACATAGGTACTCGTGTATTAACAGGCTTCAAGCTACATTCAATGAGTTGTCCTCCAAAAACAGAACCATAGATCTTAACTTTAATAGCTTTGTAACCTTCAAAAATAATCTGAAAATTGTAATGTAATCATTGTAAACATATTTACACAATGTAACACACACACACACACACACACACATGCACACACACACCCGCACACGCACACGCACACGCACACGCACACGCACACGCACACGCACACACACACGCACACGCACACGAACACGCACACGCACACGCACACGCACCCGCACACGCACACGCACACGCACACGCACACGCACACGCACACGCACACGCACACGCACACGCACACGCACACGCACACGCACACGCACACGCACACGCACACGCACACGCACATATACTAAGTTTCTGATGTAAGTGTTAATTTATAAGTATTCATAAGTATTTGTATGTTCTTTGTGTCGTTTGTTTAATCTATTTCATTTGCGCTTGTGGAATGTACATTCTGTTGCAAATAAAGGCTTAATAATAATAATAATGTTGACCTCCGCTTGACGGAGACAAACGGACCTTGCTGACGTGTCGATAAAGGCAGGTTCATTCACTTACCGGCTGGTCTCTGTTTACAGGTACTGCGGTGGCAGCCACACCATCACAACGCCGCAACAGCGCGTCACTCGAATGGGCCACTTCCTGGCCGAGTGGGGACCGGAAGCGATACCGCTGCGTAAGGCGCAGAGGCCGAGGGCGTTGTCCATAGCTGACAAGATGGGGATGATGAAGGGTAAACCCATTATTACACTCGTTGTTTGGTTTGTTTCGTGTTGTCAGTCCACCACCTGGTTTGGGCAGGAAGCCTTTTTGCTTCCAAATAACGCTTGGAAGATATTCGGATATGTGGTTCCAGGAGTGATGCCCAACAGGTTGCAACGGGTCTGACGTCATATTGCCTTGCTTATCAACTGAATGTGGTTCCAGGAGTGATGCCCAACAGGTTGCAACGGGTCTGACGTCATGTTGCCTTGCTTATCAACTGAATGTGGTTCCAGGGGTGATGCCCAACAGGTTGCAACGGAGTCTGACGTCACATGGCCTAGCTAATCAACTGAATGTGGTTCCAGGGGTGATGCCCAACAGGTTGCAACGGGTCTGACGTCATGTTGCCTTGCTTATCAACTGAATGTGGTTCCAGGTGTGATGCCCAACAGGTTGCAACGGAGTCTGACGTCATGTTGCCTTGCTTATCAACTGAATGTGGTTCCAGGGGTGATGCCCAACAGGTTGCAACGGAGTCTGACGTCACATGGCCTAGCTAATCAACTGAATGTGGTTCCAGGGGTGATGCCCAACAGGTTGCAACGGGTCTGACGTCATGTTGCCTAGCTAATGAAGTGAATGTGGTTCCAGGTGTGATGCCCAACAGGTTGCAACGGAGTCTGACGTCATATTGCCTAGCTAATCAACTGAATGTGGTTCCAGAGGTGATGCCCAACAGGTTGCAACGGAGTCTGACGTCACATGGCCTAGCTTATCAACTGAATGTGGTTCCAGGTGTGATGCCCAACAGTTTGCAACAGCTGCGATATAGTCTGACGTCACATGGCCTAGCTAATCAACTGAATGTGGTTCCAGGGGTGATGCCCAACAGGTTGCAAGAGCTGGCGATGGAGTCGGGTGCTGACTCGAAGAGTCCTCGCACGTCTCTGCGACCCGGCAGCACTTCTGCGTCCGTCGAGGTGATCAAACAGCCGTCGCCGACCAAGCGGCCGTCGCAGCTGTCGCGCGAGGGTAGCGCCCGCTCGCACAAGGGAGATACGCCGCCCAAGGGTGGGTTTAGCCACAATAGAACACGCAATTAGTACAACTAGGGGCTCTGCGCTGCCGGATGAGCGATTTTTAAAAATGTTTAATTATTTTTTTGTAGTTTGGAATCTAGCTAGAGGGATTTTGCTGGTTTTGTTAACAGCATTAAAACCAGTGTTAACAAGTAGCGATTGCACCACCGCACCGGTTGGAAACGCTTTAGCAACTCCAGTGACTTTCATTGGCTTTGCGGTCCTAGTCAATGACTGAACCTGACTTTCGGGTCGGTATAGTTAGTTCTAGGATGGTCTAAGGCTGACTGTCCCTGCTTGAGGCTGGATCCAGTAGACTGAGCGGCAGCCTTTCAACATCAAACATTTAGGCAATTGACACAGCGATACCCGAGAGCCACGTTTAATCAGTACCATATAGGCCTACACCCCGTAAGAAGCCGTGTACGCTCAGACAAGACGGTCGCTTTACGCAGTATATTCCAGCGGCATTTGCTTCCGGCATAGTTCGTCCAGCAGCATTTGACGTGTTTCGTTTCCCTCAAAGGGATAATGAACCTTGTTTGTTCACACTTTCAACGCAGATAACATTATTGTACTCCCAATACCGCCTAATAGCTGCCTGGCACAATATTTGGCTGCAAGGTTGCCAGTGCAAGTTCGAAGGGTTCTTTTCACTGGTAACATCGTAAAATATTTTCATTCACAAAGCATTATTTAAACATTCAAGTATTATTCACAAGATATTATTGCTTGATATTGGGGGTGAAAGAGATATTTCGGAGAGAGCGAGAGATACGCATTATTCGCTAAATACACATCTTGGCAACGCAGGAAGCGGTCGCAAGTGGTCAATTAGGGTGGCAACAACCCGTCTTTTCATACTGGAAGAACTATACCTAGATGTTATTGTCAACTGCGTAGAGTGTACCAACCGTGATTGCACATCAGCTGTGAACAAAGCAGTTTGACCGAAGCATCGAGGCAACGTCGTCTTTTGCTACGGACGAAAAGACCCGGCGATATTCCTTTTTCCTTTTTAATCCTTTTTAACGATTCCCTTTTAGGTGGAAATGAAGTCATTTTCACAACCTAAGGCGTTATAACACAACGGTAAGACTTCCAAAAATCAAAATAAGGAGTGTGAAAAGGGGTGGGGGTGATTAAAAAACATACATATCTCAACAACCGTATTTAGATTCTCTCTTTAAAATAACGAAATACCTATTTTACCATTTTGTGTGCCACAATAAGTTGTACAAAATTCTGAAATCCACGTGAGCGAAGCCACGGCTGGCAAATTCAAATAAGAATCGTCTTTTACCGTCCAATTTGTAGCTTTTCGTTCCATCCATCCTTTCCTCGATTTATATTAAAGTGTCAGTAGAAATGACTGTTCAGGACTGATCTAAGTTGGACCCCGTCCGGATCCAAGGAATGAATTTAGCCCAGGGTAGCTCTGCCTGTCGTAATAGCTGACTAGACCAGCGTCATATAATGACGTAGGTACCGAGGACGTCGTAAGACAACAAATAATAACGAAATTTTCTAAGTTTGAGTACTCTCAGTGGCCGATTTAGTTTAATTTTGATTTAATTTGTGGATGATACGGGTTTTTGACGGATTGGGTTGGCGGATTATTATCACCAGCTATAAGTGCTATGACGCGCATGTGCAGATCGAGCAAGCCGGGTCGCGCAACATGGATCAGTTATCCGTATAATATGTACTTTTCTTGTTGACATTTAAATAAATAGAGTCTACCCACTCAGTAACGAAACTGATTTTCAGTAGGGGACTTCAATTTAAAGCGACTAAACTAACCCCTTAGGTTCCGAACACCATCGACTAATCTCCTTTGAATGTGATTGGTTACCTCAGAATGACGTCATGTCCTGTTTCTCCCGCCGTACGAAAGGGGGGAATTGACATGTTCATCTTTTCTTATATTTGATTTTGAAGTGTGAATATTTTTGTATTCAAAATGAAGTCTATAGTTTGGTAGAGTAAAAATAGAAATGAGCAGTGTTCACCAATGTTGTCATGTGACCTACTCAAAATAAATGTTATCTTTACTGCAGCAGAACGCGCAACAAGAACCCTTCACTACAGCTGTTGTCTGTTCCTTCCTTCTCAGGCTCGACCCCGCCTCCGAGCACCCCGCCCAAGGAAGGAACCCCTACCGCGGGCACACCCCCGCCTGAGGAAGCAGCGCCGGCCGAGGAAGGCGGAGCGGCGGCCCCCGAAGGAGAAGCGCCACCGGGGGAACCGGCGGCAGAGGGAGCCGAAGTGCCCGAGGAAGGGGCCGTGACGGAGGACGGCGAGGCCCCGCCCCCCGCAGATGACGAAGCGCCACCGGCTATCGAAGAAGGCGAACCGGGAGTAGCCGAACCTCCACCTAACACGGCCGAGGGAGAAGCACAACCGGAAGGTGAAGCAGAAGCTGCACCGGAAGCTGCACCCGAAGCTGCACCGGAAGCTGCACCGGAAGCGGAACCAGCACCGGAACCGGCCCCCGAAGCAGAGGGAGGGGAGGAGCCACCCCCGGAAGAATGATCCAAGACACAATCTAACGATAGGAGGACTGATAAAAGAGAGTGATAACATAACCAACATCACCTTCAAACTCATCGTCAGTTTCGTTGAAAACATTTTTCCCCGTTCAACGATGAGTCACCAAATTAAATATTTTATGCTTGTTTATTTAGCTGAAAACTAAGAATTTTTACGTTTTAGAACTATTCGGATGTTAATATGGTCCGATTTTTATTACATCAATTTAATGTATTTTTTGAAAAATTATATATATATGTACATTTACACAATTCTTCTGTATATTTTATTGTGTTTTCTGGTCATTATAAGAGCACATATACAACTTATAGTCTGTACCAGTACTCAAATGCTCAAGAAATGGCTTCCTTAGATTACTTGAAGAGGCGGGTAGGTGAGTGGACAATCTCTTCGTCTCGTTACACGTAGCAAACAAAATAAAGCCGACCCTCCAAGTGGTATTTCCAATTTATTTTCCCAATGTATTTTCCGTACGTATTATAGTAAAATGAAATATGTCAACAAGTATTCCCAGTAAATTCTACACATACACACGATATGCAGGTACTTTCTTAGGGCGTATTATTGTTGTGTGTCGAATATCCTAAATAATTATCGTTCTTCGATTTCACAATAATTGTTAATCTTTGTTATGGTGTACAGTTAACAAATAATACTTTGGCTCATTACTGGTCACGAGCAATACAGTCATTGTCACGGGATAGATGTTATTACACATCAGATGAGGGATACTAGGGGAGGTAGACAGAATCAGGGAGGGGACAAAGTTTTCCTTATGACAAGAGCACTTTCAGGAATGCAGAACTACTTGGGTCTTTCCCAGTACAACTAGCCCTGGCCTCTGCCTGGGTTATAGAATTACAAATATCATTAAACCTATGGTTTCGCCTTTGGTTAAATAATATTAAAGTATCTTCGATTGTCTAAAATATAATTATACTTCTGGTTTTGCCTGGGTATAGTTATATTAACCCTTGAAGTTAGTCCAACTCCAAAATATCAGTAAATGCGCCGCAATTCCAATAATTAAATACCATTCAACTACCAGTCTGTTTCAAAGATAATTCACTCGATATTCACTTATATATTGAGAGTTACTATTATTATATTATGTGCTGAGCTGTACCTTCACACTTACAGTAAGTAATATGTTTCATTATTGTTATACACCAATAAACATGGGTTATTAATCTGACGTTTATTTCATCCCAGTCTTCCCATTGGAACCTCACACTAGGTTCCAAGGCCTTCACGCGCCTTCGCATATTATCTCCACGTACCAGGGCCTGGATTCACAAAGATGCGTAACTCTAAGTTGTCCTAAGTTAGGCAAATCCTAGCTAGATATATCAAGATAAATCATGTCTAGGTATTAATACACATTCACAAATCAAATATTGTTAGTTAAATTGTTCATATTTTACTATATTTTATCTTTATAACATTGCAGAACGACATATTGGTGATTTATATCACTAAGATTTGCCTAAACTAGGACGTCTTGGCACTAAGGCACCTTTGTGAATCTGGGCCCTGGTCTCACGATAGGCAGTGAGTGGTGGCAGCACGACTACCTTATGGGGCACTGAGAGTGACCTCATAACATTATTTACGCACAAATTTCATGTTTTGTGTGCTAATCTGTACTCAAATGTTCAAACATTGGCTCCCTGGGCTACTTCTACTAGATGAAGCAAGTATGAACAAGTATGAACTATGGGAGTTGGCTCAATTTCTTCCTTTTAGCATATAGAATAATAATTTTGATAGTGCCAAACTCAAGTATTTGATATTCAATAGGAACACATAAAAAACAAAATGACGTTAATTATCTGTATTCAAATGTACATCTGTGGATTGGTGCAGTGTGGACTTCAGAGTTTTGTCCCCGGGTGGGGGGGGGGGGGGTGGGGGGGGGGGGGGCGGCAGATTTTCAAAAACCACTACGACCACTACCACTGCTTCCACATCACTTTTACTAGTAACTTGTCTGATATATATTGTGACACAAAAAACAGTAAACACGTACTATTTAAAACTCTATTTAGACAAAATTAAATAAAATAAAATATGTACCTACAAGAAATGTGTAAGTGTAAGTATTCCATGTTGACATGTTTACTCACAGCTGGCCTGGCCACTTGATTTCGAGTTGAATATGAGAAGTGGCGGAGTTTAGGTACGCTTGGCCTTCTGTGCTTTTTTTCTGCTTGTTTCAGCTTTTATATCACACTATTGTGACACACAGACTAGATTATTTACTTTTAATTGCACATCATCGGCCCCCCCCCCCCCTTTCTCAAATACCACGTTTAGAAGAGGTCGATGGTAAGGGCTGGTCCACACAGATTTTTAAGTACGTTTTAAGGTTTAACGCGTAGTCGTAAGGTTGGATCATAGGAAACACGTACTGGCGTTCACACAAAGTTTTAGTTTTAAGACGTTGTTTTCATTTTTGTTTTTAAAACAGCGTCTTAAAACCTTATGCATTATGTCTTAAAAATCTGTGTGGACCAGCCTTAAGGTAATACTTTCAAAAATATATTAATATTGTTGTATTGTTCACTTATGGGTTCTTATCAGAGCCGTCAACTCACGTCACAGGGCAAGTCACCAAGAACCTACATCTCCACATAATATATTGATATTGTTGTATTGTTCACTTATGGGTTCTTATCAGAGCCGTCAACTCACGTCACAAGGCAAGTCAGCAAGAACCTACATCTCCACATAATATATTGATATTGTTGTATTGTTCACTTATGGGTTCTTATCAGAGCCGTCAACTCACGTCACAGGGCAAGTCACCAAGAACCTACATCTCCACATAATATATTGATATTGTTGTATTGTTCACTTATGGGTTCTTATCAGAGCCGTCAACTCACGTCACAAGGCAAGTCAGCAAGAACCTACATCTCCACATAATATATTGATATTGTTGTATTGTTCACTTATGGGTTCTTATCAGAGCCGTCAACTCACGTCACAGGGCAAGTCACCAAGAACCTACATCTCCACATAATATATTGATATTGTTGTATTGTTCACTTATGGGTTCTTATCAGAGCCGTCAACTCACGTCACAAGGCAAGTCAGCAAGAACCTACATCTCCACATAATATATTGATATTGTTGTATTGTTCACTTATGGGTTCTTATCAGAGCCGTCAACTCACGTCACAGGGCAAGTCACCAAGAACCTACATCTCCACATAATGTATTGATATTGTTGTATTGACACTTATGGGTTCTTATCAGAGCCGTCAACTCACGTCACAAGGCAAGTCAGCAAGAACCTACATCTCCACATAATGTATTGATATTGTTGTATTGACACTTATGGGTTCTTATCAGAGCCGTCAACTCACGTCACAAGGCAAGTCAGCAAGAACCTACATCTCCACATAATATATTGATATTGTTGTATTGTTCACTTATGGGTTCTTATCAGAGCCGCCAACTCACGTCACAAGGCAAGTCACCAAGAACCTACATCTCCACATAATATATTGATATTGTTGTATTGTTCACTTATGGGTTCTTATCAGAGCCGCCAACTCACGTCACAGGGCAAGTCACCAAGAACCTACATCTCCACATAATATATTGATATTGTTGTATTGTTCACTTATGGGTTCTTATCAGAGCCGCCAACTCACGTCACAAGGCAAGTCACCAAGAACCTACATCTCCACATAATATATTGATATTGTTGTATTGTTCACTTATGGGTTCTTATCAGAGCCGCCAACTCACGTCACAGGGCAAGTCACCAAGAACCTACATCTCCACATAATATATTGATATTGTTGTATTGTTCACTTATGGGTTCTTATCAGAGCCGTCAACTCACGTCACAAGGCAAGTCACCAAGAACCTACATCTCCACATAATATATTGATATTGTTGTATTGTTCACTTATGGGTTCTTATCAGAGCCGCCAACTCACATCACAAGGCAAGTCAGCAAGAACCTACATCTCCACATAATATATTGATATTGTTGTATTGTTCACTAATGGGTTCTTATCAGAGCCGTCAACTCACATCACAGGGCAAGTCAGCAAGAACCTACATCTCCACATAATATATTGATATTGTTGTATTGTTCACTTATGGGTTCTTATCAGAGCCGTCAACTCACATCACAAGGCAAGTCAGCAAGAACCTACATCTCCACATAATATATTGATATTGTTGTATTGTTCACTTATGGGTTCTTATCAGAGCCGTCAACTCACATCACAGGGCAAGTCAGCAAGAACCTACATCTCCACATAATATATTGATATTGTTGTATTGTTCACTTATGGGTTCTTATCAGAGCCGTCAACTCACATCACAAGGCAAGTCACCAAGAACCTACATCTCCACATAATATATTGATATTGTTGTATTGTTCACTTATGGGTTCTTATCAGAGCCGTCAACTCACGTTACAAGGCAAGTCAGCAAGAACCTACATCTCCACATAATATATTGATATTGTTGTATTGTTCACTTATGGGTTCTTATCAGAGCCGCCAACTCACGTCACAAGGCAAGTCACCAAGAACCTACATCTCCACATAATATATTGATATTGTTGTATTGTTCACTTATGGGTTCTTATCAGAGCCGTCAACTCACGTCACAAGGCAAGTCACCAAGAACCTACATCTCCACATAATATATTGATATTGTTGTATTGTTCACTTATGGGTTCTTATCAGAGCCGTCAACTCACGTCACAAGACAAGTCACCAAGAACCTACACCTCCACATAATACTTCGAAATGAAATACATTTAATAATATGTGTGTTAGATTGAAGTAAACGAATTGAATTAGAATTGTGCAAATATAGGCTACTCACCTTACTATTATCACACATTTTTGAAACCAAATCTGTCGAAGATCGATGACGAATCCAACGGAGGAGGAGAAGTCTGGATGATGTAACAACTTTACTGTTCCAACTAGGGGTAGGCCTATTTATATGAGAAGTCTCAATTGAAATTGTCAACATAAAGCCATAATATTCTAGTTACGACTTAAGTTAATTAGTTTTAATTTAAGTAGGCATTATCAAATCATCGCTACACTTTTTCGTATCATGAATTCTGTCATATCCACAAGCATATGATCCATTTGCAGTGATCACGGCCCCTCAAATACAACTGACCTTGGCAAGGAGTCAGGGAGGCGGAGGTGGCGGTGATCACTGTGAATGGATCAGATGGTTGCCTAGCAACTATGTATTGTTGATTTGCTAGTCTCGCTTTGTGTTGGAATGGTCCAGGCAATGTAAGTTTTTGAACTATTAAAGACTATTGATTTATAATAGCGTATTTGTTTTAATAAATATGGCTCGAGTACTCGATGTCGTTGAATAAGTCGAAGCGACGTTGCGAGGACATGCCCTCTTACCAAAGGGACACGATCGACAAGAGCGATTGCTCGACGCAGTGCAACCCCGGCCTGCAGATCTCCGTGCCGCGATGTGTTGAGAGGGATGGCAGACTAGTCGAGGACACTTATTGTAAGGACCTGGACAAGACCGACGACAAGAAGAAGTCATGCTATCTGGAGCCGTGCGCATCGAGATGGATGATTGGCAACCGGAGCGCCGAGTGTACGGGTGGCAAGCGCACGTGCGAGGTAAAGCCGGCGGACGTGGACATCATCGAAGACTCTGAGTGCCAGGGCGTTAAGCCCGAGTCCGAGGAGGACCGCAAGGGCGACAACGACATGTGCTCGTTGACGAGTCAGCAGACGGACTACGACGCGCAACATGTGCCTCTCATATCAATCGACCGCGACGACGACCGCGACGACAACCACGACGCTGGACTCGCGGTCTGGACCCTCGACGACAACCCAACGGCCAAGAAAGAGATCGCGAGCGTGAAACCAGTCGAAAAGGATGCCAAAGCGAAACGTTCGGTTGAGCTGATGAATATAAGTCATCAGGGCTCTGATTATCTAGACAACGAGGTGAACGTAAGAGAATACGAGGACGTCGATCCGAAAAACAACAACAGTGGTTACCTAGGCCCGTCAAACGAAGCAACTCTCGAAGGAGACGATGGATCGAATGAACTAAGGGTAGCAGGTCGCGTGGAGCAACAGTTTACTCCGTCCAAGTGTAGAAAACTCCTTGGATGTTCCGCGGCGTATCTGGATGCAGATCTAACGGAATATGAAGAAGGTTCGAAAACAACAGATAAAACTTCAAATGTTGACGAGGAGAGTGTTGAAAGAGTTTTAGGTCTTCATTTGAAGCCCAATAATGATGCGTTCATTTTCACACTCCAGTTTAATCGGTTGGATCGGGGATTAAAAAGACCTACAAAGTGTGAAGTACTACTGCGTGTACTTATGTCGGTGTATGACCCGCAGAGACTTGCAGATCATTTGTGGAAACGTTGGTTCAAGAAGCACATTATCACTTTGGTCAAGAAGTGGCATTATCGATGTGAAGACAACAAGGGGAACCTAGCGCAGACCAGTTCAAGTTGTGTGTGTGGCGCACGATAATGTGATGTAAACATGTATGTATGTATGTTGTAAATATGATGTTAAATGTTTTTTTAGAGGTGATGCGCCCGGTCGCATCACCGCTGGGGGGTATGTCATATCCACAAGCATATGATCCATTTGCAGTGATCACGGCCCCTCAAATACAACTGACCTTGGCAGCTCTCTGCCACTTGATTGTTGCTGACCGTTAGATGCCAGTCCCACATGCCGCAACACAGCAGCAATGTAAGTTTTTGAACTATTAAAGACTATTGATTTATAATAGCGTATTTGTTTTAATAAATATGGCTATATGTCGACGCGAGGCGCGACATTAATGGTCCTCCGGGCCGGATCTTCAAGTTCTATGGAAATTAAGTAGTTAGTTTAAAAATGGAAAAGAAGATACCGGATGGTGCTCTAGCAGATCGGGCTGTTCGATCTACTAGAGCTATTCCAGCTGAAAAGTATCCATGTGGGGATGCTTGGGTATCTGCAAAAAGTGTACAGACACGGATTGAAGGTAACCAAGCAAGTTTTTCAGCATTAAATCTAGATCATGCTGGCAGCGAGGTGTTGCATGGTTTGGAGTCATCCGGTGGGTCTATTGTAAGTCGTAGATCCACTAGGCCTAGTACGG
This sequence comes from Isoperla grammatica, assembly GCA_945910005.1. NCBI lineage: Eukaryota > Metazoa > Arthropoda > Insecta > Plecoptera > Perlodidae > Isoperla > Isoperla grammatica. The sequence goes on along the minus strand of OX246742.1, from coordinate 17,870,223 downwards.
TTCGTCGGCGTAGACTTCAGGTAGAGCTAGAGGCTCAACGGGAAATGCTTCGTCTCGCAAGGGAGCAAATGGAGACTGATCGAATTCGTCATCAGTACGAAGCAGACCTCGAACGACAGAAGATCAACATCGAAGTTGCCCGTGTGCGAAGAGACGCTGAGTACGCGGAGAGGATTGCTGTGCTTGAGCGCAGCATGAATGCTAACAGGGTGAGGTTGGCTGAGATCGACAAAGCATTGAATGAGTCGAAGCGGTGTGGCGAGTCTCAAAGTACTGTCGGTGTCAAGAATTGGTTTGGTAAGTCAAACAATACAATTCAATCTAAGTCAGTTAGATGTCCGATTGGAGATAGACCAATGATTAAAGAATCAGAATCGGATCTAGCTGCTGCCTTTAACAACATTGCTGCTGTGTTGCGGCATGTTGGACTGGCATCTGACAGTCAGCAACAACCAATTAGCAGAGAGCTCGAGCATTCTACAGCATTGAATAAGGCGATGCGATGTGGACAGTCTCGAGGTACTGTCGGTGTCAAAAATAGGTTTGATAAGTCAAACTATCAAAATAATTCTAAGTCAGTTAGACGTCAGGCGGAAGATAGACCTACGATTAAAGAATCAAAATCAGAATTAGCTGCTGCCTTTAACAACATTGCTGCTGTGTTGCGGCATGTGGGACTGGCATCTAACGGTCAGCAACAATCAAGTGGCAGAGAGCTCGAGTACTCGATGTCGTTGAATAAGTCGAAGCGACGTTGCGAGGACATGCCCTCTTACCAAAGGGACACGATCGACAAGAGCGATTGCTCGACGCAGTGCAACCCCGGCCTGCAGATCTCCGTGCCGCGATGTGTTGAGAGGGATGGCAGACTAGTCGAGGACACTTATTGTAAGGACCTGGACAAGACCGACGACAAGAAGAAGTCATGCTATCTGGAGCCGTGCGCATCGAGATGGATGATTGGCAACCGGAGCGCCGAGTGTACGGGTGGCAAGCGCACGTGCGAGGTAAAGCCGGCGGACGTGGACATCATCGAAGACTCTGAGTGCCAGGGCGTTAAGCCCGAGTCCGAGGAGGACCGCAAGGGCGACAACGACATGTGCTCGTTGACGAGTCAGCAGACGGACTACGACGCGCAACATGTGCCTCAACTCGTGGTTCCTGGGGGAGGATGGAGAAACGATCAAGAACATGTTCGAGCGCCTGCGCAACTTCTCCGGCGAGCCCGGGACGTACCCGGAGTCGGTCGGCGAGGAGGGCGCGTACGCGGTGGTGCACGTGCGCGACTACACCACCGGGTATGACTCGGCCGTGGCGGAGGGAGACGAGGTGGTCGGCGAGGTCTCGGTGAGCGAGATGATCAGGTTCGTGTTTGACAACGGGGTGACGCTCACTGTCAGGCAGGAGGTCGGCGATGACCCCAAGGTCAAGTACTACACCCACATCGCCGTCCCGGCCGGAGAAGAGGACGTCTGGTCCTATAGCGAGACACTGCAGGACATGGTTGAAGCAATCGTCGAGGAGTTCTTTCAGCCAGAGTTGAATGGATTAACTTTCCCCTCCGTTTTCATACCTTCACAGCTAGGCCTATCAATATCAAGTACAAATTCACTAGTATAGATCCAAAGTGTAGGCTTACCATATGTTTCAGTATTTGGGCCTCGTGTATTTAGTGCCGATATTCGTGATACAACATACATACATACATGTTTACATCACATTATCGTGCGCCACACACACAACTTGAACTGGTCTGCGCTAGGTTCCCCTTGTTGTCTTCACATCGATAATGCCACTTCTTGACCAAAGTTATAATGTGCTTCTTGAACCAACGTTTCCACAAATGATCTGCAAGTCTCTGCGGGTCATACACCGACATAAGTACACGCAGTAGTACTTCACACTTTGTAGGTCTTTTTAATCCCCGATCCAACCGATTAAACTGGAGTGTGAAAATGAACGCATCATTATTGGGCTTCAAATGAAGACCTAAGACTCTTTCAACACTCTCCTCGTCAACATTTGAAGTTTTATCTGTTGTTTTCGAACCTTCTTCATATTCCGTTAGATCTGCATCCAGATACGCCGCGGAACATCCAAGGAGTTTTCTACACTTGGACGGAGTAAACTGTTGCTCCACGCGACCTGCTACCCTTAGTTCATTCGATCCATCGTCTCCTTCGAGAGTTGCTTCGTTTGACGGGCCTAGGTAACCACTGTTGTTGTTTTTCGGATCGACGTCCTCGTATTCTCTTACGTTCACCTCGTTGTCTAGATAATCAGAGCCCTGATGACTTATATTCATCAGCTCAACCGAACGTTTCGCTTTGGCATCCTTTTCGACTGGTTTCACGCTCGCGATCTCTTTCTTGGCCGTTGGGTTGTCGTCGAGGGTCCAGACCGCGAGTCCAGCGTCGTGGTTGTCGTCGCGGTCGTCGTCGCGGTCGATTGATATGAGAGGCACATGTTGCGCGTCGTAGTCCGTCTGCTGACTCGTCAACGAGCACATGTCGTTGTCGCCCTTGCGGTCCTCCTCGGACTCGGGCTTAACGCCCTGGCACTCAGAGTCTTCGATGATGTCCACGTCCGCCGGCTTTACCTCGCCTAAGATGTTTCCACTTATTTGTCAATTTATCCACCTTCACTGTCTGTACGGGAAGCTCCAAGTTCCTTACTGTGCGAATGTTCACCATGTTGAACTTCTTGTCGCACAATGTCCCTGTTACTTTCAGATTAACAAGTCGCGACTCTTGATCTAATCTCGTTACAGAATTAGTGAACCTCAATACTACTGGTTGTGTCTGGCCTTCCAAACCCAGTTGATCTGCTATAGACTCATCCAACAATGTGGTGGTGGATCCTTCATCCAACATGGCATAAGTAGAAACCTCTCCACGAGGACCAAACAACCTCACAGGTGTTATCTTAAGATATACTTTATTCAATATTCTAGAATGTAAATGGTTAACTAAAGCTTCTTCAGTTTTCGAAGTTACGGCCTGGACATCTAAATGTAACAATTTATGGTGTGTCTTTACACAACCATTTAAGCCACAAACATGTTTTTTACAGTCATCGTAGTGATGTCCACCTTCTAAGCAGTTGAAACACACACCTGACTTCGATGCCCATCTACGCCTTTTCTTAACATCAGCTTTAGCAAATGAAAAACAATCACACAGTTTATGACCTGTCTTTTTACAGTAAACACAACTGCTATCGACTTGACTTGTCGCAGTTGTATTCAGTATCATTTCATTCCTTCTTTTGTCTTTATAAGAACCATATGACTTCTGCTTAACTTCTATCTTATCTTTATTAACAGAAGGAATACTGACAAAGCTTGCAGCCTCTGCCTCAATGTCTAGCCATTGAGCAAAATGTCTTAAGGTTCCTGTTTCATCCAGTTTAGCCAGTTCCCTTCCCCACGACAGCTTCAAATAGTCCGGCAACTTTCGCACCAAATCTTGTATTAATTCTGGGTTCGAAAGATATGCCGGACGATCCAAATTTTCCACTGTTGCCGTAAGACTATTTACCAAACTAGCATAGGCAATAAGGTCTTCCATGTTGTTACTTCTGGGAGGAGAAACTTTTCGGACCTTGTCAATTAACACTGAAATAATCAAATCTGGTCGACCAAATCGCCTCTCTAAAGTAGCCATTATTTTATCTACATTTTTAGGTGAGACCATCATGGCTTGAACCTCCTTTTTTGCGTTGCCATGTAATGCTTTCTGAAGTCTTATTACATTTTCCACATCGGAAAATTGACAACATTCATTTGATTGTTTAAAGCTGGCGCTAAATATTGGCCACTCTTCAGGCTCCCCACTGAATGAAGGTAGGTCTCGGCCAATTGATTGTCTAGCCAAAAATTGTTTATTATTATTTTGCTGACTGTCAGATGCCAGTCCCACATGCCGCAGAACATCAGCAATGTTGTTAAAAGCAGTAGCTAAATCTGATTGTGATTCTTTAATCACAGGGTTATCTTCCATCTGACATCCAACTGATTTAGGTTTATTTTGATTGTCTGACTTACCAAGCCAATCTTCGACACCGACAATACCTCGAGACATGCTTCCATCAGTGGTAATTAGAGAAAAAGACAGAGATGCCCAGAGGTTTCTGTGGAGGGGAATGGACAGATTTCAGGAACCAAATGAATATCGTATGAATGTGATGATATTTGGAGCTACATGTTCCCCGTGTTCTGCTCACTACGTGAAAAATAACAACGCTGAACAGCACAAGAATGAGTTTCCTGATGCAGCAGTTGCTATTATTGACAGGCACTATGTAGATGATTACCTAGGCAGTGCATGGACTGTTGACGAGGCTATTAAGATAGTCAAAGATGTGATCGAGGTGCACAGGCGTGGAGGTTTCGAGATAGGAAATTGGATATGTTCTAATAAAGAAGTATTGAATAGTATACCATCTGAAATGAGAGCAGGCACCGATAAAACATTTGAAGCGAGTGAACATGAGAGTGTTGAAAGAGTCTTGGGTCTTCATTGGAAGCCCAACAATGATGAGTTCATTTTCACACTCCAGTTTAATCGGTTAGATACAAATCTATTACAGGGATTAAAAAGACCTACAAAACGTGAAGTATTGCGTGTACTTATGTCGGTGTATGACCCGCTTGGCTTTGTCGCTCACTTTGTAATCAAAGGTAAAATTCTGTTGCAAGACATTTGGAGATTGCAATTGGGATGGGATGACGAATTAACTGAGAAACTTGATTTGAAGTGGAAAAATTGGTTAATGGAGCTCAATGAAGTGAAACAGTGTCAAATCCCAAGATGCTATTCAACAAGACGGTTTGGATCGACAACGCTCCATGTATTTTGTGATGCCTCTGAAAAGAGTTTTGCAGCTGTCAGTTATTTGCAAACACTGACGAAAGATGGTATATTTGACGTTTCATTTGTGATAGCAAAAACTAGAGTGTCACCCTTGAAACCAATATCAATTCCAAGGTTGGAGTTACAGGCTGCAGTTATGGGAACGAGAATGGCTCATATGGTTCAAGGGGAATTACAAATTGAGATGGCTATTGAACGTACTGTGTTTTGGACCGATTCTACAACAGTTCTTTGCTGGATACGATCAGATGCAAGAACTTTTAAAACATTTGTGTCTCACCGCATTGGTGAAATATTGGAGACAACTGACGTGGCACAGTGGCGATGGATTTCTACACTGGATAATGTTGCTGACGAAGCAACTAGGAAAACTTCAAGTGCGTTTCATCCGTCAGCACGATGGTATAATGGACCTGCTTTTCTCAAGAAATCAGAAAGTGATTGGCCAAAAGAAAAGGAGGCTGTTTATATTAATGAAATAAATGAAAATGAATTGGAGATTAAACAGGAATATGTCAATGTTGTAACAAGCTGCAGTCAAGTTCTTCCTGAGGTGACACGATTCTCGAATTTCTGTAGATTAATACGAACTACAGCGTGGATAATTCGATATGTGAATTGTCTAAGAATGAAGAGGAGGGGCAATTCGGGTCTTAGCGCCAACGAAGTTGAAATTGCCAAGAAAAAATGGTGGCAAAAGATCCAATATGATTCGTATTCAGAAGAAATGACCGCACTGTCACTGAATAATAATAATACACTCTCCAAATCGAGCAAATTATTTCAACTCGATCCATTTCTAGATTCAGATGGTGTTATGCGAATGCGAGGTCGTATTAGCAGTGCACCGGGTATATCTGATGCTACGAAGTATCCAGTGATTTTAGATGCAAAACATCCATTTACCAAGCTGTTAATAATGGATTTTCACAAGAAGGCTGGTCACCAAGGACAAGAGAGGGTGTTTAATGAAATGCGACAACAGTTCTGGATATCGAATATGAGAGCAGCTATTAGAGGTTCGTGGAACCATTGCAATCTATGTCGGATTAAAAGAACTTTACCAAAGCCTCCAGGAATGGGTGACCTACCTACAGTCCGATTAACGCCATATTATAAACCATTTACTTTTACCGGTGTTGATTATTTTGGCCCTATGGAAGTTACCATAGGGCGAAGACGAGAAAATAGGTATGGTGTTTTGTTCACTTGTCTGGTGGTCAGAGCTATACATTTAGAGATAGCTGAAACTCTCTCCACTGACTCGGCCATATTGGCAATTCGCAGATTTCTCGCAAGGCGAGGAAAAGTACAAAAATTATATTCCGATAATGGTACTAATCTTCGAGGTGCTCATCGGGAGTTGAAAACAGCTTTGGAAGTCCTTCAACACGAAACAATTCAAGACAATTTAGCTACTAATGGAATTGAGTGGCATTTTATTCCTCCAGCTACCCCTCACATGGGAGGATGTTGGCAGAGAATGATTCAGAGTGTCAAGAAAGCATTGGCAGTAACGCTACGCGCTCGATGTCCACGATTGGAGGTGCTTCAAACACTTTTTGTTGAAGCTGAATACATAGTCAACAGTCGACCTCTTACACATGTGCCCATCGATGCTACAGAGCCGGAAGCCTTGACACCCAACCATTTCTTAATGGGAAGTTCATCTGGAATAACTGTACCAGGAATCTTTGATGACAATGATTTATCACTCCGAAGACAATGGAGAATCAGTCAAAGACTTGCAGATCATTTCTGGAAACGTTGGATCAAGGAGTACATTCCCACTTTGGTCAAGCGAAATAAATGGCATGGCTCGACTCAAGAGATCCAAATTGGTGATCCGGTGTTCATAGCTGACGGTAATCTACCACGAGCCAACTGGCCGAAAGGAGTCATCGAGGCAGTATATCCAGGAAAGGACGGATGTATTCGAGTGGTTGATGTGAAGACAACAAGGGGAACCTACCGCAGACCAGTTCACAAGTTGTGTGTTTTACGATACGATAATGTGATGTAAATATGTATGTATATGTGTTGTAAATATGATGTTAATGTTTTTTTTAGAGGTGATCCGCCCGGTCGCATCACCGCTGGGGGGTATGTCATATCCACAAGCATATGATCCATTTGCAGTGATCACGGCCCCTCAAATACAACTGACCTTGGCAAGGAGTCAGGGAGGCGGAGGTGGCGGTGATCACTGTGAATGGATCAGATGGTTGCCTAGCAACTATGTATTGTTGATTTGCTAGTCTCGCTTTGTGTTGGAATGGTCCAGGCAATGTAAGTTTTTGAACTATTAAAGACTATTGATTTATAATAGCGTATTTGTTTTAATAAATATGGCTATATGTCGACGCGAGGCGCGACAAATTCCAACATTGTTGTTTCTTATATCCTATAAACTAATGCAATGACAGTGACATTCATTCACATTTTTCCCGATTAAAATTATTATTTGAAGTCTATAAACAAGGAAAGATAATAATACGTAATAACAATAATTTGTTGTAGTAATCCCTGTTATAGATTGCACCAGCTTTACCTGATGTGCCCCTCTTCATGTGACTAACTAGGTATATTAGGGTGTTTGGATAGTTGGTAAGGAACAGGGCTGATAGCATGACCATGGATTTATAATAGTACTATAACTCCATAGTATGACTCTCAGCATTCGCCTACCAAGTGAATTACCTTAAAGTACTTACATTGATTAATTATGCGTTTATTCAGAAAGTTGTGTACACACTAGATAGCCATCATTTACCAAAACATATTTAGTGATGAGCGGCGTCTTGCGTTGGTTTACCGTACTGCTTTTCCCACATTTCAATGTATTCCTTCTTGCGACACTCGCGCCGGGCAAAGTATTCAGGATATTGAGCCTTCTCCAATGGATGCCAGTAGTCCAAGACCCAGTCAGGTGGGATGACTTGGCGCTCGTAAGCTGATCCGCCAGGCGAGTTGGGAACTGTAGACAAAAGATTGTGAGTGAGGTCTCCAATGGATGCCAGTAGTCCAAGACCCAGTCGGGTGGGATGACTTGGCGCTCGAAGGCTGATCCGCCAGGCGAGTTGGGAACTGTAGACAAAAGGTTGTGAGTGAGGTCTTCAATGGATGCCAGTAGTCCAAGACCCAGTCAGGTGGGATGACTTGGCGCTCGAAGGCTGATCCGCCAGGCGAGTTGGGAACTGTAGACAAAAGGTTGTGAGTGAGTTCTCCAATGGATGCCAGTAGTCCAAGACCCAGTCAGGTGGGATGACTTGGCGCTCGTAAGCTGATCCGCCAGGCGAGTTGGGAACTGTAGACAAAAGATTGTGAGTGAGGTCTCCAATGGATGCCAGTAGTCCAAGACCCAGTCAGGTGGGATGACTTGGCGCTCGAAGGCTGATCCGCCAGGCGAGTTGGGAACTGTAGACAAAAGGTTGTGAGTGAGGTCTCCAATGGATGCCAGTAGTCCAAGACCCAGTCAGGTGGGATGACTTGGCGCTCGTAAGCTGATCCGCCAGGCGAGTTGGGAACTGTAGACAAAAGATTGTGAGTGAGGTCTCCAATGGATGCCAGTAGTCCAAGACCCAGTCAGGTGGGATGACTTGGCGCTCGTAAGCTGATCCGCCAGGCGAGTTGGGAACTGTAGACAAAAGGTTGTGAGTGAGGTCTCCAATGGATGCCAGTAGTCCAAGACCCAGTCGGGTGGGATGACTTGGCGCTCGAAGGCTGATCCGCCAGGCGAGTTGGGAACTGTAGACAAAAGGTTGTGAGTGAGGTCTCCAATGGATGCCAGTAGTCCAAGACCCAGTCAGGTGGGATGACTTGGCGCTCGAAGGCTGATCCGCCAGGCGAGTTGGGAACTGTAGACAAAAGGTTGAGAGTGAGTTCTCCAATGGATGCCAGTAGTCCAAGACCCAGTCGGGTGGGATGACTTGGCGCTCGAAGGCTGATCCGCCAGGCGAGTTGGGAACTGAAGACAAAAGGTTGTGAGCGAGGTCTTCAATGGATGCCAGTAGTCCAAGACCCAGTCGGGTGGAATGACTTGGCGCTCGAAGGCTGATCCGCCAGGCGAGTTGGGAACTGTAGACAAAAGGTTGTGACTGAGGTCTTCAATGGATGCCAGTAGTCCAAGACCCAGTCAGGTGGGTCCTTTCAACTTATAAAATTATAATTTCGATGGTGCCAAACTCAAGTATAAGGCGTTCCAGCGAAACACGTAAAAGAAAAAAAAAAACAATTTAGAACAATTAAGATAGAGATATTTTTATTTTTACGGTAATAGTAAGTCCTATAAAAATATGTAAATATCAAATGTGTGTAAAATTTTGCCAGAAATTATTTTTGTCATATTAGATTTTGTCATAAAACGTACGGTTATGACAGTAAATTGGAAAAACTACATATAGTGGTGGCCATTTTGTATTTTACTTGTAACTCGATAATGCCTCGGACCTCCATTCAGTTACATATCTTGGTAACAACATTTATATCAATGATCAAACAACCGACGGATGTACATCTGAATACACCCTATTGGTGGGCATTTTGTATTTGCGTGTTTCTCTTGAACGTCTAATACTTGAGTTTGGCACCATCGAAATTATTATTCTATAATTTGAAAGGAAGAGATTGAGCACACTCCCATAGTCCATACTTGCTTCATCAAGTAGCCCAGGGGAGCCAATGCTTGTACATTTGAGTACAGATTAACATACACAAATCTAAACTTGTACGTAAATGGTAAATCATATGTAAATACCTGAATATGAATTGTATGAAGAATTTAACAAGAAAAATGTTTTTTGGCATGTTACATTTTGTCGTAAATAGTACGGTTGTGAAGATAAATTGCCAAAACCACCCAAAGTGGCAGCCATTTTGTTTTTCACATGCATCTCGTAAACGCCTATCATTGGAGCTTGGCACCATTAAATTTATTATTTTATAAGCTTAAAAGAAGAGATTGAGACCACTCCCTTAGGTCACAGTTGCTTCATCAAGGAGCGAATGGGAGCCAAGTTTGTGCATTTGAGTTCAGATGCACATACAAAAATTTAATTTGCACGTAAATAGTAGGCCTACTTCCTATGAAAATAGGCAAGTATCATGTGTGTGTAGAATTTTACAAGGAATAATTTTTGTCATATTAAGTTTTGACAAAAAACGTACGATTGTGTTAGATAAATTCATAGGTTGCACGTACGTCAACTCTTTGCGCGTGGCGGCCACATTTGTGATCAAACTTTGACGTTGCCATGGAGAAAGAATTGAAGGGTGTTGTGGTAAAACACAGAAATTCATAGTTCTTTAAAATCCAGTTTGTTTTTTAAATAAAATCCTTATGTGTGGTAATTTTTTTATTATTGTATTACTTACGTTTACTTTCAAATTCTAAATTAGGCTCATTTATTAGATGCGAATAGTATTTGCCAATGATCTAGGATTGGTCCTCCTCAATTGTGTCGCAATCATGGCCGCTGTGACGTCACGTGGGAACTATGAATAGGAAAAACCTCATGAGAGTCGGCCATTTTGTTTTTTGTGTACAACTTGTAAACGCCTATTACTGGAGCTTGGCACCATCCAAATTATTATTCTACAAGCAAAACGAAGATATTAATGTACTTTTCTTTCGAAATAGTACAATATTATGATTGTCAAAGCTTCTATGCATTACACTGGTGTTAAGCGGGCGCACAAAAGCCGTGGCGCATTCTTGTGTTTAATACTTAAGGTGACCATACGTCCCGGATTTCCCGGGACAGTCCCATTTTTTTACACTCTGTTCTGGCGCCCCGAAGACTTTTTGAAAAGCACTGAAATGTCCCGGAATTGTGATACAGGCTTCGAATGTCCCGGAAATTATCGATGCGGCAAGTATTAGAACAAAATGCGTGATATATTGAGTTACTTGTAATGGCAGCTGTACACGTAGCTTACCGGTACCATATCAGCTGACCAACCTACCCTACCCCTACCCCCTACCGTCTCCATACCTTCTAGACTCTATGCCTAGGCTTTGACTCGCCGCCTCCCTTAGGTTCTGACTTGTTGTATTTGGCGTGTCATTAGACACCGTTGAACTTTGATACTGTGTGTGTTTGTTTGTGCTGCGACAATGCCGCCACCAAAAAGGAAGTGTAAATTTAACAGTGAGTTACAAAAAGACTTCCCATGTTTAAAGCGGGCTAATGACGATTCCGACGTTCATTGCAGTCAGTGTCAATCCACATTTTCTATCGCGCACGGGGGACGATCAGACATTAAAGAGCATCTTAAAAGTAAAAAACATAAAAATTTAACTCACTCTAAACTCATTCTAAAACGCTTAAAACCACATAAAAACACACTTTTTAAAAAAATTGCCTGCTGCGCTGTTGTGGGGGGCATCCCCCCCCCACACCCTCCATTGTTGTCGCCTAAAGTTGTGTGTGTCCCGGAATTTCGATTTGTAAATATGGTCACCTCATTAATACTTCACTAATACCAATCGCTTAAAGATAAAATTATGAAACAAATTCACCGATTAGGCAACGCTCTGAAATTTCTATACGTGTATGAATATGTTTGTAATGTTTTGATAATCCCATGGTTAGGCCTGTATATATTGAGAAAGTATTGATTTTATAACTTTCGCACTATGTACCGTACATGAAAAATTAAGACGTAGATTTATTTATCAAGTACACACAAATATATCTTATTGTAATCATTTTCGTTATCAGACCAATCGTTTGGCCGTAATTGAGCGATATTCAATGCAATGCGTAGTCAAAATTGGGGGCGCCTCCCCCGCCCCCAGTCGCGGATATCACTCTGGCACCAAAGTGCGTTAAATACTGTAAGATCTCATGAACACATTGGTATATGGTGCTATACTCTTTCCTCGAAATTGCACAGGATTCCATTTGATGCTGGACTAATAACACCTAGGCCTATAGGCCTACCTACCTACCTGTATGGCCTACTTAATATGTTGTTAACAGTTAGTTACTATGTATTAATAACTAAATTTTTTGTTTCTACTTTCAAAACATAAGCAGATAGGCCTATTTCATATCCACTTTGCCTGGGTCTCCCCTAGGCCTAGTTTCTAATGTTGTTTTGTGTGTTTGTGTAACACGTGAAATTAGCTATTAACTTGGAACAGCTTACATTGCTTAGGACAGAAGTGCAGTTTTTTGAAGAGCTCTTGCTCTCCTGCTGCTAGCAGTTCCTTTGCCTTTATTAGGTCCTTTTCACAACGGTTTTTGTCAAATCGTTCTCGAAGTAGGACGACGTGGTACCGCATGACGGGTCTAGAAAAAAAACGTATTGGCAAGTAGGCCTAGGCCTAGAAACCACTTTTGACTGTGGGTAACCACTACTTATAACGCCTACGAAATGTGCACACAACAAAAGTAACATATTATTTGCTACCACACTCGGCCTAGGCCTAGGAACTCCCGATTGGTTCTGGCATGCTTTGATATACACGCACGCACGCACCCACCCAGCCACCCACCCACCCACGCAGCGTTACTTCGGGATGTTGTGATCATGTTTAGCCTGTCTAGGCCCTAGGCCTAGGCCTAGCACGCGCGCTTTACAGCCTAGTATACCATTTGAGAATTGTTAGGTCTAGTAGTCAAGGCGGCGTTAAACGACCCTCGACCTCCTTGCAGGAACCATGAATCCCTAGACCAGGGCCAGGCCTAGGCCTAGGCCTATTTGCAATTGGTTTGTCCTCCCAGGCCAATGACTCGGTAATTTTTGGCTAATAGAATAAATGAATCAACTAACCTTCTATCATACCACGCTTCTATATTCCTCGCTGCCCTTTTGTAAAGACTACATACTCTTCTTGTATGGGATATCAGTCCTATCGGAGACATTTTGTCAGAATGCTTATTATTTCCCCAGACGAGGCGAACACGTCGTATGGTAACCAAGGCGAGTGCCAGCTGAGCTCGATTTCGACTTGCGATAGTCTCGAAAGTCGAAAAACGATCGATGGTGGAACCAAAGATTAGGTGGAACCAAACATCTATCGGTTGCGTGGAACGTCGAGACACGTCGAACATGGCGGTGTATTTGAATACGGTACGCATGGATTTTACCTACTGTGATATGAATATGGTAAAACCATGGAATTGAATTATGTTAAAACTTTTCGTTTAGAAATTGTATCAAGAAGATAGATGGATAGTTGAAGCATATTAAAGATGTCAATCGTTCCCTTTATTTTGCAAATCACTAACCTTCTCACATAGTAAAGACAGCTAAAAACCACATGGACCTTCAACGCTTCCGAGGACTTCGCTATTGTTATTGTTGTGATTGATATTGTATTGATATTGTATTGATATTGTTGTGGCTTGGGTCCTTGGACATCCGTTGGCCGATGGCCATTTTTTTTTAACCGTGCATCCTTTCCGGTGACATATTTGACGATTACAACCTTGCACAGTGAACGGGAAATAAGCCTCCCTTTGAGAAGTCGAATTTACCAGCGTGAATGTTGGTTTTAGAGGAACTTTACTAGCGTGACCAATGGGTGTTCGTGTTAGAGGTGACGTGTTATAGTAGTGGAATTATTGCTCTTGCTAACTCTGCTCGGTAGGGAGTTATTCTATATCTGCAACAGGACCGAGGTCCCTCTTGTGCAAATTAACATTTACTTTATATGATGATTGATGAATGATTGTAGGTAGGGAGGAAATGAATCCTGAAACCGGCACGTAGCCTATTTCTGTCTAAAAGTACCAAGGAGACCATCGGCTTTACGTCCCATCCGAAAGGACAGTGTAATTTAAATTTTCACTAGTCATATACGTTCTATGTGTACATGTAAAAAAAATCAAGGAAATAAAACTCCATTCATTCGTTCATTCAGTCATTCGTTCATTCATTCAGTCATTCGTTCATTCAGTCATTCGTTCATTCAGACATTCATTCATTCAGTCATTCGTTCATTCAGTCATTCATTCATTCATTGTCCACTAGCCTGGACTGCCCCGCACTTGACGAGAAAAGCGAAAGCGAAGGCTAGCTCAGTTGTCTGTGATGCGGTGAGTACCTGTAAATGTGCAATACCATTCCATTGTAATACCAGGTTGGTCAACCGAGTCCTGTATATTTTAACACTTGTTTAGATAATCACATCCATGGATTTTACAGTTTATAAATCATAATGTATCTTTCCAGGCCACCAGTCTTGCTTCTGTGAGATGGGTCACAACCCGTTCAATCTGAGGCCTGGCACATCCAGCATTGAACTATAGTCGTCGTACAACAACTTCCGTAATGCTTTCGTCACGGGTGGGTGAGTGGCAGCCAACCAGCGGCCGTGGCTAATTCAAATACCTGCTCGGGTTGGCCGAGACCGAAAACACGTCATTGATTGTGTCAAATACTGTCTAGCCCGGTATCTCAAGTAGACAAATTATTATTTTATATAACTAGCTCAGTCGATATTACATTACTTACTCGTTTGATGGCTTGATGTTTACCTCACGAACAACCGTCGCACTTCGAAACAGGCCTGTTTCGACGTCCCGAAGCAGCTGTCGTGGGCGTCACACACACAAAAACCAGTCCTCCACTGACACCTTTTTAAACAACACTAAGTTTTTTTATCTTGTTATTTTTCTCAACTCAACAACAACTTCACTGAATGATTTCCTAACCCATATTCATTTCCTTGACCGACACAACCATACTGTCAGTCTTCCTTCCAACACCAAGACCCACTCACTACTCTTCCCTAGCAACCTGATCAACAAACTTCAACAATCTTTCTTTTCTAAAAACCATTTCTTCTTTTTACCAAGCTTCCTAGATCCAACCCTATCCGCCTTCCATATATGTTACAATTACCCCCCTATTTCTTATATTTGTCCTTTTAACGATAAATATAGAAATAATTATACCCCAAATGACCATCCCCTAAACGAATATATCCTCCATTCATACTGACTACCTCATCAACACTCCAACTATGGTCAAAGTTTGACAATACCTCAACAATGCCACTCTGTAATTCCCAACAATGTCTGACTTACTATAAAAAAATCCACCCAGTGAATAAAATAATATTTTTTTAAACTTCTCGACAACACTATGACATGACAAGACTATTATGACAACGCTATTACGACAACACTATTACGACAACACTATTACGACAATTACCCCCCATGTTTTTTTAATTTTTTGTCGCAATTTGAATTTCGTTCCACAAAAATGGAAAAAAAACATACCTATGACAACCAAAAGAACATCGAACCCAAGACAAAATGTCGGCCGATCACACTACAGCAACGAAACAAACATTTAACCACATTACTATCAACATGAAATCCACCAACACATACAGAACAAGTTTATTCCATAAACATTTTTTACGAGAGTTTCAACAGTTCCACCTCTAAACTTACTCCAGTCTCTTCCTACCCTCATCCATTCTTTCTCATAACAAACCCACTCCCTCTCATTATTGACCCTGGAATCATCTTTCTGCCCTACAGTCAAATCATTATTTTCCTCACCAACCAAAGCATCCTTGTACTCCTCATCTATCTCCACATCTTTATCCACCACTTTATCTATCTGTTGCTCTGTAACAACCCCGTCTTTCTTATCAAACCTCATCTCATCTTGCTCCTCCACTATCTCCACATTTTCCTTATCATCAACCTTGTCCTCTTGCTTCTCAACTATCTCCACATCTTCCTTATTATCCAACCAGCCTACTTGCTCTTCAACAATCTCTTTCACAACATCTATTTTTCCACTTCCTACCTCTCCTACGCTTCTCAAATCTTTTTCTTTCTTTACATCTCCTACATCCACCTGCTTTACCAAAAATATCGTTTTCATTTCCGCGGTCATGTCTCCCATCATCTTCTCCATATCTACCTGTTTAACCATATTCCTCTTCATCTCTTCCAAAGCCCTAGCTTGTTTATCCTGCCCTTTCTTCATCTCTTCCAAAGCCCTAGCTTGTCCATCCTGCCCTTTCTTCATCTCCGTGATCTTGGCTGTCACACCTACTTGCATCCTCATTAAATTCCTTATCATGCTCTTGATATCTCCATCCTCATCTGGTCCATCCATCATCAAGCTCCCTTCAATATCGTCAAGCTCCCTCTCCACTCTTAACCCCTCATATTCACTTCCTTCAATATCATCAAGCTCCCTCTCCATACTTTAACCACTCTTTGCTACTCCAAATTTTCTTGAACCTCCACTAGTCTATTCATACATTCACACAATCATACGTATCAACCTATGGACAATCTCGAATCTGATCTGCCGATTTACTAAAATTTGTTAACACATTCCCTAGACAAACTTCTCTAGCCTAATATTGATCTAAACCTATGGACAGACATCTACCATCTCGGTCGTTGTAGTAGACCGAGCCCTACACGTTGGAGCGCCAAATTGTCAAATACTGTCTAGCCCGGTATCTCAAGTAGACAAATTATTATTTTATATAACTAGCTCAGTCGATATTACATTACTTACTCGTTTGATGGCTTGATGTTTACCTCACGAACAACCGTCGCACTTCGAAACAGGCCTGTTTCGACGTCCCGAAGCAGCTGTCGTGGGCGTCACACACACAAAAACCAGTCCTCCACTGACACCTTTTTAAACAACACTAAGTTTTTTTATCTTGTTATTTTTCTCAACTCAACAACAACTTCACTGAATGATTTCCTAACCCATATTCATTTCCTTGACCGACACAACCATACTGTCAGTCTTCCTTCCAACACCAAGACCCACTCACTACTCTTCCCTAGCAACCTGATCAACAAACTTCAACAATCTTTCTTTTCTAAAAACCATTTCTTCTTTTTACCAAGCTTCCTAGATCCAACCCTATCCGCCTTCCATATATGTTACAATTGATGACGAAAGCGTTCCTGTTGTTGCTGTGCGACTACTTTACCTTTATAATGTCTGTGTCATGGAATGGTTGCGCCGAGGCAGGTAAACTTGTCCGCCGCGCTCTTCCCCCACCATGCGGCTCGGCTACTCGACAAGGGTGACTATGGACATTCCGCAGAGATGGCCCGTCAAGATAATGGCAATTGGTAACAGTGGAAATTTAAAAACTCACATTTTTGATGTTTTGTAACTTTAATTGAATTATTTGGAATATTGAAGAAACACTTACATGCCCTCGTTTTTGAATTACAAAAAACTCCAGAAATTAAGCTAGTAAACACATGTGAATTAAACCCATGTCACATGTAGTTTTTAGCTTTGGTGATAGATTATGTAATAATCTATGTCGAAATAGTGAGTGAGTGAGTGAGTGAGTGAGTGAGTGAGTGAGTGAGTGAGTGAGTGAGTGGCAGAGTTGTGTTCAATGTTTGCTAACAATGACGGTGACGATGAAGTGTTCTTCAATGTAATATCAAAGATTACTGACTAGAGAAGATGTTTCATTCATATGGGAATTCATCTGCGCGTGTCTGAGCGAAATTTTCTAAGTCCGACGTGTAGTTCGAATTCTCACCGCAAGAGTCGCTCTTCCAAAGTTTAAAACTCAAGGTCCACTAAATCCCCTGTCACGTACTAGCGATCTAGTAGACCTTGGATAACGGTCAAGTAGACCTTGGATAACGGTAAACAAAGTCAAACGCAAGGTCTACTAGATCGCTGGTAGCCGCCAGGGTATTTAGTGGACCTTGGTCAAACGTGCAGAACTAGCGCTCCTTGCGTTGAGAATTCGTACTAGTGGTGAGACTTAGAAAATTTCGAAAAATTTCGCGCAGATATTTTAACACGGCGATGAAACATCTTCTCTAGTCAGTAATCTTTGGTAATATAAACAGAAATGAGATAATAGTTTTTTACTACAATTAACTCTTCATATTGTTATAGAGGACTCAAAACTAACATAGATAGCGCTGCTAGGCAACCTCCATTCCATTGCCAACCAGCAACCTCCATTCCATTGCATTTCATTGCGCCATTGATGAATAATAACAATAAAACAACAATGCAAATTGACAGCTAAACCACTCCTAATAGAAGTTTATTTTCTTGCCACCATAATGAATCTAGTCTATTTTGAGTGCTCTGTTTTGCCTTTGCGACTCAAAAGCATATTAAAGGTCAAATCATGACTTTGAAACCCAGTTTTATATTGCATGTATATTAAAAACCATTAAAAATGTACCAATACAAGAATATATAAATAAAAACAATGACGGTGAATTAAAATCCATACAAAAGTACTAGCGATCTAGTAGACCTTGGATAACGGTAAACAAAGTCAAACGCAAGGTCTACTAGATCGCTAGTAGCCGCCAGGGTATTTAGTGGACCTTGGTCAAACGTGCAGAACTAGCGCTCCTTGCGTTGAGAATTCGTACTAGTGGTGAGACTTAGGCTGGAATTCATAGTCGGCCCCTACACCTAGGGGCGCCCATTGTTACCAAGGTAACAGTTGTTTCCATGTTATTTCCCATAAACAAAACAAATCCATAGCAACAATGGGTGCCCCTAGGTGTAGGGGCCGACTATGAATTCCAACCTTAGGAATTCATAGTCGGCCCCTACACCTAGGGGCGCCCATTGTTACCAAGGTAACAGTTGTTTGCATGTTATTTCCCATAAACAAAACAAATCCATAGCAACAATGGGTGCCCCTAGGTGTAGGGGCTGACTATGAATTCCAACCTTAGAAAATTTCGAAAAATTTCGCGCAGATATTTTAACACGGCGATGAAACATCTTCTCTAGTCAGTAATCTTTGGTAATATAAACAGAAATGAGATAATAGTTTTTTACTACAATTAACTCTTCATATTGTTATAGAGGACTCAAAACTAACATAGATAGCGCTGCTAAGCAACCTCCATTCCATTGCCAACCAGCAACCTCCATTCCATTGCATTTCATTGCGCCATTGATGAATAATAACAATAAAACAACAATGCAAATTGACAGCTAAACCACTCCTAATAGAAGTTTATTTTCTTGCCACCATAATGAATCTAGTCTATTTTTAGTGCTCTGTTTTGCCTTTGCGACTCAAAAGCATATTATAGGTCAAATCATGACTTTGAAACCCAGTTTTATATTGCATGTATATTAAAAACCATTAAAAATGTACCAATACAAGAATATATAAATAAAAACAATGACGGTGAATTAAAATCCATACAAAAGTTTTGTACACACGTATTTATACCATACACAACATAAACAATAGGTGTCTTGTAAATGAATTTGTAGACTAGCAAAGATTCACATGAACCACAGGGGCATCGTTAAACATCTGAAAATTCAACCATTATTAAAATATACACCGTTAAATACGCCACATTCAGTAGCCAACTTGAAAATAAATAACAATAAAGATAACTTATGAAAAAAGCCATTCACAAACAACTATCGATCATTATTGTGACCGTCATTGCTATCAAACATTGAACACAACTCTGCCACTCATTCACTCACTCACTCACTCACTCACTCACTCACTCACTCACTCACTCACTCACTCACTCACTCACTCACTCACTCACTCACTCACTCACTCACTCACTCACTTTTTCGACATAGATTATTACATAATCTATCACTAACGCTAAAAACTATATGTGTTTAATTCACATGTGTTTACTAGCTTTAAAAACGAAGGTATGTTAGTTTTTTTCAATTTTTGCAAATAATTCGATTAAAGTTACAAAACAACAAAGACGTGAGTTTTTTAATTTCCACTGTTACCAATTGCCATTATCTTGACGGGCCATCTCTGCGGAATGTCAATAGTCACCCTTGTCGAGTAGCCGAGCCGCAGGGTGGGGGAAGAGCGCGGCGGACAAGTTTACCTGCCTCGACGCAACCATTCCCTGCGCACAGATATATCATAATATAACCTTGATTACTTCACAGAAATGAGTATCATGTTGTTTTGTCAGCCTGTTCATATGTTTACTACTAGATAATATTGATTAGTGTTGTTATTGCCAAGTCATAAACTCGTAAACATGTCAATTCATAAAAGACAATAGGATTTGCGGAAATCACTTAAAAAGTGAACTTTGCAAGAATTTACAATCAAGGTTTTTTATTTTAAGCATTTATCTCCCTCGCAAACACACATAGGCCGAGGCTCTGAAAACAACTCGATAACAACTGAAAGATAATATCTGCAGCGGGAAACCAGGTTATGAATGGCTGCCAAGGTAAGTGACTTGACAACAACAAAAACACCGCTATTCTACTTTCAGATGTGATTCACTATTTGCATATTATGACGTCATTGTACTAAGATGGAATAACATGGCATAACGTGCGACTGAGTTGAAAGAGCTACCGCTAACAGAATGTTTGATTATAATGACGGTGACAATAATGATCGATATACTTGTTTGTGAATAACTTTTTCCATAAGTTTTCTTTGTTGTTATTTATTTTCAAGTTGGCTACTGTATGTGGCGTATTTAACAGTGTATATTTTAATAATGGTTGAATTACCCAGTCAACTGTAAATACTTTTATCATTCGTATTGATAAGGTATTTGCTGCAGATAAAGATTAAAGAATTACAATAATTTACTTATTTTTCCAACAAACACGAAAGATATAAAATGATGGTTATGAGTAGGGTTAGGATTTGAATGAAATATCATATTGTTTAATTGGGGGTATATTCCATTTCTGTTTTTAAATACATTTTTTTAAAAGTCTGATGGAGAAAATGCAATGTCTTTCGGGCATGTAAGTGTATATAAATGTATATTGTTCTATTTTTAAGGCCAGATTTGCATTTTTATACATTTTATACAAGCAAGTACTATATATTTTGAAGTGTGGTTTTGATAATTTGGTATGATAATAAAGATTACAATAAACATTGTATTCAGTTGATAATGAGATACTGTTTCATTACATTTATTTTGTTTAAGTTATTTCAGAGTAATATTTTAATTAGTTAATCAATGCGGTATCACTATTAAATCCTTAACATAAGCGTATGAATATTTCAGTGTGCGGATGTTTATCTAGTTCGAAAAAAAAAAATGAGAACGAATACGTACACTCTATTTTTAATTTTTAAGGCAATTTTTAACGGCATATTCAAGATTTTTAATGCCTACTTGCTTGCATATTTGCTGGGTTTTAGGGCATATAAATCCTCTAGTTACGAGCCGAATATTATTTCTTACATGTTAAACTTAAACATTCCCGCAAATAAAACACAGCACTGAAGGCTATACACGTTTTGTTAGTAAAACCGTGAGTCCTTCAGCAGCAGCATCGGTTATGATAGACTGTTCATAAAAGAAATGATCAATGAAACAAATACTGATACGAATACTGATACGAACAAGTGAACTAACAACAGTGACCCAACATGTTTACATAGTGGTGAGGCTGTGACGTCAGAAACACAAGGCTGATAACATCACATGTTTCTAATGATAATCCTTCGGTCGCCCCCCCCCCTTCTTCCCCCCCCCCCCTTGTCAAACCCCCCTCGCAAAATGCAACAACACGTCCAGTGGGCGATACCCACGGGTTAAGCAATACTTGTTTGTCCCACATTGTAAATCAGTTTAAGCACTAAATAGGATAAACAATCAATAATTAAGGCATTCGATACAAACAAATTATATTCGTAATAATCGTCGTGTCGTTCAGTTATACAACGTAAACATCATGTATGTAATGTTAGCTAAGGCTCTGCGTACAGACAGTAAACATCATGTATGTAATGTAAGCTAAGGCTCTGCGTATAGACAGTAACATCATGTATGTAATGTTAGCTAAGGCTCTGCGTATAGACAGTAAACATCATGTATGTAATGTTAGCTAAGGCTCTGCGTATAGACAGTAAACATCATGTATTTAATGTTAGCTAAGGCTCTGCGTATAGACAGTAAACATCATGTATGTAATGTTAGCTAAGGCTCTGCGAATAGACAGTAAACATCATGTATGTAATGTTAGCTAAGGCTCTGCGTATAGACAGTAAACATCATGTATGTAATGTTAGCTAAGGCTCTGCGTATAGACAGTAAACATCATGTATGTAATGTTAGCTAAGGCTCTGCGTACAGCCAGTAAAAATCATGTATGTAATGTTAGCTAAGGCTCTGCGTACAGACAGTAAACATCATGTATGTAATGTTAGCTAAGGCTCTGCGTATAGACAGTAAACATCATGTATGTAATGTTAGCTAAGGCTCTGCGTACAGACAGTAAACATCATGTATGTAATGTAAGCTAAGGCTCTGCGTATAGACAGTAACATCATGTATGTAATGTTAGCTAAGGCTCTGCGTATAGACAGTAAACATCATGTATGTAATGTTAGCTAAGGCTCTGCGTATAGACAGTAAACATCATGTATGTAATGTTAGCTAAGGCTCTGCGTATAGACAGTAAACATCATGAATGTAATGTTAGCTATGGCTCTGCGTACAGACAGTAAACATCATGTATGTAATGTTAGCTAAGGCTCTGCGTATAGACAGTAAACATCATGTATGTAATGCTAGCTACGGCTCTGCGTATAGACAGTAAACATCATGTATGTAATGTTAACTAAGGCTCTGCGTATAGACAGTAAACATCATGTATGTAATGTTAGCTAAGGCTCTGCGTATAGACAGTAAACATCATGTATGTAATGTAAGCTAAGGCTCTGCATATTATAGAGAGTAAACATCATGTATGTAATGTTAGCTAAGGCTCTGCGTATAGACAGTAAACATCATGTATGTAATGTAAGCTAAGGCTCTGCGTATAGACAGTAAACATCATGTATGTAATGTTAGCTAAGGCTCTGCGTATAAACAGTAAACATCATGTATGTAATGTTAGCTAAGGCTCTGCGTACAGACAGTAAACATCATGTATGTAATGTGAGCTAAGGCTCTGCATATAGAGAGTAAACATCATGTATGTAATGTTAGCTAAGGCTCTGCGTATGGACAGTAAACATCATGTATGTAATGTAAGCTAAAGCTCTGCGTATAGACAGTAAACATCATGTATGTAATGTTAGCTAAGGCTCTGCGTATAGACAGTAAACATCATGTATGTAATGTTAGCTAAGGCTCTGCGTATAGACAGTAAACATCATGTATGTAATGTTAGCTAAGGCTTTGCGTATAGACAGTAAACATCATGTATGTAATGTTAGCTAAGGCTCTGCGTATAGACAGTAAACATCATGTATGTAATGTTAGCTAAGGCTCTGCGTATAGACAGTAAACATCATGTATGTAATGTTACCTAAGGCTCTACGTATAGACAGTAAACATCATGTATGTAATGTTAGCTAAGGCTCTGCGTATATACAGTTAACATCATGTATGTTAGCTAAGGCTCTGCGTACAGACAGTAAACATTATGTATAATGTTAGCTAAGGCTCTGCGTACAGACAGTAAACATCATGTATGTAATGTTAGCTAAGGCTCTGCGTATAGACAGTAAACATCATGTATGTTATGTTAGCTAAGGCTCTGCGTATAGACAGTAAACATCATGTATGTTATGTTAGCTAAGGTTCTGCGTATAGACAGTAAACATCATGTATGTAATGTTAGCTAAGGCTCTGCGTATAGACAGTAAACATCATGTATGTAATGTTAGCTAAGGCTCTGCGTATAGACAGTAAACATCATGTATGTAATGTAAGCTAAGGCTCTGCGTATAGACAGTAAACATCATGTATGTAATGTTAGCTATGGCTCTGCGTACAGACAGTAAACATCATGTATGTAATGTTGTCTAAGGCTCTGCGTACCGACAGTAAACATCATGTATGTAATGTTAGCTAAGGCTCTGCGTACAGACAGTAGTCATCATGTATGTAATGGTAGCTAAGGCTCTGCGTACCGACAGTAAACATCATGTATGTAATGTTAACTAAGGCTCTGCGTATAGACAGTAAACATCCTGTATGTAATGTTAGCTAAGGCTCTGCGTATAGACAGTAAACATCATGTATGTAATGTTAGCTAAGGCTCTGCGTATAGACAGTAAACATCATGTATGTAATGTTAGCTAAGGCTCTGCGTATAGACAGTAAACATCATGTATGTAATGTTAGCTAAGGCTCTGCGTATAGACAGTAAACATCATGTATGTAATGTTAGCTAAGGCTCTGCGTATAGACAGTAAACATCATGTATGTAATGTTAGCTAAGGCTCTGCGTACAGACAGTAAACATCATGTATCTAATGTTAGCTAAGGCTCTGCGTATAGACAGTAAACATTATGTATGTAATGTTAGCTAAGGCTCTTCGTATAGACAGTAAACATCATGTATGTTATGTTAGCTAAGGCTCTGCGTATAGACAGTAAACATTATGTATGTAATGTTAGCTAAGGTTCTGCGTATAGACAGTAAACATCATGTATGTAATGTTAGCTAAGGCTCTGCGTATAGACAGTAAACATCATGTATGTAATGTTAGCTAAGGCTCTGCGTATAGACAGTAAACATCATGTATGTAATGTTAGCTAAGGCTCTGCGTATACACAGTAAACATCATGTACGTAATGTTAGCTAAGGCTCTGCGTATAGACAGTAAACATCAAGTATGTAATGTTAGCTAAGGCTCTGCGTATAGACAGTTAACATCATGTATGTAATGGTAGCTAAGGCTCTGCGTACCGACAGTAAACATCATGTATGTAATGTTAACTAAGGCTCTGCGTATAGACAGTAAACATCATGTATGTAATGTTAGCTAAGGCTCTGCGTATAGACAGTAAACATCATGTATGTAATGTTAGCTAAGGCTCTGCGTATAGACAGTAAACATCATGTATGTAATGTTAGCTAAGGCTCTGCGTATAGACAGTAAACATCATGTAATGTTAGCTAAGGCTGTGGTGCGCCACTGTATGTGACCACCCCAAGGCCCCACCTTCCCCTTGTTTGGACGAGGGTGTAGGGGGGCTGGCGAGGAGGGGAGGGAGGCCTGTGCGGGCGAGGACGACGGTGGGCAGTGGAAGAAGGACTGGTGTCGAGTTAGGTAGCCGGTAGGCCCCTCTCGAATATTATACTTATTAACTTGTAATCAAGCCCACAGTAGTGGCAATCATATTTGTTTGACAGTAGTTCTGTAGTGTGGTAAATAAACATAAGACTTTATCGTGTGACGAGGTCTAAACGATTGTTCAGTTCCCCATTCGGTCCCATCCCTGTGAGGCGAACTACAAGGCTCTGCGTATAGACAGTAAACATCATGTATGTAACGTTAGCTAAGGCTCTGCGTATAGACAGTAAACATTATGTATGTAATGTTAGCTAAGGCTCTGCGTATAGACAGTAAACATCATGTATGTAATGTTAGCTAAGGCTCTGCGTATAGACAGTAAACATCATGTATGTAACGTTAGCTAAGGCTCTGCGTATAGACAGTAAACATCATGTATGTAATGTTAGCTAAGGCTCTGCGTATAGACAGTAAACATCATGTATGTAATGTTAGCTAAGGCTCTGCGTATAGACAGTAAACATCATGTATGTAACGTTAGCTAAGGCTCTGCGTATAGACAGTAAACATCATGTATGTAATGTTAGCTAAGGCTCTGCGTATAGACAGTAAACATCATGTATGTAACGTTAGCTAAGGCTCTGCGTATAGACAGTAAACATCATGTATGTAATGTTAGCTAAGGCTCTGCGTATTGACAGTAAACATCATGTATGTAACGTTAGCTAAGGCTCTGCGTATAGACAGTAAACATCATGTATGTAATGTTAGCTAAGGCTCTGCGTATAGACACAAAGGCAGCCGGCCATTATACGTCTTTGTATTTTCAAATACACGTGTTATAGTTTTGTCAGTATGTACACTACTTCATAAAGCTGATCTACATCGAATAACAACAACGAACAATTGAAGTTCCACAGACATGCTATGGTCATGGCCAAGCCAGGATTCCGACCTAGAGCCACAGTCATGCTATGGCCTGGAGCCACTGTCATGGCCATGGCCAAGCCAGGATTCTGGCCTGGAACGCAAGAACCGTGCATGGTGTACCAGGCAGACCTAATCTAGTAATTGTGAATGAATTATCCTATACTTCTTATAACACACACCAGGGCCTTGATTCTCTATGGTCAACGATAAGGTGATCACCGGTTTTGGTCGTTATGAGAAGGCTGTGGCCCAATCACAGCCAACCATTCGCCTTCCGTAACGACAGAAACCAGCGAGGAATTTACCACAGATTTAGAGAATCGGGCTGCAGGACTCATTAACTGGAAGATGATAATATAAGTAAAAAGTTCGGAAAAAACACGGTTAAAAAATGTCACGCACTACTCGCACCCACTGCGTTATATTTCGGTTAACATCCGTCGCCATCCTCAGACTGAGTTGCCTTGCGTCTGAGGATGGCGACGGATGTTGCCGAAATATAACGCAGTGGGTGGGTAGTGCGTGAAAATTTTTAACCCTGTTTGTCCGAACTTTTTACTTATATCCTACTTCTATAAACGTTCACTCAAAAATACACAGTGGGCAGGGAAAAAGCGATAACAGATTATTTTCTTTTTTATTATACGAAAATGCGTCGTTTTTTTTTTAATTAATGATAATAATAATATCTTTATTTCATGGAAGAAAGGCGAATGTAAGCTGCAATGGCTTTTCTTACAAGTAACCCCAAAAACTAACCTAAGTTATCACGACTTACAATTTGTATATGGGCTGGTACAATAGAGAATAATATAATGTTTACAAATACAATTTACAAGAATAATAGATTTGATTAGTACCGCTCACGTGATATAGAATTTTATAATGTTTGTATGTGTACAGAAGTAAATTGTACTGTCATTATTAAATTATACGATAAATACTATAGGTATTAATATATACACTTTGCAACTGTTAGCAATAGAGGAAAGAAACCGCGGCCAACTGCGCCATTAAACTAACTTTCCTCGAGTA
Source organism: Isoperla grammatica (assembly GCA_945910005.1). Taxonomy (NCBI): domain Eukaryota; kingdom Metazoa; phylum Arthropoda; class Insecta; order Plecoptera; family Perlodidae; genus Isoperla; species Isoperla grammatica. Next base: position 17,843,415 of record OX246742.1, on the reverse strand, counting down.
GCATAATTGCATTAAAACGTAAACAACGCTACACTATTGTATTCCAGTAACTCGACCTTGATATCCCATTGAGTGAGGTAACTGATCAACAAGTGGCGTCAGTGTTTGCTCGCGTATATAACTCAACGAGCTACGCGGGTTTATACATAAATCATTGACCCTCTTCGCTCCCATTCAACCAAGTAGCAGCAGCACTTGACTTCAACTCGCTCTCTACAGTCTGCACGCAGTCTACACGCAGTCTACACCGCAGCTCGCACACTCACTGCTTTATTTTGCCGCGTGTCAGTGCTTTATTGTGCCGCGTGTCAGTTTGTAACTGCTTTATTGTGCCGCTTGCCGGTGTGTCACTGCTTTATTGTGCCGCGTGTCAGTGTGTCACTGCTTTATTGTGCCGCGTGTCAGTGTGTCACTGCTTTATTGTGCCGCGTGTCAGTGTGTCACTACTTTATTGTGCCGCGTGGCAGTCACGTTGTTCTTCTTAGCCGAAATCGGTGAAGACAAAGTTGCTAAACGTTTTAAAGACGATTTTTGAAGATTGTTTCTTTTGAATCAGTTGTACGAGATGTCTTTGAATCTTGAGGTAATTACACAATTTATTTACATTTTGGTTTATAATTGAACTGGATTTCAATGTGTTTTCTACTTGTAAATAATGATTACTAGAACAGTGTTTTAATGTGTTTTTTACTGATAAAATTAATATTGAACAGTAACAGGTATTTTTTGAGGTGTAGGTAAATAAATACAACATTATGGTGCTCCGCTATGATAAATAAAACAAATATAAGTGGTGTGTAATGAAGTGTTTTGGAACCGGCCAGAATGTACTAGATCAAGCATCTCTCTCTCTCTCTCTCTCTCTCTCTCTCTCTCTCTCTCTATCTCTCTCTTGTGTCAGGTGCATGGTGCGACCAGAATGTACTAGATCAAGCATCTCTCTCTAGTGTCAGGTGCATGGTGCGACCAGAATGTACTAGATCAAGCATCTCTCTCTAGTGTCAGGTGCATGGTGTGACCAGAATGTACTAGATCAAGCATCTCTCTCTAGTGTCAGGTGCATGATGCGACCAGAATGTACTAGATCAAGCATCTCTCTCTAGTGTCAGGTGCATGATGCGAACAGAATGTACTAGATCAAGCATCTCTCTCTAGTGTCAGGTGCATGGTGCGACCAGAATGTACTAGATCAAGCTTCTCTCTCTAGTGTCAGGTGCATGATGCGACCAGAATGTACTAGATCAAGCTTCTCTCTCTAGTGTCAGGTGCATGGTGCGACCAGAATGTACTAGATCAAGCTTCTCTCTCTAGTGTCAGGTGCATGATGCGACCAGAATGTACTAGATCAAGCATCTCTCTCTAGTGTCAGGTGCATGGTGCGACCAGAATGTACTAGATCAAGCTTCTCTCTCTAGTGTCAGGTGCATGGTGCGACCAGAATGTACTAGATCAAGCTTTTCTCTCTCTAGTGTCAGGTGCATGGTGCGACCAGAATGTACTAGATCAAGCTTCTCTCTCTAGTGTCAGGTGCATGGTGCGACCAGAACGTACTAGATCAAGCTTCTCTCTCTAGTGTCAGGTGCATGGTGCGACCAGAATGTACTAGATCAAGCTTCTCTCTCTAGTGTCAGGTGCATGGTGCGACCAGAATGTACTAGATCAAGCTTCTCTCTCTAGTGTCAGGTGCATGGTGCGACCAGAATGTACTAGATCAAGCATCTCTCTCTAGTGTCAGGTGCATGGTGCGACCAGAATGTACTAGATCAAGCTTCTCTCTCTAGTGTCAGGTGCATGATGCGACCAGAATGTACTAGATCAAGCTTCTCTCTCTAGTGTCAGGTGCATGATGCGACCAGAATGTACTAGATCAAGCATCTCTCTCTAGTGTCAGGTGCATGGTGCGACCAGAATGTACTAGATCAAGCTTCTCTCTCTAGTGTCAGGTGCATGGTGCGACCAGAATGTACTAGATCAAGCTTCTCTCTCTAGTGTCAGGTGCATGATGCGACCAGAATGTACTAGATCAAGCATCTCTCTCTAGTGTCAGGTGCATGGTGCGACCAGAATGTACTAGATCAAGCTTCTCTCTCTAGTGTCAGGTGCATGATGCGACCAGAATGTACTAGATCAAGCTTCTCTCTCTAGTGTCAGGTGCATGATGCGACCAGAATGTACTAGATCAAGCATCTCTCTCTAGTGTCAGGTGCATGATGCGACCAGAATGTACTAGATCAAGCTTCTCTCTCTAGTGTCAGGTGCATGATGCGATCAGAATGTACTAGATCAAGCATCTCTCTCTAGTGTCAGGTGCATGGTGCGACCAGAATGTACTAGATCAAGCATCTCTCTCTAGTGTCAGGTGCATGGTGCGACCAGAATGTACTAGATCAAGCGTCTCTTTCTAGTGTCAGGTGCATGATGTGACCAGAATGTACTAGATCAAGCATCTCTCTCTAGTGTCAGGTGCATGATGCGACCAGAATGTACTAGAACAAGCATCTCTCTCTATTGTCAGGTGCATGGTGCGACCAGAATGTACTAGATCAAACATCTCTCTCTAGTGTCAGGTGCATGGTGCGACCAGAATGTACTAGATCAAGCATCTCTCTCTGGTGTCAGGTGCATGATGCGAACAGAATGTACTAGATCAAGCATCTCTCTCTAGTGTCAGGTGTATGGTGCGAACAGAATGTACTAGATCAAGCATCTCTCTCTAGTGTCAGGTGCATGGTGCGACCAGAATGTACTAGACCAAGCATCTCTCTCTAGTGTCAGGTGCATGATGCGACCAGAATGTACTAGATCAAGCGTGTTTCTCTAGTGTCAGGTGCATGATGCGACCAGAATGTACTAGATCAAGCATTTCTCTCTAGTGTCAGGTGCATGATGCGACCAGAATGTACTAGATCAAGCATCTCTCTCTAGTGTCAGGTGCATGATGCGACCAGAATGTACTAGATCAAGTATCTCTCTGTCCACGTCGCCCGTCGGCGTTCACGCGGTCCTCGGGTTCGAACCCGCGTCCCTAGATGTCCGGAGCTCACCGCAACGCGCGATCCCGATCATTTCGTAATTTAGTTACACTATTTTTCTCAAGGTTTAAAACACATCGTGAATTCCCATTACTTAATTGTTTACTTAACTTTACTTGTTATTTACTTAAACTACCGAGAATGAATGATGTATGTAACTTATTCACTGCTGAACGACCCCCTGGTAACCAGACTGCAAAACAAAAGACACAATCGAATATAAGGTATAATTCTTTGCACAATTGCACCTGATAAAACTGGGCGGCATCCGGCATTGATCCAAACTAATTCACGAGAAACAAAATAATTCGTCCCGGTTTCTTTTCTATTACATATTTAGCCCTGTCCCTGCATGAGAAATGGATTATTGTCATCTACCACCCCTCGTCGTCTCGAATAGTATGCCTGCCCAGGGACTGCTACCTTATCGTGGTGGGCAGGTTTGCGTGCTTTGTTGATCCCGAGAGCTATGCCGGCGGAAGCGTATGCTTCTGGTAGGGCCACCCAAGCCGGACAGGTCGAGGGGGAGAAGTCAGACGAAATGCAGTCCATATCCTACCCACTCCCCTTTCCTCCCTATTCCCCTTTTCCTCCCCGCCCTCCCACTTGCCCTTTACCTCTTAACACCCCCCATTATCTTCATAATTCACCCACTCATTGTCTCGATTAGCCTCGTTGCAAAAATATGTGACGGTAAGCCCAAATATCAATCAATCAATCGAATAGTATGATTGCAATAATAGAGACGTAGCAACAACAATAACAATCACACACACCAACAATCACCGTCACAATCACCGTCACAATCACCGTCACAATCACCGTCAACAATCACCGTCAACAATCACCTGCAAAACTGTTATTTCCTCAAGTCTGTATCTAGAACCGGTTTCTGAACCTAATAATTACGAATATCGCCTGATCACAACATCAGGTTTTGATGATTGACGTCACTGGCTAACTGGCTAACTGCGTATTTCCATGTAACGACTCGCGACGGTTTGCGCAGGCCTACATTCGATACTTAGCGACGCAAAATGAGGCGACAAACAGAAACAGCTCGGCCAACGCTTTCTAACAGCACTGCTGGTTGTCTATGTTCGCGCAGCCTATTGTCATTGCGTGCAATGTCCCTGGGCTCATTATTTTGTTTGCACTTCTATAATCTTACAGACGACAAGAGTGTAGCAAAATGATTTGGTTTGTGCATTTGCCTTCAAATTCAAAACAATGTTTAGCAGAATGGTAGACTTCTACTAAAACAGAGAAGTGTTATAAATAATAAATAAATCCATACATTTGTATATTTATTATCTTCTCACCGAGTTAACAGAACTTATTTTCAGTGGGGGACATATTATATTATACACCATCCGTTTATTATAAATGTGCCTCGATGCTGTAACAGCTTCAAAGTCACCGTTTACATAAAAAAAAAACAGCACAATCCGTTCCCGTTCTGCATTTTATTATAATATTTAAATGTAATATATAATTTCAAACACAATAAATACGTCTTATTCCAATGACTGATTTTTTTTAAAGCATTCATTATTAAAGCTCAGAGGACGACTTTATATTACAGGTGTTGTTACACCGGACAGCTGTTCTCTCATTCAGACGGTCGCCAGTTCGACTCCGGCCACCAGCAAACCAGACTGAAGGCCTCCAAGAGAATTCGAATTCGTCTTAAATATATTATTTTGTTTATTGTTTAGTCACATTAATTTACTTTTAGTATATTTGTGAAGCACGCGCAAACATTATTATTGAAACGTAGGAATATAAACATAGCAACCGGAGAACCAAATTCCTTCGTAGATAAGAGTTGATGCTTGCGAGAACTGAGCCGCTCGCGCTTTCGGAATCATGTTACGTAGAAATACCCGTTATAGAGTGCACACCAGCTTTGCCTGATGTGCCCCTCTCATAACTAGTTACGTTAGGGTGTTTGGACAGTTGGGAAGGAATATGCTAGGGCTGTTAGTAGGACTCAATCCAAGCATTCGTCCATGACTGTGGAAAACCCCTTCAGTGCAGGATTCATGTTCGGAAATACCTCTGTAAAAATATGGCTATCTCAGATTTAGCCGCCAGTCTATATCAGAAAAGTATTTGTCAGTAACTGCATTGTAACTTTGTAACTTTTCGAACGATTTTGTCACAAAACTATACACCTTCAATCCACATCAAGGCTTGTGGATGGTCCAAATTTCAGTTCGATCGGACTTTCCGTTCGACCGCTATCGATAGGCATACAAAAAAAACAGAACGAAGTGCCATAAAGGTCTAATGGAGACGCTCGCTTCGCTCGCGCAACACATCACAACATAATTACGTCATTCCTATTAGGAGAAAGATTTCATTACAACATAGCCTATTGTGGTACAATCAGTTTTATTGATTTGTATCGTTGGTTTGCGTTGTGTAATATTAGCAGTATGATAGTTTTAAATGCGATTATAAGAACTGTAGCTTAATAAAATAGAAACTACAATACATCGGTATAATCGGTACTTTCTGTGTGTAGTAAGACATAAGACAAAACTTGTCAGTAAAAAAGATTGCCACGGTTATATACGTAGTTTAGTTTCACAGTAGCTTGAATAATAATATATCACAACAGATATATTATTTTGTAATAGCTGTTCTATTTACTTTTGTAACAACATATTTGTTAAAATGCCTTTTCAAAACAGTTGGGTCAAGTGTCAGAGCCTGTTGATCTTCCCTCAACTGACGTCACAATGTTGACCAAGTAAAGGATGTCTCGATTATTCTACTTCATCTAACTATAAACAACAAACACACCTACTATAGATTGTTCTTCAATAAATATCCACGTCTTATTTACATAGTATACATAACGTACACGTTCTTTGGTTTACTGCAATGTCATGTCTATCTCACTGCAATATGACGTCTATCTCACTGCAATGTAATGTCTATCTCACTGCAATGTAATGTCAAAGATTTGGTAATGTCATGAAAATTCCTTTTTTCTCAATTCATTTATTAATTTTGTTTATTTTACTACCTCATTCGGTTCATTTGTCTACCCTATTCAGTCATAATATTATTTAGAAAGGAGGATAATCAATAAAACTATCTACAGATGCAATACATATGCGGAGAACACGGAATAAAATAAAATAGCTAAAGATAGCACAACAAAAGAAACTACGTGAAACTACTATTTAAACGAGAACAATAATACAAATGTATTGAGGAAACAAAACTATTGTAATAGAGGTTTTTAAATATAACATAACAGAAATACACTCAAGTTAATCGTGTATGTAACCAAAAATACACAAAATGACTAAGAAAACAGCACTTGTAGAAACATACAAATAGCTAAACCGCAAAGTGCTACAGGGCAAACTGCGCGGCAATCTGTTGCTGCCGGCGCAGTTGGCCGAGGTCGATTAGGCGTTGGTCTAGTAAACCGCGGTCTCTGCGTTCCAGGTTCGAACCCTGGCTTGGGCATGGATGTCATGTGGCGTTTTTTCATCCTCATAATCACCCACTCACCGTCTCGATTAGCCTCGTTGCAAAAAATATGGGACGTAAAACTCCAAATATCATCATCATCGTATCTGATAATTGCAGACTCAAATTAATCTCACAAACTTTGTATTGTATGGCGAACGTATTTATATACAAGAATGGTGCACTATTAAACTAATATATTTTATGTAGATGCATAAAGTGATGTTTTGCGTAGACCAACCAACGATACAAGTGCATCAAAATGGTAGTTGTATATCCACCACACTGATCGTTACAGAAATTATTAGTGGTAAATACCAGAAACAGAAGGCCACGAAACATCTTTATTAGATTAACAAAATATTGATTCACGTCAGTTTAATGAAAATGGGTGACTGACAAGCAGTGTAGTAATAGTAGTAGTAGTATTTATTTTGCCATGTTATACATATTTTTTTTTTTTACATAGTATGGGATACAGTTGCAGAGAACTTCCAATAGAAGTAGAGTATACTTGTGCATTGGAAGCTCTCTACATAATTTCAGCAAATTAAAATAAATAAGTATATAAGGTGAGAATGTACAAGAATAATAAAAAGACATTAAACATTGTTTTAATCTAACCTACAAAGGGAACGTGAAAAGAAAGTGAATAATAACATAATTATTTCCTGTAACCTATAATCTAACAGAGCAGTAACCTAACCTAACAGAGCAGTAACCTACAACCTAACAGAGCAGTAATTTATGTACTTGGGTAGTAGAAAATATGGTTTTAGTAATTTCAAGAATTCTATGTGATTAACCCCCTTTTATGCCTAGTATCGTGTTTCTGGAGTTTCTTTATAAATGTTGAGCAATGAGCAGGTACGCCCGTAAATTGGACATTTATATTTTTGCAATTTGTTTTAGCATTTTTTGTAAGTATCAATTGCAAACAAGTTCATATAAGGAAGCAACAATAATTGATTCTATTAATTCATGTATTAATTAATTAATTCATTCATTAATTCATTAATTCATTAATTAATTCATTCATTCATTCATTCATTCATTCATTCATTCATTCATTCATTCATTCATTCATTCATTCATTCATTCATTCATTCATTCATTCATTCATTCATTCATTCATTCATTCATTCATTCATTCATTCATTCATTCATTCATTCATTCATTCATTCATTCATTCATTCATTCATTCATTCATTCATTCATTCATTCATTCATTCATTCATTCATTCATTTATTTATTTATATATAAAGTAAGCCTTCCCACTTTAGTGGGAAGACGGCTACTGCAGAAATAAGCGTTTGCCGTTACGAATATCGAGAAAAGATTTCATGCACATGAAAATGTTTATTACAGTATCTTGTTTTACACCATATTATCATGTGCCGATAAAAAGAGTGCACTTGCACTGAAGATAAAACTATGCCTAGCAACCCATCGACAATTAAAGGCGGGTTCACACAAAATGACTAAGACTAACGATTAGTGTTTAAGACTAACGATTTAAGGTTTAACAGGGTTGAAGTATACGATTTATGTTTAAGCGTTAACAAACTTTTATAGTGATTAGTGTTTAAGAACGAGTGATTAAGAAAGTTGATTTTCGATTGTTGGCATTGTTGAAATACATTTGGGGATGGATGTTTCCGAGTACGTTGTTTTCCCAAGGCTTAATCACTCTATTGTTAGTCTTAGTCCATAGTCATTCTGTGTGAACGCGCCTTAATAAGTGTGTTTATCTGTTGTCAAGGGCTTCATGTGATGAGAGATCGTGCGTCAGCCAATGGTTCATTCATATTTACAATATTAGTTTCCTTACACTAGGTGACGGAGGTAAAGATTTTCAGTATCCCTAGTGGTATGTAGAAAAAGATTTTCATAGATCATATAGATTTTCATAGATCATCATTTTATTCATAGAGATAATTATAATGAACCTGCAACATTGTTGATAAATACGTACTTGAAGTTGTCACAAATGAAAAGCTCGACTTGACTAATCATCCATTGTCGCTCATCCTTCAACGAGGTTCAAGAATAGTGTTATCATGGTAATAAGTGTTGACCATTGGCCTGGTGACCTTTAGCCGGAGAGATAAGGACCCCCTATGGACTCCGTGGGTCATTGCGTGACCTGAGATAAGACACAATGGCCGTCATCATCTCCGGAGAAACAAGCTTGCGAAACAGTTCTATGTTCGCAGAAACAATTCAGATTGCTGAAATTTTGCACGGGTGCAATTGAAATATAAACAAAGGTTTCAAATGTACATTTTGATAAAAAGTTAGATTTTTTGTAGTCATGAAAATGCTGTCTTGGAGGTCATAGGAAGCTTTATGTTGTTAGATTATATTTAATTACTATCACGATACAGTAATGTTATATTACAATTTGCCGATTTGGTATCGTGGCTTGGTAACGTGACTCCTCAACTTCCGTTCAGAGAATCTTCTTCAGATTGCGATATTATATTATAACTATGACTAAACATTTCAAACATCTATATAACCTTAAAACTAAGCACACTCAATTCAATGAATCAAATTAGAGAATCTGTAATGAATCAATGGTATAATTAAGTAGTTACTGACTAAAGATTACACACATTCAAAATACTTTGGTACATCATATATGTGATAGAATATCTTTCTATTCTGAATAATGGTTAATATTGGTTATATTATCTATGCAGATGATAATATTCTTATATGGGCGCTTCAAGGGAAGAAGTGCAACGGAAGTGGATAGGCGGAACAAATTTACGGAGGAGTTTGGACTGGATATTAATATAGAGAAGAGTAAAGTTATGAGTATGGAAAAGAAAAAGAAAAAGAAGGTGGGAGCTGATAGTGCACAGATAAGGTTGAGAGGAGAACTAAAGAGTTTAAATATCTGAGAAGCATAGTCAGCAGATGATAAGGTTTATATAAGGAAATGTTGAGGCGAACGGCGATTGCGGAGTTTCTTTCAGTTAGTTAGGCATCTCCTCTGGATAAAGGAGGTGCCCAGGCTCTGCAAACTACGAATACACAAAGCTAACTTTGTTCCGGTATGGAGCATTGACATGGCCCGTAGGGGGCAAAGAGGAAAGGAAGATACGAGCAGCGGAAATGAAGTGTAGCAGGACTCAGGATGTTATGAAAATCGAAAGAGTGAGGAGTGTGAAGATTAGGAAAGATTTAGGGGTAGTAAACTTCAAGTTAGGGGACGAAGGGCTCAGAAGGCTCGGATATATGAGGAGAATGGTGAGAAGTGGATCCCGAAGAGCCAATTTGAAGATGTTGTAGACAATCTAAGAAAAACAGGAAGGCCACGACTACGATGGGAAGAAGTGATCGCTACGGACGTAAAAATACGAACTGCATCATGGGTAGAAGTGCAACAAGGGAAGTGGTGGGAAAATTAAAAAAAATATGGAGAAAGCTGATGGAGAGTCCGGAAGAAGATTGCGAGGAAGGAGGAGGAGAAGAAGAAATGTCAGTGGGACAAAGAAGACAAGGGGTGAAGTGCCAGGCATGGCCCAAGGGATGGTGGGAACCAGTCTCTACAGTTGGCACAGGGACAGATATTGATTGATTGATTGATTACTTGATGTATTCACTGAATAGTACCTAGAAGCTACTCGGAGAGTAAAAGAGTTGGTTTGGTAGGAATAAGACTAACCGGTTATGGTTTCTGCCTTACAACAATATTATGCTTCCTTGTTGAATGGTTTGCCTTCACATACATAACTCTTCAATGACCCATGACCTAGGTCGAGGATCGTCATGTGCTATTTTTAGAGGCCTTCACATTATTGTATTGATAGTTGACACACTTTTATTTATTATATATATATATATAGATTTAATAGGTTATCCTTCACTCAAGTATCGCTTTGTATGTTATGCGTATGGCTCGCGTGAAGGTGGTATAGGCAACACATTACTTGGAACAACCTTACAGATGCGTTTGATTCGTGGCCAACTAATGGCGATCGCTGATTGGTCACGAGTCTATGATGATCTCTGCGGTAAGGTTGAGTCGTGACGAGTATGTTTGTTGTGTGTTTGTGTTATCAGCAATTATATTAATTATTATAAGCAATTATATCTCAAAAAATAATAAACGAACTCTTATAGAAGTTCATATTTCTTTCTTGATAATTAATCAGTATTATTTTAAAATGTCTTTACAGTTACACAACCATTCAACTATAATATTAATTCCTTCTTCTAATGTAGAAGATCGAGGGTTCGATTCCCAGTTCAGGCTTTGGTTTCTTCACTTTGGGAATTGACTTGAATCTACCTGTTTCTATAATATTATGAAACTGGTGTATACGTTAATAGCAACGAAGCACATAATCAATAAACTTGTATATAACTGAGTGGGCGGACATAAAAAATGTATTTATTTATGTAATTAATTAATTAATTAATTCATTCATTCATTTCCTTACTTATTTATTCATTCATTCATTCATTCATTCATTCATTCATTCATTCATTCATTCATTCATTCATTCATTCATTCATTCATTCATTCATTCATTCATTCATTCATTCATTCATTCATTCATTCATTCATTCATTCATTCATTCATTCATTCATTCATTCATTCATTCATTCATTCATTCATTCAGTCATGCATTCATTCATTCATTCATTCATGCATTCATTCATTCAGACAAGACCGCAAAGGCGGAAAGATGAAATGTTAGTGACGCACATCATAATGATAATACCCTATTTTTGCTATTGCTTAATATTATCATACTCGTTATAAAATTAGCGATAACATGTATCTTGAGTTTCTTGTCAGTAATCGCTGTCTCCATAACGACTAAGTTGGACGCAGGATTGTTATTGCTTTGATTTGTTTGTCCCTATATTATCAACGCATAGTTCGCCAGTACAACTACTTACGAAATGTTATAGCTTTCAAAGAGGGCAGAAACTGTTCGGCGAGATAAGGTTGTCTCCCACCCCTTCTAGCAAAGATATGTAAATAGAATGTTTTATCCTGTGACATTGTATCGTGGAAAGTAACACATACCCGTTACAACAGTATTTTCCCGACTGTTCTTTGCTTCATAGTTCATACATATTAAAACATTTCGAGGTCGCATTCGCAATAATAGCGTGCTGAGCCCAAAGTGACGTAAGTAAACTAATCGACTGCTTCCTTTTCTCTGTTGTTATGATGAGAATACCCACATAAAGCACTGGTACAAGTTGTAAAGAATTGTCATCGTACACTGTTAGGGTGTCCACTGAGTTTATACGTTTTATAGAAATACACGCACACAAATATTATAACCTTCATTTTTGTTTGCCATAATTTTCATAAATGAATAAATTCAAAAAATTTCATCAATGAACGTATGTTCAGTTTAACAGTTACGTTTCCCCAAAAATAAATCCCTGCCGTAGGATACCCGGTAGGGTGAACACCAGATTACTTGATGTGTCCCTCTTGCTGCCTTTATAACTACTATGTAACTAGGCATGTTAGGGGGTTGGACGTCTGGGGGCACGCATCCCAGCATTCGCCGGTAATCGTGGAGTAATTCTGTAAACCCTTCATTCAGGATTGCCAGTGGCTGTAACCGAACCGGCGATCCGCCAAATGAGAATAACCGCTGTGCCGTGCGTTATCAGCACCATTAATCAATGTCAGCACTGTTATTAACTGAAACATTGGGGAACGAGAATAGGAGTTATTTTCTAAAATCGTGAGTCAGTGTGACTGTGTAGGCAACCGGTAGCATTCTCGGTGACCGGTGCCCGCAATGTGCCCGCAACCGGCCGGCAACCGGTAGCATTCTCGGTGACCGGTGCCCGCAATGTGCCCGCAATGTACCCACAATGTGCCCGCAATGAGCCCGCAATGAGCCCGCAATGTGTCCGCAATGAGCCCGCAATGTGCCCGCAATGTGCCCGTAATGTGCCCGCAATGTGCCCACAATGTGCCCGCCATGTGCCCGCAATGTGCCCGCAATGTGCCCGCAATGTGCCCGCAATGTACCCACAATGTGCCCGCAATGAGCCCGCATGAGCCCGCAATGTGCCCGCAATGAGCCCGCAATGTGCCCGCAATGTGCCCGCAATGTGCCCGCAATGTGCCCACAATGTGCCCGCAATGTGCCCGCAATGTGCCCGCCATGTGCCCGCAATGTGCCCGCAATGTGCCCACAATGTGCCCACAATGTGCCCGCAATGTGCCCGCAATGTGCCCACAATGTGCCCGCATTGTGCAGGCAACCGGTACTCGGTAGCACTATCAAGCATGCCGAGTACGTCGTAAAACCACAAATACGAGCCAACCAATAACAGAGTAGGCTGTAGACAACGCACAGCTCTTCAATGTAAGTTCGAGGCCGCTGCAGTCTGCCAATTGCCTTAGCTAGTTGGTTGTGGCGCGAAGCATCCGGCCCGCCTGCCCATGTCCTGTCACTGCCACTACGCAGTTGGTTGCAATTGTATCGAGGCGACTGAGTCCAGACAAACGGGTTTGCCGTTTTGAACATGCTGTGTGAATACACACATAATAATATAATAATTTTTGTAGGAATACCCGTTCTAGGGTGCACAACAGCTTTACCTGATGTGCCCTTCTTCAGGTGACTAACTAGGTTATTGGGTGTTTGGATAGTTGGGAAGGATTGTCCGAGTGCTGATAGTATGACTCAATCCCAGCATTCGCTTTTACGACTGAGGAAAACCTCGGAAAAAACCTTCAGTCAGGACTGCCGGTGGCCCGAATCGAACCGGCGACCTCCCGAATTAAAGTCTCGCGTTTTACCGCTGAGCCACCTCTATCGGTAATACACACATCTTTCGGCGTCACTCCTAGCACAAGTAGGAACAGTATACCTGTCATTAACAGTGTCGTAGAGCCACAAGTAGGGACAGTACACCTGTCATTACCAATGTCGTAGAGCCACAAGTAGGGACAGTACACCTGTCATTACCAGTGTCGTAGAGCCACAAGTAGGGACAGTACACCTGTCATTACCAGTGTCGTAGAGCCACAAGTAGGGACAGTACACCTGTCATTACCAGTGTCGTAGAGCCACAAGTAGGGACAGTACACCTGTCATTACCAGTGTCGTAGAGCCACAAGTAGGGACAGTACACCTGTCATTACCAGTGTCGTAGAGCCACAAGTAGGGACAGTACACCTGTCATTACCAGTGTCGTAGAGCCGCAAGTAGGGACAGTACACCTGTCATTACCAGTGTCCTAGAGCCACAAGTAGGGGCAGTACACCTGTCATTACCAGTGTCGTAGAGCCACAAGTAGGGACAGTACACCTGTCATTACCAGTGTCGTAGAGCCACAAGTAGGGACAGTACACCTGTCATTACCAGTGTCGTAGAGCCACAAGTAGGGACAGTACACCTGTCATTACCAGTGTCTTAGAGCCACAAGTAGGGACAGTACACCTGTCATTACCAGTGTCGTAGAGTCACAAGTAGGGACAGTACACCTGTCATTACCAGTGTCGTAAGCCACAAGTAGGGACAGTACACCTGTCATTACCAGTGTCGTAGAGCCACAAGTAGGGACAGTACACCTGTCATTACCAGTGTCGTAGAGCCACAAGTAGGGACAGTACACCTGTCATTACCAGTGTCGTAGAGCCACAAGTAGGGACAGTACACCTGTCATTACCAGTGTCGTAGAGCCACAAGTAGGGACAGTACACCTGTCATTACCAGTGTCGTAGAGCCACAAGTAGGGACAGTACACCTGTCATTACCAGTGTCGTAGAGCCACAAGTAGGGACAGTACACCTGTCATTACCAGTGTCGTAGAGCCACAAGTAGGGACAGTACACCTGTCATTACCAGTGTCGTAGAGCCACAAGTAGGGACAGTACACCTGTCATTACCAGTGTCGTACAACCACAAGTAGGGACAGTACACCTGTCATTACCAGTGTCGTAGAGCCACAAGTAGGGACAGCACACCTGTCATTACCAGTGTCGTAGAGCCACAAGTAGGGACAGTACACCTGTCATTAACAGTGTCGTAGAGCCACAAGTAGGGACAGTACACCTGTCATTACCAGTGTCGTAGAGCCACAAGTAGGGACAGTACACCTGTCATTACCAGTGTCGTAGAGTCACAAGTAGGGACAGTACACCTGTCATTACCAGTGTCGTAGAGTCACAAGTAGGGACAGCACACCTGTCATTACCAGTGTCGTAGAGTCACAAGTAGGGACAGTACACCTGTCATTACCAGTGTCGTAGAGCCACAAGTAGGGACAGTACACCTGTCATTACCAGTGTCGTAGAGCCACAAGTAGGGACAGTACACCTGTCATTACCAGTGTCGTAGAGTCACAAGTAGGGACAGTACACCTGTCATTACCAGTGTCGTAGAGCCACAAGTAGGGACAGCACACCTGTCATTACCAGTGTCGTAGAGTCACAAGTAGGGACAGTACACCTGTCATTACCAGTGTCGTAGAGCCACAAGTAGGGACAGTACACCTGTCATTACCAGTGTCGTAGAGCCACAAGTAGGGACAGTACACCTGTCATTACCAGTGTCGTAGAGTCACAAGTAGGGACAGTACACCTGTCATTACCAGTGTCGTAGAGCCACAAGTAGGGACAGTACACCTGTCATTAACAGTGTCGTAGAGCCACAAGTAGGGACAGTACACCTGTCATTACCAGTGTCGTAGAGCCACAAGTAGGGGCAGTACACCTGTCATTAACAGTGTCGTAGAGCCACAAGTAGGGACAGTACACCTGTCATTACCAGTGTCGTAGAGCCACAAGTAGGGACAGTACACCTGTCATTACCAGTGTCGTAGAGCCACAAGTAGGGCCCGATTCCACCAAATGGATTTAAACTCGAGTTTAACGAAGCTAAGAACTAAAAAATCACCAATTAGTCATTAGTCCATGAAATTCAGTTATGTGTAAAAAACAATTGATATAGGTTGCTTCAATGCAAGAAAAAAAATAGTGAACAATTAGCTATTCTACTAGATTCCCTTCGGCAGCTCTTGCTGCATTTTTCTTCTAAAGCGTAGTGTAACTGTATCGGTTCTGAGGTCGCTGGCGCCTTCCCGATAGACAGAGGACTCATTGTGTTATACGAGTCCAGCCCGCGCTCCGCGAAACGCTCGGCGACTGCGGACAGTACCGCTCAAAACAGATTGCAACTTTTCTACACATCATGTCACAAAAAAATTGATTGCAGGGTATTTTGTAAAAGTAAACGTTCGTACTAAGAAGCATGTTATCGGTAGAGAAACGATGCACATTAAACCTTCTGATCGAGTTTTGATCAGTGTCCTATTTTAGCGGTGGTTTTACTTTCTCAAGGCAACATTTTTTTTATATGGGAATTACCATGAGAAAAGTTGCTCGGTGCTACTTGGTAGCACCAAACCAAATAATCGCGTTTTCTTCAATTTTTTAACCGCCTGCTTTTAAAGTATGGTATCTTTTAGTCATGTTTTTTATATTTAAAGGTGGACATCTACAAATGGTAGTTCTTTAGTTTTTCACCCGACTATCCCTTTAAACCATGGCCGATTCCACCACGTTTTATTCTCCTTCAGTTATGGCGTATTCGATTGGCACGCACCGAGTGCGCACTCAACTAGTGCAATGACGTCATTGCACTACACGAGTTCTGTGAAAGTGCAATTCCCAACTGAACAGCATGGTTGGTAGGATTGGCACGAAACTCAAATCTCGTTTTCGTAGTGTGGTATCCCTTCGCTATATCTGTATATGTTTTAGCGCCAAAAACACCATGAGTGCCCTTGAAATGTCAGAAGCTTTTATTCAGAAGGTTTTAGAAATTGAAACAGAAAATGATAATATGTTACTGTGTGACATAGTCTACATACGGTGGCATTTTATCTTGTAGGCTAGGACTAGCCCAGGGCTGAGTTGGCTAGACAAAATCTTGGTTATGTAGGGGCCCTACACCTAGACCTAGGCTTAGGAAAAACTTGGTTATGTAGGCCTAGCCCTAGGCCCAGACCTTGGCCTAGGCCTACTTGTTACCAGTATTAATGTATATAGGCCTACCTCCAGTCATAATAAAACAATAATATGTGGCATTATGGTGGGTTTACACACCGGAATAAGGTTTAAGGTTTAACATTTAATATTTTGTTCTAAGGAAAGTATTTTCCAAACTGATTTACTAGGATCGCTACCATTGGCCGGATTTATAAAAGCTCGTCTCTCATTGGCTGGGCTAAGAATTTTTGGGATAAGGGCTAACAAGTTGGAATAGTTTCAACTTTCGTCCTAGCCCTTAAATCTTAGGAAGTTATGTGAACGCCATGATGCTACCACAGTATAAAGAGGATATGCTACTAGCTTGATTCAACTTGGTTAAACCTTAGACCTTAAACCTTATTACGGTGTGTAAACCGGGCTTTAGTAGATTTAATGCAACACATTCCACTTTATAAAATAATAAAGGTCTGTTAAACTTAAATGCATGCACCAGAGTTGATTTGTAGGTTAGGATACCGGTAAACTAGATACTTCCTCATCGGAATACTGATTGACAACGTTTGTTATAAATCCTGATATTTTAGGAGTCTTCTCATTTCTTAAATACTCTAACAAGAGTAGTTCATCTTCGTCGCTACTCTCCGAAGACTAAAAGCTCCACTAGAGCCAAACGCTTTCGCGCGTCCATGTTTTCAAAATGACACTGCACTGTGGTCTGAAGCCAGTGCACTGTAGTGCAACACTTTTCTAGTGCACACTCCCAATCGAATACGAAAAGTCGCACTGAGTGCGCACGGACATTCCCAATCGAATACGCGAGTCGCACTCAGTGCGCACTGAGTGCATGAAAGTGCAGCCAATCGAATACGCTATTAGCTATGCCAAGTTTATTTTGTAAGGATGTCTGTGATTGGTTGTTCCAATCACGTGATTCATTTTCATGGCGGACTGTAGCGGTGAGGAGCTTGTCCAAACATAACCTGAAGAAAGATGGAGAAAAAGCAACAACGTTCGCGTGGGAGTAATTACTCCGAAAGTGACAAAATATGTTATTACAATTTACAAATTGTTGAGCAATACCGTGGAATAATCGAAAATAAAAAAACGTTTCTGTTTCGTGGAAAGAGAAGGAGGAAATATGGGAGAGAATTGCGGGTGAACTGAACGCTTAGCCTATGAGCAAGGGCCAGGACAGAGGGCCTAGGCCTAGGGTAGGTTGCGCAAGGGCTAGGGTCTAGATCTAGGCTGGCCATGGCTATATAATATGATAGCCTATAGGCCCTAGCATACAAAATAGAACGATGACAAAAGGCAGACACATCAACATAACCAACTTTGTCGCACACACACTGACAGGCAATGACGAATTCAAAACATTTGTATCACGGCTTGTTATATTTGAAAATTCGAAACTTCGAGCATCGTGTTGGCGGTGAGTCGTAGTTTCGAGTTTAGTTGTGGTGGAACGCATTTTTGATCTAAACGACGCTTAAAATTTTTAAACTCAAGTTTAGCACTTGGTGGAAGCAGCAGAGCGGTTTATCGCGGTCTTTGTCTCGATGAATTATCCGCCCAACTAAATTCGGTTCAAGGGGTTGTTATTGGACGGACAAACAAAGCGCCATAGCCAGTCTCTCCCACAAACCGAAAGCAACAACAAAAACATTGACCATACTCTTCAAAACAACACAAAACAGATCCATGGGCATAATAATAATGATTTTTCGTAAGAATCCCTGTTCTAGGGTGCACACACCAGCTTTACCTGATGTGGCCGTCTTATATTAGGGTGTTTGGATAGTTAAGGAATGTCCTAGGGCTGGTAATATGACTGTAGTTAGATTAGATTAGATTTATTGCGTAATGTTGACCCCTCCCACAATGTGATCGGGATATATTACATGTCATTAATTTTACTAATACTAGGTACAATACAAAGTATGACTCATTCCCACCATTCGCCGATACAACAGAGGTAAACAGCGGAAAAATCTTCAGTTAGAACTTCCGGTGGCCGGAATCGAACCCGAGTCTCGCGTCTTACCGCTGATCCACCTCTTTCGGTCTATGGGCATGGACTGATGTTTTCATTGTAGATAGTAAAAACACCTGCTTTTTGTCAACAGCATAATTTATTCCTGACGGTGCAATCGGGGTGTTATTCTCACTTGAGCACTACATGACGGGTATAAAGGTTTCTACTTTCTACCTTCAAGATGGGTAGGAAGAAAACGTGGGCGCTCACTCGAGTGCGGTAAGGGTGTTTCCACGTGGTTGTGTGGGAGTCAGGCGTCTACCGCGCGCAACACGTGGCGGTAAGGGTGTTTGCACGTGGTTGTGTGGGAGTCAGGCGTCTACCGCGCGCGACACGTGGCGGTAAGGGTGTTTGCACGTGGTTGTGTGGGAGTCAGGCGTCTACCGCGCGCGACACGTGGCGGTAAGGGTGTTTGCACGTGGTTGTGTGGGAGTCAGGCGTCTACCGCGCGCGACACGTGGCGGTAAGGGTGTTTGCACGTGGTTGTGTGGGGGGGTCACGCGTCTACCGGGCGCGACACGTGGCGGTAAGGGTGTTTGCACTTGGCTGTGTGGGGGAGTCAGGCGTCTACCGCGCGCGACACGTGGCGGTAAGGGTGTTTGCACTTGGCTGTGTGTGGGAGTCAGGCGTCTACCGCGCGCGACACGTGGCGGTAAGGGTGTTTGCACTTGGCTGTGTGGGGGAGTCAGGCGTCTACCGGGCGCGACACGTGGCGGTAAGGGTGTTTGCACTTGGCTGTGTGTGGGAGTCAGGCGTCTACCGCGCGCGACACGTGGCGGTAAGGGTGTTTGCACGTGGTTGTGTGGGGGGGTCACGCGTCTACCGGGCGCGACACGTGGCGGTAAGGGTGTTTGCACTTGGCTGTGTGGGGGAGTCAGGCGTCTACCGCGCGCGACACGTGGCGGTAAGGGTGTTTGCACGTGGTTGTGTGGGGGGGTCACGCGTCTACCGCGCGCGACACGTGGCGGTAAGGGTGTTTGCACGTGGTTGTGTGGGGGAGTCACGCGTCTCCTGCGCGCGACACGTGGCGGTAAGGGTGTTTGCACGTGGTTGTGTGCGGGAGTCAGGCGTCTCCTGCGCGCGACACGTGGCGGTAAGGGTGTTGGCACGTGGTTGTGTGTGGGGGTCACGCGTAAACCGCGCGCGACACGTGGCGGTAAGGGTGTTGGCACGTGGTTGTGTGTGGGGGTCACGCGTCTACCGCGCGCGACACGTGGCGGTAAGGGTGTTTGCACGTGGTTGTGTGGGGGAGTCAGGCGTCTACCGGGCGCGACACGTGGCGGTAAGGGTGTTTGCACGTGGTTGTGTGGGGGTCACGCGTCTACCGCGCGCGACACGTGGCGGTAAGGGTGTCTGCACGTGGTTGTGTGGGGGAGTCAGGCGCCTACCGCGCGCGACACGTGGCGGTAAGGGTGTTTGCACGTGGTTGTGTGGGGGAGTCAGGCGCCTACCGCGCGCGACACGTGGCGGTAAGGGTGTTTGCACGTGGTTGTGTGGGGGGGTCACGCGTCTACCGGGCGCGACACGTGGCGGTAAGGGTGTTTGCACTTGGCTGTGTGGGGGAGTCAGGCGTCTACCGCGCGCGACACGTGGCGGTAAGGGTGTTTGCACTTGGCTGTGTGTGGGAGTCAGGCGTCTACCGCGCGCGACACGTGGCGGTAAGGGTGTTTGCACTTGGCTGTGTGGGGGAGTCAGGCGTCTACCGGGCGCGACACGTGGCGGTAAGGGTGTTTGCACTTGGCTGTGTGTGGGAGTCAGGCGTCTACCGCGCGCGACACGTGGCGGTAAGGGTGTTTGCACGTGGTTGTGTGGGGGAGTCAGGCGCCTACCGCGCGCGACACGTGGCGGTAAGGGTGTTTGCACTTGGCTGTGTGTGGGAGTCAGGCGTCTACCGGGCGCGACACGTGGCGGTAAGGGTGTTTGCACTTGGCTGTGTGGGGGAGTCAGGCGTCTACCGCGCGCACACGTGGCGGTAAGGGTGTTTGCACTTGGCTGTGTGTGGGAGTCAGGCGTCTACCGGGCGCGACACGTGGCGGTAAGGGTGTTTGCACTTGGTTGTGTGGGGGAGTCAGGCGTCTACCGCGCGCGACACGTGGCGGTAAGGGTGTTTGCACGTGGTTGTGTGGGGGAGTCACGCGTCTACCGCGCGCGTCACGTGGCGGTAAGGGTGTTGGCACGTGGTTGTGTGGGGGAGTCAGGCGTCTACCGCGCGCGACACGTGGCGGTAAGGGTGTTGGCACGTGGTTGTGTGGGGGAGTCACGCGTCTACCGCGCGCGACACGTGGCGGTAAGGGTGTTTGCACGTGGTTGTGTGGGGGAGTCAGGCGTCTACCGCGCGCGACACGTGGCGGTAAGGGTGTTTGCACGTGGCTGTGTGTGGGAGTCAGGCGTCTACCGCGCGCGACACGTGGCGGTAAGGGTGTTTGCACGTGGTTGTGTGGGAGTCAGGCGTCTACCGCGCGCGACACGTGGCGGTAAGGGTGTTTGCACGTGGTTGTGTGTGGGAGTCAGGCGTCTACCGCGCGCGACACGTGGCGGTAAGGGTGTTTGCACGTGGTTGTGTGGGAGTCAGGCGTCTACCGCGCGCGACACGTGGCGGTAAGGGTGTTTGCACGTGGCTGTGTGTGGGAGTCAGGCGTCTACCGCGCGCGACACGTGGCGGTAAGGGTGTTTGCACTTGGCTGTGTGTGGGAGTCAGGCGTCTACCGCGCGCGACACGTGGCGGTAAGGGTGTTTGCACGTGGTTGTGTGGGAGTCAGGCGTCTACCGCGCGCGACACGTGGCGGTAAGGGTGTTTGCACTTGGCTGTGTGGGGGAGTCAGGCGTCTACCGCGCGCGACACGTGGCGGTAAGGGTGTTTGCACGTGGTTGTGTGGGAGTCAGGCGTCTACCGCGCGCGACACGTGGCGGTAAGGGTGTTTGCACGTGGTTGTGTGGGAGTCAGGCGTCTACCGCGCGCGACACGTGGCGGTAAGGGTGTTTGCACGTGGTTGTGTGGGAGTCAGGCGTCTACCACGCGCGACACGTGGCGGTAAGGGTGTTTGCACGTGGTTGTGTGGGGGAGTCAGGCGTCTACCACGCGCGACACGTGGCGGTAAGGGTGTTTGCACGTGGTTGTGTGGGAGTCAGGCGTCTACCGCGCGCGACACGTGGCGGTAAGGGTGTTTGCACGTGGTTGTGTGGGAGTCAGGCGTCTACCGCGCGCGACACGTGGCGGTAAGGGTGTTTGCACGTGGTTGTGTGGGAGTCAGGCGTCTACCGCGCGCGACACGTGGCGGTAAGGGTGTTTGCACGTGGTTGTGTGGGGGAGTCAGGCGTCTACCACGCGCGACACGTGGCGGTAAGGGTGTTTGCACGTGGTTGTGTGGGGGAGTCAGGCGTCTACCGCGCGCGACACGTGGCGGTAAGGGTGTCTGCACGTGGTTGTGTGGGGGAGTCAGGCGCCTACCGCGCGCGACACGTGGCGGTAAGGGTGTTTGCACGTGGTTGTGTGGGGGAGTCAGGCGTCTACCGCGCGCGACACGTGGCGGTAAGGGTGTTTGCACGTGGTTGTGTGGGGGAGTCAGGCGTCTACCGGGCGCGACACGTGGCGGTAAGGGTGTTTGCACGTGGTTGTGTGGGGGAGTCAGGCGTCTACCGCGCGCGACACGTGGCGGTAAGGGTGTTTGCACGTGGTTGTGTGGGGGAGTCAGGCGTCTACCGCGCGCGACACGTGGCGGTAAGGGTGTTTGCACGTGGTTGTGTGGGGGAGTCAGGCGTCTACCGCGCGCGACACGTGGCGGTAAGGGTGTTTGCACGTGGTTGTGTGGGGGTCACGCGTCTACCGCGCGCGACACGTGGCGGTAAGGGTGTCTGCACGTGGTTGTGTGGGGGAGTCAGGCGCCTACCGCGCGCGACACGTGGCGGTAAGGGTGTTTGCACGTGGTTGTGTGGGGGAGTCAGGCGTCTACCGGGCGCGACACGTGGCGGTAAGGGTGTTTGCACGTGGTTGTGTGGGGGAGTCAGGCGTCTACCGCGCGCGACACGTGGCGGTAAGGGTGTTTGCACGTGGTTGTGTGGGGGAGTCAGGCGTCTACCGGGCGCGACACGTGGCGGTAAGGGTGTTTGCACGTGGTTGTGTGGGGGAGTCAGGCGTCTACCGCGCGCGACACGTGGCGGTAAGGGTGTTTGCACGTGGTTGTGTGGGGGAGTCAGGCGTCTACCGCGCGCGACACGTGGCGGTAAGGGTGTTTGCACGTGGTTGTGTGGGGGTCACGCGTCTACCGCGCGCGACACGTGGCGGTAAGGGTGTTGGCACGTGGTTGTGTGGGGGAGTCACGCGTCCCATGCTTGAACACGGTGAAGGTTACACGAAATAGACCATGACTAAAGATTTAATGGGGCCCCCCTACGGACTTTATGTTTTTACCAAATGAGATAAATTTAAGTGCCTATTCTTGATTAGTATGTTTACGTTTAAAGTTCGAGTCACTTGGGTCAATCCCACGGCCATTGGACTAGAGGAGACATCAGTCTTATTTGAAGAGGGACATTCGACAACATATAAACATGGACTAGCTCAATATAGTAATTGGGTTCATAACGATGAAACGATAACATCGCAAACACTTATGTGTATTTTTCGGCTGTTCAGCTCGAAATGCTGTTTTCTTAAATATTCATATTCATAGGCCTACAGACTTATAATGTGGCACCTTACAAAATGTCCAAATCAAAACAAAAATATTATACTTTCTATGTAATTACAAATCCAATTTTATCTTAGTTTAGTTTTATATTAGAACCAGGATTATTATTAATTAAGCATATTACCAACAATGTAAATACAAAATCTGTAAAGAGTGTAATACACTCAAGATTGTACTACAATAAAGATTCATATTCATATTCATAATCATATTCATAATCATACCCTCACCATTGTTATACATTCACGATCTCAAATACTAATTTCTACCGGTACACGAAACAATTCGTAAACCGGAATCTGTGGAATGTAACATTTTTTCCACACTTGAACGCATAAACACAGGTGTGATAAGTGATAACTAACCCGCTTGACTGTGACAGTTGTCGAGTTTATCTCTGACGTCAAACGTCAGCTTTTGAACAACATGAACTACACAAGCAAATAACGCGACGATATCCAAATTTTTAAATATTCTTGCTTAAATAGGATCATGTCAACTTACAACAGTTTTTTTAATAAATGCGCAAGAGGGTGTTGATGTTTTTAATGACTCTATACGTACTTTTAAATAGACCATTTTAATGCAGTAACATATGGGGCATGTATATGCGACCATCATTGTTTTTATGTTCTACATGATATGATATTTGTTGGATGGTTTGTTGTTTTCGTTTTTGTTTGTTTTATCAAAACACACTTTGTGGAATTGTGCAATTCTGTTGTGTATATAAAATAAATAATAAATAATAACAATAAAAAAAAAGAAGATACTTTTTACTTATGTGGTTTTAAGTACATCTGTTTGTAATTTCATTTTGTGGTGACAAGAATAAACAAATAATAATAATAATAATAATAATAATAATAATAATAATAATAATAATAATAATAATAATAATAATAATAATAATAATAATAATAATTATTATTATAATAATAATAATAATAATAATAATAATAATAATAATAATAATAATAATAATAATAATAATAATAATAATAATAATAATAATAATAATAATAATAATAATAATAATAATAATAATAATAATAATAATAATAATAATAATAATAATAATAATAATAATATATAATGATTATTAAATCGGGCCGCGAAAGCCTATAAATATACGTTAAAGCTTATACGCATATACTGCCTAAATAGCCACGTCCAACGAAATTAATGCCACTCGTTCCCACCATCCACTTGAGACCAGTGTACATTGGTGACACAGTTTGTGTATTGGTTCGCGGAAAACCCCAGACCCAGGGGCAGGGTTGATACGTCTAATTCACTCCACTAAGCAGGGAAGCTGAAAGGCGAGCTATCTGTGCAAGAACGCCGCGTTGAAATAAGCGCGTGAAAGTCTGCGCACAACATCGCGTATCTGCGCACAACATCGCGCATCTGCGTACAGCATCGTGAGAGAGTGAGACTGGAAAAATCATTGTCAAGGTTTAAAATTAAATGTAGAAAGTATGTAATCAGCTATGTTCAGAATTAGTAGTTAGAACATAATGCTTGTATTGGTCATAATTTCTATACGTTAATTTATATAAAGTTTATGTAATAAGTATGTACCAACATTATCTTTGTAAGATAAACATGTAAATGTAATAGCGGTAAGCTAAATAAAATACATTATTATTATTATTATTATTATTATTATTATTATTATTATTATTATTATTATTATTATTATTATTATTATTATTATATTATTACATCTGCGCATTATCACCGAGCATTATCACCGACATAATATCATCATAAGAATCTGTATGGTGCGGAGACTCAAACTAATCATAAGTTACCTCCTTATCTGCGCCATTGATGGTTTCAACAAATCAAAAATCTCCTCCTCATAGAAGTTTATTTGCTTGCCACTAGATTGCATCTACTAACCTCAAAGGGAGGCGATAGTATTGTGGAGATCATAAATGTCGATCATCCCCATTATTCAGCAAAGCACCGCACCCTCCTTCTGAGCCGGTACCGACAGCTGAAGGTGAAGAATGTCGCCTCGACTAGACTACGGACGGGTATCGCTCCATGTAGATAGGGGAAGGTCCCCTTCCGCTTGAGATTTTAGACAAGGCTGACATTTATAACTGTCAACAAAAGAGGTGACGGCTAAGTCGCCCTTTGTGTGTAGTGAATGTCAGGGTGCTTCTTAGGTTGGCACGAAGAGTAGTGAATGGCAGGGTGCTTCTTAGGTTGGCACGCAGAGTAGTGAATGGCAGGGTGCTCCTTAGTTTGGCACGTAGAGTAGTGAATGGCAGGGTGCTTCTTAGGTTGGCACGTAGAGTAGTGAATGGCAGGGTGCTTCTTAGGTTGGCACGTAGAGTAGTGAATAGCAGGGTGCTTCTTAGGTTGGCACGTAGAGTAGTGAATGGCAGGGTGCTTCTTAGTTTGGCACGTAGAGTAGTGAATGGCAGGGTGCTTCTAAGGTTGGCACGGAGAGTAGTGAATGGCAGGGTGCTTCTTAGTTTGGCACGTAGAGTAGTCTATTTTGCGTGGTGGCCTTTATCCGCATGGGCGAGAACATCTCACTTCTCTGTTACATAAAAGCAATTCGAGAATTATCTTTTATAAAATGGCGCGAGTGTCTCCAGGCTCAGGGAAGTTGACTGACGAAATTCGAACTCTTCTTGCGTCAATACCACAGAAACCTACGTGGGTTTTGTCGATAATGTTATCGTAAAAGAGTTAAATTTTGCGATGACCTCAACTGACTCTGGTTTTTATTGTGCAAGTCTAAAACATCACGCGTTGCCAATAGGCTTATCGTGCTGTAGCTAAGCTACCCCCCGCGCAGCCTAGCGCGCAATCTGTGACCGAGGGGGTCAATCGAAGGTCATGTCAATCATGTACTCGAGAGGACGTGGGATCATAGTACGTTTAGGAGCTGTGATGTAACATTGACAGTTAGACACCTCCATGCTAAATATATTTTCTTGGCACTAGAACGCGTCTTGTCTTCGCCAAGTTCCTCCGCCGAGAAGTATACCGACCGGTTATGTAGGAGGGTTGATGGGACGTCGGTCTAAGCTGACTAGACAAAAGTTATGTTATTGTTTTTTCTTCTCATGAGCGGTAAAATTGCCAACACAAAACCACGAAAGGCATCGTTGCAGTGACATACTATAAGCGCAGTGCCCTTATTTTCATGGCCGTCGCCAGGATATTTTCCAATGGTGGGGGTCAAAACAAAACAAACATCCACTCGGGTGTACTAGGGAGGTATGGGGGCGTAAACCTCTCAGCCCCACCGTAAGAAAATGTTGGATTTTCAACACTTTATAACCGATTTTGCGTCGTTAAAATAGGTTCTGACATATGAAATGAAATGAATGTTTGCAATACATATTTGTGTTTACCGGTTAGATTTAAAAACATTCCAGAAATTCAGGGGGTGGAGGCAAGTGAACCCCCTTGCCCCCCCCCCTCTCGCGACGCCCATGCTTATTTCTAAGGGGATCCCCAAATTCATTCCAAATTCATCCAAATCCATTCTAATTTTTTGAAAATGTTACTCTTGTGGGGAGGGGGTAGAGGGAAGGGGTGAGCAAAGTACCATTTTTGCCTCCGGTTCCGAACCCACTACGTTATTTGGTACGTTGGTTACTTATTTATTTTGAAAACCTCCCAGATAACCAGAACAAATTTTCATTGGATTGAAAGACTTGTTGGTAATAATATCAGTGAACACTGAACACTGAACTGGGCTGTGTTGCGTTCTATTCTAGGCAGCGTTGTGTTCCAAGCAACACCAGTGCATCAGTAGTAAACCCTAGCAACACAGTGAATACTAATTTAGGATCACCTGACATTTTAAATAATCTGTTTACATCGACATGAATGTCGGCATGTTCACGCCAAGGGGGGGGGGGGGGGGGGGGGGGGGGCTCATGCGGTCGAGCTACATGTCCGGGCTGGAAATCACTTAATACCAGCCAGCAGTAAAAACAAACTCATAATACACAGAATCAAGTTTCACGCGAACGATCTAACATGCATTGCTATAATAGTAAAGTTCTTTTTGCCGGTCGTCATGTTTTCTCGAACACTTCGTTTTCGGTTCGGTTCGTAGGCAGGCAACGAGGCCCATTACCGATCCTAGTTGGCCACGAACAGTGGTTAATTTGTAAGGAAAAAGGTGGGTATACGCATCATAGTTTCATGTTACAATGTGCTCGTGATAAAAATTGACCCCCCCCCCCCCCGATACAACGTAAAACCGTGAGATAAGAGTGTTCAGTGTTATAAATGTATTCAAATAAATTTGGTGAGCATGTGGTGGTAAAATATACCCAATATAATATAGTAAATTATTATAATACCCCAAAATAATACAATATTTTTGTTTTTTATAGATATTAGCCAAAATGTAAGTGTTGAGTACCTAATAATTCATGAAAAAAGGGTGGTATACTGAGTATACCCACTAAAATAGGTGGGTATACTGCGTATACCTGCGCTCCATTACAAATTATAAGCACTGGCCACGAGCCCACGAGTCATTCGTTTCTTTCTTTTCTTTTCATTGGTTTCTATAAAGCATTACAGTTTTGTACTGTGTACATGTAAAATGCTTGATGCCCTACATTGACTTCTTGACAATGCTTATATTACGATGTCCGTACTCGCTACGACACCTCCATGTAATCCAACAGCTGCAATAAAATACAAATACATATACAAATACAAATACAAATACTTAGGATAATATCTTAATATTTGTACAGACAAAGTTTGGCAAACGTTCACACAACTATATTATTCACAACGAACACATCAGTAATGTTGTTTCGGGAACGAAGTCACGAAATACATCCAGTGTAATGGAATGTCATGTGAATTACACTTACACTTAGCAATACTACCACTACACTCTCGGGAAAACATTGTAGACCACTGCAAGGCAAGCACGATTGCGTGTGGTCAGGGTTTGTGGGGTCAGAAGTCGTTCCTCTCACGGAAGGTCACGTAAACACGGAGTTTGTTCAGCCTGTCTGTTCGCTTGCATTTTACAAAACTAACGAAATAGAAACTCAAGTCCAATCGAATTTGAGTTGTTATTTTTTGTGTTGTTTACACAACGCATCTATTGTTATAATTAATTATTTATAGCAATATGTCCTTTAAGTAACCTCATCGTAGCACAAGGGCATTTTCATGCTGCATAATTTATGTAGAGTGAAATTATTTTTCGTGGATTAACATAAAAACATGATCTTACAACGTTTCGTGGATTATGACACTTTTGCTAATTTGTCTGAGCTCGTACATTTATAAATGGTATGAGTTACAGTTTTGTACAGTAGTCTGCATGTGTCTGTGCGGTAGGGTCGTAATCGGTATTCGGTGGATTACACTTACAGTTACAGATACCCCGCGTGAGTTCGAATCCCGCACGCGGCATAAGGCATGTTTTTTTTGTAATTGTTCTTCGTCCAGCACCCCTCATTAGTGCAATAATACCGGTACGTAAAGCAACAAGAACATTATCATGTGCTATCGTACATTTTTTGCATTCTTGTGCTCAGCATTATACACAACCCTATTTTTGCTTTTGTTACTTCAGTAATCGTTTCGTAATGGCCCAAACATCAGTTTTATTTTTGTCACGGCGTTGCGCTATTTGGTTTTTGAGCACAAACTGTTCTAAAATTAACGTTCGCCTGACACTGGACGTTTCTAGAGCAGGCGTACTTTTTATGTAACGTTTAGTACAGTATTGCCGGTGTTGCAGCTTTCTGCACATCGATTCGCAAATAACTTACACGTGATTGGTTCAGTTGAAGAGGCCCGACATGGGCCGGTCCCTACGAACTTGTTGTCCTTGAACAACCCACTACGACGTTCGCGAAAAACAAATTCGCAAGTTTATAGGCGGCTGGCGCAGTTAGTTAATAGATAATAGCCACTTAGGAAGGAGCATAAAAGTTGTTCGCAATTTCTTTTCGTCATATTAATATTATTGAGTCGTGTGGTGTAGTCCCAGTGAAAGTGCGCAGTGATTGCCAGAAATGTCCATACAATTACAGTGGCATGCAAAGACACAAGTACCTAACTTAATATCAATTACGAGATATACGAATACACTCCTTATTTTAATTATTAGTTAGGCGTGTTGTGGAGTAGTTGTAGGCGTGGGCAGTGCGGGATTTCTTGGTTCGGCAGTGAGTCGTTTGACTTTTGTTCAGCCAGTGTTTGCACTACTGTAGAAGTAGCAGCTGTCAGTAGTCAGTACTGTTGACGTCTGGAGAAGTGTGAAGTGTCAAGTTGTGATAAGCAGAAATTGAAAGTTCATTTTCTTTTGACCTTAATATTACTGATAACAAATATCTATATCTGTGCCAAGTTCTCCCAGCTCCATCTCAGTTCGCTACAACTCTGTGCCGGTGCGGGTGAAATTACGATGGTCGTGGATCACAACCGATTACATCATTAACAGTCCCCGTGCCGAACAACATACATAACCTCAAAACATAACATTCACATTCTTACGAATACAAAAACCGCAAACAGACTCGATTCGGCTCATTTGTTGGAAAGAGTAAATTCAAAATTTTTGCATACGATTCCTTTCAAATGTTGTCTAAATTATTAACTGTGAAGATGAGTGTGGTATTCATGCATCACCGTGTTAACCCTATCTATTATTCAGACTATTCTGATACTCGTTAAACGTTCCGAAGACAGAACGCACAGATCTGTTTTCATGAGCAATCAATTGTGATATTTTTGGTGGTGCTATCGCGTTGCAGTCGGCGAGAGAATTAAAGAAGAGAGGCATTTTGAAGGAGCTGTTTTTCCGAATTGATTTTGTTACTTGAATGACACAGATAGGTCTACAAGTGTTACAAGAAGAAGTAAACATAAAACACAACTCAACCATGGATGTATTATCCAATGTAAGTTTGGTTGATTTTTCTATGTAGGCCTAGGCCTAGGCCTACCTAAGGCCTAGGCCTAGCCTAGGCAATTTTCTAGGGTCTAGGCCTAGACCTAGGCCTAGTAGGGCTGGTGCAGGCATTGTAAATGGCCTAGCCTTAGGCTTTCCCAAGGCCCTAGGCCTAGGCACTAGTAAATATAGGCCTACCCCTAAGCCTAGAGCTTCTCATTTTTGATTGACTTCTGATATCATTCGCCTAATGGTTTCAATCTTTTTTTCAGTCTCCAGTGCTGAAAGCATTCCTGGCCGGCTCATTCTCGGGAACTTTCTCAACGATCCTGTTCCAGCCACTCGATCTAGTCAAGACTCGTCTACAGAGTTCGGTGGCGATCCGTCAGCCCAATGGCATGCTGTCCATCATTGGTCACATTGTCCAGAAAGAACATGTTGGTGGACTTTGGAAGGGAATGGCCCCAGTAAGTTCTACTAGGCCTATCAATATGTTCGCTAGGCCTCTTATTGTCTCTTTTAGGCCTACTTATTAACCACTTGACAGCCAATTTGCCGCCTAGGCCTATCACGTTTCTTCTCAATTTCCCATTGTCAGTTCTTTTAGCTTGCGTAGTAGATATGGCAAATATTCTTGGAACAAAGTGGTATTTGTTACAAATGCCCGTAGCCGTAGGCCGTAGCACTATCCTCTAAAGGCAAAATAAAACTGAAATTCAACTCTTTACTCTAAGGTTATTTTGTGATCAATGGCGTTATTAATCAGTTTAGCCTGTTTATCATTAAATATGTATTTATTTATTATCTGCTTCTTTCATAACATGATGATGGTTATATAATATAATGGTTTGGTTGTGTTGATATTGTGTTGAAGTCACTTTTTCAAGCAATCTAAACTTAAACCGTTTCACACTAGATCTATGTTTTTATTAGGAATGGCTTCGGGTAGGCCCACCTGGAAATCAGATCAGAACGGGTTCTATCAAGATTCGGATCTGATTTTTCAAACTGGTCAATTTTGTTGTTCAAAAGTCTTCTTCTTCTTTTTATGCCAACAATTGACCTATTTGGTCATCATGCGTTTTCGTGTTTCCCAGTAGAGATAGGATTCTTTTTCTGCCTCCGCCATATCTTTTGGCATTGCATCTCTTATATCTTGGAGTGCCGACTGCCGAGCATCTACCTAAGTGCTCCCTGGTATGCTGTTTTGTTGTAGGCCTACATAGTGTGCATGTGCTGGAGTCGGTTATCCCTAGTTTATGCAGGTGTTAAAGCTAGTTCAAAAGTTAAATGTAAAATATTGATAGAGGTCTGCACGTGTACTAATTTCCTTCGTAATTGGCATTGAATTCGATAAGATTCGCTATTTGTTTAATTGAGTATTGCCGATTGCCACATGTCTTGCACAACATACGTGTGTGCAATGGACGACCGCCCCCTTACGTTACGCAACAACATTGCGCCGAAAGTGAGTAAACATTTGCTGATAAGTTATGAATTCTCGCGTGTACCACTTGACACGTCTCTATCTAGCTGGTTTATTATTCATTTCTAAGGTATTATGAAGCCGTATTTAGTGCGCATGTCAATGGTTGTTGTCATCACGGTTGCATAATTATGTACCGTAGGCCTACACTCGGTTTACACACTTATTTAAGATTTAAGGTTTAACAAAATCAAATCAAGCCAAAAGCATTATTTTGTTTACACACTTTCCTAGAATTTAAGGTGTAAGATCTCCAAATGAATAACCTTATTACTCAACTAGATTAATCTCTAGATCTTAATAGTTCCATTAGGCCCATAAAATATTGTAATTTATCCTGCTAGATGATTTTATTAAATGCTTAATCTCTGTTTGTACTGAAAAGTTTCAATGTTTTGCATATTTATCCTGGGTTAGGTAGTAAGTTTATAGCTTTACATACCGGTACATGTAAAAAACAAATCTAGGTCCTACTTTCTGTTTAATATGAATTGTATTTCGTATTTTATCTTTATGTAAATTTATCTTTAAATGAATTAATCACTCTACGAACAATTAAAATAATGAAATTAATATAATGCCCTTTAGGGCTGAGTCGTGTAAACGTTTAAACGTGTAAACGCCCGCGAGAAAATATACGTGTACAAACATTCATACACGTTTAACCGTGTCAAAACCCAATTCACAGATTTTTTCGATGTAACAGTTTTTCGACGAGCCGACGAGGCATAGCTTAGTGTGTGGAGTCAAAATGGCTGTGGACAGTTGCACACAACGGCGGGGAATATAACCAACAATGAATATTATTATAATAAATCAACCGTATTATTTCGTTGAACATGTTTTTTCGCAACATAACTCACTTTTTTGTGATCATTTTGTGAACTGGAGGGGTGTTACGTTTACACGTTTAAACGCGATAAATTTGGAAAAATAAACGTTTACAAAATTAACCGTTTTCTCCCAGCCCTAATGCCCTTCCATGTACATTGCAAACTGTAGGTTCCCTACAACGAGGAAACTCGCTGGAAACCAAATAAATAAACAAATAAAAAAAAGGAAACCATAGCAATGTTAGCTCTTATGGTGAATTCACGACCTTGCGTTGCGCTGAGCTGAGCGTTGGACTTTGTTGCGTTGCGTTGCGTTGACTTCATCATCTGTTCACGACCCTGCTTTAAACCCCAGCCTTCTTGACGGGTCAAACCGCGGATTCAAGGTCTACTTGATCTCCGATCAAGTGGACCTTGCGCGGATTGAATCGACGTTCCAGGAGGCTGTGCTTTAAACCGAGTATCCCGGATCATACATGCCGCGAGAATCAAGAAGGCTTTGCTTTGCGTTATAGCGTTGGAAAGTTGAACTAGAATCAATTTTGCAGCATCGCACAGTCGCGCACTGATGATGCTCATGATTGGTTGCTAGGACTTCGAAG
The DNA here is from genome assembly GCA_945910005.1 of Isoperla grammatica. Lineage (NCBI taxonomy): Eukaryota > Metazoa > Arthropoda > Insecta > Plecoptera > Perlodidae > Isoperla > Isoperla grammatica. Next base: position 17,810,334 of record OX246742.1, on the reverse strand, counting down.
TTCAAAGTTGCGTAGCGCAACGCAAGATCGTGAATTCACCATTAGGCTATACCTAAAAATTCTTAGCCCAGCTAGTGAGACACGAGTCACGCGACGTTTTATAATCCGACCAATGATAGCGATCAATTAGCGAGAAACTAATCATCGGATTTTGACGGTAGTTATTTTAAAATACGCAGGCAACCAATAGAACAAAAATAAATAAACTTTCTAGATATAAAGTGCCCAAACAAAAATTCACAGCATGCACCAATATGCAAGGTGTGTAGTTTAAGGGTCGTTACGACGATGCGACAAGCTATTAGGCCGTGAAAATAACGCACCCTGCATATTGGTGCATGTTGTAAATTTCGTTCGGAGCATTCTTTCTAGAAAGTTTAATGTGTCCTGTGTATTTTTAAGCTGACTCGTCAAAATTCGATGATAAGTTTTTCGCTAATTGATGTGGGAAGACAAAATTCGTAGTGTCAAATTCTGTCGTAAGACTCATGTTTGATGCGCATGTAACAGGTTAACTGCAGTGTCTATAATTTTGAAACCATCATGACAACAACCGTTGATATGCGGCCTAAATATGCTTTCATATGGGTTATAAAACCTTAAAAATGAATAACATAACAGCTAGATCGAGATTAGTGTCGTGTGGTGTTCATGAAAATACGTGCAGACAGTAGGTGTGCGTGAGAATCCGTGCAGACAGTAGGTGTGCGTGAGAATCCGTGCAGACAGTAGGTGTGCGTGAGAATCCGTGCAGACAGTAGGTGTGCGTGAGAATCCGTGCAGACAGTAGGTGTGCATGAGAATCCGTGCAGACAGTAGGTGTGCGTGAGAATCCGTGTAGACAGTAGGTGTGCATGAGAATCCGTGCAGACAGTAGGTGTGCGTGAGAATCCGTGCAGACAGTAGGTGTGCGTGAGAATCCGTGCAGACAGTAGGTGTGCGTGAGAATATGCGCAGACAGTAGCTGTGTTAAAACCACACACACAATTTTAAAACGATACCAAGGTCACTTACTTTTAAAACCGGTGAATTTTCGGAGTAATCCGTTCCGTATCCGTAACCCGTAATCCGGAAGGAGTAGGAACGGATTACTCCGAAAATTCACCGGTTTTAAAAGTAAGTGACCTTGGTATCGTTTTAAAATTGTGTGTGTGGTTTTAACATTATTCCGGGTCAATAAGTTTCTGCGTGTGACACACAGTAGGTGTGTGTGAGAATATGCGCAGACAGTAGGTGTGTGTGAGAATATGCGCAGATAGTAGGTGTGTGTGAGAATATGCGCAGACAGTAGGTGTGTGTGAGAATATGCGCAGATAGTAGGTGTGTGTGTGAGAATATGCGCAGACAGTAGGTGTGTGTGAAAATATGCGCAGACAGTAGGTGTGTGTGTGTGTGAGAATATGCGCAGACAGTAGGTGTGTGTGAGAATATGCGCAGACAGTAGGTGTGTGTGAGAATATGTGCAGACAGTAGGTGTGTGTGAGAATATGCGCAGATAGTAGGTGTGTGTGTGAGAATATGCGCAGACAGTAGGTGTGTGTGAGAATATGCGCAGATAGTAGGTGTGTGTGTGAGAATATGCGCAGACAGTAGGTGTGTGTGAGAATATGCGCAAGTAGTAGGTTTGTGTGAGAATAGGCGCAGATAGTAGGTGTGTGTGAGAATATGCGCAGATAGTAGGTGTGTGTGAGAATATGCGCAGACAGTAGGTGTGTGTGAGAATATGCGCAGACAGTAGGTGTGTGTGAGAATATGCGCAGAGAATAGGTGTGCGTGAGAATATGCACAGACAGTAGGTGTGTGTGAGAATATGCGCAGACAGTAGGTGTGCGTGAGAATATGCGCAGACAGTAGGTGTGTGTGAGAATACGCGCAGACAGTAGGTGTGTGTGAGAATACGCGCAGACAGTACGGACTTATTCTCACTTCTCCCAAGTAAGTTAGTGCTTACCGCAAGCTCCTCCCACCCAAAGTCGTCAATTTTCCTTAGTCCTTTTGTAATGGGAAATGAATGAAATATATCAAAGCTGGTGATTTTTGTTTATTGTTTTCGAACCGGATTGAAACTGGATTCTGCGTAGAAGAACTGGATTGTAATTTTTAGACCCGAAGTAATTCCTAGTTTTTACCTCCATCATTAAATTAACTTAACCATGAGATTCGATTTAACTAAGCTGTTTAAACTCGTGTAATAGGATAGGCTACCATTATATAGACACAACTTATGTAACTGTTCATTATCCGTGTACGGCCTAGGCCATGACATTGTGTTATGGAAGACCGAAGACCACACGTGTCAATAAGAAGCAACATCAGGCCATGCAATAACTTGTTTTTATCTTACTATGCTATAAAATTATTGAAGCACAGCACATTTGATTTAATTATAACGAACGTACATTAAATTCTGAAACGCATTTACTGACAGACACGATGTCGTTTGCACATTGGAGTCTGTATTTTAAATTTGCCTAATCTTAAACATATATATTACATATTATAGGCCTATATCTTGTAGGAAATTACATATTCAGTGCAAAGTTGCACATTGTATATAAGTTTTAATCATATCAATTAGGATCCATGCCTGGAAGACCTAATTAAAATGAGGCCTGTTATTGCTTAAACAGGCTAGTTTTAAGCTAATTATCTTGCAAGTGGACTTCAAATATGCTGATTCAATGATTTTCAATATTATAGATTCAGTTTTTACTTTCTTAGCAATTAATATCGACTTTGTGTTGGTTCGGTCTCCGGAATTAGGAGGGGGTAGGTCTACTTCTGTGAATTGATGAAATTATTGCCACATTTTTACATAGGATAGGCCCTATTGATGTCAGCAAGTTTTTGATGTCAATATTGAACAGGAAATCATCCATAAATGTGATAATTTATTTGATTGAGTGGGAGCAATTTATTACATTATATTCGTTGCAATGACGGCTCGGCGGGAAGCCACTAAGTATTTACATAAACAGGGAGTCACGGACCCAAGTCTTGAAACAAAACGTCTAGAAATTATAGACGTTGTGTGTGGTGAAGAGCGTGATCGAGGCTATTGGATACAAAAACGTTGGCGAATATGTGAACACCAAAACGTCTAAAACTTTTCGACGTTTTGTTAGAGACGTTGGTTTCAGTACCATAGCCGGAGCTAGATGTTTAGATTATAGTCAAGTTTAAAAGGTAAAAACAAAAAAAAACGGCCCGAACCGGGAATTGGACCCTGGACCTTTGGATTGGAAGCAAGAATAAATCCAGTTAATCCACTATTATGTACCGGTAGCCGGTACCGATAAATTATTCTCTTCCCTTTATTTATGGGAGCATTGGTCAGTTAAAGCTTAGAGTCTAGATATAAGTAGTTCATCTTTATATAGTATCCCAATTGTATGACTAATTTCAACTTTCCAAACAAACAACAATGGCAAGATTCAATTTACAGGTGTGGACCATTTGAATGTACTAACGAACTACCAATCATATTTGTTTGTAGGCCTACAAAAGTAATGGAAATAATTGTTTAATTTCAGTCCATAACTCGCTGCGTGCCAGGAGTAGGCCTGTACTTCTCATCTCTCCATTGGTTGAAATCTACACTCTCATCTGGTGAACCAGGGCCTCTTGAAGCCATCGCCTTGGGCATGTTGGCCCGTACGTTGAGTGGCGTGTGCCTTATTCCAATCACAGTCATCAAAACACGTTTTGAGGTAACTACCAATTAGTAATTACGCTGCAAGTTAAAATACTTGCTAGACCGGACAATCACAGTATTAAAAATGTTAAAATCACGTGAAATTACCATTTCTAATCATAGCCTGCCTGAAATAACGTTGCTACTCCACATACAACAATTTACAATACAATTACGCTGTAGTGTCTTTAGTATTGTAAGTAGGCCTACCGGTACTGCAGACTGTAGACTGTTTGCTAATAATTAATAATTATTTCTGATAGTATTATTTTGTGTACTAAATCCATTATTATTATTAACAAAAAGAACAACCCTGCTGATTATATCAATACTTACCATGTAGAGTATTCAATATTGTATTGTGATGCAAGCTTATGAAATCACAGGTTGCTGTGTTGTCACATTCTTTTTTTATTATTAAAAATTGTAATTTTGCAAGTTGTTTTAATACCCGGGACTCTTCCTCTGCCTTGAGGGTCTAGTTGAATGAGATCGGATGTGCGTAATCACCAGATCGTTTCACAGTAACTAATTCATAATTATTTATAATTCATAATAACCATGTTTCTGAAAGCGGAGCAGTATTATGATGTAGCCGAGTTCACCGGTCAAGGAACCAAGCTATGAGCCATACAATGACTTCAAGGCCTATACGACCTTATGATGCAATTTTTAACTCATCTTGACAATGTACATAAAATCTTGTATTGTGGTTATACAGCTAAGAAATGATATGAAATGGAAAGTAGGACATTACGACATGGACAACACGGTGAAAACTGTTTCAAACAATTATTTCATACATTATAATTAAATTTGTATTGTATAAATATTATGTGTCCTAATAAATAAATAAATAAATAAATAAATAAATAAATAATAAATTTATGCCTATACTTCATTCTATAGAGTGTACTTAGTACGTACATACGAGAATTTACGTTATTAGTGCAGGGTTGCCACCAAGTCAATTTTTTTATCCTTGAAAGAAACTAAAAAAATCCTGAGAAATCCTTGAAAACAGTTATATTCAGCATTAGCATATTATAACTGCAAAGGAATGTTACAAATTTTCAGGTTTCATGCCAAAATATGTTATGCCAGCGTGATTTTCGAGAATCTAGTCAACATTAGGTGCAGAAACGCATAAGAATCGGAATTTTCTTCGAATATATTTTAACGTTTTACTTTTACTCACCATAACTACCACTTGCGGGAAATGTTATGCAGTCACTTATGTTTATTTTTACTAGTACCTGATGTTCTTTTACTGTCTACATTGCTTTTTTTAGCTGAATTTTTAAAAATATATTAATTTAATGTATTTTTTAAAGACAGTAGAAAATCCTAAGATTTTGCCCAAAATCCTGTTATCCTTGAGACACTCTAAAAATCCTGAGATTAGGATAAAATCCTTGAAAGTGGCAACCCTGTATTAGTGTGGTTAACTTAAAATGTATGCAACTACTCCAGGATCCTGAGATGCCAACAGCAACAGGATTTGAAAACCTTCCTATCAGTTTCAAATATTTTAGTACAAAGCAAATGCTAACCTACAACAATGCCAAAGGTTGACTAAAGTTCATATTGATTATTCATCCAGGCTGTGTGAATACTACTTGATTTGCATACTCACAATACAATAGATGTGATGCAGGCAACTTACAAAAGTAGGCCTACACGATGTTCAACATGTCGCTCTATTTTTTTCCCTATGCGCTTATTTGCACTGTTATTCAAATGCATTGGCATATCCATATTTACTATTTAGGTTTGTTTTCAGTGTAGGCTACTTACAAATGGGTCTTTCTGAAATAAATGATACCTGTGGTAAATAAGGCTTCACACTTATCACCAACCCTCGCCAAACCCACTCGCACGCTCGCATTTTGCGAGTGACAATTTGGTATTTGCGAGTAGCTTTCCCGGCTGTACTTTGTCAACATTTCAAAATATCGTTTTTGCAAGCGTTTGAATTGAGCGCGGTGCCACTATCGATCTCCGAATTCGATCTTCTCAAAAGATTTTCCCCATTCCGTACATTCACGGTGATTGGGTGGGGGGAGAGCGGGCCAGCCGGGGCCAGCGCCTGCGCAGTTGGGCTCCTTGGGCATGAACAAGTTCACGAGCAGACTTCACGATTTTAATTATCGATCGCGCGGCGTCGTTTAGTGATTCGGAGTATAATAGGCTACAAGGGTCTAACCTTAATTTATAAGTGTCGTGTACTGTGTTGAGGCAGGCGTGTGTCCGGCGGCGCTCAGTGCTGAAAGCGAGCGGTGAATTCTTACTGCTAGGTAGGCCTACCTTGCACTTTTGCGCTACACGGCGCTAGATCGTAGGCCTACTTTCGCGCGGACCGCGGTATGCATATGCATGTAAAGAGCTATTTCATCGTTATTTATGATGCTGTTATGCCTGAAATCGCTTTTTAGACCCTAAAACTTAATGCAGGCCCGAAAAAAAATTTTACGCCTTCAGCGAATTTGTCACTGGCGGCTGGGGCTTCGCCCCAGACCCCACCTGTTCTACGCAACCTCTACTTGCGAGTGCAAATTTCCCCTAGCGAGTGGACAACACCCACATTTGGCGAGGGTTGCTTATATCACTGTTATCAGTTATCATCATTCAACATAATAATTTAACAAACACTGATGAAAAATTGCTTGAAGCCATTACTTGTTTAATTTATTACTTATGGCTACAGCCTACAGACCTACAGTAGGCCTACTGTTTAGACAGTCAGACCATGTGAATTACATCAGGATTCATGTGACATTTCTAGATTTAACAAAAAAAATGCAAGACAATTCTAGAAAGAGTTAAAAGTTAATATGGGAACCAGGAAACACTTAGAAATATAGGTTTAAACTTTTAATTAGATTTCCTGGGAGGAATGTACAGTTTGCAACCATGTTCTTTCTAGTATGCCATACCTCAAACAACCATCCACGACATTGTTGATTGCAACTTCTTTGGCCTGGATACACACAACATTTGTATATTAGTTGATCTTTTGATGTAGTTAAATGTTACAATTTCTCAATTACTTTTCAGATATATGGAATAATCACAAAAAATTGATGTAAAATTAACTTTGAATTTTAAAAATAGCTTGAATATTAGTGATTTTGGTGTAGTCTGAAAATTAAAATGATAACGAGACCATTGTTATCAAATTGAGTTTTCAAGCTATTTTTAAAATTCAAAATTAATTTTATTTTTATACTGTATCAATTTTTCTTGATTAAATTCCATATATCTAAAAAGTAATTGCGAAATTGTAAATCAAAAGATCGCTATTTTTAACAATGACACCTGGCTTGATGGGTCTGCGGTCTACCGCAACCCTTCCCGCATTCCTTTCTCTCGAGCGTTCAGCTGGTGCCAAGTGGAGGGGGTAAGGTGGAGGGGAAATGGCTTGATACCTAGCTTCGTTTATTACATAATCCGTGACGACAACCCTATAGTAGTACTGTAACAGTAGTGGAGATGCATAGCCTTGTCTTAGACTCTTTGGACGTATTTATGGCTTCTCTCTTGAAACACTTCAAATATGGTTTTCTAAGTTTGATTTTTCTTCTTCAATACCTACTTTATTTCTTTTAACAGTATGCCTACTTTACTTTAAATAGCTATATTTTGTTTTACTGCCTTACATAATACTTAAAAATACCTTTGTAAATCTGTTTTTTATTTTGTATATCTCATTACTCTTAATCTTAGGTCTTCATCATCATTGTTTGGTTTTAATTTTTGTATCGCCTTTTTCCGATTTTATTATATTAGGCCTATTTGATACTCAATGCCGACCCAATGCAGAGTTGGACGTGGCAACAGATGATGATGATGGTTCGATACTACGCGCGCTTAGTGTTTAGTTACTTTTTAGTCTCAATTGGTAGCCACTCCTTGGAGAGCTGTGCTCGTTTCTGCCAACCCCTATTCATTCCGAATGTTCCAGAGCGGCGTGTACCAGTATGGCAGTGTGGCCAACGCGCTACGCGTGATCTACAGGACCGAGGGCGCGCGAGGTTTGACCTGCGGACTGCTGCCCACGTTGATCCGCGACGCGCCGTTCTCCGGCCTGTACCTCATGTTCTACACGCAGGCCAAGCGGCAGATCCCGCAAGAGTTGTTGGCCACCAACTTGGCGGCCCCGGCCAACTTCTCGTGCGGCCTCGCGGCCGGACTGCTAGCCTCGGTGGTCACACAGCCGTTCGACGTCATCAAGACAAAGATGCAACTCTATCCCGACAAGTTCCAAGGGCTGGGCTCGGTCGTCGTTTACGTTCACAAGGTCGGTGCCCGTTCAGATCGGTTTCTGAAGTTGTTTTGTTTGTTATCAATCTGTGGACTGTTTTGAATTCAAGATTTTCAAGATTTACTTTATTTATTTTTAAGCTTACGTTGCAGTACCTAAGAGTACATAATATTTCAATTATTTTCATGTACCACTACCAGTATACTAATATGTTGGTTTGAGTGAAATTAATGTGGGTTACACAAGATACGTACAGTGTTGTTGCTGTCATCAGCAGAAGCTGGAGAGATCGGCAATAAAACATGCAACTGTACCTATTTTACCATTAATATTACATCACATCACATTTTACTATTAGTACTATTCTTCTTTTTCTCTGCCACTCGTTCTATTTCTACATGTCTATTACAATGCATATTCTGGATAGCTGTTGCATGCATTTCAATCTTGAGTTTGCATCCTCTTATTAGCCATTTAAATTTTTCCTTCAAATATACCATATTTACCCGAGTAGAAGACGACTCCTATTTTCAAGAATTTAAAATTGGGAAATATCATATTCATATTCATAATCTTAATACGCGAATTTCAGACGACCCCCGATATTTTAACTTTACAGTAATTACAAAATGGAATAATTATAGTCTAAGATTCAGGTAAATATGGTATTCTTTACAATTCCTGTGTTGCCTCAAAGTATGGCCAACTACTGTAACTACACCTAAGAAGCTAATATCATGATGGGTATAGCTCATAGATACACTCAAAATTTATAAGAATCTCTTTTTTCAAATTGCAAGGTAGGCCTACCTTAAAATCCCAGAGTTTGAATTTTAAACATGTTAATATACAGGAAGTTCACAATATCCTAGGGGCCTAATACCCAAACCTTCTTTTGGGGCCTCTCCATGACTACTCATTTGAATTAGCAGTTTCACCAAACCAAGCACAACAAATGTGTTAATGAAAACTGTCAGTAATGTGTTTTGCACCGTAGATGTTCCATGTAGGCTACGTGTTTAACAAATATTGCAAATATATATATTCCTGTTTGGCCTACGTCTTTTAGATAACATTAGTAACAATTTACTTTCTGCTCTTTTAGAAATATGGCGTTCGAGGCTACTTCAAGGGCCTGGTACCGAGAATGCTTCGGAGGACACTGATGGCGGCGATGGCGTGGACGATCTATGAGCAAATCACTAGAAGTATCGGCCTAAAGTGACAAAGGAAAATGCCACATGAAACAACCCTGGGAGGGTTTTTCTGAAATTCTAAATTTCTTGGTTGGATGCCAAAATAAGCTATTTTGTGTCCTTTGCGATAACTTTGCTGAAAAGTTGAAGGGCAAAGTGCAAAGGTCGCAGAAATGGTAGATTATGTATTGAGTCTTCACACGCACAAGCTGGTGTCTGAACCAAATGGCGTTATGATATACAACTACATGTCTACTAAGTAAATATGCTTATTCACCACAACAAGTTACTTCATAGATTCTATGCCATAACGTGTTTTGCCCTAAATCACATAATTTTGTTATTCAGTTTCAAATGTGATTTAGAAGGAAATTAAAGAAAAATCAGTTGAAAGGTATTTAGATAGGCTTCAACAGATTGTGCAGAAATTTGAAAATACTTTGTCATGAAATATTGTTGTTTATTTCACTTGTAATTTTCTAATTTGACCACCAACTGCATAGCTTAGATATTTTTAAGACAAGGGAGAGAGGTTAAGATTAACGGTATTACTTCTGCATCTTTGTACAGTAATATGAACATGTTCAGATGTGGTACGAACAGCATATGGGCACCAGCAAATATGGGTAGTGATGGCCACTTTCTTGGTGAGGGAGGGGGGGGGGGGGGGGGGGGGGTAAAGATTGGAAGGTGTGCATATCAGAATAATTAACAAGGAACATTAGAATACAGTAATCAGAAAAGATGTGTTGGGATTAGGGTTGGAAATATTTCACAATGAAACAATGAACATACGTAACGTGTGCATATGGCTAGTTGGTAGATTCTTAGGCGGTAACGACTTTAAAAGTCAGCTCCGATGTAAGAACCTTGGAAATGAATTATTGTTGACTGGTCAAAATGGCGGGGACAGGTGATGGGTTACTGTTGGTTTTTTATGTGGAATTAAAAATAACTTTCACCATTTAAGTAAGTTTTCTAGCCTAAATCATACCATTCCCATTACTACTACAAATTAACATTGCAGTACCTATGAGAAAGTTGTCAAATTATGTATGTTTCAATGCCAGGCGATAAGGTGCAACTTGGGATAATATTTGGAAAGTTCTACTTTTCGGATTATTTGCAAGCATTTGTGTTGTAATTTATTCATCTATTGCACTAAAAGCTTTTTTGAGGCAAAAATAGAATTGCTTGCTAGAGTTCACATTCTGCTCATTCATTACTAGCCTAGATTTTATATCATCTTTAGGGTACTACTAATATATTTATGCATATAACTGGAAATCGCCAACTTAATCATTTAAGTGTGCGTATCTTGCTCTGTAACTCTGCTTTCGTGCACATCACTCACTGAACATACAACAAATATGTACACCTTCTCCTAGGATTATGGTCTGATGGAAGTTTTAAAATTAGCTGTTTTATGGTTTAGTGATGGCAGGTATTAATGTTTATACAATTGTATATGACACACTGTACCTCTAGTGAACCCAATAGCCTATAGTCAGGTCTGTCAACATTGAAATCAAAACTTTGAAATTAGTTAAGCGTTACTGGTACTACCATTGTTCGATCCAATTTACCCTGTACACTAATTAGCTGTATTGAAGTTGAACTCACGAAACTGAAAGAATGAAGAATTGATTATATATGTGAATCAAATACCGTATATAACTGGTGTTGAGTATTATTGGGAACTGAAAAGTCGTAATATATATTTCAGGCTACATATTAATATTTTTGTAAACAAATTTTTAACTCTGTTACTTTTTTACAGTATTATAAAATAAATTATGTAGTAATTATTCATGATCTGATTATGATAAATGCTATTACATGAATGGGATTGAGAATATTTTATCTCTATTTACTACTTTATAGTTTATATACATTTCATAAAAATAAAGTTAATTAAAGTTTCATAAACTTGAGCTAGTAATGCTTTAACAAAGAAGTTGTATAGAAGCAAGAACCCTATTCACAGCCTACTGGTGTTCCCTTAATGAAGGTTTGAGCCTCTAGCTTTCTTCAAAATCTTTGTTGCTGCATTATTACATACTTCATTTGTCTTTCTATTTTCTCTCTAACCTACTGTATTGAATGGTGTTTGCTTTTGTAATTTTCATAATAACAACTACATACGGCTCACAATGAGTCATCCGTACGGCACTCGGTCACGATCTATGGAGCAGAATGGTAATGTAATAAAACATGATAAGTCTAGGATCTGTGTTACTTAAAGCCGGGTTTATACAACGTCACAAGGATTATGGTTTAGTTAAGTCCGATTCACACAACGTTATAAGAATGGTATAAGGTATAGGTATAGTCACAAGCCGAGTTGGGCCATAGGGATTACGTACAAGGGTTCACACAAATGTGTCATTGCAATAGCAATAGCAATTGGTATAAGACTGGTATAAGATTTCAACTTTCTTATGACGGACCAATCATACGTTGAAACGTCACTTATAACACGCCAATGGGATGCTAGCAACTTGAATCAATGTAACAGATGCTTTCATTGTAAATTATTAGTCAAAACAAAAACTCACCGTATACATCCGGATCACATCAAATAGACCTTGCATCCGGTGACTACGTGCAAAATATCTTCTCCCATCGGCGTCATTAATGATTTAACAACACAACAATAATGAATAATAATAATTATTGTTTTCTTATTATTTTTAACTATTGTTTTTAATTATTGTCAATAGATTCGATGCCGGTTTAAAACGTAAATAACAGCTGCGGGAAGTCAGCTGATTGACAGCCAGCTGTAGTTACTCAAACTGCCGCCAGAGCAAGTCAAAGAAGTCAACACAAGAATGTAGTATCTTTTCAGGAAAGTCTTAGGCGTCCTTAGCTTATACCTTATACCACTTTCTTATACCCTATTCTTATTGCTATTGCAATACCTTATAACTTTGTGTGAATTGGACTTTATAAGCTGAGTTGAAAGATGGGGAGATTAACTTAACGGTTTAGCCGCGGTCGCTTAGCGGGTTCCCATACGAACACCGAAGTTAAGCAACCTCGGGCTAGGTCAGGAGGTGGATGGGTGACCACTCTCCTCTGAAACACTAGTTACCATTGGTTAGAGCAGATTGGAGGGTTGGAAAGTTGTGTAACAGCTTCGTTCGGTATTTATGGCCCGTCGCTGATTCACGTTTCGTACTCACTTTTTTCATTGAAAAACGCCAAAGTTTTGTTGGAAGTGTTATTTTTATTGTTCAATGTTGAATTGTCTTTCTTTTGAAGTATATTATAATATGGTAGTTACTTTTAAAGAGTATTAAATGATTGTTGAAGTTTTTATATTAAAAGTTTACGCCTTCTTCCTTGTTCTCCGCTTCGTGTCCGGTGCAGTGCTGCCAATCTAGAAGGTAAAGATCGAAAAAAGTTTGCAATGATGAACCACATATCTTCCCAACTTTCGTGGGATGTCGGGCAGCTAGGCCAAGATCGACCAGATACAATAACCCCCCCTAACCTCGGGCAAAGTCACTTTCAGGGGAAAATCTAAGGTTTTTTCATGTTCTTACGTTGGTGGATCGCTTTTTCTGTGTGCTCCGAACAGCTGCGCCCTCGCATGTACGCCATATTGCCATATTTAATGTGATTGTGTTGTCAAATCGATGCAACTTCAAAATGATAATTAAATTTAATGTGAAAGAAGATACTATTTGTATTGAAAATCACTGGAGCTTACAGATAAATCATGAAATAACAATTATGTACTACGCACATGATCAATATCGCAAAGGAATACAGAAATAAGTAAGTACGAAACGCGAATCAGCGATACGGAACAATTACCCAAAACTCTCTTATTGCAAAACCTTATTCCATGTGACGGACCAATCATGCGATGATGTCACATAAAGGTGCATTCACAATCTTTACTAGTACTATGGTTTAATGATTAAGACTAAGCCACAGGCTTCTTTCATTGGCTGGGAGGAAGAATACTGCGCTCTGATTGGCTGTGACTAAGGTTTGTCTTAGTCTTAATCATTAAACCATAGTACTAGTAAAGATTGTGAATGCACCTTAACATGCCAATGAGATGCTACCTACTTGAGTCAGTGTGGATCCTATTGCAATGTCTTTGACTTTTAAGTAAAAACAACAATTTAACATGATGTCGCCTGCAACAGTCGATCGCTTGCTGGTAGTTCATGATTTTGCCAATCGCCACGGCAGGAAGTTGCGACGTTTTACACACCGGAAGTCATCAAAGCCGTCGACAACAAATAGTTAAGAATGTTATATCTTTCCTTTAGGTTCTTTGAATAATTGTAGAATAATAACTAACATAATAATATAAAATATGGTCACTTAAAGAAAGTAACAAATATAATTTATAGACAGAATTATATTGTGACAAAAACTTACGCTTTAGAGTCGACCGATAAGGACCGAGGCTGCTGACAAGCTGGGACCATTTCATTTTAGCATCCGGCCTGTGCCATTCCTATGTTTGCTATTTTATAGCATACCATTGTTATTAACACGAATTGTACTGTAGTTTGGCAATATGTATACTGCCAATATGATGGAAAATAAAATAAAAAATTGAACGAATGTACACATTTCATCCTTAGGCTTCTCGTCGTGTTCCACTTCCAGCACTACAAGCAGACGAGATGCATTTCGACCGCGAGACATGCGCTCCGACGCAAGACTCGTGGACTCTAAAGACTGTCCTCACCGCGTCAACGCTACCATACGAGGTAAGCTGTCCTACAACATGCGCTCCGACGCAAGACTCGTGGACTCTAAAGACTGTCCTCACCGCGTCAACGCTACCATACGAGGTAAGCTGTCCTACAACATGCGCTCCGACGCAAGACTCGCTGACTCTAAAGACTGTCCTCACCGCGTCAACGCTACCATACGAGGTAAGCTGTCCTACAACATGCGCTCTGACGCAAGACTCGTGGACTCTAAAGACTGTCCTCACCGCGTCAACGCTACCATACGAGGTAAGCTGTCCTACAACATGCGCTCCGACGCAAGACTCGTGGACTCTAAAGACTGTCCTCACCGCGTCAACGCTACCATACGAGGTAAGCTGTCCTACAACATGCGCTCTGACGCAAGACTCGTGGACTCTAAAGACTGTCCTCACCGCGTCAACGCTACCATACGAGGTAAGCTGTCCTACAACATGCGCTCCGACGCAAGACTGGTGGACTCTAAAGACTGTCCTCACCGCGTCAACGCTACCATACGAGGTAAGCTGTCCTACAACATGCGCTCCGACGCAAGACTGGTGGACTCTAAAGACTGTCCTCACCGCGTCAACGCTACCATACGAGGTAAGCTGTCCTACAACATGCGCTCCGACGCAAGACTCGTGGACTCTAAAGACTGTCCTCACCGCGTCAACGCTACCATACGAGGTAAGCTGTCCTACAACATGCGCTCCGACGCAAGACTGGTGGACTCTAAAGACTGTCCTCACCGCGTCAACGCTACCATACGAGGTAAGCTGTCCTACAACATGCGCTCCGACGCAAGACTCGTGGACTCTAAAGACTGTCCTCACCGCGTCAACGCTACCATACGAGGTAAGCTACAACATGCCCGCGCAGCACAGTGGTACGAGATAGATTGATGGTAAAGTAGTGCTACTACAATTTGATAACGCTTTACAGATAGGCTTATGTATGTCAACTGGTGGCGACTGGTGTTAATGTGCGCTGGGGCGCTAGCACCACCAGAGTTACGTATTTTTACCATCTTCTTTCGTAACGATGCGGATGTTCCTAAATGCACACACCTCACAAATATTTTCAGAAAATGTTACGAAAAAAAACCTATGAAATAAAACAAAGTTTTTTTGTAAAAAGGATAAACAGTGGTTTTGGAGAAAAATCAATTTTTATTAGAGGTATAAATATATATTTAAATTGAAATTAATATTCTATGGTTGGTGTTATAGTTGTATTTGTAATTAACCATAAACCATATACTGGATCAAAGATTACAAACTAGTTTGTAATCTTTGACTGGATGTATGTCCATATACTGTATTTATGTATTTATGTAAATGAAAATAATAGCATTTATGCTAAAGATACTACTACTACTACTACATATTATTGGTACGAATTAGTTACATGTTTTTTGAATTGGTAGTGCAGGGTGCGTAGCGGCCATAGAGATATTTTAGCGCCGCTCTGAGGATACCCCGCACCTCCCCGCCTCGACAGGTTCACTGTCAAGGTTGAGCTGTTTCTGTGCGTAGTGATTCAACGCACAACTTGAAGCCTGCGCAGCGTCTCACTCGCTGCTCAAGCAGCTCATATTCCAGTGACGTGACGTTAGTACGTCGCGTAGTAGTTGCGCGTCTTGTTAGTAGGTACTTGTTCATTGTTCATAGTATAGGCCTACATACACTGTATATTGATATGATATGTTATTTGCGTCGTGTTACTGTTTGTTTTATTATTATTATTTTTATTATTATTATTATTATTATTATTATTATTATCATTATTATTATTATTATTATTATTATTATTATTATTATTATTATTATTATTATTATTATTATTATTATTATTATTATTTTTTTTTTTTTATTATTTTTATTATTACCTATCATCATTATAATAATAATAATAATAATTATTATTATTATTATTATTAGAGGAAGTTAACATGAGGGAAGCGTCAGGCATGGCCAGCCGGCTTCGATGTCCCTAGGGGCCAGAATATGATGGGATTGATTTCCTATCCCCTACCCGACTTCATTGTTGGGCACAGGGAGCAGATATAAACATTTTTTTTTTGTAATAATCGTTTATTTCTGTATTTGCGCATTAAATAAGACTTCCCACTAAGCTAAAACCTTAGCTTAACAGTGGGTTGCATAAATACAAACATTGCAGAGCGAACTGGTACAATTTTTAACAAAACAATAATAAACAAAACACAACTAACAACAAAATTCTTAATATAAAGTTCAATAACACTTTCATGTGAACAATTATAAAGATATAATATGCATTAATAATAGACACTAGACAGAATACTAGATGGCTTCAAACTCAATTTAAACTCATAATGAATAGGCACTAGACAGGATACTGGATGCCTTCAAACTCAATTTAAACTCATAATGATAGGATACTTTATAAAAATTAAATAGTTAAAAGGTAGTTTTTCAAATGTTGCTTGACTTCCCATAAATGTGTTATTATTAAATTATCATTATCATTATCATTATCATTATCATTATTATTATTATTATTATTATTATTATTATTATTATTATTATTATTATTATTATTATTATTATTATTATTATTATTAAAAAATGCTAAGGTATCAAATCCAATGAAGCTATTATTAAAAGAGGATTTCAATCGCTATAGAAACCAGGTGGTTAAGGAAATACGGCGTGCGAAGACAAATTATTATAGACTTAAAATTGAGGAAAGCAAAGGGAGTATTAGACAAACCTGGCAGACTGTTAATGGAATTTTAGGTAGGAAAAAAAGAGATTCGGTTGATGATGTAATTCAGAGGTATTTCAGCGGTCAGTTCTCAGATGAAGCCATGGCGAATAGGTTTGCTGACACTTTCCTTGACCAGATCACACAGATCCAACATGTATGCGATGTTAAAACTATGTGTCATACGGCAACTACCACTCAATCACAATCCTTTTTCATGGCTAGCGTCACGGCACCACAAATACATAAAATAATACAAGGTCTTGACAGTTCAAAACAAGCTGGTGGGGATGGTATACGTGTACTTGATTTACAATATGCAAGTGATAAGATAAGCCCTATTATTGCCAAAATTATTAACCTTTCTTTCACCAAGGGTATAATACCAGACTCTTTAAAAAGTTCTGTGGTGCGACCAATTTTTAAGAAGGGTGACCATACACTTTGCGAAAATTACAGACCAATCGCGTTGCTACCAACGATTGAAAAAATTATGGAGCGTGTCGTTGCTGATGCGTTGAATAGTTATTTAGAAAAATTCAAAATTATTAACTGGCAACAATTTGGGTTTCAGAAGGGCAAAAGCACTTCGGATCTTCTTGTAAAATTTTCTGATCTTGTTAATTCAAAATTAAATGATAATAAACACGTTGTTGCTACTTTTATTGATTTCAGTAAGGCTTTCGATACGCTTAACCACAATAAATTATTACTGTGTCTTGAAAGGATTGGGATTAGAGGGCCTATGTTAAAATGGTTCAGGAATTACTTTAAGTCTCGTAAGATGAAAGTTAAAATCGGAAATACCTTAAGTCACGAGAGGGAAGTTTTAACGGGAGTACCACAAGGTTCTATTTTAGGTCCCATTTTATATTTGGTCTACGTGAATGATATGGTTAGTTGTCTGAAGCATTGCTATGTATTTTTATATGCGGACGATGTAGCGCTAGTTTCAGTGCACAAAAATTTAAAGGTGGCTGAACTATACATGCAAACAGATTTTAATAACTTGTTGAGGTGGATCCATGACTATGACCTTATAATTAATTTTACTAAAACTAAGCTTATTCATATATGTACACCCTATGCTAAAAACGGCAAAGAAGAAGTCAAAATTAGATGTCATAATTACGAATGTTTACATCACAAAATTGATTTGTCTGTTTGTAAATGTGTAGAGCTTATAGAAAATAACTAGTCACGTATACTTGGGATTAACTATTGACAAAAATTTTACATGGGAACCTCACATTAATTCGATTTGTAAGAAACTAAGGTCTTGTGTAGGTCAAATTTACTCTTTAAAATATTGTTTATCATTCTCTATGTTGCGTAGCGTGTATTTGGCTCTAGCCGAATCTTGTATTTCTTATGGTTTGCTTGCTTGGGGCAACGCTTCACGCTGTCATTTGCATCATATTCAAAAACTACAAAATAACATTATCCGCATTATGAGACCAGACCATTGCAATGTTCTTCCAATACGTGATTCTTATATAATGTCTAACGTGCTTCCGGTTGAGAAACTTTTTACTTACAGACTTATTCTAAATTTTTATTTTAAAGATTCCTATAAAGAGCCAGTTCAAAAGCATAAAATTACACGTAGTTATTCCAAAATTCTGTATAAAGTCCCCTCTTTTAATAACAAACATGGCCAAAGGCGTTTAGAATATCTAGTTCCTAAGTTATTTAATGAGTTACCTATTGATTTGTCCACCATCACACATTTATGGGAAGTCAAGCAATATTTAAAAAGCTACCTTTTAACTATTTAATTTTTATAAAGTATCCTATCATTATGAATTTAAATTGAGTTTGAAGCCATCCAGTATCCTGTCTAGTGTCTTTTTATTATGAGTTTAAATTGAGTTTGAAGCCATCCAGTATCCTGTCTAGTGTCTATTTATTATGAGTTTAAATTGAGTTTGAAGCCATCCAGTATCCTGTCTAGTGTCTATTTAGTATGAGTTTAAATTGAGTTTGAAGCCATCCACTCATCCAGTATCATGTATTGTGTCTATTATTTATGCATGTTATATTTATCATTGTTCACATGAAAGTGTTTTTGGACTTTATTTTAAGAATTTTGTTGTTGGTGTATTTTGTTTATTAGTGTTTTGTTAAAATTGTACCAGTTCGCTCTACAATGTTTGTGTTTATGCAACCCACTGTTAAGCTA
Source organism: Isoperla grammatica (assembly GCA_945910005.1). Lineage (NCBI taxonomy): Eukaryota > Metazoa > Arthropoda > Insecta > Plecoptera > Perlodidae > Isoperla > Isoperla grammatica. Next base: position 17,791,523 of record OX246742.1, on the reverse strand, counting down.
AGGTTTTAGCTTAGTGGGAACTCTTATTGAATGCGCAAATAAATAAATAAATGATTATGAAAAAAAAAAAAAAAAAAATATTATTATTATTATTATTATTTTTATTATTTTTATAATAATTATTATTAATATTATTATCATTATTATTATTATTATTATTATTATTATTATTATTATTATTATTATTATTATTATTATTATTATTATTATTATTATTATTATTATTATTATTATTATTATTATTATTGTTAATAAAATTGAAAACACTTCGGGCTATTACGCCACGTCCCTTACCGTAGGCCATATGCCGACGTTTCAAGACCAATATCGGTCTTGTCCTCAGGGCAGATCGAGAGCTACTGGCTGTCGTCTGCGTCATTGGCGGGTGTGTCTCGAAAATCTCGAAGGTTCGAGGGGTCGCTTCGTAATCTCGCTCTTGACATAGCGCGCGTAATACGAACGTGACACCCGGGGTTATTGAACCTATCATCTGTGCCTGAATAGTTACCCTTGTCACGATATTTAGTAGAAGGCTTATGGTTATTAGCCGTTGTCACAAATAGATTAGAATTATTAGCAGGTTGATGACGTGATGGCTGCTGTGGTTGTTGTTGTTGTTGTTGTTGTTGTTGTTGTTGTTGTTGCTGCTGTTGCTGTTGATGTTGCTGAGTTTGTTGTTGGTGATGGTTATTTATTATTAATGGTGCCCACGTATCACTTAGATTGTATAAGCACTTATGGTCATCAGCATTCATGTTGTTGGGATTTTTAGCAACCTCCAGTGCCTCGCGTACAAAGCGCGGCCAAAACTTGGGTTCTTGTTTTAATAGCTTTACGTTGCAAAAATCTATAGCATGGGCGTCGTTACCTATGTTGTCAACAATGTGTTTGGCTATCGCAGAGTGGTGGACTTCGCCCCTCTTAAGATTACCCTTGTGATCTCGGATACGATCGACCACGGTGCGGCCTGACTGACCAATATCTATTATTATCTATTATTATTATTATTATTATTATTATTATTACCAATATCTAATCTATTTGTGACAACGGCTAATAACCATAAGCCTTCTACTAAATATCGTGACAAGGGTAACTATTCAGGCACAGATGATAGGTTCAATAACCCCGGGTGTCACGTTCGTATTACGCGCGCTATGTCAAGAGCGAGATTACGAAGCGACCCCTCGAACCTTCGAGATTTTCGAGACACACCCGCCAATGACGCAGACGACAGCCAGTAGCTCTCGATCTGCCCTGAGGACAAGACCGATATTGGTCTTGAAACGTCGGCATATGGCCTACGGTAAGGGACGTGGCGTAATAGCCCGAAGTGTTTTCAATTTTATTAACATTACATCTAGCCACGAAAGTTTAAATTCAATTATTATTATTATTATTATTATTATTATTATTATTATTATTATTATTATTATTATTATTATTTTATTGAACGTATCAAAATCATACAATCTCGGTCAAAACCGGCGTTAACATGTTATACGGACGTAATGTCAAGTATTTCCATGTGTCTACACCTTATTTAACTTCACTTATCACATGTTACTAGTATTTTCTTATTACTATAATTATAATTATTATTATTATTATTATTATTATTAAACGGCGCCTCGTTTATATATTGAAATGTAATAATGCAAATAGTGGTGCACACTGTACATGGCACCAAGTTTGTGAACTTACTGCATGTGCAAGATTATACTATAGCAATATAAAGTTGGTTCTATCCATGCAATACAGTTATGAAAACTGACATACAAAAGTCCAAAGAGAAATAATAATTTTGTCCAATATTTCCAATGTTTCTTGTCATCCAGTTCGACAAAATCCACAAACGTGTCCAAATTCTGATATACACGATTTCCTCGTTTTTCTTTCTTTCTTTCTTCTTTCAGAAATGTTATCCGATGTGCAGGCCCAACAACCTGACGAGGGGTCAGCAGACGCTCTCGGCAGCCGTTGTAGGCCCTATGTTGGCTTCGTACTCAAACCGACTATGGCAATTGTATGTTTCTGTGCTTTGGGTAAGTGTATAGTTGTTATGCTGATAGAGTAGGCCCAACAACCTGAGGAGGGGTCAGCAGACGCTCTTGGCAGCCGTTGTAGGCCCTATGTTGGCTTCGTACTCAAGCCGACTATGGCAATTGTATGTTTCTGTGCTTTGGGTAAGTGTATAGTTGTTATGCTGATAGAGTAGGCCCAACAACCTGAGGAGGGGTCTGCAGACGCTCTCGGCAGCCGTTGTAGGCCCTATGTTGGCTTCGTACTCAAACCGACTATGGCAATTGTATGTTTCTGTGCTTTGGGTAAGTGTATAGTTTGTGTATATGTGTGTGCACTGTGTATATCACAGTGCTGATAGAGTAGGCCCAACAACCTGAGGAGGGGTCAGCAGGCGCTCTCGGCAGCCGTTGTAGGCCCTATGTTGGCTTCGTACTCAAACCGACTATGGCAATTGTATATTTGTGTGCTTTGGGTAAGTGTATAGTTGTTATGCTGATAGAGTAGGCCCAGTCGAGTGGTGGGGTACCTCACATAATACACCACTACAACACCTCGACAGCCGGAACACTGCCGGAACAGGCGTGTCAATTAGAAGCCATCTTGAATTGGGCAATTACTACAGGCGGGAATGGGAGTCTCAAACGCGACTTTCTGCCGCTCGCAGCGCTAGCAGTACTGAAAGGTCCAAATTAGCCTGTAAACTGGGCTGCGTACCAACTATGACTGGGAGTGACTGCAGTGACTGAGATCCGTACCAGCTTGACTCGCAGTCAAGCTGCAGTCACTGCTTTTTGCGTACCAGTTCACCTCGCAGTTACCCCTCCAGTCACTGCGATGACTGGGCCGAGAAGATCTAGCTATCGCAGTCAAGGGGGGCGTGGCTAATAATTTTACCGCGAATTATGAATTTATAGACAATATTATATTGTTTAAATAGTAAGTGACATCACAACACCATATAATCTCATCTTAGAAGTCCCATAAGCGTTAAATTATTAATGTTATGTTGTAAGGTTAATTAACAGATGGCTAATGTTGCTTTTATGAATGACAATTTCTGCTGTTGTCTGCTTTCGCTGTGACTGTGACTGCATCCCGTACCAGCTGCTGCGTTCACTGCGTTGACTGGGCTACCCCCACCACCAGTCACAGCCACAGTGAACGCAGTCAAAGTTGGTACGCAGCCCTGATCTAGCCTACTATTGGCCCCTCAAAATAGACTAGACGCATTCTGGTGGCAAGGAAATAAACTACTATAAGGATGAGTTTATCTGTCAATACTCAATTGTTCATTGTTGCTTTATTGTTAAATCATCAATGGCGCAGATAAGGGTGTTGCTTAGCAGCGCTATCTATATGCTAGTTTGAGCTTGAGTCTGTTGAATATCATTGAATGTTTACATTGCGGCACAGCTATCTTGAACTTCGGTTCAATCAGAGGTTCTATCGCGGATTGACCCGTCGAGAAGGCTGTGCATTGAGGAAATAGAATGGTGGTAATGGCGGACACCCAAGATGTCTGCTCCCACTAAACTGCGCGTAAAGTTGCCTATTAATCTGACATACGTATCTCTGAATGAATTATTCACTGATGAATATGCCACCAGTGGCGCACGCAAGGGGAAGGGCTTTCGGGCTGCAGCCCCCTCCCCCCAATAATTCAGCAACGTTTCGTTAAATATAGTGTTGTTCAATGTTATATATCTGCCATAATACCGTTTTTGGGTAAAATGAAGAGTTTCGTTGTTTTTCAGGGCCCATCGCTACAACGAAAAGTATAGCTTTTTTGCAATGTATTATGAGGAGGGCTTCATAATGCCAATAAGAATGCCAATAAGAATTCAATAATGGTATGATAAACTGGTTACTCGAGTGGTTTCACGAGGTATATACTAGGCTTTTGTTGAAATAACCAACAAATGTTTGCGTTGTTCGACTACAGGAATGATACATCTATATATCTTCCGCTAGTTAAGTTTGTTTTGTGTCTCTCTTATATAATTATTATTTCTCCAAAAAGGGAAAACACTCCACGTGGAGTTGAATAGTACCCGTCAAACAGAAATCCATGTTTTTAGGGACGGCCAATAAGAAGGCTTATATCCAGTCAACAACCAATACGTTGAGTGCATCATATTTAAACTATAATTCCAAATACATAGTACTAATAATATTTAGTTTCATATTCGTGATTTCACGATCGCTGTTAACCACATATTGACTTTACTATAAAATAATGAATATATATATATATGAGTAAGCCCCCCCCCCCCCCAAAATAAAATCCTGGGTGCGCCACTGTAAGCCACGGGTATAAATCGCCACTGTAAGCCACGGGTATAAATCTTCTTAACATATTTCTCTTCTACAGCTTATGGTACCCTGCTACTGTGTCAGCATTTGTCAGCGCTGGACGAGCTAACAAGTGTCAAAAATCAGCTGTGTGGTCTTCAGAAATCTTTTTATGTAAGATTATAACAGATTCAAATTACCTATCTAAAAATATACAGACATAGCTCTGGTATTGTGAGATTCGCTAAAGCCCGGTTTACACACTTTCCTTGCGACAATAGGGAATGTGCATGAATTTTCTACAGCTCTGAAAGTACGTGGAATATATTGTTATTCATCTGAAGACATCAGAAACCTAATTTAAAGGTTTTAAAATTAACTCATACTTCTATATGTTCAAAGATTTTGATTATCTGTTTCCAGCACTATTATTTTTAAAACGGTATGTGACGTCACAATCCATGAAAATCACTGCTTATATGAATGACTTTGCCACCGCCTCCTAGACGAAACAATCAAAATTTCAAGGTCATCGAGCTAACCTTGTCAAAATGTTTACTCAAGCCGTTGTCAAGTCTGCTTTATATGAATAACAACACCCAATATTTACTGATATTCTATGAAAATAGGTTTGGTATTATTGTTTTTATATAGTAATTGGGCTTCAAAATTAATTATTAGGCGTACTAGACATTAATTCGATTTTATATGATTTTGGATATGATAATTTCCAAATAAGCGTTATTATATTTATCATTTTATGATTGGTTGATTGCTGATACATGGAAAGTGACGTATGCCCCGTTTTTCCCGCCATAAATATGTGTGAAACTTTCAGCTCGTTTTTTTTAAATGAAACTTTATTCTATGTCATCGAAATAAAATATTTTTGTATTCAGGAAGTTAATCCTAATCTAGTAGAATGCTAAAAAAAATGACGCATATTCCCCATTGTTACATTGTGATGTAGCGAGCCGAGAAAGTGTTTCCAATCCAGCACCGTCCGTAGGCTGACGGATCCGAAGATGTACTGGTTGCTCTAACATCACTGGGATCAGGTCATCAATTCTTATAATTTACCCTACGTGGCTGAGACATGGTCAATCTGCCTGGGCATTCCGGGTCTGATGGTTCAAACCTTCCTAACCAGAGGGTAGCTGTAGTACCCCTACCTTGGTTTCCCTGTAGCTAACTATGACACCGTGATGAGGTTCGGTCCTTGTCCACGATCGGCCTCCAAGTTCTTCCCTCGTTCTTCCCACCGCTCCACCTCGGCACAGGTCTACCTCTTGTTCCGTTCCATGGCTCTCGCACCAAGACCTTCCTACGTCACACCCCGGTCACCTCCCCTCTCTGCCCTACGCTGGCTGTACCATGTCATAAAGTACCAGTCAAAGTACTCGGTTCGACCCCCTGCCGAGAGAATCACAATAGAGTTATAGAGACGTCGCAATCGAACCAGCGCCCTCTAGTTAGCAAAGTGGCCCCAATCAATGCCCTCAAGTGAGCTGACCAGATTGTTAAACCCAGCGCATATCTTAAGTGTGAAGAAACACACTCTCAGAGTGACCAATCCATAAATCACCGTAAAAGAAACAAACAATAGTAAAAGTTATAAAGACTAACCTCTTACTTGACAATATTTCTATGCTAGAGAGTAAGCTTAAATCCACATAAGAAGTTGTTTAAGAAATCGTCCCTATATTTCATTCACAAGACATTTTTTGCCACAATTTACAAATATAAAAATAACTTATTATTACAAAATTCACGAATCATGATGCGGGATTAAGTTTTCGTAATGTAAACAAGTTGTATCTAAAATTAAGAAAGAAATATAGACTTTTATTTTATCTAGATAAAGGATAAAGATAAACACAAAACTTACCTAGATAAGATAAAAGATAACAAATGTTATCTACGTAGTTTAGGTAGTTAGTGTTATATTAATATTTATATTGTTGGCGTATACGTAATATATTGTACTGTTATCTTAGCAAGACTTTAGCAATCTAGCGCCACGTATGGTGTTGTTGGTGTGGCTAAGATATAGATGAGATATCATTTTGAAATACAAATCCCTATCATGCTCACCATTGTGATTTTGTTTTTTCCTAAAACAGAAAAGATTGGAAGGGGAAACAAAGGCCAGAAAATGCCAAGAGAAGAAACAAATGGAAAATATAAAGAAAATTCGCACAAAAATGAAAGGTACGTTTTATGTTTGGTAAGCAAGGATCCCCAACCAATAAAATATGTGGTTTATATATTTGCCTCTCGTACTACAACAATTTTTAATTATGACGTTTGATTTTGCAAACTAATT
>OX246742.1:17762380-17779880 GCA_945910005.1 Isoperla grammatica | reverse complement strand
GTCTATTGTGAACATAGTATCACAAGTTACAATCCGAAAAAGGTAGTGAGTGGCATTAAAATAATACCTCACTTTCCAAAAAACCAGTATTTTCTTCTTGTAATATATTGCCAATTTATTCATTATTCTTACATAGATTTGTATTGTACTTTTATTATAAACCAGACTTTAAGATCCCTAGACTTGTGTAAGGAGACAAGGCTCAAAGTGGTGGGTAACTTAAACGTTCCAAAGTATGTCAACAAATATGAATATATATCCAATAAATATAACGTTCCTTGTCTTATTCAGTGCCAACTATATTTACTAGGAAAACGCTCTGTGTGACGCGTTGCGTTGATAAGTGCGCGCGTCCATATCTATGAACTTTCTTTCGGAAAGTTCTCAAAGCTAATAACAACAATTAACAACAATACAAGAATGTGCACTGCAAATTTCTAATTTTCATAGCTATTATACTTGCCGACATTGTTGAATGCTGTGCAATGTGCGTTGTTAAGAATTTTCGCTGTCATTTCGTATAGTGTTTTCAACACGGTCCGAAGTGGTTGAGCAAAGAAGTAATGTCTTTGTTACCGAAGTCTACACAACACAAACTGAAAACCAAACAACTATAGGCATATTACAATTACATGCCTCTGATCAATGACATTTCAACATAATTATCTTTTGAATGACACAATAGCAATCATTTTGGGTTTTTCTTGAGACAGTGAATTTTAAGGAAAACCCTCTCGTTTCCGTAAAACATATTTAATAAGTAAAATATTTATTATATTGTACGGGTATTTGAAAGATGTCAAGCTTCAAATTTTAACAAGCATTAGAAGAAGGCAACATTATATTTCTATTACTAGAGTGATTATCGATATTTCACATTGATAATTGGTGACAATAGTATAAACATCATGAGGTTTATAAATACCAAGCTTACTCGGCCATCTTTTAATTATGTGTTTCTTGATTGTACAGATATGGAACAGAAAATAAAAAATATATCAACGTTGATGACGACATCCTTAGATGACCTACAGACGAATATCTCCCTCGAGATGGAACTATACAACGCAGACAGGACCGGGAGACCCGACTTTGCCCTGGAATCTGCCGGTAAGTGATGGAGTAGTACGACACGTAGGACCGGCAGACCCGACTTTGCCCTGGAATCTGCCGGTAAGTGATGGAGTACCTAGTACGACACGTAGGACCGGCAGACCCGACTTTGCCCTGGAATCTGCCGGTAAGTGATGGAGTAGTACGACACGTAGGACCGGCAGACCCGACTTTGCCTGGAATCTGCCGGTAAGTGATGGAGTAGTACGACACGTAGGACCGGCAGACCCGACTTTGCCCTGGAATCTGCCGGTAAGTGATGGAGTACCTAGTACGACACGTAGGACCGGCAGACCCGACTTTGCCCTGGAATCTGCCGGTAAGTGATGGAGTAGTACGACACGTAGGACCGGCAGACCCGACTTTGCCCTGGAATCTGCCGGTAAGTGATGGAGTAGTACGACACGTAGGACCGGCAGACCCGACTTTGCCCTGGAATCTGCCGGTAAGTGATGGAGTACCTAGTACGACACGTAGGACCGGCAGACCCGACTTTGCCCTGGAATCTGCCGGTAAGTGATCGAGTACCTAGTACGACACGTAGGACCGGCAGACCCGACTTTGCCCTGGAATCTGCCGGTAAGTGATGGAGTACCTAGTACGACACGTAGGACCGGCAGACCCGACTTTGCCCTGGAATCTGCCGGTAAGTGATGGAGTACCTAGTACGACACGTAGGACCGGCAGACCCGACTTTGCCCTGGAATCTGCCGGTAAGTGATGGAGTACCTAGTACGACACGTAGGACCGGCAGACCTGACTTTGCCCTGGAATCTGCCGGTAAGTGATGGAGTACCTAGTACGACACGTAGGACCGACATACCCGACTTTGCCCTTGAATCTGCCGGTAAGTGATGGAGTACCTAGTACGACACGTAGGACCGACAGACCAGACTTTGCCCTGGAATCTGCCGGTAAGTGATGGAGTAGTACGACACGTAGGACCGACAGACCCGACTTTGCCCTGGAATCTGCCGGTAAGTGATGGAGTACCTAGTACGACACGTAGGACCGACATACCCGACTTTGCCCTTGAATCTGCCGGTAAGTGATGGAGTACCTAGTACGACACGTAGGACCGGCAGACCCATCTTTGCCCTGGAATCTGCCGGTAAGTGATGGAGTAGTACGACACGTAGGACCGGCAGACCCGACTTTGCCTGGGAATCTGCCGGTAAGTGATGGAGTACCTAGTACGACACGTAGGACCGGCAGACCCGACTTTGCCCTGGAATCTGCCGGTAAGTGATGGAGTAGTACGACACGTAGGACCGGCAGACCCGACTTTGCCTGGGAATCTGCCGGTAAGTGATGGAGTAGTACGACACGTAGGACCGGCAGACCCGACTTTGCCCTGGAATCTGCCGGTAAGTGATGGAGTAGTACGACACGTAGGACCGGCAGACCCGACTTTGCCTGGGAATCTGCCGGTAAGTGATGGAGTAGTACGACACGTAGGACCGGCAGACCCGACTTTGCCCTGGAATCTGCCGGTAAGTGATGGAGTACCTAGTACGACACGTAGGACCGGCAGACCCGACTTTGCCCTGGAATCTGCCGGTAAGTGATGGAGTAGTACGACACGTAGGACCGGCAGACCCGACTTTGCCCTGGAATCTGCCGGTAAGTGATGGAGTAGTACGACACGTAGGACCGGCAAACCCGACTTTGCCCTGGAATCTGCCGGTAAGTGATGGAGTAGTATGACACGTAGGACCGGCAGACCCGACTTTGCCCTGGAATCTGCCGGTAAGTGATGGAGTAGTACGACACGTAGGACCGGCAGACCCGACTTTGCCCTGGAATCTGCCGGTAAGTGATGGAGTACCTAGTACGACACGTAGGACCGACAGACCAGACTTTGCCCTGGAATCTGCCGGTAAGTGATGGAGTAGTATGACACGTAGGACCGGCAGACCCGACTTTGCCCTGGAATCTGCCGGTAAGTGATGGAGTAGTACGACACGTAGGACCGGCAGACCCGACTTTGCCCTGGAATCTGCCGGTAAGTGATGGAGTAGTACGACACGTAGGACCGGCAGACCCGACTTTGCCCTGGAATCTGCCGGTAAGTGATGGAGTAGTACGTGACACAGAAGTTTAGGGATACAAGCCCGAACAAATCACATCAAACATATTCAGGTGTCGAATGATCTAGCCCGAACCTTATCGATCTTCCCGAGCACGCTTTAGTCGTGTTACACCCGGTCTTGTTACACCTGGTGTTGTTACACCAGGTCGTGTAGCACCCGGTCGTTTAACACCCGGTCGTGTAACACCGCTCGTATAACACCCGGTCGTGTAACACCCGCTCGTATAACACCCGGTCGTGTAACACCGGGTCGTGTAACACCCGGTCGTGTAACACCCGGTCGTGTAACACCCGGTCGTGTAACACCCGGTCGTGTAACACCGGGTCGTGTAACACCCGGTCGTGTAACACCCGCTCGTATAACACCCGGTCGTGTAACACCGGGTCGTGTAACACCCGGTCGTGTAACACCCGGTCGTGTAACACCCGGTCGTGTAACAGCCGGTCGTGTAACACCCGGTCGTGTAACACCCGGTCGTGTAACACCCGGTCGTGTAACACCCGGTCGTGTAACACCCGGTCGTGTAACACCCGGTCGTGTAACACCGGGTCGTGTAACACCCGGTCGTGTAACACCCGGTCGTGTAACACCCGGTCGTGTAACACCCGGTCGTGTAACACCCGGTCGTGTAACACCCGGTCGTGTAACACCCGGTCGTGTAACAGCCGGCCGTGTAACACCCGGCCGTGTGTTCGTGTAACACCCGGCCGTGTAACACCCGGCCGTGTAACACCCGGTCGTTTAACACCCGGTTGTGTAACACCATGCCGTGGTACACCCGGCCGTGTAACACCCGGCCGTATAACACCCGGTCGTGTAACACCGGGTCGTGTAACACCCGGCCGTGTAACACCCGGTCGTGTACCACTCGGTCGTGTAACACCCGCTCGTATAACACCCGGTCGTGTAACACCGGGTCGTGTAACACCCGGCCGTGTAACACCCGGTCGTTTAACATCCGGTTGTGTAACACCCGCTTGTATAACACCCGGTCGTGTAACACCGGGTCGTGTAACACCCGGCCGTGTAACACCCGGTCGTGTAACACCCGGCCGTGTAACACCCGGCCGTGTAACACCCGGCCGTGTAACACCCGGCCGTGTAACACCCGGCCGTGTAACACCCGGTCGTGTACCACTCGGTCGTGTAACACCCGGCCGTGTAACACACGGTAGTGTAACACCGGGTAGTGTAACACCTGGTAGTGTAACACCTGGTCGTGTAACACCCGTCCGTGTAACATCCTGTCGTGTAACACCCGGTCGTGTACCACTCGGTCGTGTAACACCCGGCCGTGTAACATCCTGTCGTGTAACACCCGGCCGTGTAACACCCGGTAGTGTAACACCTGGTAGTGTAACACCTGGTAGTGTAACACCCGGTCGTGTAAACATGCCTCATATGAGCATATATCAAGAATTTTACTCGAAATCGGAATCTGAGTCAACATAGTACTGTACGCCCTACTGATTGATTGTAACATTATAATCAGTAGCGTAATAATTTTGATTATTTACTCCATAATTTTTAATAATATTAATTACAAATAACAACCATACTGATTCAGTAAGACACATTTAGAGCGTTTAGTCTGCAGGGCTTACCAAGCCGCAGTTCATTGTTAATTTAGATTTTCGACTTCGAGGTTCATTCTTAGATATAATTTACAAATACGAAAATAAAAAGTGTGTGTGTCTTTAACGTAAAATTATCCTTCGCTCTTAATAGTTGATGCTTGAATTCAAATATGGCGCCACAGTTACCGCAGTTGAAGGTCGTGTTACGTAAGGTCGAACTGTGTTACACCATGATGATTTCCTCAGGTGGCCGGATCGTTAACACGCGTAACACGGAGACCTTCACGCTGGAAGAACCCACCTACTTCCTGGGTGTTATACCCATGTGTCAAGAATATAACACGCCTTCAACGATCATAAACGTAAGTGATTCCAAGTCGTACAACTGAACTACTTTTACACCAAGAATGACGAACCTCGTTAAACTTGTATTATAAACTAGGAAAACGCTATGTTTGACGCGATGATAAGCGAGCGCGTCCATATCTACGAACTTTCGGGCGAAACATTTTCAAAGCTAATAAAAACAACAATAACCAACAAAACAAGAATGCGTATTACAAACAATTTTTTAATTTCCATAGCTATTATACTTCCCGACATTGTTGAATGCTTTGCAATGTGCGTTGCTAAGATTTTTCATCGTCATTTTGTCTAGTGTTTTCACCGCGGGCGGCTACCGTTACTAACACTTATTGATAGCAATAGAAATGTAATTTCTGCCTCTAATACGTATGAGATCACTTTAAAGTTAATATATTCGTATCCGGACAAAACTTTACTATAAAATAGCCACCTCGCATTTTGCCATTACTGTGTTACCGAAAAATATTTTCGAGTAACTTTGTCAATACTTATCAAATCGCCATAACATGAACATAATTCGTGACCGGAAAAACTCTATAAAAATATGGCTATCTCACATTTTCCCGCCATTTTGTTTCTAGTAACTATTGTGTAACTTTGTAACTTTTTGAACGATTTGGTCACAAAACTATACACCCACAATCCACATCGAGGCTTGTGGATGGTCCAAATTTCAACTTGATCGGACCTTCCGTTCGACCGCTATCGACAGACACAAAACAAAAAAAAAAAAAAATGCAGAACGATTGCCATAAAAGTCTAATGGAGACGCTCGCTTCGCCAACATTGTTGAATGCAGTGCAATGTGCGTTGCTAAGATTTTTCGTTGTCATGCTTTCTACACGGTCCGCCAACATTACTAACACCGATCGACAGCAATGGAAATGTAATTTCTGCTCTAATACGTATCAGATCGTGATTAGATTAGATTCGATTCGATTCAATTAGATTAGAACATTCGTGTCCGGACAAAAACTTACTAGATATTAGCCACCTCACATTTTGCCGTTACTGTGTTTCAGAAAAATATTTTCGAGTAACTTTTGTCTAACTTTGCCAATACTTATCAGATCGCCATAATATGCACATATTCGTGACCGGAAACATGTTTGTTAAGCGAGCGAAGCGAGCGTCTCCATGAGACTCTTATGGCACTTCGTTCTGTTTTTTTTTTGTTTTTTTTGTGTACTAGACTCTTATGGCACTTCATGCTGTTTGTTTTTTGTTTTGTTTTTATGTCTGTCGATAGCGGTCGAACGGAAAGTCCGATCAACTTGAAATTTGGACCATCCACAAGCAATGATGTGGATTGAAGGTGTATAGTTTTGAGGCAAAATCGTTCGAAAAGTTACAAAGTTACACTCAATAACTGTTAGTAACGGTGGCAGACCGCCGCGAAAACACTAGACAGAATGACAACGAAAATTCTTAGCAACGCAAATTGCACTGCATTCAACAATATCGGGAAGTATAATAGCTATGGAAATTAGAAAAAATTTCGAAATGCACATTCTTGAATTGTTGTTTTTATTAGCTTTGAGATCTTTTCGCCAGAACGTTCGTAGATATGGACGCGCTCGCTTATCAACGCGTCAAACAGAGCGTTTGCCTAGTATATATATATATGGCTATCTCACATTTTGCCGCCATAAACAACCCATAATAGAGTTTAGCGTTTTACCGCTGAGCCACCTCTATCGGTTGGTGTTTGCATGATTCTAACAATGTATATAGAGACTAACACGCGGTGAATGTTGCACTGTTCTCCAGCCGTCAGTCTATCCAGGGGAATGCTGGGCATTTGAGGGCTCGCAAGCCTCCGTGGTGATACAGTTGCTCGGCAGAGTTCAGGTTACCGGAGTGACCTTGGAACACACGACGAAACTGTTGGCACCGACCGGGGACATCTCAACAGCGCCCAAAGATTTCTCCCTTTGGGTAAGTCTTGCAAGGTAGAGTTGTAGTCGAGCCCCTGGTCATGTGACCTTGACCACCCGCGCCCTTATTGGCCCTGCTCCGTGCGGCCGGGCGGGCAACTAGGTACACGCAACCATGTATGAACCATGACAGCGTCAGCGCCCTGCTCCGTGCGGCCGGGCGGCCAACTAATGACACCCACCCGACACTTAGAACGTGTCCGCTTTCGTCACTAAGGTTGGAATTCATAGTCGGCCCCTACACCTAGGGGCACCCATTGTTGCTATGGTTTTGTTTTGTTTATGGGAAATAACATGGAAACAACTGTTACCTTGGTAACAATGGGCGCCCCTAGGTGTAGGGGCCGACTATGAATTCCAACCTAAGTCATAAGGGAAGTCCCCCTTTACTTTAAATTTCGGGAACAATGAAAAACCCAATTTTAATTACAAATTTTAAATTACTAGAAATTGAACAAAGTATTATACCCAAACTTTCTGCAGGGACTTCACCACCCAGTAAATCTGATTTAACAGAGTTTGAATTAACGAGGGACTAATATTTACCAGCTCGTGCGACCCCTGTCGTTCGACTGCGACAATTGCTATTTACTAATAGTTGTGACCACCGCTATTTACTAATAGTTGCGACTACTGCTATTTACTAACTAGTTGCCACTACTGCTATTTACTAATAGTTGCGACTACTGCTATTTACTAACTAGTTGCCACTACTGCTATTTACTAACTAGTTGCGACTACTGCTATTTACTAATAGTTGCGACTACTGCTATTTACTAACTAGTTGGGACTACTGCTATTTACTAACTAGTTGCGACTACTGCAATTTACTAACTAGTTGCGACTACTGCTATTTACTAACTAGTTGCGACTACTGCTATTTACTAACTAGTTGTAACTACTGCTATTTACTAACTAGTTGTGACTACTGCTATTTACTAACTAGTTGTAACTACTGCTATTTACTAACTAGTTGTGACTACTGCTATTTACTAACTAGTTGTGACTACTGCTATTTACTAACTAGTTGCGACTAGTGCTATTTACTAACTAGTTGTAACTACTGCTATTTACTAACTAGTTGTAACTACTGCTATTTACTAACTAGTTGTAACTACTGCTATTTACTAACTAGTTGCGACTACTGCTATTTACTAACTAGTTGTAATTACTGTTAATTACTTACTAGTTGCGACTACTGCTATTTACTAAGTAGTTGTAACTACTGCTATTTACTAACTAGATGCGACTACTGCTATTTACTTACTAGTTGCGACTACTGCTATTTACTAACTAGTTGTGACTAATGCTATTTACTAACTAGTTGCGACTACTGCTATTTACTAACTAGTTGTACTACTGCTAATTACTAACTAGTTGTGACTACTGCTATTTACAAACTAGTTGCGACTGCTGCTATTTACTAACTAGTGGCAACTACTGCTAATTACTAACTAGTTGCGACTACTGCTATTTACTAACTAGTTGTAACTACTGCTATTTACTAACTAGTTGCGACTACTGCTATTTACCAACTAGTGGCGACTACTGCTATTTACCAACTAGTGGCGACTACTGCTATTTACTAACTAGTTGCGACTACTGCTATTTACTGACTAGTTGTGACTACTGCTATTTACTAACTAGTTGCGACTACTGCTATTTACTAACTAGTTGTACTACTGCTATTTACCAACTAGTTGCGACTACTGCTATTTAGTGACTAGTTGTGACTACTGCTATTTACTAACTAGTTGCGACTACTGCTATTTACTAACTAGTTGCGACTACTGCTATTTACCAACTAGTTGCGACTTCTGCTATTTACTGACTAGTTGTGACTACTGCTATTTACTAACTAGTTGCGACTACTGCTATTTACTAACTTGTTGTGACTACTGCCATTTACTAACTAGTTGCGACTACTGCTATTTACCAACTAGTTGCGACTACTGCTATTTACTAACTAGTTGTGACTACTGCTATTTACTAACTAGTTGCGACTACTGCTATTTACTAATAGTTGCGACTACTGCTATTTACTAATACTTGCGACTACTGCTATTTACTAACTAGTTGTAACTACTGCTATTTACTAACTAGTTGCGACTACTGCTATTTACTAACTAGTTGTGACTAATGCTATTTACTAACTAGTTGCGACTACTGCTATTTACTAACTAGTTGCGACTACTGCTATTTACTAACTAGTTGTGACTACTGCTATTTACTAACTAGTTGCGACTACTGCTATTAACTAAGTAGTTGTAACTACTGCTATTTACTAACTAGATGCGACTACTGCTATTTACTTACTAGTTGCGACTACTGCTATTTACTAACTAGTTGTGACTAATGCTATTTACTAACTAGTTGCGACTACTGCTATTTACTAACTAGTTGTACTACTGCTAATTACTAACTAGTTGTGACTTCTGCTATTTACAAACTAGTTGCGACTGCTGCTATTTACTAACTAGTGGCAACTACTGCTAATTACTAACTAGTTGCGACTACTGCTATTTACTAACTAGTTGCGACTACTGCTATTTACTAACTAGTTGCGACTACTGCTATTTACCAACTAGTGGCGACTACTGCTATTTACTAACTAGTTGCGACTACTGCTATTTACTGACTAGTTGTGACTACTGCTATTTACTAACTAGTTGCGACTACTGCTATTTACAAACTAGTGGCGACTACTGCTATTTACCAACTAGTTGCGACTACTGCTATTTACTGACTAGTTGTGACTACTGCTATTTACTAACTAGTTGCGACTACTGCTATTTACTAACTAGTTGCGACTACTGCTATTTACCAACTAGTTGCGACTACTGCTATTTACTGACTAGTTGTGACTACTGCTATTTACTAACTAGTTGCGACTACTGCTATTTACTAACTTGTTGTGACTACTGCCATTTACTAACTAGTTGCGACTACTGCTATTTACCAACTAGTTGCGACTACTGCTATTTACTAACTAGTTGTGACTACTGCTATTTACTAACTAGTTGCGACTACTGCTATTTACTAATAGTTGCGACTACTGCTATTTACTAATACTTGCGACTACTGCTATTTACTAACTAGTTGTAACTACTGCTATTTACTAACTAGTTGCGACTACTGCTATTTACTAACTAGTTGTGACTAATGCTATTTACTAACTAGTTGCGACTACTGCTATTTACTAACTAGTTGTGACTAATGCTATTTACTAACTAGTTGTGACTAATGCTATTTACTAACTAGTTGCGACTACTGCTATTTACTAACTAGTTGTGACTAATGCTATTTACTAACTAGTTGTGACTAATGCTATTTACTAACTAGTCGTGACTAATGCTATTTACTAACTAGTTGTGACTAATGCTATTTACTAACTAGTGTTGACTAATGCTATTTACTAACTAGTTGTGACTAATGCTATTTACTAACTAGTTGTGACTAATGCTATTTACTAACTAGTTGTGACTAATGCTATTTACTAACTAGTTGTGACTAATGCTATTTACTAACTAGTGTTGACTAATGCTATTTACTAACTAGTGTTGACTAATGCTATTTACTAACTAGTTGTGACTAATGCTATTTACTAACTAGTGTTGACTAATGCTATTTACTAATAGTAGCGACAATTGCTATTTACTAACCAGTTGTACTACTGCCATTTACTAACTAGTTGTGATTACTGCTATTTACTAACTAGTTGCGACTAATGCTATTTACTAACTAGTTGTGACTAATGCTAGTCGAACATCTTCGACAAAGGACGAGGTTACAATCGTGTGTGTATGCGTAATACTGTCAGTGCCTTCTGTAAACGTGGTATACAAGCATTCAGCCAGCCGTGGACCTTTGGCGGTAACTTCAAACGTGTTTAGAACAAGTTTTGAACAGTGAACAGAAGTATTGTGGTGATAAAGTTGTGGATTTTATTAGCGGGGTCTCGCTGTGAACATGTTGTAACAAAATTAATTTAAAATGAAAAAAAGATATATTACACTAAATAATTTTTTTTTCCTTCTTGTGCCAAGATGGCTTTTTCAGCCATTCTTTTGTCTTACTATCCAATATAAAACTGCTTCCTTTTCTTGCCTGCTCATATCATTGGGCAGGGAGTCGATACAAACTTTGAGGGCAGAACATCTAAAAAGATGTGCCCTGTCTTGTACATCAGAGCCACACAATTTACACGTTGCCGGTTCTTTGCTGATGTTAAAGCGGTTCAGGTGATGCTGCAGGACGTCATGGCCTGTTGCCAGCCGAAACTGGGCGGTGGCCGTCTTTCTGGACCAATTTTTATCAGGTCCTCTGTTGATCTCTGCCCACCAGCTTTTGGCTCGTAAGGCCTCATCATATGTGCTTTTGTACGCCTTTTTGATGGCTGCCTTGATCTTGATTTAGCACCTCTGAAGGACGTAGCCGCAACTTGTAGAGGAGCAGCTTTCGTGGCTTTTTTGTTTATTATTTATTATTAATCTATTTTTATTCATGTTGCTTTGCGCCTGAATTATTGCAAACCTTCTATCAAGACGATGACAAGTGATGGATGAAGATGAAGGACAATCTATTTCAATATCATCAAAAATTGTTATTACAATTTAGAAACTGAATGCTGATAACCAAATTTGAATTAAATCACAAGTTCGATATAATTCCCTAAGCCAGTAAAATTTACTTAAAGTCACTCCTCTAAGTGTACTCTCTAGTCAGAGTCAACTATAACTAATGATCACAGTCAGCTGAACAATGCAATTAAAAAAATGTTTTTAATTTTTAAATAGAAGTGTGTATTTTAAATATTGTTTGTAAATATTTCCCTACATAAATATGTTATTTTAACTAAACTATTAATTTATTTGCATTGTCAGAAGTGCTAGTCCGTCAACTGACTAAAACACGGCGCAGTAGTTGCCGCTCAAAATCAGTGCAGCCATATAATGGAAACAAAATAATAGCAAGAATAACACTCATTTTATATCTGTTTGATTGAAATTATGTCCCGTATATTAGATTGATATTAACATATTATAAACACTTGTGTATGGTTGCTTTGATTTTGAAGTGATATATGAAGTGGAACACGTAATATTTGGTCATGAATGTCTATTGCCAACCTTAAAATACGCTTGGCAACATCGCGAGGTGATCGCAACCTTCCCAACAATCAACCACATGCCATGTGAAGATGTCAGCTTCTTTCGCGCGCAGTAAAAAGGGACGTTTTCATGCTGCGTTTACTAAAACGCACTTGATGCGACGCGACTGAAACGCTAAAATCAGATGATCAGTTTGGAGCGACGCGATCTGGTGTGATTAGCTGTGCCAGATTTAACTTTATCGCGCGTTGCGTGTGCAAAAAGTGCATATCAAAATTTAAAACAAAAACAATTGACAACACATTGTTTGTGTTGTTTGTGACGGCTGTTGAAAACGAAAGTCTTGTGGGACAGCACTCTATGACAACAAAAATACGATGGCATAGGTAGCTAGCGGATTAGGTAGTGTGTGCACTGTGCACATAATAATGTTATTAATTTAACATTTGAGCCGTATAGCCAATGTCTGGAGTGAGACGTAGGCCTAGCTAGCCTAGTACTCAATTTCATACGGAAGAGAATGCTGACATTGGCTAGGCCTACCTTATCTAGGCTCTCTCAAGCCTAGTCTAGACCAGGCCTACACAAAAATGAATCGATATAGGCCTAGGGGTAGGCCCCACTGCAGTTTGCTTCTAGGGCTCTACTGTTAAATTTAGTACATTCTTGGCCCACGCCAATATCCATCCATACCCCCTGGCTACCGATTGCGAAATGCGAACAATGACTTTATTCCAGATAAACATTTATGGTACTAAGGGTAGACCAAGGCTGTTGTCCTAGGCTGGTTCTTGGATTCTATACAAAGTAGGCCTAATATTAGATGATAAACACGACATTTTATTTTATTTTATTTTATTTTATTTCACCGTATGATTTGTACATAATACAAATATTGGTATAAACTATACAAAATAACTATACATACAAAATAACGAAAAAAACGAAAAACGAGATTTTTCAATGTAAACAAAGCGCAGCGCGAGTGCCTAGGCGCTGGACCTGGGCACGTCAATGTCCACTATCAACATCATAAATAGAACGTAGACAAAATATTAAAATGCACAGTTAACTTCAAGGATCACATACTGATATTGTGTATTATGTACCAACAAAATAAAGAACTGAATCAATCAAAAGCTTAGAATTCTAGATTAAAAAATTGAGTACTGGCCTACAAAAGGCTCATGTTGCAGAATACAATTATTCAAAGAACAATCTTGACATAAGAATTCATACAAATCGTAAAGGAAAATGTTATTCGGTTAATATGAACGTTAATCTGCGTCAGGCAAGTGTGGACAGCCGGGTCTAGCATGTCGTGGGCGGCGGGGGAGTGACCTGTTGGAGCAGTCGACTCTGCATTGTTGCCAAGTTTCTGAGCGTACATGCAACTTTAGGCTCAAATAACGCAAAAAGTAGTACGGATATACTCTTTTTTTTTGCTTTGAGTGTATTTCTTGAGAACTTAGCTTCATTTTGGTACTAAATTTGTTCACGTAGCAACGTTTTTTGGCTCCTTTATATCTATGTGAAGGTGATAAAATGTGTAATTTCTCTCTCTCCAATGTTAAAGGATAGGGATTTTTAAAATGTTTACTTCATTATTTTGGAAAAAGTAGATCGGAAATGTACTTAAATTTTTTTGTATTGTGAAAGAGCGCTGTCTCATTGTAAAGTAAGCCAAATATGAAGAGCGTGACAACGATGTCGAGTTATAGAGGAGTGACTTTAAAGTAGGAAACATCGCTCATCTGGCAACGCGGATGAGCGATTTTCTTTAAATGTATCGAACAATGCATTCGCATACCAAGTTCTACACTTGCAATTATCCGTGTAGAAAGTAACATCTACATATCACTGGGATTAAAACATCAGGCAACAACCAGATGAAAACCACAATAAATCATTCTAAACTGTTGAACAAAATATTTTTTCATAGTGAAAGTGATCAAACATAACACGCTAATATTGCCATTCTCTTACGTCTATCAAATATCCATGTCTCTAAGGTTAGACGGATCCCGACGAGCAGGAAGGTAAAGCGTGTAAACCCACCTTATGTCTCTCTCTCTGTCTCCAGGGTGGGACAGACCCCGACGAGCAGGAAGGTAAAGCGTGTAAACCCACCTTATGTCTCTCTCTCTGTCTCCAGGGTTGGACAGACCCCGACGAGCAGGAAGGTAAAGCGTGTAAACCCACCTTATGTCTCTCTCTCTGTCTCCAGGGTGGGACAGACCCCGACGAGCAGGAAGGTAAAGCGTGTAAACCCACCTTATGTCTCTCTCTCTGTCTCCAGGGTTGGACAGACCCCGACGAGCAGGAAGGTAAAGCGTGTAAACCCACCTTATGTCTCTCTCTCTGTCTCCAGGGTTGGACAGACCCCGACGAGCAGGAAGGTAAAGCGTGTAAACCCACCTTATGTCTCTCTCTCTGTCTCCAGGGTTGGACAGACCCCGACGAGCAGGAAGGTAAAGCGTGTAAACCCACCTTATGTCTCTCTCTCTGTCTCCAGGGTTAGACAGACCCCGACGAGCAGGAAGGTACAGCGTGTAAACCCACCTTATGTCTCTCTCTCTGTCTCCAGGGTTGGACAGACCCCGACGAGCAGGAAGGTAAAGCGTGTAAACCCACCTTATGTCTCTCTCTCTGTCTCCAGGGTGGGACAGACCCCGACGAGCAGGAAGGTAAAGCGTGTAAACCCACCTTATGTCTCTCTCTCTGTCTCCAGGGTTGGACAGACCCCGACGAGCAGGAAGGTAAAGCGTGTAAACCCACCTTATGTCTCTCTCTGTCTCCAGGGTTGGACAGACCCCGACGAGCAGGAAGGTAAAGCGTGTAAACCCACCTTATGTCTCTCTCTCTGTCTCCAGGGTTGGACAGACCCCGACGAGCAGGAAGGTAAAGCGTGTAAACCCACCTTATGTCTCTCTCTCTGTCTCCAGGGTTGGACAGACCCCGACGAGCAGGAAGGTAAAGCGTGTAAACCCACCTTATGTCTCTCTCTCTGTCTCCAGGGTTGGACAGACCCCGACGAGCAGGAAGGTAAAGCGTGTAAACCCACCTTATGTCTCTCTCTGTCTCCAGGGTTGGACAGACCCCGACGAGCAGGAAGGTAAAGCGTGTAAACCCACCTTATGTCTCTCTCTGTCTCCAGGGTTGGACAGACCCCGACGAGCAGGAAGGTAAAGCGTGTAAACCCACCTTATGTCTCTCTCTCTGTCTCCAGGGTTTGACAGACCCCGACGAGCAGGAAGGTAAAGCGTGTAAACCCACCTTATGTCTCTCTCTCTGTCTCCAGGGTTGGACAGACCCCGACGAGCAGGAAGGTAAAGCGTGTAAACCCACCTTATGTCTCTCTCTCTGTCTCCAGGGTTGGACAGACCCCGACGAGCAGGAAGGTAAAGCGTGTAAACCCACCTTATGTCTCTCTCTCTGTCTCCAGGGTTGGACAGACCCCGACGAGCAGGAAGGTAAAGCGTGTAAACCCACCTTATGTCTCTCTCTGTCTCCAGGGTTGGACAGACCCCGACGAGCAGGAAGGTAAAGCGTGTAAACCCACCTTATGTCTCTCTCTCTGTCTCCAGGGTTTGACAGACCCCGACGAGCAGGAAGGTAAAGCGTGTAAACCCACCTTATGTCTCTCTCTCTGTCTCCAGGGTTGGACAGACCCCGACGAGCAGGAAGGTAAAGCGTGTAAACCCACCTTATGTCTCTCTCTCTGTCTCCAGGGTTGGACAGACCCCGACGAGCAGGAAGGTAAAGCGTGTAAACCCACCTTATGTCTCTCTCTCTGTCTCCAGGGTTGGACAGACCCCGACGAGCAGGAAGGTAAAGCGTGTAAACCCACCTTATGTCTCTCTCTCTGTCTCCAGGGTTGGACAGACCCCGACGAGCAGGAAGGTAAAGCGTGTAAACCCACCTTATGTCTCTCTCTCTGTCTCCAGGGTTGGACAGACCCCGACGAGCAGGAAGGTAAAGCGTGTAAACCCACCTTATGTCTCTCTCTCTGTCTCCAGGGTTGGACAGACCCCGACGAGCAGGAAGGTAAAGCGTGTAAACCCACCTTATGTCTCTCTCTGTCTCCAGGGTTGGACAGACCCCGACGAGCAGGAAGGTAAAGCGTGTAAACCCACCTTATGTCTCTCTCTGTCTCCAGGGTTGGACAGACCCCGACGAGCAGGAAGGTAAAGCGTGTAAACCCACCTTATGTCTCTCTCTCTGTCTCCAGGGTTTGACAGACCCCGACGAGCAGGAAGGTTTTTTCTTTGGGAACTTTCAATACGAAAACAACGGAGTGACGGTTCAATACTTCGACGTCGTACACCCGAATATCAGATCGTTCAGTTTGGTGGAGCTAAAAGTTCACTCCAACCACGGCCATCCTGAATACACCTGTGTCTACCGTGTTAGGATACACGGGCACATGGATAAGACACACTAACACTCGTGCTCGTGCGTGCGTGGCTTGCTGGCTTGTGCTCGTGCGTGCGTGGCTTGCTGGCTTGTGCTCGTGCGTGCGTGGCTTGCAGGCTCGTGCTCGTGCGTGCGTGGCTTGCAGGGTTGTGCTCGTGCGTGCGTGGCTCACTTCTTATAGAACAGTAGTATTTGAAAGATGTTATTATCTAATCATCATGGAGCAAACTAGCTGGAGAAAGTGGCACAAAAATGAAATTTTATGTCCTGTGGTTTGATTTTTAACAAACCAACAACATGTTTGTGATCGGAGAAGCAGTAGGATTAGTGATATTTGAAGGTGAGAAGATTTTATTTGATACTTTTAGATTACTATGTGCATCTATTTTAATAAACACATAATTTTGATAGCTAAATATGAGCTTAGTAAGTATTAAAATAAAATATATTGTCTTTTCTAAACTAAACTATGTTTATTGATTAGCTTCTTTGATTTGGCATACGTACATGTTCAGACTAGAGATCTGCACGGGTGCGGGCCCGGGTGCGGGCTGTTATATGCTTATTAACACGGGTGCGGGCCCGGGTGCGGGCTCTAATGTGCTTATTAACACGGGTGCGGGCCCGGGTGCAGGCTGTTATATGCTTATTAACACGGGTGCGGGCCCGGGTGCGGGCTGTTATATGCTTATTTACACGGGTGCGGGCCCGGGTGCATGCTGTTATATGCTTAATAACACGGGTGCGGGCCCGGGTGCGGCCTGTCATATGCTTATTAACACGGGTGCGGGTCCGGGTGCGGGATGCAATGTGCTTATTAACACGGGTGCGGGCCCGGGTGCAGGCTGTTATATGCTTATTAAAGGGGTTCTCACCCGCTAGATTTA
>OX246742.1:17729373-17762180 GCA_945910005.1 Isoperla grammatica | reverse complement strand
ACAGCATACGTGTTACGTAGTACATAGTGTAGTTATCTAGTGTAGTGTAGTTCGAAGGATATAATATACGGAATAATATACTTACAGCACAGTATTCGTGTTACGTAGTACATAGTGTAGTTATCTAGTGTAGTGTAGTTCGAAGGATATAATATACGGAATAATATACTTACATCACAGTATTCGTGTTACGTAGTACATAGTGTAGTAATCTAGTGTAGTGTAGTTCGAAGGATATAATATACGGAATAATATACTTACAGCACAGCATACGTGTTACGTAGTACAAAGGTTATATAGTGTAGTGTAGTTCGAAGGATATAATATACGGAATAATATACTTACAGCACAGTATTCGTGTTACGTAGTACATAGTGTAGTTATCTAGTGTAGTGTAGTTCGAAGGATATAATATACGGAATAATATACTTACAGCACAGTATTCGTGTTACGTAGTACATAGTGTAGTTATCTAGTGTAGTGTAGTTCGAAGGATATAATATACGGAATAATATACTTACAGCACAGTATTCGTGTTACGTAGTACAAAGGTTATATAGTGTAGTGTAGTTCGAAGGATATAATATACGGAATAATATACTTACAGCACAGTATTCGTGTTACGTAGTACAAAGGTTATATAGTGTAGTGTAGTTCGAAGGATATAATATACGGAATAATATACTTACAGCACAGTATTCGTGTTACGTAGTACATAGTGAAGTTATCTAGTGAAGTGTAGTTCGAAGGATATAATATACGGAATAATATACTTACAGCACAGTATTCGTGTTACGTAGTACAAAGGTTATATAGTGTAGTGTAGTTCGAAGGATATAATATACGGAATAATATACTTACAGCACAGTATTCGTGTTACGTAGTACAAAGGTTCTATAGTGTAGTGTAGTTCGAAGGATATAATATACGGAATAATAAACTTACAGCACAGTGTTCGTATTACGTAGTACATAGTGAAGTTATCTAGTGAAGTGTAGTTCGAAGGATATAATATACGGAATAATATACTTACAGCACAGTATTCGTGTTACGTAGTACAAAGGTTATATAGTGTAGTGTAGTTCGAAGGATATAATATACGGAATAATATACTTACAGCACAGTATTCGTGTTACGTAGTACATAGTGAAGTTATCTAGTGAAGTGTAGTTCGAAGGATATAATATACGGAATAATATACTTACAGCACAGTATTCGTGTTACGTAGTACATAGTGAAGTTATCTAGTGAAGTGTAGTTCGAAGGATATAATATACGGAATAATATACTTACGGCACAGTATTCGTGGTACGTAGTACCACGTGTAGTTATCTAGTGTAGTGTAGTTCGAAGGATATAATATACGGAATAATATACTTACAGCACAGTATTCGTGTTACGTAGTACATAGTGAAGTTATCTAGTGAAGTGTAGTTCGAAGGATATAATATACGGAATAATATACTTACAGCACAGTATTCGTGTTACGTAGTACATAGTGTAGTTATCTAGTGAAGTGTAGTTCGAACGATATAATATACGGAATAATATACTTACAGCACAGTATTCGTGTTACGTAGTACATAGTGAAGTTATCTAGTGAAGTGTAGTTCGAAGGATATAATATACGGAATAATATACTTACAGCACAGTATTCGTGTTACGTAGTACATAGTGTAGTATCTAGTGAAGTGTAGTTCGAAGGATATAATTTACGGAATAATATACTTACAGCACAGCATACGTGTTACGTAGTACATAGTGAAGTTATCTAGTGAAGTGTAGTTCGAAGGATATAATATACGGAATAATATACTTACAGCACAGTATTCGTGTTACGTAGTACAAAGTGTAGTTATCTAGTGTAGTGTAGTTCGAAGGATATAATATACGGAATAATATACTAGCACAGTATTCGTGTTACGTAGTACATAGTGTAGTTATCTAGTGTAGTGAAGTTCGAAGTGTATAATATTCGGAATAATATACTTACGCAATATTGGTTCGTGTTACGTAGTACATAGTGTAGTTATCTAGTGTAGTGAAGTTCGAAGTGTATAATATTCGGAATAATATACTTACGCAATATTGGTTCGTGTTACGTAGTACATAGTGTAGTTATCTAGTGTAGTGTAGTTCGAAGTGTATAATATTCGGAATAATATACTTACGCAATATTGGTTCGTGTTACGTAGTACATAGTGTAGTTATCTAGTGTAGTGAAGTTCGAAGTGTATAATATTCGGAATAATATACTTACGCAATATTGGTTCGTGTTACGTAGTACATAGTGTAGTTATCTAGTGTAGTGAAGTTCGAAGTGTATAATATTCGGAATAATATACTTACGCAATATTGGTTCGTGTTACGTAGTACATAGTGTAGTTATCTAGTGTAGTGTAGTTCGAAGTGTATAATATTCGGAATAATATACTTACGCAAAATTGGTTCGTGTTACGTAGTACATAATGTAGTTATCTAGTGTAGTGTAGTTCGAAGTGTATAATATTCGGAATAATATACTTACGCAATATTGGTTCGTGTTACGTAGTACATAATGTAGTTATCTAGTGTAGTGTAGTTCGAAGTGTAAATTACGGAATAATATACTTACAGAATATTGGTTCGTGTTACTTGGTAGTAGTTATAGTACGTTTCGCTTTTGCTGTAAGTGTGAGTGGTAGAACCGCCTGATCTACTAAAATATCTTGCTTGTTCGTACCACGTTCCCATCATCTGTAACAAATTGTCACGAGTTTCTTCAAATATTTTTATAGACTGAATATTGATTTCATTTGGTAAAGAAATTGGTGATTTCCTTATTTCGGTTCCAGGTTTAAACAATAGTCTTATCAAGCGAGCGAAACGAGCGCCTCCAATTGACATTTATGGCACTAGTTTTGTTTGTTAAGGTTTTTTATGTCTGCCGATAGCCGTCAATCCGAAAGGCCGATCAAGTTGAAATTAGATGTGGATTGGTGTGGAACCCAGAAGTTGTTTGATGGTTTATAGTTTAGTGCCCAAATCGTTCAAAAAGTTACAAAGTTACACTATAAGTAAAAAAATATATTTTTCTAAGACAAAATGGCAGCGAAATGTGAGAAAGCCATATTTTTACAACGATTTTTCCGGTCACAGAAATGTTCATGTTATGATTGATTGATTGATTAAAGGGGCTTAACGTCTCATATTTATGCAACGATGGCTAATCGAGACGATGAGCGGGTGATAATGAAGATGAGAAAGATGACGATGAAGAATAAAGCCACATCCGAATCAGATCCATTGTACGTCGCGTGGGTCGTCATACGGGAGTCCAGCAAGGGTGGGCAGGGCCAAGTGGGAGGAGAAATATTCAATGGGAGTTCATGTTATGGTGATCTGAAAGGTATTGGCCAAGTGACACAAGAGTAACTCGAGTTCTGAATCACAGGATGCCTAACAGCAAAATGTGTGGTGGCTATATTAGAGTAAATTTTTGTCCGGACAAAGAATATCATATATTTAGTGCGATGTGATACAAATTAAAGGCTGAAACTACATTTCTATTGCTGTCAATATGTGTAAGTAACGGTGGTGGACTGCGTAGAAAACACTTGACAACATGTCAATGAAAATTCTTAGCTACGCACATTGCACTGCATTAAACAATGTCGGGAAGTAAATAGCTATGTAAATTAGAACAATGTTTGCAATGCGCATTCTTTAATTGTTGTAAATAGTTGTTTTTATTACCTAAGGGAACTTTTTGTCAGAAAGTTGTTAGATATGGACATGCTCGCTTATCGACGCGTCACACAGAGCGTTTTCCTAGTGTTTAGTATAAGAAGCATCGTCAATAGACTTTACAAAAACTCACCAGTGTCATATTGAAATTCTCTTTGGTTCGCAGGTTGTCATTACAACCACTGAAATTCCACCATCTGCCAATCGTAAGACTGCTGAAGGTGAGAAGAATCACAGTCTGTGCTAATAACATATTTGCCAATGCTTTCGTACCTCCCACAGCGTTCTACACACCTATGCTCTCCGTCTCACGTACCACAGCACTCTTATATACATTGCTTTTGCATGTAATGTATGCACTTTTAATTGTATCGATCCACTTGTTGTGTACGCCCAGGGTACCTTGAAGATATTACAATAGCAATATAAGTAGGTAAGAAAACTATACTTCAAAGTTGTTCCACAGAATCTTTATATTATTATTATTATTATTATTATTATTATTATTATTATTATTATTATTATTATTATTATTATTATTATTATTATTATTATTATTATTATAATTATTATTATTGTGTTTATTATTATTATTATTATTATTATTATTATTATTATTATTATTATTATTATTATTATTATTATTATTATTATTATTATTATTATTATTATTATTATTATTATTATTATTATTTTGTATTATTACTATTATAATTATTTTATTGTTGCAAATTCGCAATACATAAAAGCAAGCTCAAAACCGACATAAACATGTTGTACGGACATAAGTGTCAAGTATTTCCATGTGTTAACCTTATTAAAATCTACTTAGAATTAATTAAATATATCTTTGTCCATATTATTTTTTCCAAACCAAACTGTGGATGCTATGTACGGTCGTGGCCGATTTGTACTCATCCCAGCATTCGCTCTTCGTACGGTGGAAACCACGAAAACCACCATAGGGATGGAGAACTTCTTGAAGTCTTCATTCTTCTGAGTTCAAAAATTTTCGCACTATCCTACACGTGTTCAAAATTATTGCTTTTTGCATCTCGATGTTTATGTTCGGTTGGAGACCAATTAGTTTAATACTGTCATGGAGTTAACGGGGAACAATACCATTTGCTAATATGATTAACGGTACAACAGTTACATTATTCTGCTTCCACAACCTTATTATTTCAATAGATAACTCCTTTTATCTGTTAATCTTTTCTCGCCAAGTTCTCTCTACATTGTGGCATAAAGGAACGGCAACATCGAGGAAAATCGTTTCTTGTTTCTTATTGTCGATAAATATAATATCCGGTCTATTGTGATGTATATTTTGGTCTGTTCAAACGGCCTGGTCGTAATATAATTTGTAGACTACTGCGTGATTCTGCACTCGGCGTCGTCGATGGTTGAGTGGTATCTGGGGCCGCATCAGCAAGAATGAAGGCGGGCTTCAAACGATCAATGGATACAACGACCTTCTTCCCAGTACGCAAAATTGTAAAGTGTTTCTCATTCCTCGTGAGTACCTCGTAAGGTCCATCGTACGGTTGCTGAAGGGGTGTTCGGACAGCATCATGTCGCACAAAAACGTGGGAACATGTCGCGAGGTCCTTAAAGTCGATCGATGATAACTGCACATGTAATATAAATCATTCAAATTGTATATACTGCAAGTTGAGATTAAGCTTGTGAATATTGTAGAAAAAAATATGCACCTACCGCTATTAGTTTTTTATTTATTGAGTGTTGAAATGCGTTGGAATTCCATATGTTATACATTGTAACTGAACAAAAACCTACACTTTCAATCGTATAACTTTGCGTAGCACCTTCAAAAAGTAATATATTGTAACACATTTTCGTCCTAAATGTAGATAACTTCATGACTAACATGAATACGTTTGAAAAAGATGATCGAACGCGATCCGTTTTCGAGATATTCGCGTTGGTGTGTCAATTTTACGTCAAATCTACTCAAATTAGAAACTATAAATATACTTTATTAATACAAAAAAATATATAATTTCAAGAAGTTCAGTATTAAATGCTACTCACATGTAATAATTCTTGAAATTCATAATTTAGAATAAAAAAAAGTATTTTTTCATGTCCATTTAATTTGAATAGTTTAGTTGTTGTATTGAATGGGTAGTTCACTTCATCGATCGACTTTAAACACAAAACAGCGTCGTTCTCCGTGTCGAATAGGGTGGGACGGCCGGAGCTTCTGGAGACGTTGGCGGAGGTGCCTGACGTACTCAGAGGTGCTGTCCAGTGTTGTTGCAGCTGACAGGTATTCTCCTGGAAGTCTGAGAGTAGTTCCATAAACCAATTCAGCCGGTGTTGCCTTAATATCGTCCTTCCAAGCTGATCGGATACCCAGCATAACCCACGGTAGGGTGTCAGTCCAGCGATTCTCTTCATGGCACATAAGTGCAGCCTTGAGCTGTCGGTGGAGACGCTCTACCATTCCGTTGGCGGCGGGATGATATGCCGTAGTTTGCATTAGGGTCGTACCTAACAGGTGATTGAGAGACCTGAAAAGAGACGACTCGAACTGTCGACCTTGATCGGAAGTGATCCGAAGGGGCGTGCCAAAACGAGATATCCACCCGGTGACGAGGGCAGAGGCGACTGTATCTGCAGTTATATCGGCAAGAGGCAGCGCCTCAGGCCAGCGAGTAAACCGGTCGACGCATGTGAGTAGGTAACGGAATCCCGCTGACTCGGGGAGAGGACCAACAAGATCAATGTGGACATGGTCAAACCGAGCGTCGGGGACGTCAAAATGCTCAACGGGCGCAGAGACGTGGCGAGTGACCTTCGATCGCTGACAAGTTATGCATGCCCGGGCCCACTCTCTGCAGTCTCTTCTCATTGACGGCCAGACGTAGCTCCTGGAGACAAGGCGAACGGAGGCCGCAACACCTGGATGGGACAGGCTGTGCAGGCTGTCAAACACCCGACGTCGAAGGTTCGCTGGTACGAAGGGCCGCTCTACCGGCGTGGACGTGTCACAATGAATCGTGAGGTTTGTCCCAGCGAGGCTCCTACATTTCAGTTGAAGTGCAGTGTCTGAGAGAAGAAATGCCCGAAGGTCAGAATCGGTCTTCTGTTCTCGAGCAATTGCCACGTAATCCACTGGAGCCGAGATCGCCTCCACTCTGGACAGAGCGTCTGCGACGACATTCTCCTTGCCAGGAACATGACGAATATCGGTAGAAAATTGGCCAATGTAGTCGAGATACCGAAACTGTCGCGGTGAACACTTCTCAGCCTTCTGCTTAAAAGCGAATGTCAAAGGCTTGTGGTCTGTGTAGACTGAAAACGTTCTGGCTTCCACCATATGACGGAAATAACGTATGGCCTCGTAGATGGCAAGGAGTTCGCGATCGCATGCTCCGTACTTGCGCTGCGCCGCATTCAGCTTACGGGAGAAGAATGCTAGTGGTTGCCAACCTAAACAAGTTCTCTGCTGAAGGGCGGCTCCAATACTATTGTCGGAGGCGTCGGCTACGATCGCCAGCTCTCCACTTGAGTCTGGGTGCGCCAGAAGCGCCGCCTGCGAGAGACTACTCTTACATTCTTCAAATGTCTGCAACAACTTCGGAGTCCAAACGATAGGCGTTTTACCCGACGTGTCAGCACCGACAAGGAGGTCGTTGAGAGGTGCCTGAAGTCGGGCGGCAGATGGTAGGAAACGACGATAGAAATTTATCATACCCAATACTTGACGTAGTTGCTTGATATTACTGGGTGGTGGCAAAGAGATGATTGCCTCAACCTTGTCTTCAAGAGGCCGTGTCCCGAAGGCATTGACAGTGTGGCCTAAGAACTTTACCTCGGAAACACCAAACACGCACTTTGAAGTATTGATCAGTATTCCGTACTCCGACAACCGCGCAAAGAGCAGGCGGAGGTGTTCCTCATGCTCTGCCTGAGATGTCGATGCTATGAGGATATCATTGATGTATGCGTAGGCGAAATCCAGATCACGAATGGCTACGTCGATGAACCTCTGAAACGTTTGGGCTGCGTTTCGTAAACCAAAACTCATGAATGGAAATTCGAAAAGACCAAATGGTGTGGTTATAGCTGTCTTTGCGATATCAGCTGGAGAAACAGGGATCTGGTTGTACGCTTTAACCAAGTCAATCGTCGAGAATACAGACTTCCCAGTGAGCGACTGAGCAAAATCTTGTATATAAGGTACAGGATATCGGTCTGGAATCGTCCGATCGTTCAACGCCCTGTAGTCGCCGCACGGCCTCCACTGATTTTCCTTCTTGGGAACTAGGTGAAGGGCGGCGGACCAGTTACTGGAAGAACGCCTGGCGATACCAGTCTTTAGCATCGTATCGAACTCAGCCTTTGCGATTTGCAGACGGTCCGGCGCCAGGCGGCGAGGTTTACATGACACTGGATGCCCAGGCGTCGTGTGGATATGGTGCATAGTTCCATGTTTAATGATGCGCGTTATACCCGCTGGCCGTGTGATGGCGGGAAACTCAGCCAGGAGAGCGTGATATCGTGAACCTCCACTGACTGCCTTAACGTGTTATTGTACGTTCATGGTCCACTCACCAGTGACGGCAGTCGATGTGGCGCTATCTATTAGGCGTCGATTTCGTGCATCAACGAGTAAGCCGTAGAACGACAAGAAATCGACTCCGACGGTTGGTCTGGATACGTCAGCAACGACGAAACGCCAGACAAACTCGCGTTTAAACCCCAAATCGAGGTTGAGGCTAATAGCACCATAAGTCGATATAACTGTTCCGTTGGCAGCAAGCAGCTCGTACGTTGACCGTTCGCGAGGTCCATTGACCAGTGCACGCGGGTACACGCACAGATCAGACCCTGTGTCAACAAGGAATTGACGTCGAGTCGTAATGTCTGTCACAAAAAGGCGGCGTGAGCTCGGACAGTCGTGAGCCGCATCTACTGACTGCCCATGGAGTTTTTTGACACGAAACTGCATGGTTGTCGACACAGTTTCGCCTTCGCACCGTACTTCTGATGATACCAGCACATTCCATTTGCTGGAGCACCTTGCGTCGTGTATCGTGGGTTCGATGAAGAAAAGTCGCGACGACGATCCCTCGAACGTTCTCGAGATGACACCGCTCGACGATTGCTAGATAGTGTTTCGACTTGTTGTGACAACTCTTCTAACTGTGTTTGAAAATTGTTGACTACTGCTAAACGAGAAGGAATCGGTGTCATCTCGTGTATCCGGTCAGCGATGACTGCAAGTGCGTCGAGGTCGTCAGGCGGTGATGATGCGAGTATGTCGCGCATCCTGATCGGTAAACGTTCAAGCCACAACGATCGTAATACCTTGTCTGTCACTTCAGACGCAGCTAACATACGCAGTTGAAACAATAATTCGGAGGGTTTGCGATCCCCCAACTCTTCATGTTGTAAAAGTCGTTTAAAACGCGCCTCTTGTGAGGGTGAAAAACGTCGAATAAGCTCTGCTTTCAAATGCTCATATTTACCAACGATCGGGGGTTTGACGATAATGTCACGCACTGCAGTCGCGTATCGTTGATCGAGGGCGCTTGTTGCATGATTAAATTTAGTGGAATCATGCGTAATTCCTGCTAAATCGAATTGATTTTCGATTTGTGCGAACCACAATACCGGATCATCCGCCCAAAACGGTGGCACCTTTACGCTAACCCTATCTACCGAGACGAGGGCTACGTTTTCAGGTAATGCCATAGTAGAAACAATCAAAATCTACTCGAAAACTCGACACTTTCACAAGAAATAATTTGTACTGTTCATTGTCCTACCTCGTTGGCAGAAACACGTCGGGGTCACCAATGTGGAAGAATTAACTATGTGGCTTAATGCCAATTATAAATGTCAATGAGAAAGATTCATTTTATTATTTGGAACCGTGTCCATCGAGCTTCCCACCAAGCAATGTTTATTATTCCCTCCCTAGCGACGGGTTTCCTTTGTCTTGCCCAACTGCCACCGCCTTCTGACAAGTAGCGCACCACAATTATTATTATTATTATTATTATTATTATTATTATTATTATTATTATTATTATTATTATTAT
Organism: Isoperla grammatica; assembly: GCA_945910005.1. NCBI lineage: Eukaryota > Metazoa > Arthropoda > Insecta > Plecoptera > Perlodidae > Isoperla > Isoperla grammatica. Next base: position 17,752,377 of record OX246742.1, on the reverse strand, counting down.
TTTTTTATTATTATTATTATTATTATTATTATTATTATTATTATTATTATTATTATTATTATTATTATTATTATTATTATTATTTTTATTATTATTATTATAATTATTATTATTTTTATTATTAAAATTAGTATAATTATTATTATTATTATTCAAATTATTATTATTATTATAATACAGAATATACTTAAGTGAGTAAGTTGAGATTATACGTAATATGGAATCTAAAAAGAGTGCAGGCGTCGATAAGCTCAATATGCTTATGATTAAGAATAACATAGATGTATCTGATCATATTTTTAAGCGTGTGTTTAACTAATCTATTATACAACTCTTTGTACCGGATATACTCAAAGAAGCAGTAATAACTCCTATTATATATTAAATTTATATTTAAATCAGGAAGCACGGTTAAAGTAAACAATAACCGTCCAATTTCTGTTCTTCCAAAAGTACCGAAAATTTCAGAAATTTGTGTAAAAAATAGTCATAGGCCTACATGTTTTGACATATGTAACTTCTTTTCTCCTGATCAATTCGGATTAATACCTAATAGAAATTGCGGTATAGCTATTGATAACCATGTACGATTTATAACAGCATAATTAGAAAAGGGACATAAAACTTCAGCTGTATATTTAGATCTAGCCAAGGCGTTTGACATGGTGTCCCACGAACGTGTTTTGGATAAGCTCGGTCATTGTGGTATCAGAGGAGTAATGGGTAGCTTGTTTAGTTCTTGTTTGTCGCATAGAGTGCAAAGTGTAATGATCAAAGGGGTGTGTAGCTCGACGAAGAATGTGACTCATGATGTACCACGTTATTTTTCTCAATTTCATAAACGATCACAATTCTTCTCTCTTGACACAATTCTTGACGATGATTCACCACTGGCTCTTTCCGCAATATCGTACAGTATACGAAACGCCCTAATAAATGAAAACATGCGTGTGTTGTCCGCCTTCTTTGGTCTCAATAAACTTGTTCGAAATATTAATTTAAAAAAAAACGAAGATTACGATTTTCCGTTTTAAAAAGGATCTCGCAATACCTAATTTGACATTAAAATATCCATTCTCAGGCTGTACATATGCTATCTGTAATTGAAATGAGATTGAAAGGTGCGAGTCCATTAAACACCTGGGTGTATTCATTGACTCAGCGTTTCATTCGTGTTATCACATATATTATTTACAGTCAAAACTCAGCACTATAGTACTTTAAAATTATCACAAAAAATAGTTTATGCTACTTGAGTTGTTTCAGCAGTTGTATTATGCGTTGTATCAGAGAAACCTGCAAAAAAGAGTTGTGCACTGGGATGGGGCCTCTGATGCTTTCTGCTTTCTGCATTTATTACAAAATGAAAGCTAGGAATGTTAAGAGTATATACAGTCGGTTAATGATGCAGTGGCAGATAAGGATACACATCCCGAGCCATCTGAAGGCGGTTTCAAACAAAAACATAAGACATAATGATTTAAGGTTTAACGCATAGTCGTAATGTTGGATCATAGGAAACACGTACTAGCATTCACACAAATGCACTAGTTTTAAGACATAGTTTTAACGCATAATTTTCTGTTTTAAGGCATAAGAAAGTTGACCAATGTTCAACTTTATGCTTAAACCTTAAAACAACGCACGAAAAACTTGAGTCCAAGAAGCATCTACTTTAAAAGGTTATGACTACCACAGTCATGTAGGGGCCTACGTCAACGAATAATAATAATAATATATATAAAATAATATATAGAATAATTATGCAGTACAGTATTCGGCCACAACCTCCAAAGAACTTCAACGAGTGCCATGCCTTCTCATAATCTCTTTGTGCTTACGTTTCTATGTGTACCAGCACCCCTTAAGTACTATGCGTTAAACCTTAAATCTTATGTCTTCTGTTTTTGTGTGAAACCGCCTTTAATGACACGTTCAATATACATAAGTACTATATACAGTCGGTTGGTGATGCAGTGGCAGATAAGGATACACATCCCGAGCCATCTTAATGACACGGAAGATATACATGGGTACTATATACAGTCGGTTGGTGATGCAGTGGCAGATAAGGATACACATCCCGAGCCATCTTAATGACACGGACAATATACATGGGTACTATATACAGTCGGTTGGTGATGCAGTGGCAGATAAGGATACACATCCCGAGCCATCTTAATGACACGGACAATATACATGAGAACTATATACAGTCGGTTGGTGATGCAGTGGCAGATAATGATACACATCCCGAGCCATCTTAATGACACGGACAATATACATGAGTACTATATACAGTCGGTTGGTGATGCAGTGGCAGATAAGGATACACATCCCTAGCCATCTTAATGACACGGACAATATATACAGTCGGTTGGTGATGCAGTGGCAGATAAGGATAAACATCCTGAGCCATCTTAATGACACGGACAATATACATGAGTACTATATACAGTCGGTTGGTGATGCAGTGGCAGATAAGGATACACATCCCGAGCCATCTTAATGACACGGAAGATATACATGGGTACTATATACAGTCGGTTGGTGATGCAGTGGCAGATAAGGATACACATCCCGAGCCATCTTAATGACACGGACAATATACATGAGTACTATTATATACAGTCGGTTGGTGATGCAGTGGCAGATAAGGATACACATCCCGAGCCATCTTAATGACACGGACAATATACATGAGTACTATATACAGTCGGTTGGTGATGCAGTGGCAGATAAGGATACACATCCCGAGCCATCTTAATGACACGGACAATATACATGCGTACTATATACAGTCGGTTGGTGATGCAGTGGCAGATAAGGATACACATCCCGAGCCATCTTAATGACACGGACAATATACATGAGTACTATATACAGTCGGTTGGTGATGCAGTGACAGATAAGGATACACATCCCGAGCCATCTTAATGACACGGACAATATACATGAGTACTATATACAGTCGGTTGGTGATGCAGTGGCAGATAAGGATACACATCCCGGGCCATCTTAATGACACGGACAATATACATGAGTACTATATACAGTCGGTTGGTGATGCAGTGGCAGATAAGGATACACATCCCGAGCCATCTTAATGACACAGACAATAAACATGGGTACTATATACAGTCGGTTGGTATTGCAGTGGCAGATAAGGATACACATCCCGAGCCATCTTAATGACACGGACAATATACATGAGTACTATATACAGTCGGTTGGTGATGCAGTGGCAGATAAGGATACACATCCCGAGCCATCTTAATGACACCGACAATATACATGGGTACTATATACAGTCGGTTGGTATTGCAGTGGCAGATAAGGATACACATCCCGAGCTATCTTAATGACACGGACAATATACATGAGTACTATATACAGTCGGTTGGTCATGCAGTGACAGATAAGGATACACATCCCGAGCCATCTTATTGACACGGACAAAATACATGAGTACTATATACAGTCGGTTGGTGATGCAGTGGCAGATAAGGATACACATCCCAAGCCATCTTAATGACACGGACAATATACATGAGTACTATCTACAGTCAGTTGGTGATGCAGTGGCAGATAAGGATACACATCCCGAGCCATCTTATTGACACGGACAAAATACATGAGTGCTATATACAGTCGGTTGGTGATGCAGTGGCAGATAAGGATACACATCCCGAGCCATCTTAATGACACGGACAATATACATGAGTTCTATATACAGTAGGTTGGTGATGCAGTGGCAGATAAGGATACACATCCCGAGCCATCTTAATGACACGGACAATATACATGAGTACTATATACAGTCGGTTGGTGATGCAGTGGCAGATAAGGATACACATCCCGAGCCATCTTAATGACACGGACAATATACATGAGTGCTATATACAGTCGGTTGGTGATGCAGTGGCAGATAAGGATACACATCCCGAGCCATCTTAATGACACGGACAATATACTTGAGTACTATATACAGTAGGTTGGTGATGCAGTGGCAGATAAGGATACACATCCCGAGCCATCTTAATGACACGGACAATATACATGAGTACTATATACAGTCGGTTGGTGATGCAGTGGCAGATAAGGATACACATCCCGAGCCATCTTAATGACACGGACAATATACATGAGTGCTATATACAGTCGGTTGGTGATGCAGTGGCAGATAAGGATACACATCCCGAGCCATCTTAATGACACGGACAATATACATGAGTACTATATACAGTCGGTTGGTGATGCAGTGGCGGATAAGGATACACATCCCCAGCCATCTTAATGACTCGGACAATATACATGAGTACTATATACAGTCGGTTGGTGATGCAGTGGCAGATAAGGATACACATCCCGCCATATATATTATAACAATCGTGCAAAAATCCTACTTCAGAGATATATATTAGTTATAAGTTTCTATGCAAGTCTGTTATATTAGAGCAAGTTAGTTATTAGTTATTAATTCTCTTAGTTTCTCATTTCATAGTTTTAAGACTTATATATAGCATTACGCATAGTCCTCGCTTTAGACCAAACTTAATCTTAATTTTCATTGTTAACAAAATAAGTATAGAGGCATGTTTTGTTGCTGATCTCTCAAGCTTCTGCTTATGACAGCAACAAAACAAGTTTACACTGTACATATTCTGTATAGCCTACATTAATTTCACTTAAAACATGTAAGCTCTTTACTATACTAGATAATAATTGTACTATTATACTTAAACGATCGCAGTGTAAACTTAAAAATGCAATAAAAATGAATCTGAATCTGAATCTGAATCTGAGCCATCTTAATGACATGGACAATATACATGATTACTTTATACAGTTGGTTGGTGATGCAGTGGCAGATATGTATTGGATTCATTTGTATAAGACATATAATCATGGAAATATTTCATCTTAGTTCTGTTTCGAACAGTGTAATTCGATGTTAATCGATCAAATCGAATGCTGTAGGGATTGATAGAATATGTGGTCAGTATTTAAACCTTGCTGTCATCTTTGTTTACATATAGTAACGGAAATCATTTACAACATTACCTTCTTTCTACGAGGGGATTGTATCATATCAGCATTAGAGGGCGATGGTAATTATTACTTGTGTACATAATATTAGAAGGATGTGTGTTTTTTGTTTGGTTTTTGTTGTTGATTCTGTTTATGAAGGTTGTATTACACACTTGTTTTTAAGTTTAACAAAATTTAATCAAGCGAAAAGAATTTTGCCCTCGCAGACATTCATGTGATTTTAGATTTAATGAAACCATATAAACGTTAGCTCTTATACCAAAAATGCATAGCCTGGCCAATGGAAGGCGACGTTTTATAAATGCGGCCAATGGTAAAGAACATACTTAAGTTCATCGATTGGCATTCTTATCAAACAACTTACAACCTTTTTTTCAGTTAATAACCTCATACCATCAAACTATCTTTGTTCAGAACTCACCGCAGTACCGCAACGACATTCAATATCAAAATATGGTATAATTAGGGGAAATGTCAAAGGTCTGCTATAACTACAATGGTGATGCTATACTATTGAAAAGTAATATATACTATTGACCACATATTATCAAAAAGGAAACCTACGTCATAAAAGGCCTTGACATTAAACAAATTGCAAAAGAAAGAAATAGAAACGCGCGATCGCAAATTATAGAATTAGACCTACGTCATTCAAGGCCTCGACCTATAACAAATTGCAAAAGAAAGAAATAGAAACTCTCGATCGCAAATTATTGAATTAGAGACCAACGTCATTAGAGGCCTTGACCTTAAACAAATTGTAACCCCCATTGTTCAGTTCATGCGCAAAGTGCACAAGCACCTCCTAGCGGAGTTTTAGGCCCGGTTTTTAGTCACTTTTGCATCCTGTGGTTAGTCTAACCAGCGCTATTGACCCCTCAAAATAGACGCAATCTGGGGGCAAGAAAATAAACTACTATAAGGATGAGTTTATCTGTCAATTGTTCATTGTTGCTTTATTGTTAAATCATCAATGGCGCAGATAAGGGTGTTGCTTAGCAGCGCTATCTATGTGTTAGTTTGAGTTTCCAATTACCATCTTCTCTGTGAACTATGTTTTTACCTATAAAACATAATATACCGATATTCAAAAGAATTTTTTCGAGTTCAAACTAATTGTCTTAACTTAGTATAATATGATATTAATGTACAAAAGCCTAAAAAGTTTTAATTATTTGAATGCATTGGCACTAATGTTTGATTTTAATAGGAAACTACATAGCTTCTTCGTTCCAGTTTTTTGTTTGTATTGTATTATTTTGGATCAAGTCTTATATGTGTATAAAGATATTATTACCTGTGTTTCAACACTTTTTTACCTGTTTTAAACTTCATTGTGCGCATTGTCTCTTTCACTGGCATTTTTTGTACTTAGTTTGTTTTTGTTATTGTACTTATTTTACGTAGTATTGACAAACACATGTGTTATTTGTGTTCATTGTGCTTGTTTCTGTGTTTTAATTGTTATGTTTATTATTTCACGCCAAATAGCAGAATACGCTGTATGTAAAATATTGAATAAATAAATAAATAAATAAATAAATAAATAAATAAATAAATAAATAAATAAATAAATAAATAAATAAATAAATAAATAAATAAATAAATAAATAAATAAATAAATAAATAAATAAATAAATAAATAAATAAATAAATAAATAAATAAATAAATAAATAAAAAAATAAATAAATAAATAAATAAATAAATAAATAAATAAATAAATAAATAAATAAATAAATAAATAAATAAATAAATAAATAAATAAATAAATAAATAAATAAATAAATAAATAAATAAATAAATAAATAAATAAATAAATAAATAAATAAATAAATAAATAAATAAATAAATAAATAAATAAATAAATAAATAAATAAATAAATAAATAAATAAATAAATAAATAAATAAATAAATAAATAAATAAATAAATAAATAAATAAATAAATAAATAAATAAATAAATAAATAAATAAATAAATAAATAAATAAATAAATAAATAAATAAATAAATAAATAAATAAATAAATAAATAAATAAATAAATAAATAAATAAATAAATAAATAAATAAATAAATAAATAAATAAATAAATAAATAAATAAATAAATAAATAAATAAATAAATAAATAAATAAATAAATAAATAAATAAATAAATAAATAAATAAATAAATAAATAAATAAATAAATAAATAAATAAATAAATAAATAAATAAATAAATAAATAAATAAATAAATAAATAAATAAATAAATAAATAAATAAATAAATAAATAAATAAATAAATAAATAAATAAATAAATAAATAAATAAATAAATAAATAAATAAATAAATAAATAAATAAATAAATAAATAAATAAATAAATAAATAAATAAATAAATAAATAAATAAATAAATAAATAAATAAATAAATAAATAAATAAATAAATAAATAAATAAATAAATAAATAAATAAATAAATAAATAAATAAATAAATAAATAAATAAATAAATAAATAAATAAATAAATAAATAAATAAATAAATAAATAAATAAATAAATAAATAAATAAATAAATAAATAAATAAATAAATAAATAAATAAATAAATAAATAAATAAATAAATAAATAAATAAATAAATAAATAAATAAATAAATAAATAAATAAATAAATAAATAAATAAATAAATAAATAAATAAATAAATAAATAAATAAATAAATAAATAAATAAATAAATAAATAAATAAATAAATAAATAAATAAATAAATAAATAAATAAATAAATAAATAAATAAATAAATAAATAAATAAATAAATAAATAAATAAATAAATAAATAAATAAATAAATAAATAAATAAATAAATAAATAAATAAATAAATAAATAAATAAATAAATAAATAAATAAATAAATAAATAAATAAATAAATAAATAAATAAATAAATAAATAAATAAATAAATAAAAATATAAAAGTGAATGTATCTTTTTCTGGTGGGCTGTTATTTCTTAGGATGTTTATTGTAATTTATTAATCTTCGAGATAATTCAAATTAAATGATGATACACAAAGGGCCATGAGAGTAGTCAACTTACTCTACTTTATTGGTGGTTCATCTATCTTATATAGTATTTCCAATCATTCTTATTCTTGCAAGTCATTGTTTAACAGTTTTTTAACCTCAACAAAGCAAACACTATTGCATACAAATTACATGTTGACTAATATTAATATTACAGATTGTATTATTTTGTTTTAAGTAGAGTGATATTGTTGACTTGACATTTTATACAGTGAAGTCTATTTAAGATTTTGAAATTTCACATCTGTAAAGTCTTTATTTTTGTTTAATAAAAGCACCCCCTGTTTTCATTCCAGATAAGTGTTTAGTTATTTTTATTCAAGAAATATGTAAATTGCAATTTCAATGATTGTAACAATTTACATCTTTGTTTTTGTGACAAAGGAATCCTCATGAAAAACATTCACCCCTTCTTTGCCCTCTTAGGGAAAAAATTCTCCAAACATCCTTCTTTAGTGGGTGGTTTGATGGTTTCAATATAAGAGCAACGCACCTTCAAAATGTCACGTGTCTAGATTAAACGGTTTGAGCTGTGCGTTGATGAGTCAGCCAGTTAGTCAGTCAGTCAGCCAGTAAGTCAGTCAGTCAGCCAGTAAGTCAGTCAGTCAGCCAGTAAGTCAGTCAGTCAGCCAGTACGGCAGTCAGTCAGCCAGCCAGTTAGTCAGTTACATTTGTGATCAAGGGCTTCTTGTGTACAGCACAGAAATCCTTATTTCTTTGAAGTTCAGCCTGTTTGTTTCATATCTATATAAAATCGGTGTGTTTTAATTCTGTGATTTTTAATATATAATGTTTTCCTTTTAAATTATTAATTATGCTTATTTGGTAAACTTGATTTTGCCAATGATGTAAGATGGGTCTTCATCAATATTGTCACAATCATGGCCGCTGTGACGTCACGTGGGAACTTTCCATTAAATCTATGCAATTCCATAGTCTATGACGTAATAAGAATTTTATCGCGTTTATCAATGTCCTTTTGATCCTGTAGATGTCAAAACTCCTCATGACAGGGTCTAGTCGTCCACAATGTTCTCGATCGATATCTAGTAGATCAAGATACATGATCGCTCTTAACAATTTTAGTCAGCATCCAACTAGTTTGTCGCTCTACTTGCAAAGTAACTTCCACTCAAGTTTTATTTCACTCCTGTTTAATGAACGTGATTTGCAAAAGGAAAGAAAACTTCAACAAGAGTGAAAAGTAAATAGCTACAAAATGTTTGCAACATAAACTTTATTGCCCTAACAAAACGCACAGAGGATTGTTGCACGGCGTTCATTTTACGAGCGAGCACTGGAACAACGGTGTTAACAAGATCTCCATATGCACAACAGTAATTATATTCGATGAATCATCACAACTTAAACTTTACATATTAAAATATGTGATCCATCATTATATATACATTAAAACATTCCTAAAATATTACATATATAAAATATCAGACCGTAGTACACTCATACAAATATGGATTTTATTTCTTTTGACACATCCAATCAATAAAACATACATCATTGGCTTCATTATAATTTAATGGACCTTTTTGTGCTTGATCTGGGTGTGCTTAAATAAAGGGATTTGATTGCACTAATTACCTGTTTCACTTAAGTCACATATATATACGCTTTATTTAAATAAATAAATTAACATTACACTACGACCATCTAAACAAATAATTTAAAACACAACACAACCGTATCATAGCATTTAAGTGTGAGCCACACAACATGATGGAATGCCAACTTATGGTTGGAATGCCAATATAGGGTTGAAATGCCAACACAGGGTTGTAAGTTGGCCAAATGGTGCAACAGTTGAACTTGCCATAGATATTGTATTTTAAAATATTGTCCATTCCATAATCATAACAATTCCATGTTTTTATTTTTATGGTTTTATGTGGTTCTGTTTCCAGCTCAAAAGGTAAATGCCTAATTATGAGCAGAATAATTCTTGAAGTGTTATAGACTACTAACATGTGTGAATGCCGCTAATCGAGTATTACGCCTACCTCTGTTGTTAAAAGAGTTAATTTGCTACGTTTCGTAAACCCAAGTTATGTGGGTAAATGCCAATCGATTGAAATCATTGAGTAACCTTCGGGATAAGGTGATGAATTTCAGAGTTGAAAATTGACATTGTAAAAGATTCTAGATCTCTGAGGATTCTAGATCTGTGTAAAACATGGCCGCCAAATAAACTCAGGCCCAGGTCTCCTACTTACCAGGGTCATGTTATAAACAATGTACATATCTAGAACATACAATACGGTCCGGGTACCCGCCCGGCCGGTGGAAGATGTGGGTTCGATTCCCAGCCGGGCGATTCTGTCTTATATTCTCTCACTATTACCCCATAGTTGCCTATTATAAGAACCGTATTATACAAATGATTCACGTCTCTGATTTATTTTCAATTACAATTTTGTCTTATTACACAAATAGCTCCGAGTCACATCGATCTAGCTTTCTTTTTGGCTTACAATGAAAGATTAGAAAATTCAAACTTTCTGAACACTTGGAAAACATTATAAAGGGGTTACGTACTGTATGTTTTTTTGCTCTAAACAATTTATTAATGATCAATAATACATTCCTGCTAAGGCGATATTGTTCTGCATTGTTAATATTTGTGACACAAATGGGAGTTTCCTTTAACTGTGTATTGGTATTCCATTCCATTATGTGAACCAACCTTTAAATACACACTATCAATAAAGACATTGGATTTCTATTCGGAATCCTCAATTGTGCTTTCATTATATTTATTAATCCATTACACGAGCAAAGTCTACGCATTTGGAATGTATTCTCAGTTTCTTGTGGCACCGTTCATTTTGGGCTGTTTGAGTATTCTTATAACTTACATTCTGGGGGAACATCAAAATAAACGCAAGTTCTACAACAGCATTTAAACCTTACAGGCAATATATATTGTTACAGTTATATTATTGTTTAAAAGAGATTTTAGGAATGTTCTGCATTTATCTAAGGTTAATTTACGGTGTAAATTACATTTAAACTTTTAGAGTTGAAAGTTTCATTCTAATGTTATAGTTTGTTATCTTTTAATTTACTCTTTCAGTTTCATATTTTCTCTCAAACAATGATGTCTTAATTTAATGTAGAGATCTTACTTGCTTTTAAATTCCAGTAATATTTGGAGTTCTCATCCATTGGTTTGTATTTAAAAAGAACACATTATTTTTAATTTCAGCTAAAATATTTGCACCAATTATTGTTTGGCAACATTTCTATATGATACATTTCCATAGCTCATTAATGTTAACCAAGTCTGAACATTTCATGCCCGATTTCACCAAAGTTTAGTCCCAACATAAGTTGTGAGTCGGAGATTGGCTCTCACCAAACATGGCGCCTGTTGGAAGATACCAAGCATTGTGTATGCACCGGTAATGTTTGTTCAAACAATAGTAACCAATCCGTGATTATTAAATAACAGATTACAAAGTCTGGTGAATTCTGGCGTCAATGAAACATTTTTCCAAAACATAGAATCAAATAAGTTACAATCCTACAATATTAGCACCTGTGGAGCAGTGGACTGCATTTCGTCTGGCTTCTCCCCCTCGACCTGTCCGGCTAGGGTGGCCCAACCAGAAGCATACGCTTCCGCCGGCATAGTTCTCGGGATCAACAAAGCACTCAAACCTGCCCACCACGATAAGGTGGCAGTCCCTGGATAGGTAATATCTAAATGCACGGATGTAAACGGAGCTATGCAAGAAACGACTCGGACATTATACGATACAAGTGAGTAACACATTGAATCATCTAATGAGAGACAAGAAATAGACCGAAAAGATACATAACAATCCTTTGTTTCTATCTTCACATGGATCCCTTCCAAGATACTTATCACTACGAAGCTTATAAACGGGCCAAGTAGCAGATATCAGTGTCAACGTGGACGAAAGTAAGTGTTCGTACACGTAGACTTATAGTAGATTAATTCATGACTGGAGAAAATGTGTCAGAGCGCAGTTTTAAAAGGAAATACTTTTTTTCCGATAAGGTTCGCATGAAGATCGGTGACGACGTAATCTAAATTGATCCTCAGAATTTTTTTCAAAGGTTTACTAGCAACCAAAGATGAAGTAGATGATATTTAATCTGTGTTATTATGCGAGTGAAACGAGCGTCTCCATTCGACTTTTATGGAACTCGTTCGGTTTTGTTTCGTTATTTATGTCTGTCGATAGCGGTCAAAATGAAAATCGGATCAAGAAGAAATTTATACCATCTACAAGCCTTGATGTGGATTGACGGTGTACAGTTTTGTGGCAGCATCGTTAGAAAAGTTTCAACGTTACACCATAGTTACTGAAAAATATTATATTTTCATGAAACAAAATATCGGGAAAATGTTAAATAGCCATATTTTTATAAAGATTTTTCCAAACACGAATATGTTTATTTTATGGCGATCTGATAAGTATGTTGCAAAAGGTTGGTGTTGGCAAAGTTACACAGAAGTTACTCGAAAATAGTTTTCTGAAACCAAAATTTGAGGTTGCTATATTATAGTAATTTTTTGTCCGGTCACGAATGTACTAATTTTTACGCGACCTGACAAGTAATTGAGGCAGAAATTACATTTCTATGGCTGTCAATAAGTGTTAGTTACGGTGGCGGACCGCGTAGAAAACACTATACGAAATGACAACGAAAAATCCTAGCAACGCACATGGCACAGCATTCAACAATGTCGGGAAGTATAATGGCTAGTGAGTTTAGAAACATGTTAGCAATGCGCATTCTTGTATTGTTGTTTATTGTTGTTTTTACGCTTTTATCATTATCTCTTACATTGAACAATGACGACAGCTTAGAGAACTTTTCACCAGAACGTTCGTGGACATGGACGCGCTCGCTTATCAACGCGTCATACAGAGCATTTTTCTAGTGTATGACCTATGAAGCCAACCCTAAGGAGGGGAGAAGGCTGTGGTAAGCATGCATGGTGGAAAGCAAATTGAAAACCTTGATAACCTCGGCTACCGATGGTTTATGGAAAATACTGTTTCAGGAACACGTTTGTAGGGCTGAACCTCGTCCACCAACTTCGGGAGCTGCTAAATAGGTACCATAGCGTAAGCGTGTACAATGTACAATCAAGTAAATGCGTGGACAGGAGTAGACATGGATCCTACACAATGGAGATGGGTTATAAAGGAAAACGCTCTGTTTCACGCGTTGATAAGCAAGCGCGTCCATATCTACGAATTTTTGGCGAGAAGTTCTCAAAGCTAATAAAAACAACAATTAAACAACAATTCAAGAATGCGCATTGCAAAATTTTTCCTAATTTCGATAGATATTATACTTCCCAGCATTCTTGGATGCAGAGCAATGTGCGTTGCTAAGAATTTTCGTCGTCATGTTTTCAACACGGTCCGCCACCGTTACTAACACTGTTATTGACAGCAATAGGAATGTAATTTCAGCCTCTTATTCGTATCGGATCACGTTTACATTAGTATATTCGTGACCGGACAAAAATTTACTATAAGAAAGCCACCTCACATTTTGCTGTTACTGCGTTTTAGAAAAATATTTTCGAGTAACTTTCGTGTAACTTTGCCAATTCTTATTAGATCGCCATTCGATAAACATATTCGTGACCGGACAAATCTGTAAAAAATCTGGCTTCCTCATATTTTGCCGTCATTTTGTTTCAGAAAAATATTTTGCTGTAACTATTGTGTAACTTTGTAACTTTTCAAACGATTAAAAGTATACACCTTCAATCTACATCGAGGCTTGTGGATGGTCCAAATTTCAAGTTGATCGGATTTTCCGTTCGACCGCTATCGACAGACAAAAAAAAAAAAAAAAAAAAAACCGAACGAAGGTCCATAAGAGTCTAGTGAGACGCTCGCTTCGCTCGCTTTACAATGAAGATGGGTTATAAAGAAGGGGAAAATATACTTCCAGTGGTGTGTGATTCAGCACCAGCCCAGATATCTTCTGTAAGTTATACGGTGTTGTTGTAAAACTGATGGCCACTCCAAGAGGTGTGCTCGTCTGCCTGAACAAATGCAATGTAGTCAGTTTTACCATTACCTTTACTGTTATTTAATATTTTACCTTCTATTTACCATTTAGAGATATGGACCTGTAACTTTGACACGCAAGTTGACTGAGATCTTTGAATTAAAATTAAAAGTCATTAAACTATTCTGAACAATAGCTTTATGAAAACATATTCTGAAATATTGTCTCTATATTTTCAAGTCTAGGAGTATAGTGCAATACTTTGTCTTTTTCCATTTGTCACATCATATGTTCTTTGTCTAAATTTCTTCAGTTTTGTTTTATATATGTGTGCTTTTATCGTTTTTATTTTCATATTTTTTTTATTTTAAAAAAGATTTGTATTATTAAGCGAGCGAAGCAAGCGTCTCTATTACACTTTTATGGCTAGCGTTCTTTTTTTAAATTTTGTTGTCTGTCGATAGCGGTCGAACGGAAAGTCCGATCAAGTTGAAATTTGGATTATCCACAAGCTCGATTTGGGTTGAAGGTGTATAGTTTTGTGGCAACATCGTTCGAAAAGTTACAAAGTTACACAATAGTTACTAGAAACAAAATGGCGGCCATGTGAGATAGCCGTATTTTTATAAAGATTTTACCATAATCGAATGTGTTAACTTTATGGCGATCTGATAAGTATTGGCAAAGTTACAAAATGTTACACGAAAGTATTTTTCTGAGACAGTAACGGCAAAATAGAAGTTGGCTTTATTATTGCAAATTTTCGTCCGGTCACGAATGTATTAATTTTCACGCACTTACGTTTGAATATCGCTAAAAATCTCTTACATTGCACAATGACGATAGTTTTAATAAATTTTTAAATTTTTGCAGAAAGTTCGTGGACCTTCGTTTCGTGGAAAATGTGTTGTAGTAATAACATTGGTGCAAATAATAATATTTCTTGTGCATGGTTCTGTTATTCAAGGATCCATAAACGCTCGCTTATCAACGCGTCACAGAGCGCTTTACTTGTTTTATTGTAATGGAACATTATTTTTCATTTTTGTTGTAGGCATATTACAACTTGATTACGCAACTTTTAAAATGTGTTGTAGTAATAACATTGGTGCAAATAATATTTCTTGTGCATGGTTCTGTTATTCAAGGATCCATACACGCTCGCTTATCAACGCGTCACAGAGCGCTTTACTTGTTTTATTGTAATGGAACATTATTTTTCATTTTTGTTGTAGGCATATTACAACTTGATTACGCAACTTTTAAAATGTGTTGTAGTTATAACATTGGTGCAAATAATATTTCTTGTGCATGGTTCTGTTAAGGTGCATTCACAATCTGTACTAGTACTATGGTTTAATGATTAAGACTAAGACAAACCTTAGTCACAGCCAATCAGAGCGCAATATTCTCCCTCCCAGCCAATGAAAGAAGCCTGTGGCTTAGTCTTAATCATTAAACCATAGTACTAGTAAAGATTGTGAATGCACCTTTATTCAAGGATCCATACTCTTAGGTTGTCAATGACAACTTGTAACACGGTTGAGTTTGATAACTTAATTTAATTGAAAATATATAAATAAAAATAAACTTGTATTTATAGAGTCTACCCACTCAATACCAAGACTGATTTTCAGTGGGTGACTTTTAGTTGATTTCAAGTGAGGGACTTTATTTCATTTTAGTAATCGTTATAAAAATGAATAAAATTAAGAGCTCCAAAACTATAATAACACAAACAGCAACCTCACACATGTCATTCTATTCTTGCGTTGACACTGAGGGCGTGTCCCAGTGCTTCGCAGTCATCTAGATAGTTTCACAGACAACAAGGATAAACAATGAAATTGACCTGAATATTTATTTTCATTTTAATTATATTTAAACATAAAATATTGCCGGGTGGCCCACCTGGCGGTCCAACCCTGGAAAAACACTGGATTATATTATCTTTATTATACTCTTGTTTTTTTAACAGAACATTATTTATACGTAGATACATACATAGCGCTAGTTAGATAATAGAGCTCTGCAAAGGCCATGTTACCACATTTCTATTATACGCGTAGCTCTTATATTGTTTCATGGTGCCGGAGTCCACCTTCTGCCGCCTGGTCAGTATCCACAACTGCTCTGTAACAAAGACCACATTTCTGCGCTTTAACCTTTAGTCTTTAGTATTTAGTTTGTCTCTCTTCTTAAGTATTTACAGGACACTTGACTCAGGGGGAAAAAGTTTCTGCTGTAAGAATGAATTTGACATCTCTGAAATAATGTGTATGCTTGTAATTGCATTGTAAACCAAAGATATTTGCGTTAATTTGTTGAAAAATCAATTTGAACACCGTGAGAATTCGTTGTTTTGTCATAAAATTCGTAAAACTTATAATGTGTGCGAATTTACAAAAAATTAGGTGAAATTCTAATTCTAAGTTTAGAACTAAAAAAAGTTAGAATTGTGAAATTGTCAAAATGGAGGACATTTCGTTAAGTTCTAGCTTCCCTATTATTTGATGCGTAGTGTTTTTGTTTTTAAATATACACACATTGGTGCTGCGTTTATTTCCATATCCTTAGGTAGAGTGGGATTCTTAAGGTAGGTATGTTCGCCGACGATGATGCAACAATATAGATAATGTGATGATTACATCATATCTACAATAGCTCAGCGGATAAGAGCCGAATTTCATAACAATTAGGGGTTTTGTGATAGAAGCGTGAATTTTGAAAAATACACTCATAATAATATTCTGATCAATTTGCCAAGAGGAGGCCTCAAAAAAGTCCACTGGTTTGGGGGTAAGGGGGGGTCAAACATTTGGGGGGGGGGGAAGGACTAAAAAAAATCATACGCTATGGAATCATATAATAAAAAAAGTGAAATTTTGGAACATGGTTGTTTAAAGTCTGAACAGTTAAAAAAAAATCATAATTGACCTCACTTGTAAAAACTATCTGATGATGTGACCTTTGACCTTTCGCTACCATTGTGTGTTATATTGAAAGAAATGTATCGTGTGACCACTCATTTTGCCACAAAATATCCCTAGAATAAGATTTAAGAGTCCAAATGTGTTTTTCGATAATGTGGGCCAGATTATTCCGTGACCTTTGACCTGTGAACTGGGCATTATGGCCTAGAATACCTTAATTATTCGGATTTTGTAATGGAAGCGTGAATTTCGGCTCAAACACTTCAGATACTATTCTGATCAATTTGGCAAGAGGAGGCATACAAAATCAACTGGTTGGGGATTGTGGGGGGATCAAACATTCGGGTTGGGTAGGGGGGGGGGGGGGGGGAGGGTGACAAATGTGTCTAATATTAACAAAATGTACCGTTTGACCCCTGTTTCTTGTTGAAAATTATCTCTATAATTAAAATAAAGAGTTAAAATGAGTTTTTCAATGCCTTGGGTCAAAGGTAAGTTTATAATTTAGGGCGAAAACTATATTAATTTAAAATAATAACCAATAATTACAGCTGTATTTCATCCGCATAATTATTAGAAGTTTGCAGTTTTATAAATTAAAATGCATGTCTACATTCACCTAACCAATACATTTGTCATAAAATGGAAATTCCAGCTCTTGTTGAAAGATAATACAACCGAGAAAAACCAGCAAACGGGTATTTCCCAATTAGCTGATGATTGCATCACAGTATACAGTAACGAAAGTGCTATGCCTGGCACAGCGACGACTTGCGGCACAGAAGCGGGTGCCACACATTGGGTGCCAAACGCGTAGCGGTGATCTCAATAAGTTCTTTCAACATGAAAACAATCCCTGCCAACCAGCAATTTCTGAAAATGGACCACTCAGATTTGGTAAGAAGTCCGACATACTCCATTGTCTTGAAGATTCAAAGACTGAGTGTGGTTCACCTTCTCAACAGATTGATGCAGTACTTTTAGATGGTGCAGCAATTGTTAACATGCTCAGACCACCTATGCATTTAAAAACATTTGGAGAATATGCAATGCAAGTGTTTGTGCCATATGTAATGTCACAGTTTAAGATGTCTCGGGAAGTCCATATTGTCTGGGATGTTTATCGCAAAGAATCGCTGAAGCACATACCCGAAATAAAAGAGGGTTGGGAATCAGGAGACGCGTTGGGGCATCAAACACATTACCGAAAAACTGGCAAGAGTTCCTACGAACGAGCAAAAATAAAGCAAAACTCTTCAATATGTTGAATGGATTTGTTCTTAACATCAATAAATCAATTGGATTAGTAATTGTCACCAAGAAAGAAGAAGCTATGTGCAATGATGAGAGTGTGTGCTTGAAAGCTATATCACCATGCAATCACGAGGAAGCAGACACATGGGTCATCTTACATTTGCACTATGTACTAAATGCTAAGAATGAAGTTCTCATACGCACAGTAGACTCTGATGTTGTAGTTCTTGGCATTGCAGCTGCCAATAAGCTTCCAGAACGAAAGGTGTGGGTACAATTTGGTGTAGGAAACAATCTAAGGATGATAGCAGCACACACTATTTCACATACACTAGGACCAGAAAAATCTGCAGCTTTGCCATTCTTTCACGCCTTTACTGGCTGTGATACATGTTCATCTTTCTCTGGCAAAGGGAAAAAATCAGCTTGGAAAACGTGGAATGCTTTTCCAGAAGTTACTGAGATTTTCCACATTCTTTCCGGACCAGTAGAGGAAGTAGATGACTCAGCTCTTGCAATGTTTGAAAAATGTATCGTCCTTAATTCTCTATGACAGAAAAAGAGCTCTTCACACAAAAGGGAAAACCAATGGAGAGCTTGCCTCCAACTCAAAATGCATTGCGTCTACATGTTCTACGTTTTGTCTATCAGGCTGGATTCATTTGGGGATCATCAGCCATCTCTTTCCCAATAATTGCCAACCCTTCTGCCTGGTGATGGGTTAAGGACACATCCGGTGCATGGCAACCAGAATGGACTACACTTTCTGACGCAATGCAATCATGCAATGAAGTTATTGTATGTAAATGTAAGAATGATTGCATTGAAGACCAATGCACATGTAATATTAGTGGACAGCCATGCTGTGCTTCCTGTAAGTGTAGAGGGGAATGCCAAGAGTAAAAGAACAAATGTGATGAAACTGAACTCATAATTCTTATTCTAGGGATACTTTGTGGCATAATGAGTGGTCACACGATACAATTCTTTCAATATAATACAAAATAGTAGCGAAGGGTCAAAGGTCACATAATCAGACCATATTTACAAGTGAGGTCAAGTACGATTTTTTTCAATTATGCTAACTTTAAACAAGCATATTCAAAAATTTGAATTTGTCATTATTTAATTCCGTGGCGAAGGGTTTTTTTAGTTCCCCCCCCAATTTCCCCCCCCCCCCGGGGCCCCCCTCAACACTCAAACCAGTGGACTTCTTAAGGCCTCTTCTTGGCAATTTGTTCAGAATATTATTATAAATGTTCGGTTCAAAATTCACGCTTCTATCACAAAACCTCGAATAATTAAGGTAATCATAATTCCTTAGTCATAATTCCTTGTTCGTAGGTAAAAGGTCACGAAATAATCATCCCAAAGGCATTTAAAACCACATTTGGACTCTTAAGTTCTTATTCTAGGGATACTTTGTGACAAAATGAGTGGTCACACGATACAATTCTTTCAATATAATACAAAATAGTAGCGAAAGGTCAAAGGTCACATAGTCAGATAATTTTTACAAGTGAGGTCAAATTTGATTTTTTTTTCAATTATGCTGACTTTGACCAACCATATTCCAAAATTTGAGTTTGTTATTATTTAATTCCGTGGCGTAGGATTTGTTTTAGTCCCCCTCCCCCAATTTTTGACCCCCCCCTCCCCAAAACCCAAACTAGTAGACTTTTTTTAGGCCTCCTCTTGGCAATTTGGTCAGAATACCATTATAAATGTTTGATCCAAAATTCACGCTTCTATCACAAAACCCCTAATAGTTAGCCTAATCCGCTGCACTACAACCACTATTGTATGAAACACGTGACTAAAGTTATATTTACAAACATTATTACGTCGTTAAACAATATATAATTGAATGGAAAAGTACTTACGGTTAGAAATGCCGATAATATAGTATTGCTTACATTGCCAAACAATAGCGTAATTGGTGTAGTCAGTATCAAGGATTAAATATCTGGGAAATGAATGCGCCCCTTCTGCAACAACAAATAACCAAATTGTAATAAACATAATCGAAGAGCTGCATGCATGAATGAGACACTCCGGGACACAGCCGGTGTAATTCCACTGCATTTTGGTGACTACACTTACAGATATTAGAGTAAATTAAAATACACCTCTTAATAGATGTTAATCAATTATGGCCTTGTAAGTATCTGAATTACTACAAAACGTTCAACTTAATTCACAACTCTACCCTCATTACCTCGTCTGCTACTGAACTTACAGGTTGACATGGATAACCAATAAACGGTTTTTCTGTGCCAATTATTTATAGGCCTATCAATTCAAATAATCTCTCTCCAGTTTTTGGAATTGTTTGGAAAATAAGATAAATTACATATTGCATCTGAAAAAAAGGTTATTAACCCAGCCATACATTAAAGTTAAACGGTTTCATGAAAAATGCACTAATGTGTTGACTGAAAGAGAAATGACTGATTACTTTAGACAGAAGTACCATTTGTAGTCAATGCTGCGCCGACAAGTTAACATATGCATCTTGTCACATGACCATTATTGCAACGTTCTTCTTCCACTTCTCTACATTACACTTCTCTTTTCATGCTTGCATCCTTGTCCGTAGACAAAACACAACCATTTGTAGCCAAAGCTGCGCTGACAAGTTAATACATGCATCTTGTCACATGACCATTATTGCAACGTTCTTCTTCCACTTGTCTACATTACACTTCTCTTTTCATGCTTGCATCCTTGTCCGTAGACAAAACACAACCATTTGTAGCCAAAGCTGCGCTGACAAGTTAATACATGCATCTTGTCACATGACCATTATTGCAACGTTCTTCTTCCACTTGTCTACATTACACTTCTCTTTTCATGCTTGCATCCTTGTCCGTAGACAAAACACAACCATTTGTAGCCAAAGCTGCGCTGACAAGTTAATACATGCATCTTGTCACATGACCATTATTGCAACGTTCTTCTTCCACTTCTCTACATTACACTTCTCTTTTCATGCTTGCATCCTTGTCCGTAGACAAAACACTTCCATTTGTAGTCAAAGCTGCGCTGACAAGTTAACACATGCATTGGTCACATGACCATTATTGCAACCCGCCATTGGCATTTTAATTGGCCGACAGTTGAAAAGGACGGGTTTGCTATTATCAAGAGTGTAGAGAAAGTTTTGTTTGCGGAATATTCAAACAGCGATATGAATGGGGGACGGATTTATTTACTTTAAAACGATCGCTTTCATATGTAAGACATTATTCTGAGGAACCCGCCCATATCATTATCTCATTTTCAATTTTTTGTGGAGATAGATGCTTTTGCTTTTAAGGCCTTAAATATGAATTAGCTTTTATTCGTTTGTAAATCTACGTAATTGCTTAGAAGAATATAACAATCAACGCATCAACACCAAATATTTCTTTGAAAACTAATCCTTGGAACATGATATGATTCTTGTTTGTTTAAATGTATCGCATCACTCAGCTGATTGTCTCTAGTTTAAGAAAAATGTAAATTGTGCTCAGGTTGGCCTGAACATTAATAATACGAAATGAATATACCGGAAATGAATTTGAATTTGTTTGTACATTTGTACAAATAATAATATATTACAATATAAAAATAATAACAAAGTACTTGATCCGTATTTTCTCAAAAAAGTATTCTAAATCTTTTGTATTTTATATTCATAACCCCCTTAAACAACTACTATAACTGTTGATAGCCTTGAGCAGCCTTGTGCATCTATTGATTGCATCACTATTGATGGTGCTATAAAACAGTAAATAACTGCCGAGTGTGTGTTGGCTTGGCCTTGTGCATCTATTGATGTCATCACTATTGATAGTGCTATAAAACAGTAAATAACTGTCGAGTGTGTGTTGGCTTGGCCTTGTGCATCTATTGATGTCATCACTATTGATAGTGCTATAAAACAGTAAATAACTGTCGAGTGTGTGTTGGCTTAGCCTGGTGCATCTATTGATGTCATCACTATTGATAGTGCTATAAAACAGTAAATAACTGCCGAGTGTGTGTTGGCTAAGCCTTGTGCATCTATTGATGTCATCACTATTGATAGTGCTATAAAACAGTAAATAACTGTCGAGTGTGTGTTGGCTTAGCCTGGTGCATCTATTGATGTCATCACTATTGATAGTGCGATAAACAGTAAATAGCTGTCGAGTGTGTGTTGGCTTAGCCTGGTGCATCTATTGATGTCATCACTATTGATAGTGCTATAAAACAGTAAATAACTGTCGAGTGTGTTGGATTGGCCCTGTGCATCTATTGATTCCCATTATTTTTCCCACTGTCTTCTTCACAATTACAAATATAAAATGAATTTCGGACCAAGATAGTTTTCATTTGAAATTGTAGGTTTTTTATCCATCATATTTAAGTTAACGATAGCTACAGCGAGCAGCTACCTTAGTTTACGAGAGCTTACAGCGAACAGGTGCCTTAGTTTACGAGAGCTTACAGCGAGCAGGTGCCTTAGTTTACGAGAGCTTACAGCGAGCAGGTTCATTAGGTTACGAAAGCTTACACCGAGCAGGTGCCTTAGTTCAAGAGGGCTTACAGCGAGCAGGTCTTTAGTTTACGAGACCTTACAGCGAGCAGGTGCCTCAGTTGACGAGAGCTTACACCGAGCAGGTGCCTTAGTTTAAGGCAGCACACCGAAAAAACATTT
>OX246742.1:17691873-17724373 GCA_945910005.1 Isoperla grammatica | reverse complement strand
GCACAGTGTTCGTGTTTTGTTGTACATGGTGTAGTTATCTAGTGTAGTGTAGTTCGACGGGTTTAATATACGGAATAATATACTTACAGCACAGTATTAGTGTTACATAGTACATGGTGTAGTTATCTAGTGTAGTGTAGTTCGAAGGGTATAATATACGGAATAATATACTCACTGCACAGTATTCGTGGTTCGTTTAACGTAATACGTATCGTAGTCATCATATACAGTTGGATCTGAAGAGATAACCTTCGTCGTTCTGTATGTATGCGTGATGGAAGTGGCTGGTATTGATAATCTTCCAAAATATTTTGCTTGTTCGTACCACGTTCCCATCATCTGTAACAAATTTTCAAGTGGTACGTCAAATATTTTTTTAAGACTGAATATTGATTTAATTTGGTAAAGAATTGGGGATTAGCGCAATTTGGTTCCGGGTTTAACAATAGCCTCATAAAGCAAGCTAAGCGAGCGCCTCTATTAAGACATTTATGGCACTCTTTCTGTTTGTTTATGTGTTTTATGTCGGTCGATAGCGGTCAAACGGAAAGGCCGATCAAATTGAAATTTGATATGGATTGGTGTGGAACCCAGATGCGGAATTTTTGGTGTAAAGGTCTGTGCCAAAGTCTTTCTAAAAGTTACAAAATTACACCATAGTTACCGACAAATATCTTCTTGAAAGAAAATGGTGTCAAAATGGGAGAAAGCCATATTTTCACAACGATTGTCTGGTCACAAAAATGTTCGTGTTATGGCGATCTTAAAGGTTTTGGCAAGTGAAAATATCTGCAAAAAAACATATGGCCCTATCTGTCGCCACGAACAATGTAAAGCAAGCGCTTGACACAGCTTCCAAATACAGGAACAGTTATGGCGAATATTAGTGAGATAGGCAACAAAATGGAGAGTAGAAATCAAATTGAAAGAAAGACCTGGCCGTAAATATGCTCACTATGTTGACGATACATGAAAGTTACTTCGAGGTCGGAGAACGTATTTCGTTTGAATGTTGTCATCGTTGAGCTAGACATTCTGAACGACCGTTAGGCAAGTAGATTTCATGCGGTGGACGAAGTTCCAAAGAAATTTACCATTCTCTATCCATCAATTCTCGCTGAAATAAGCAAGGTCGATCTAATAGGAGAGCAAAAAACAACTTTGCGAGACACATATCCTGATGATGTGTCGCCTGGTTTTTACTCTAGCTTGTTATTTTTCGTAACACCAATGAGTACAAACTGTACAGTCAACTTGCTGTTTGCGGATTATACTGCACTATCTTCAGGACTAGATGTCCTTCTTTTCACTTTTGTTTCTTACATTGCTAGTAAGTGTGGCTGGAGCCGAAAGGTCGTTTTCCAAATTAAAATTATAACATTTTTTTTGCGAAATTCAATAGGCCAAAATATACTATTGGAATAAGCTATGTTAAACAGCCACTAGAGACAAAGACAATGGATATTGATTGTGTTATAGAATCAACCGCTTTGCTGAAATCAAAGCACGGAGGAAGCTGATGTAAAATCAGTAAGGTTTTGTTCATATGATAGATACGTTAACATGTATGTACCCATTAGAATGCACCCATAAAATGCTTGCGGGTGGGCCCATGAATCGAAGTTCCGCCACTGGCTAGGTGGTGCTACAGTGTGTTCCAAAACGAGATGCCAACACTGGGTTCTGGCAAGTTCCTCTCTCTGCCGATAGCTCTCTCTTAACAACTTTCATTACACCCTGGGGAAGGTTCAAGTTTCGCATAACTTCGGCGCCTGAGCACTTCCAACGCAGAATGAGTACTATTCTGGAGGGCTTTCCTGGAGTGTTGTGCCACATGGACGACGTCCTGATTTGGGGCACCACTCGAGAACAACATGACGCAAACCTTCAAGCCGTGCTCAAGAGGTTGGGGAAAGTTGGCATGACGCTAAATAAGGAGAAGCTGGTAATTGCTGTTAATGCAATTCCTTTTGGAGGACACATTATCTCAGAAGCAGGGGTTCGTCCAGATCCTAAGAAGCTGGAGGCAGTCATCGAGGTGCCGCCGCCAGAGAACAAACAAGAACTTCAACGATTTATTGGGCTAATCACCTACCTGGTTACGTACATGCCCCATTAATCATAACTCCTTGAACCTCTGTGAACTTCTGTGTTCTAAGAATGAGTGGACGTGGGGAAACCAACAGCAAGAGGAATTTGACAGGGTCAAGCACATTCTGGCATCGGAACCGGTCATGACTCTATTTTCGCCCAACAAGCAGGTAACAGTCTCAGCTGACGCTTCACGTACGGGTTGGGTGCAATGATGTACCACACCGAAGCCAACGGTAGTAGAATACCGACGGCGTATGCATCACGATCCTTGACTCACGCTACGGTACGCGCAGATCGAGAAAGAGGCTCTCTCGCTGACCTGGGCCTGCGGACGATTCCAGAACTACATCACAGGGCTAACAGTTAAGTTAGAAACTGATGACAAACATCTGGTCCCTATCTTCACTTCAAAGCACTTGACGATCTTTCTCCGCGTCTTCAACGATTCAAGATCAGAATGATGAGGTACGCTTATGAAATCGTCTAAACTCCTGGCAATGAGTTAATCGCAGCCAACACTTGGTCGTAAAATATTTCAGCGATATTGCAGACTCCAGACTCTGAACTAGAAGAGGAGATGGCAGCCTACGTGCAACAAATCGTGGATAGTTTGCCTATCACAGATTGCAAACTGGCGATCATTGCGGAGAAACAGCAAGAAGACCGTCAATCAACAACTCTCTCAATGGATTGTCAAAAGATGGCCTACCCAACACGAGTAAGATCCTTGTCTCAAGGGTTACTATCCTCATCGCCACAAAATTTCTAACCAAGGTGGTTTACTCATGTTGCAGAATCGTTTGACTATACCGAAGTCTTTGCCGAACAACATGTTAATGCACCTCCATGAAGGCCACCAAAGAATTACGAAGTGTCGAGCCAGAGCTAGACAGGCCGGCTGGTGGCCAAGGATTTCAATATCCGTCGAAGAAATGGTCCGAGTCTGCCTGCAATGCGTGCAACAAAGCAGCAATCGGCACGAGCCCCTCATCTCTTTCGAGTTTCCAGAGAGGCCGTGGCAACGCGTAGGCATAGACCTATTCAAGCAAGGTGGTAATTGGTACCTTATCGTAACCGATTATTTCTCTCGCTTCTTTGAGTTCGTAAAGCTTATGGACCAACGATCGATACCGATCATTAATCATTTGAAAGAGATTTTCGCGAGGTTTGGCGCCCCAGAAGTTATAAGAAGCAACTGCAGAACCCAATTCCAGACCTTGAATAACTCTGAATTTCCAACATTTGCCAAAGACTGGGGTTTTATACACGTAAGAAGCAGCCCCTACTTTGCACAAAGCAACGGCTTTGTTGAGGCAGGTGTCAAGGTAGCGAAAGCAAGATTGAACAAAGCAGAAGACATCCACTAAGCTCTCTTGGCTAGCCGGTCAAAACCACTAGCTTGTGGGTTTAGCCCGAGCCAATTGCTAATGAATCAGCAGGTAAAGTCAACACTTCCTGTTGCTTCATCACATCTCTCGTCCCCTGTTGCCGAGAACTTGCATCTCCGAGAAAGAGAGGAAGAGATACACAGGAAACAGAAAAATGACTATGATCGCCATCACGGCACCAGAGGGCTATCCAGTCTTGTAACGGGTCAGCAGGTGTGGATAATTGATCTACGCAGGTATGGCACGGTTGCTGGCAAGTCGGAAGAGCCGCGTTCCTACATCGTACGCACAAGTTACGGAGTAGTGAGACGCAACCGTTACCATCTGGTCTCCGTCCAAAACATTTCGGACCAACCAAACGAGCCGGACTCTCATCAGAACAAAGCGGATAGAGACCAGCCAGTCGTCCAACCTCAACCGGAAATGCGGCAGTCACCACCAACGCAAGTTGCTGATTGGTCGCTTGGAAGAGCAAGTCCGATGCAAGACGCGAGGACGACAGTGAGATCTAGAGCCCTTACAAGAATCTATCGGGAAAGGAAATTTAAAAACCTTAGAAACTAAACCACTAGAATTGTATAAACTTAGTCTTACGTTGTTTCAGTTTTAATTCTTTAAATCACTATTAGCCATTAGTTACATAATTTGATAATTGATAGCTATTATTATTGACATAAGCTTATCACAAGGTTCTGAGCTGCGTACATTTAACTGTTCTATTTCATCCCTCATCGGTAATAAGGGAGATGTGTTGATAACTAGTTTGTGTCTATAACCACTGTGCATATAACTTGTGTGTATAATATTACTGTGGAAATAACCATATCATGTAACTATCGAAGGCTGTGGGTTTTTGGGCATCGAGAATATAACACTAGATTCGTTTGTTTGTCCAGTACCAGGTACAGAAGTCAGAATTCCAGGTACAGAACCACCCAGATGTTCGTTATGAAAACGGAAATGGGGGCACAAAGTTTACCTACCGTCCACATGGACAAACAAACACCATTACCACACATGTGCCTTGTTTTGTGCCAACTTGGGAGTTCGACGAGCCTCCGCTAGGCGGAGATCAAGTAGACTTTGGTTTTTACACATTTGCAAGGCGTATTCGAAAATGGCGAATTTAATCCCAATTTTCGTTCTATTACTTCATTCATTTCATTCATTAATACTACATCTAGGCTGAAGGCCTACTTACAATAATTGTATGTATCGGTTTAATCGTTAGTCTTAAACATAGTCTTAGTAACCGTTCTGGATGCGGCGTAAGTCTCTAGGGCTTAACGACTATTTGTAAGACTATGCCTAGGCCTACACGCTGGTCCCATATTTATTCATAAGGTAGGCTCAGCATTAGTAGGGCCCAGGCTTGTAATACCTAGGCCTATGTTCCAGGCCTACTAAGGGTCCTTTAGTAATCGTTCTGAAAGCGGGCTTCACGAGTAGTTGTAAGACTAGACCTATGCCTAGACCTACACCCTGGTCCCATATTTGTCTAGGCTAGGCCTAGGGAATGAAATGAAATGAAGGCCTATCGTTAGTCTAGGCCTAGTGCCTAGGCCTAGCTTTATAGGCCCGAGTTTTAGGTTGTCATAAATAATAAAGTTTATTGCGTATAGGCACCGTGCGTTAGTACATACAGCGCGTGCAGCGGCAGAACTTTGCAGTTCGGGGAGGAAAGAAACAAAACAAGATCACGCCTCGGCCTACCAGCTGTCATTAAATGGCGTTTACATGTAATTGAGATTGTTTCTTCCAATAATTGTTGCGTAATTGTATGTTACATTATACGTTATGGCTGAAGGGGCAGCAAGAAGTGGCAACAAGGGTTGTTGTAAAATTTGTTGTAGGCTTTCGCGGCCCGAGTCAATATTAATACTTCTTGGCTGTCGGGTGTCGCCGCGTCTGTCGTTTATTAAAACCTGACGTTTCGGACTAATTGCATAGTCCATTTTCAGAGTGAAGAGACAGTGTCACTGAGAGAACCTACTCGATCCAGCTCTACCCAGCGACTGTGCCTCACACCGCTGTGCAATCTCCGACGCGCGAACATCCCGCGCGTGCGCGCTAGCTTGTTCTCGAACCTTCGCGATGTGCTTCGCATGTTCCGCCCGCGCGAGTTTCAAGCGCTGCAACGTAGGCTGCCACGCCCCACTCAGCTTCAATCCGTCCTCCCTATTGAAATTATCCGGTTGCATTTCAATTTCAATAGCCTCTCGTACCAGGCGGGGGCGGTAGTCTTTACTGGTAGCCAGGACGCGCGTGTTGTCAAAATCTATAATGTGGCATTTGTCAACACTATGCTCTGCAATGGCTGACTTCTCAACATGTCCTAAACGTGCATGGCTCTTATGTTCCTTTACTCTTGTTGAGATGGTTCGTCCTGTCTGTCCTATATAAACCTTATCACACGCCCCACACGGTATTTGATACACGCCTGGTACACCTAAAGGAGGGGGTTTGTCTTTTGCTGAGTTAAATAGGGAACTCAGCTTCCTGTCAGTATTAAAGATTGTTTTTATATTGTGCTTCTTTAATAATCTAGCAATTCGATCAGTGGTGTTCTCTACATATGGCAAGAAGGCAAGAGGCATCCTCGTTGTTGTCCGACTCAACTCACTTGTCGCTAATGGCACGGCTGGTACACACAGTCTTTTTCTCCATGCATTGGAAATGTCTCTACTGTTATAGCAATTCTGTCTTAACATTTCTCGGAGCATGAGACCCTCTTCCTCTACATGCTCGTCGTCAGAAATCCTCTGTGCTCTACATGCTGGAGTATTAATCACAGCGCGTTTTTGAGACGGATGGTGGTGAGAAGCAGCATTTAAATAACGACCCGTGTGGGTAGCTTTTCTATAAACGGAGTGTCCTAAACTGCCATCTCCTTGCCTAGTCACCAATACATCTAGGAACGGAAGCTTTCCCCCTACCTCAACTTCCATAGTAAATTTTATACTTTCACTGAGACTGTTTAAATACATGACCATTTTCGACGTTATAAAATTAACCACACCATCTCGAGTTTCCGTTAAATCAAAAACATGGTCAAATTTAAAGAATCCTTGCCATTCAATAAAAGATTGCTTTGCCTGGAAGCCTGGATTTATTTAATTAAATCAGTATTTAATGACGATACCCTTCGTACCTCCCGCGTGGTTTTCCATTGCGACGGTGCAATGTTTTCATAACCGAAGTGCGCCAGTCTGACACATGAGCGCTTCAATCGATCTCACTAGCGCGCTCAGTGGCCAAACACGGTGCCTATCTTCCACCACACAGAAAATATAACAATCATCAATAACCACAGGGTTGTTTGATTCGTGTACACATAATCAAAGCACTAGTGCTAACGATATCTTCCATGATGGTTTGTCTTTGTATACAAAGTTTTTGGAGCGATTCTTGAAATTCTGCACCCACTCCTACTCAAATAGCAGGTGTAGATTTCTTACTCCCATCACAGTTGTGGTAATTTACACCCGGACAAAAAAACGCAGTACATTTACCACTGGAACATTTACACCAAGACAGAAAAACGGTTTTAAGGGACAACTATGTACCAGGAGTTATTGAAACTGGACAAACAAACAAAGCTATTATAACATGGCGTGCTACCTTGCATCTGGTGCAACTTTCTTGCACCCTTCTCCAGTAATAATATTCGTCCAGTAACATGCAGTTACATTAAAAGATGGAAACATAGTAGAACAGGTTAAAACGTTATATTAAACCTAGTAGTTGGACAATACACTGTTCCTTGTCAAGATCAACGAATTAAAACCCGCAATATTTCGAGCCCTAATCAGAGCTCTTCGACAGGCGAAATCACACAGTGTGATTTCGCCTGTCGAAAAGCTCTGATTAGGGCTCGAAATATTGCGGGTTTTAATTCGTTGATCTTGAAGAGGAACAGTGTACAGTCCAACTACTAGGCTTTATATAATGCAGTTACATCACAAATATCATATATTTAAACGCGATCTGATACGAATTAAAGGCTGAAATTACATTCGTATTGCTGTCAATATGTGTTAGTAACGGTGACGAACCGCGTAGAAAATACTAGACTACATGTCAACGAAAAATCTTAGCAACGCACACTGCACAGCATTCAACAATGTCGGGCAGTATAATAGCTATGGAAATTAGAAAAATGTTTGCAATGCTCATTCTTTGATTGTTGTTAATTGTTGTTTTTATTACCTTTGAGAACTTTTTGCCAGAAAGTTGTTAGATATGGACGCGCTTGCTTATCAACGCGTCACACAGAGCGTTTTCTAAGTGTGAAGTAAGAAGTATCGTCAATAGACTTTGCAAACACTCACCAGTGTCATATTGAAATTCTCTTTGGTTGGCGGCTCCTGCCAACAACTACTATAAAGCCACAATCTGCCAACCGTGAGACTGCTGAAGGTGAGAAGAATCACAGTCTGTGCGAATAACATATTTGCCAATGCTTTCGTACCTCCCACAGCGTCCTACACACTCATGCTCTCCGTCTCAGGAACCACAGCACTCTTATATACATTGCATGTGCATGTGATGTATGCACTTTTAATTGTTTCGGCCTACTTGTTGTGTACGCCCATGGTACCTTGAAGATATTACAATAGCCATATAAGAAGGTAAGAAAACTATACTTCAAAGTGGTTTAACAGTATCTTGATATTATAGTTATTAATTTTATTTTTATTATTATTATTATTATTATTATTATTATTATTATTATTATTATTATTATTATTATTATTATTATTATTATTATTATTATTATCATTATTATTATTATTAATATTATTATAATTATTATTATTATTATTGTCTTTATTTATCACATCACCAGATGGCAGGTACATTATTAGTCTACAGCACCAAAGGTGATCCTCACCTCTTAGGTGCTGCAACCACACATTACAAAATATGACATTACAAAGATTTTACACATTACAAAGATAAAACAATTATATAAACATAACTTAAAGACTTCAATATAAAAACTGATATCAAAATATTATAGAACCTTTCTCAAAATGCGAGCAGTACCCAGAATGGCTGTCTTCTGTAGTTCCCTTGTGTTATGTTGTCCTGGTATATCTTCTAAATAATTTTGAAATGTTTTGCTGATGGCACCTGTCGCTCCAATTATGATCGGGATTACCTTTGTCCGCATCCCCCACATTCTCTGGGTTTCAATTTGTAAGTCTTTGTATTTGGTTTTCTTTTGCGCCTCCTTAGTTGTGATGTTATTGTCAGAGGGCACCGCTACATCCACCATAATACATTGTCTATTCTCATGATCTTTAATAATTATGTCTGGCTTATTATGCTGAATATATCGATCTGTGTAGACTTGACTATCCCAGAGTAATGTTATTGAGCCTTGATGTATTGTACTTATTGGATGATGCTCGTACCAATTAGTACAAACATCTATATTATAGAAACGACATATATCCCAGTGCAGACGTGCACAAACCCGGTTATGTCGCTCTATATACTCATGTTTGGCCAAAATTGGGCAACCTGATACAATGTGGTCCACTGTCTCATTAAATTGTTTACAAAGACGACAATGAGCATCAGTTCGGGTCTTATAAATTTTTTTCTCAATATATCTGGTTTTCAATGCTTGGTCTTGGGCTGCAATCAGAAGGCTTTCAGTCTCTCCTTTAAGATCTCCTTGCTTGAGCCAAGTGAATGTATCCATCTTACTGTAATCTTCTTGTTCAATTTTTCGGAGAAACTGTCCATGCATCATTTTGGATTTCCATTTCTCCGTACCAAGAAGTTGCAGTTGATGTTTAACATTCATTCTCAAACATCGGATTTGTTCTTTTAGGGGTTGATTGTTATGTTGAAGTGAGCACTGAAGTTCTTCTTGAAATTTGATCGCTCTTTTAGTAATGGATGTTGTGTTTGGTTTCTCGTGATCATAATCATTCATAATCTCAACATATCTATCATTTTCTTTATTTTCCAGGTATGCTCGTAATCCGATGATAGCTATTTTAAACATAGATTCAATCTTTAAGAGTCCCCTTCCGCCTTCTGATCTAGAAATGTACAGCCTCTCAGTTTCAGCACGGGGATGATGCATTCCATACATAGTTAGAAGCTTTCTGGTTTTACGGTCTATATTAAGAATCTCCTCTAATCTCCAATCTATGATACCAAAACTGTAGTGTAACACAGGTACTGCATAGGCTCCTATGGCCAACATTTTGTTAGGCGCATTCAATTCGGATTTTAAAATTTAATCTTATTCTTTTCCGATATTCAAGAATCAATTTGTTTTTCATGGTGTTGTGTTGAGTTCCTTGTGACTCTTCTACTCCCAAATATTTATATGAATTATCGCCAAGGTCTTGGATAATAGTTTGATCGTCCAATTCAATATTATTACTTGATGTTAATATTATTATTATTATTATTATTATTATTATTATTAATATTATAATTATTATTATTATTATTATTATTACTACTATTATTATTATTTTATTGTTGCAATACATACAAACTCGCTCAAAACCGGCATAAACATGTTGTACGGACATAAGTGTCACGTATTTCCATGTGTTTACATAAATCTACTTAGAATTAATTAAATATATCATTGTCCATATTATTTTTTCCAAACCAAACTGTGGATGCTATGTACGGTCGTGGCCGATTTGTACTCATCCCAGCATTCGCTCTTCGTACGGTGGAAACCACAAAAAACCACCATCAGGATGGAGAACTTCTTGAAGTCTTCATTCTTCTTAGTTCAAAAATTTTCGCACTTCCTACACGTGTTCAAAATTATTGCTTTTTGCATCTCGATGTTTATGTTCGGTTGGAGACCAATTAGTTTAATACTGTCATGGAGTTTACGCGGAACAATACCTTTTTCTAATATGATTAACGGTACAACAGTTACATTATTCTGCTTCCACAACCTTATTATTTCAATAGATAACTCCTTTTATCTGTTAATCTTTTCTCGCCAAGTTGTCTCTACATTGTGGCATAAAGGGACGGCAACATCAAATAAAATCGTTTCTAGTTTCTTATTGTCGATAAATATAATATTCGGTCTATTGTGATGTACGTTTTGGTCTGTTCAAACTGCCCGGTCGAAATATAATTTGTAGTCTTTACTATCTAATACCTTTTCAGGCTTGTATTTGTAATACGCAATGGTTGTGTTTATAACTTTCTACTTTATGGCTAATTTTTTTATGTATAATGTTTGCATCTTGGTTTGCCGATATGAAAATACTCTGTTTGACAAACCTTTTTGCACCCAGATACGATATGTTCAATTGTTTCGCCGTTCATATTACATTTTATTATCCATTTATCATCCACTGTCATTATTATTTTATTGTTGCAATACATACAAACTCGGTCAAAACCGGCGTAAACATGTTGTACGGACACAAATGTCAAGTATTTCCATGTGTTTACCTTATGAAAGTACACTTAGAACTTATTAAATATATCATTGTCCATATTATGTTTCCAAAACCAACTGTTGATGCTATGTACGGTCGTGGCCAATTTGTACTCACCCTAGCATTTCCTCTTCGTACGGTGGAAACCACGAAAACCATAATCAGGATGGAGAACTACTTGAAGTCTTCATTCTTCTTAAATCAAAATTTTTCGCACTATCCTACACGATTATAATTGTAATTATAATTTTTATTATTATTATTATTACTAGTATTATTGTTATTATTATTATTATTATTATTATTATTATTATTATTATTATTATTATTATTATTATTATTATTATTATTATTATTATTATATCTATTATTATTATTACTATTATTATTATTATTATTATTATTATTATTATTATTATTATTATTATTGTTATTATTATTATAATTATTATTATTATAGTTATTATTTTTATTATTATTATCATTTTTATTATTGTTATTATTATTATAATTATTATTATTATAGTTATTATTTTTATTATTATTATCATTTTTATTATTGTTATTATTATTATTATTATTATTATTATTATTATTATTATTATTATTATTATTATTATTCTTATTATTATTATTATTATTATTATTATTATTATTATTATTATTATTATTATTAATATTATTATTATTATTATTATTATTATTATTATTATTATTATTATTATTATTATTATTATTATAGTTATAATTATTATAATACAGAACATACTTAAGTGAGTAAGTTGAGATTATACGTAATATGGAATCTAAATAGAGTGCAGGCGTCGATTAGCTCAATATGGTTATGACTAAGAAAAACATTGATGTATCTGTTCATATTTTTAAGCGTGTGTTTAACCCATCTATTATACTAGGCTTTGTACCGGATATACTCAAAGAAGCAGGTATAACTCCTATTATATATTAAATATATATTTAAATCAGGAAGTACGGTAAAAGTAAACAATTACCGTCCGATTTTGGTTCTTCCAAAAGTACCGAAAATTTTAGAAATTTGTGTAAAAAATAGTCATACATTTTTTGGAATATGTAACTTCTTTTCTCCTGATCAATTTGGATTAATACCTTATAGAAATGGCGATATAGCTATTGATAACCATGTACGATTTATAACTGCGTAATTGACAAAGGGACATCAAACTTAAACTGTTTATTTAGATCTGGCCAAGGCGTTTGACATAGTGTCTCACGAACTTGTTTCGGATAAGCTCGGTCATTGTGGTATCAGAGGAGTAATGGGTAACTTGTTTAGTTCTTGTTTGTCGCATAGAGTGCTAAGTGTATTGATCAAAGGGGTATGTAGCTCGACGAAGATTGTGACCCATGGTGTACCACAAAGGTCAGTTCTAGGTCCTGTAATTTTTCTCATTTTTATATACGAACTCTCTTACTTGCCACTTAATTCTAAAGTCACCATTTTTGCCGATCACTCAGCACTGGCTCTTTCCGCAATATCGTACAGTATTCTTGAGGCCTTTATAAATGAAGATATGCGTGTGTTATCCGTCTTCTTTGGTCAAAATATACTCGTTCTAAAGATTTACAAACTAAGTCCATAATTTTCCGTTTTAAAGAGGATCTGGCAATACCTAATGTGACAATAAAATATCACTTCCCAGGCTGTACAAATGTTATCTGTAATTTTAGTGGGATTAAAAGGTGCGAGTCCATTAATAAAAACCTGAGTGTATTCATTGACTCAGCGTTACATTGGTGTGATCACAAATCAAAAATTTACAGTCAATACTCAGCACCATAGTACTGCATAGTAAACATAGTAAATAAAAGTAAAAAAAAAAATAGTAAAAAATAGTTAGTGCTACTTACATTGTTTCGGCAGTTGTATTTTGCGTTGTATCAGAGAATCCTGCAAAATAGAGTTGTGCACTGGGATGGTGTCTCTGCTGCTTTCTGCATTAATTACAAAATGAAAGCTAGGAATGTTTAAACACAAATCGAACCAAGAGATACATTATTAATTGAGTATATACAATTTGTTGGTGATGCAGTGGCAGATAAGGATACACATCCCGAGCCATCTTAATGACACGGACAATATACTTGAGTACTATATACAGTCGGTTGGTGATGCAGTGGCAGATAAGGATACACATCCCGAGCCATCTTAATGACACGGACAATATACATGAGTACTATATACAGTCGGTTGGTGATGCAATGGCAGATAAGGATACACATCCCGAGCCATCTTAATGACTAGGACAATATACATGAGTACTATATACAGTCGGTTGGTGATGCAGTGGCAGATAAGGATACACATCCCGAGCCATCTTAATGACACGGACAATATACTTGAGTACTATATACAGTCGGTTGGTGATGCAGTGGCAGATAAGGATACACATCCCGAGCCATCTTAATGACACGGACAATATACATGAGTACTATATACAGTCGGTTGGTGATGCAGTGGCAGATAAGGATACACATCCCGAGCCATCTTAATGACACGGACAATATACATGAGTACTATATACAGTCGGTTGGTGATGCAGTGGCAGATAAGGATACACATCCCAAGCCATCTTAATGACACGGACAATATACATGAGTACTATATACAGTCGGTTGGTGATGCAGTGGCAGATAAGGATACACATCCCGAGCCATCTTAATGACACGGACAATATACATGAGTACTATATACAGTCGGTTGGTGATGCAGTGGCAGATAAGGATACACATCCCGAGCCATCTTAATGACACGGACAATATACATGAGTACTATATACAGTCGGTTGGTGATGCAGTGGCAGATAAGGATATACATCCCGAGCCATCTTAATGACACGGACAATATACATGGGTACTATATACAGTCGGTTGGTTATGCAGTGGCAGATAAGGATACACATCCCGGGCAATCTTATTGACACGGACAATATACATGAGCACTTTATACAGTCGGTTGGTGATGCAGTGGCAGATGAGGATACACATCCCGAGCCATCTTAATGACTAGGACAATATACATGAGTACTATATACAGTCGGTTGGTGATGCAGTGGCAGATGAGGACACACATCCCGAGCCATCTTAATGACACGGACAATATACATGAGTACTATATACAGTCGGTTGGTGATGCAGTGGCAGATAAGGATACACATCCCGAGCCATCTTAATGACACGGACAATATACATGGGTACTATATACAGTCGGTTGGTGATGCAGTGGCAGATAAGGATACACATCCCGAGCCATCTTAATGACACGGACAATATACATGGGTACTATATACAGTCGGTTGGTGATGCAGTGGCAGATAAGGATACACATCCCGAGCCATCTTAATGACACGGACAATATACATGAGTACTATATACAGTCGGTTGGTGATGCAGTGGCAGATAAGGATACACATCCCGAGCCATCTTAATGACACGGACAATATACATGAGTACTATATACAGTCGGTTGGTGATGCAGTGGCAGATGAGGACACACATCCCGAGCCATCTTAATGACACGGACAATATACATGAGTACTATATACAGTCGGTTGGTGATGCAGTGGCAGATAAGGTACACATCCCGAGCCATCTTAATGACACGGACAATATACATGAGTACTATATACAGTCGGTTGGTGATGCAGTGGCAGATAAGGATACACATCCCGAGCCATCTTAATGACACGGACAATATACATGGGTACTATATACAGTCGGTTGGTAATGCAGTGGCAGATAAGGATACACATCCCGGGCCATCTTAATAACACGGACAATATACATGAGTACTATATACAGTCGGTTGTTGATGCAGTGGCAGATAAGGATACACATCCCGAGCCATCTTAATGACACGGACAATATACATGAGTACTATATACAGTCGGTTGTTGATGCAGTGGCAGATAAGGATACACATCCCGAGCCATCTTAATGACACGGACAATATACATGAGTACTATATACAGTCGGTTGTTGATGCAGTGGCAGATAAGGATACACATCCCGAGCCATCTTAATGACACGGACAATATACATGAGTACTATATACAGTCGGTTGGTGATGCAGTGGCAGATAAGGATACACATCCCGGGCCATCTTAATGACAGGGACAATATACATGGGTACTATATACAGTCGGTTGGTGATGCAGTGGCAGATAAGGATACACATCCCGAGCCATGTAAATGACACGGACAATATACATTAGTACTATATACAGTCGGTTGGTGATGCAGTGGCAGATAAGGATACACATCCCGAGCCATCTTAATGACACGGACAATATACATGAGTACTATATACAGTCGGTTGGTGATGCAGTGGCAGATAAGGATACACATCCCGAGCCATCTTTATGACACGGACAATATACATGGGTACTATATACAGTCGGTTGGTGATGCAGTGGCAGATAAGGATACACATCCCGAGCCATCTTAATGACACGGACAATATACATGAGTACTATATACAGTCGGTTGGTGATGCAGTGGCAGATAAGGATACACATCCCGAGCCATCTTTATGACACGGACAATATACATGGGTACTATATACAGTCGGTTGGTGATGCAGTGGCAGATAAGGATACACATCCCGAGCCATCTTAATGACACGGACAATATACATGAGTACTATATACAGTCGGTTGGTGATGCAGTGGCAGATAAGGATACACATCCCGGGCCATCTTAATGACAGGGACAATATACATGGGTACTATATACAGTCGGTTGGTGATGCAGTGGCAGATAAGGATACACATCCCGGGCCATCTTTATGACACGGACAATATACATGAGTACTATATACAGTCGGTTGGTGATGCAGTGGCAGATAAGGATACACATCTTGAGCCATCTTAATGACACGGACAATATACATGAGTACTATATACAGTCGGTTGGTGATGCAGTGGCAGATAAGGATACACATCCCAAGCCATCTTAATGACACGGACAATATACATGAGTACTATATACAGTCGGTTGGTGATGCAGTGGCAGATAAGGATACACATCCCGAGCCATCTTAATGACACGGACAATATACATGAGTACTATATACAGTCGGTTGGTGATGCAGTGGCAGATAAGGATACACATCCCGAGCCATCTTAATGACACGGACAATATACATGAGTACTATATACAGTCGGTTGGTGATGCAGTGGCAGATAAGGATATACATCCCGAGCCATCTTAATGACACGGACAATATACATGGGTACTATATACAGTCGGTTGGTGATGCAGTGGCAGATAAGGATACACATCCCGAGCCATCCTAATGACACGGACAATATATATGAGTACTATATACAGTCGGTTGGTGATGCAGTGGCAGATAAGGATACACATCCCGAGCCATCTTAATGACACGGACAATATACATGAGTACTATATACAGTCGGTTGGTTATGCAGTGGCAGATAAGGATACACATCCCGGGCAATCTTATTGACACGGACAATATACATGAGCACTTTATACAGTCGGTTGGTGATGCAGTGGCAGATGAGGATACACATCCCGAGCCATCTTAATGACACGGACAATATATATGAGTACTATATACAGTCGGTTGGTGATGCAGTGGCAGATAAGGATACACATCCCGAGCCATCTTAATGACACGGACAATATACATGAGCACTTTATACAGTCGGTTGGTGATGCAGTGGCAGATGAGGATACACATCCCGAGCCATCTTAATGACACGGACAATATACATGAGTACTATATACAGTCGGTTGGTTATGCAGTGGCAGATAAGGATACACATCCCGGGCAATCTTATTGACACGGACAATATACATGAGCACTTTATACAGTCGGTTGGTGATGCAGTGGCAGATGAGGATACACATCCCGAGCCATCTTAATGACTAGGACAATATACATGAGTACTATATACAGTCGGTTGGTGATGCAGTGGCAGATGAGGACACACATCCCGAGCCATCTTAATGACACGGACAATATACATGAGTACTATATACAGTCGGTTGGTGATGCAGTGGCAGATAAGGATACACATCCCGAGCCATCTTAATGACACGGACAATATACATGGGTACTATATACAGTCGGTTGGTGATGCAGTGGCAGATAAGGATACACATCCCGAGCCATCTTAATGACACGGACAATATACATGGGCACTATATACAGTCGGTTGGTGATGCAGTGGCAGATGAGGATACACATCCCGAGCCATCTTAATGACACGGACAATATACATGAGTACTATATACAGTCGGTTGGTGATGCAGTGGCAGATAAGGATACACATCCCGAGCCATCTTAATGACACGGACAATATACATGAGTACTATATACAGTCGGTTGGTGATGCAGTGGCAGATGAGGACACACATCCCGAGCCATCTTAATGACACGGACAATATACATGAGTACTATACACAGTCGGTTGGTGATGCAGTGGCAGATAAGGATACACATCCCGAGCCATCTTAATGACACGGACAATATACATGAGTACTATATACAGTCGGTTGGTGATGCAGTGGCAGATAAGGATACACATCCCGAGCCATCTTAATGACACGGACAATATACATGAGTACTATATACAGTCGGTTGGTGATGCAGTGGCAGATAAGGATACACATCCCGAGCCATCTTAATGACACGGACAATATACATGGGTACTATATACAGTCGGTTGGTAATGCAGTGGCAGATAAGGATACACATCCCGGGCCATCTTAATAACACGGACAATATACATGTGTACTATATACAGTCGGTTGTTGATGCAGTGGCAGATAAGGATACACATCCCGAGCCATCTTAATGACACGGACAATATACATGAGTACTATATACAGTCGGTTGTTGATGCAGTGGCAGATAAGGATACACATCCCGAGCCATCTTAATGACACGGACAATATACATGAGTACTATATACAGTCGGTTGTTGATGCAGTGGCAGATAAGGATACACATCCCGAGCCATCTTAATGACACGGACAATATACATGAGTACTATATACAGTCGGTTGGTGATGCAGTGGCAGATAAGGATACACATCCCGGGCCATCTTAATGACAGGGACAATATACATGGGTACTATATACAGTCGGTTGGTGATGCAGTGGCAGATAAGGATACACATCCCGAGCCATGTAAATGACACGGACAATATACATTAGTACTATATACAGTCGGTTGGTGATGCAGTGGCAGATAAGGATACACATCCCGAGCCATCTTAATGACACGGACAATATACATGAGTACTATATACAGTCGGTTGGTGATGCAGTGGCAGATAAGGATACACATCCCGAGCCATCTTTATGACACGGACAATATACATGGGTACTATATACAGTCGGTTGGTGATGCAGTGGCAGATAAGGATACACATCCCGAGCCATCTTAATGACACGGACAATATACATGAGTACTATATACAGTCGGTTGGTGATGCAGTGGCAGATAAGGATACACATCCCGAGCCATCTTTATGACACGGACAATATACATGGGTACTATATACAGTCGGTTGGTGATGCAGTGGCAGATAAGGATACACATCCCGAGCCATCTTAATGACACGGACAATATACATGAGTACTATATACAGTCGGTTGGTGATGCAGTGGCAGATAAGGATACACATCCCGGGCCATCTTAATGACAGGGACAATATACATGGGTACTATATACAGTCGGTTGGTGATGCAGTGGCAGATAAGGATACACATTCCGGGCCATCTTTATGACACGGACAATATACATGAGTACTATATACAGTCGGTTGGTGATGCAGTGGCAGATAAGGATACACATCCCGAGCCATCTTAATGACACGGACAATATACATGAGTACTATATACAGTCGGTTGGTGATGCAGTGGCAGATAAGGATACACATCCCAAGCCATCTTAATGACACGGACAATATACATGAGTACTATATACAGTCGGTTGGTGATGCAGTGGCAGATAAGGATACAAATCCCGAGCCATCTTAATGACACGGACAATATACATGAGTACTATATACAGTCGGTTGGTGATGCAGTGGCAGATAAGGATACACATCCCGAGCCATCTTAATGACACGGACAATATACATGAGTACTATATACAGTCGGTTGGTGATGCAGTGGCAGATAAGGATATACATCCCGAGCCATCTTAATGACACGGACAATATACATGGGTACTATATACAGTCGGTTGGTGATGCAGTGGCAGATAAGGATACACATCCCGAGCCATCCTAATGACACGGACAATATATATGAGTACTATATACAGTCGGTTGGTGATGCAGTGGCAGATAAGGATACACATCCCGAGCCATCTTAATGACACGGACAATATACATGAGTACTATATACAGTCGGTTGGTTATGCAGTGGCAGATAAGGATACACAACCCGGGCAATCTTATTGACACGGACAATATACATGAGCACTTTATACAGTCGGTTGGTGATGCAGTGGCAGATGAGGATACACATCCCGAGCCATCTTAATGACACGGACAATATATATGAGTACTATATACAGTCGGTTGGTGATGCAGTGGCAGATAAGGATACACATCCCGAGCCATCTTAATGACACGGACAATATACATGAGCACTTTATACAGTCGGTTGGTGATGCAGTGGCAGATGAGGATACACATCCCGAGCCATCTTAATGACACGGACAATATACATGAGT
Source organism: Isoperla grammatica (assembly GCA_945910005.1). NCBI lineage: Eukaryota > Metazoa > Arthropoda > Insecta > Plecoptera > Perlodidae > Isoperla > Isoperla grammatica. The sequence continues at coordinate 17,704,690 of OX246742.1, read as the reverse complement.
ACTATATACAGTCGGTTGGTTATGCAGTGGCAGATAAGGATACACATCCCGGGCAATCTTATTGACACGGACAATATACATGAGCACTTTATACAGTCGGTTGGTGATGCAGTGGCAGATGAGGATACACATCCCGAGCCATCTTAATGACTAGGACAATATACATGAGTACTATATACAGTCGGTTGGTGATGCAGTGGCAGATGAGGACACACATCCCGAGCCATCTTAATGACACGGACAATATACATGAGTACTATATACAGTCGGTTGGTGATGCAGTGGCAGATAAGGATACACATCCCGAGCCATCTTAATGACACGGACAATATACATGGGTTCTATATACAGTCGGTTGGTGATGCAGTGGCAGATAAGGATACACATCCCGAGCCATCTTAATGACACGGACAATATACATGGGCACTATATACAGTCGGTTGGTGATGCAGTGGCAGATGAGGATACACATCCCGAGCCATCTTAATGACACGGACAATATACATGAGTACTATATACAGTCGGTTGGTGATGCAGTGGCAGATAAGGATACACATCCCGAGCCATCTTAATGACACGGACAATATACATGAGTACTATATACAGTCGGTTGGTGATGCAGTGGCAGATGAGGACACACATCCCGAGCCATCTTAATGACACGGACAATATACATGAGTACTATACACAGTCGGTTGGTGATGCAGTGGCAGATAAGGATACACATCCCGAGCCATCTTAATGACACGGACAATATACATGAGTACTATATACAGTCGGTTGGTGATGCAGTGGCAGATAAGGATACACATCCCGAGCCATCTTAATGACACGGACAATATACATGGGTACTATATACAGTCGGTTGGTAATGCAGTGGCAGATAAGGATACACATCCCGGGCCATCTTAATAACACGGACAATATACATGAGTACTATATACAGTCGGTTGGTGATGCAGTGGCAGATAAGGATACACATCCTGAGCCATCTTAATGACACGGACAATATACATGGGTACTATATACAGTCGATTGGTGATGCAGTGGCAGATAAGGATACACATCCCAAGCCATCTTAATGACACGGACAATAAACATGAGTACTATATACAGTTTTTTGGTGATGCAGTGGCAGATAAGGATACACATCCCGGGCAATCTTATTGACACGGACAATATACATGAGTACTATATACAGTCGGTTGGTGATGCAGTGGCAGATAAGGATACACATTCCGAGCCATCTTAATGACACGGACAATATACATGGGTACTATATACAGTCGGTTGTTGATGCAGTGGCAGATAAGGATACACATCCCGAGCCATCTTAATGACACGGACAATATACATGGGTACTATATACAGTCGGTTGTTGATGCAGTGGCAGATAAGGATACACATCCCGAGCCATCTTAATGACACGGACAATATACATGAGTACTACATACAGTCGGTTGGTGATGCAGTGGCAGATAAGGATACATATCCCGAGCCATCTTAATTACACGGACAATATACATGAGTACTATATACAGTCGGTTGGTGATGCAGTGGCAGATAAGGATACACATCCCGAGCCATCTTAATGACACGGACAATATACATGGGTACTATATACAGTCGGTTGGTGATGCAGTGGCAGATAAGGATACACATCCCGAGCCATCTTAATGACACGGACAATATACATGAGTACTATATACAGTCGGTTGTTGATGCAGTGGCAGATAAGGATACACATCCCGAGCCATCTTAATGACACGGACAATATACATGAGTACTATATACAGTCGGTTGTTGATGCAGTGGCAGATAAGGATACACATCCCGAGCCATCTTAATGACACGGACAATATACATGAGTACTATATACAGTCGGTTGTTGATGCAGTGGCAGATAAGGATACACATCCCGAGCCATCTTAATGACACGGACAATATACATGAGTACTATATACAGTCGGTTGGTGATGCAGTGGCAGATAAGGATACACATCCCGGGCCATCTTAATGACAGGGACAATATACATGGGTACTATATACAGTCGGTTGGTGATGCAGTGGCAGATAAGGATACACATCCCGAGCCATCTTAATGACACGGACAATATACATGAGTACTATATACAGTCGGTTGGTGATGCAGTGGCAGATAAGGATACACATCCCGAGCCATCTTAATGACACGGACAATATACTTGAGTACTATATACAGTCGGTTGGTGATGCAGTGGCAGATAAGGATACACATCCCGAGCCATGTAAATGACACGGACAATATACATTAGTACTATACACAGTCGGTTGGTGATGCAGTGGCAGATAAGGATACACATCCCGAGCCATCTTAATGACACGGACAATATACATGAGTACTATATACAGTCGGTTGGTGATGCAGTGGCAGATAAGGATACACATCCCGAGCCATCTTTATGACACGGACAATATACATGGGTACTATATACAGTCGGTTGGTGATGCAGTGGCAGATAAGGATACACATCCCGAGCCATCTTAATGACACGGACAATATACATGAGTACTATATACAGTCGGTTGGTGATGCAGTGGCAGATGAGGATACACATCCCAAGCCATCTTAATGACACGGACAATATACATAAGTAACTATATACAGTAGGTTGGTGATGCAGTGGCAGATAAGGATACACATCCCGAGCCATCTTAATGACACGGACAATATACATGAGTACTATATACAGTCGGTTGGTGATGCAGTGGCAGATGAGGATACACATCCCAAGCCATCTTAATGACACGGACAATATACATAAGTAACTATATACAGTCGGTTGGTGATGCAGTGGCAGATAAGGATACACATCCCGAGCCATCTTAATGACACGGACAATATACATGAGTACTATATACAGTCGGTTGGTGATGCAGTGGCAGATGAGGATACACATCCCAAGCCATCTTAATGACACGGACAATATACATGAGTACTATATACAGTCGGTTGTTGATGCAGTGGCAGATAAGGATACACATCCCGAGCCATCTTAATGACACGGACAATATACATGAGTACTATATACAGTCGGTTGGTGATGCAGTGGCAGATAAGGATACACATCCCGAGCCATCTTAATGACACGGACAATATACATGAGTACTATATACAGTCGGTTGGTGATGCAGTGGCAGATGAGGATACACATCCCCAGCCATCTTAATGACACGGACAATATACATGAGTACTATATACAGTCGGTTGGTGATGCAGTGGCAGATAAGGATACACATCCCGAGCCATCTTAATGACACGGACAATATACATGAGTACTATATACAGTCGGTTGGTGATGCAGTGGCAGATAAGGATACACATCCCGAGCCATCTTAATGACACGGACAATATACATGAGTACTATATACAGTCGGTTGGTGATGCAGTGGCAGATAAGGATACACATCCCGAGCCATCTTAATGACACGGACAATATACATGAGTACTATATACAGTCGGTTGGTGATGCAGTGGCAGATGAGGATACACATCCCCAGCCATCTTAATGACACGGACAATATACATGAGTACTATATACATTCGGTTGGTGATGCAGTGGCAGATAAGGATACACATCCCGAGCCATCTTATTGACACGGACAATATACATGAGTACTATATACAGTCGGTTGGTGATGCAGTGGCAGATAAGGATACACATCCCGAGCCATCTTATTGACACGGACAATATACATGAGTACTATATACAGTCGGTTGGTGAAGCAGTGACAGATAAGGATACACATCCCGGGCCATCTTATTGACACGGACAATATACATGAGTACTATATACAGTCGGTTGGTGATGCAGTGGCAGATAAGGATACACATCCCGAGCCATCTTAATGACACGGACAATATACATGAGTACTATATACAGTCGGTTGGTGATGCAGTGGCAGATAAGAGTACACATCCCGGGCCATCTTAATGACACGGACAATATACATGAGTACTATATACAGTAGGTTGGTGATGCAGTGGCAGATAAGGACACACATCCCGAGCCATCTTAATGACACGGACAACATACATGAGTACTATATACAGTCGGTTGGTGATTCAGTGGCAGATATGTATTGGTTTAAATTGTATTAGACATATAATCATTGAAATATTTCATCTTAGTTCTCTTTCGAACACTGTAATTCGATGTAAATCGATCTAATCGAATGCTACAGGGATTGATAGAATATGTGGCCAGTATTTAAACCTTTCCTTTCTCTTTGTATAAATGTGGTGAGGTGAAGGTTTTTATTAAGAAATGGTTTAATTTTAAGCATTGTTTCTAAATCAATTTATAATTTACATCATGTTGTTACAATTCTCACCAGACACAGGATGTGTATATCCTGTCGTGGGGAGGAATTACACTTGACTCAGCTCTCAGGCTTCACCAATAATAATTAAGTAAGCAGACTGGAATGCGTAGCGGGCAAAGTGCAGGTAAGCTTAACGGACGGCACGAACACGTGTACGAGAGAGTTGATTCTAGGCTTTGAAACAGTAAAGAACTATGTATTTTGGATCAAAAATTATTATTGACAGCTCAGTTATTTGTTAGTAAACAGTTGTAAAATTTTCCATTTGTAAGCGACTCGAGAATAAATGATTGACCCATTACCTCGTCACCGTTTTAATTGGGTCAGAATCCTACGTGCTTCCGCTCTTTCCCCGCTACCAAAGGCTTGGGTCTCACCCATAACATAAATATAGTAACGGAAATGATTTACAACATTACTTTCTTTCTACAGGCTGGTTCACACAGATTTTGAAGACATAATGCATAAGGTTTTAAGACGTTGTTTTAAAAACAACAATGAAAATAACGTCTTAAAACTAAAACTTTGTGTGAACGCCAGTACGTGTGTTTCCTATGATCCAACTTTACGACTTCGCGTTAAACCTTAAATCGATTATCTTAAAAATCTGTGTGGACCAGCCTTAAGCATTAGAGGGCGATGGCAATTATTACTTGTGTACATAATATTATAAGGCTGTGTGTTTTTTGTTTGGCTTTTGTTGTTGATTCTGTTTATGAAGGTTGGTTTACACACTTTTTTAAAGTTTAACGAAATTAAATCAAGCGCAAAGAATTATGGCCTCGCACACATTCTTGTGATATAAGATTTATGGAAACCATATGAACGTTAGCTCTTATACCAAAAATGTAAAGCCCAGCCAATGAGAGGCGACGTTTTATAAATCCGGCCAATGGTTTATAACATATAACAGTACATCGATTGGCATTCTTATCAAACAACTTACAACCTTTTTTTTCAGTTAATAACCTCATACCATCAAACTATCGTGGTTCAGAACTCACCGCAGTACCGCAACGACATTCAATATCAAAATATGGTATAATTAGGGGAAATGTCAAAGGTCTGCTATAACTACAATGGTGATGCTATACTATTGAAAAGTAATATATACTATTGACCACATATTATCAAAAAGGAAACCTACGTCATAAAAGGCCTTGACCTTAAACAAATTGCAAAAGAAAGAAATAGAAACGCGCGATCGCAAATTATAGAATTAGACCTACGTCATTCAAGGCCTCGACCTATAACAAATTGCAAAAGAAAGAAATAGAAACTCTCGATCGCAAATTATTGAATTAGAGACCAACGTCATTAGAGGCCTTGACCTTAAACAAATTGTAACCCACATTGTTCAGTTCATGCGCAAAGTGCACAAGCACCTCCTAGCGGAGTTTTAGGCCCGGTTTTTAGTCACTTTTGCATCCTGTGGTTAGTCTAACCAGCGCTTTTGACCCCTCAAAATAGACGCAATCTGGGGGCAAGAAAATAAACTACTATAAGGATGAGTTTATCTGTCAATTGTTCATTGTTGCTTTATTGTTAAATCATCAATGGCGCAGATAAGGGTGTTGCTTAGCAGCGCTATCTATGTGTTAATTTGAGTCTCCAATTACCATCTTCTCTGTGAACTATGTTTTTACCTATAAAACATAATATACCGATATTCAAAAAAAAATTTTCGAGTTCAAACTAATTATCTTAACTTAGTATAATATGATATTAATGTACAAAAGCCTAAAAAGTTTTAATTATTTGAATGCATTGGCACTAATGTTTGATTTTAATAGGAAAGTACACTACACTATTGTCTAATACAGCTTCTTCGTTCCAGTTTTTTGTTTTTATTGTATTATTTTGGATCAAGTCTTATATGTGTATAATGATATTATTACCTGTGTTTCAACACTTTTTTACCTGTTTTAAACTTCATTGTGCGCATTGTCTCTTTCACTGGCATTTTTTGTACTTTGTTTTTGTTATTGTACTAATTTTACGTAGTATTGACAAACACATGTGTTATTTGTGTTCATTTTGCTTGTTTCTGTGTTTTAATTGTTATGTTTATTATTCACGCCAAATAGCAGAATACGCTGTATGTGAAATATTGAATAAATAAATAAATAAATAAATAAATAAATAAAAATATAAAAGTGAATGTATCTTTTTCTGATGGGATGTTATTTCTTGGGATGTTTATTGTAATTTATTAATCTTCGAGATATTTCAAATTAAATGATGATACACAAAGGGCCGTGAGAGTAGTCAACTTACTCTACTTTATTGGTGGTTCATCTATCTTATATAGTATTTCCAATCATTCTTATTCTTGGAAGTCATTGTTTAACAGTTTATTAACCTCAACAAAGCAAACACTATTGCATACAAATTACATGTTGACTAATATTAATATTACAGATTGTATTATTTTGTTTGTAAGTAGAGTGATATTGTTGACTTGACATTTTATACAGTGAAGTCTATATAAGATTTTGAAATTTCACATCTGTAAAGTCTTTATTTTTGTTTAATAAAAGCACCCCCTGTTTTCATTCCAGATAAGTGTTTAGTTATTTTTATTCATGAAATATGTAAATTGCAATTTCAATGATTGTAACAATTTACATCTTTGTTTTTGTGATAAAGGAATCCTCATGAAAAAAATTCACCACTTCTTTGCCCTCTTATGGAAAAAATTCTCCAAACATCCTTCTTTAATGGGTGGTTTTATTTTTATTATAAGAGCAACGCACCTTCAAAATTTCACGTGTCTAGATTAAACGGTTTGAGCTGTATGCGTTGATGAGTCAGCCAGTAAGTCAGTCAGCCAGGCAGTAAGTAAGTCAGTCAGCTAGTAAGTCAGTCAGCCAGCCAGTAAGTTAGTCAGTCAGCCAGCCAGTAAGTCAGTCAGTTAGCCAGTTAGTCAGTCAGTCAGCCAGTAAGTAAGTCAGTAAGCCAGCCAGTAAGTCAGTCACATTTGTGATCAAGAGCTTGTTGTGTACAGCAAACTCCTCATGGCAGGGTCTAGTCGATCCATAAGTTCTCGATCGATATATAGTAGATCAAAACACATGATCGCGCAACAATTTTAGTCAGCATCCAACTAGTTTTCGCTCTACTTGCTAAGTAACTTCCATTCAAGTATTATTTCACTCATGCTTAAAGAACGTTATTTGCAAAAGAAAAGGAAACTTCAACAAGAGTGGAAAGTAAATAACGACAAAATGTTTGCAACATAAACTTTATTGCTCTAACAAAACGCACAGAGGATTGTTGCACGGCGTTCATTTTACGAGCGAGCACTGGAACAACGGTGTTAACAAGATCTCCATATGTACAACAGTTATTATATTTTATGAATCATCACAACTTAAACTTTACATATTAAAATATGTGATCCATCATTATATATACATTTAAACATTTCTTAAATATTACATATATAAAATATCAGACCGCAGTACACTCATACATATATGGATTTTATTTCTTTTGACACATCCAATCAATAAAACATACATCATCGGCTTCATTATAATTTAATGGACCTTTTTGTGCTTGACCTGGGCGTACTGAAATAAAGGTTTTGATTGCACGAATTACGTGTTCCACTCAAGTCACATGTATATACGCTTTATGTTAATACATAAATAAACATAACACTAAGACCATCTAAACACAAATAATTTTAAACACAACACAACCGTATGATAGCATTTAAGTGTGAGACACACAACATGTTGGAATGCCAATATAGGGTTAGATGATATTTAATCTGTTTTATTAGCGAGCGAAGCGAGCGTCTCCATTAGACTTTTATGGCACTCATTCTGTTTTTGTATTTCTAATGTCTGTCGATAGCGGATGAACGGAAAGTCCGATCAAAATGAAATTTCTACTATCTTCAAGCCTTGATGTGGATTGAAGGTCTACTGTTTTGTGGCAACATCGTTAGAAAAGTTTCAAAGTAACACTATAGTTACTGAAAAATAATATATTTTTGTGAAACAAAATGCCGGCAAAACATAAGACATATTTTTATAAAGATTTTTCCAAACACGAATATGTTCATTTAATGGCGATATGATTAGTATTGGTAAAGTTACACAAAAGTTACTCGAAAATATTTTTTTGAAACCAAAATTTGAGGTTGCTTTATTATAGAAAATTTTTGTCCAATCACAATAACGCGATCTGATAAGTATTAGGGGCAGAAATTTCATTTCTATTTCTGTCAATAAGTGTTAGGAACGATGGCGGACCACGTAGAATACAATATATGTAATGACAACAAAAAATCTTAGCAACGCACATTGAACAGCATTCAACAAATCAATTTTGTGATGTTAACATTCGTAAATTTGACATATAACTTTGACTTCTACTTGCCGTTTTTAGCATAGGTTGTACATACACGAATAAGCTTGGTTTTAGTAAAACTAATTATAAGGTCATAGTTATGGATCCACCTCAACTACTTATTAAAATCTGTTTGCATGTTAAATTCAGCCACCTTTATATTTTGGGCTCTGAAACTAGCGCTTCATCATCCGCATATAAAAATACATAGCAATGCTTCAGGCAACTAGCCACATCATTCACGTAGACCAAATACAAAATAGGACCTAAAATGAAACCTTGTGGTACTCCCGGTAAAATTCCCTCTCGTGACATAAGGTGTTTCCGACTTTAACTTTCATCTTACGAGACTTAAAGTAATTCCTGAACCATTTCAACATAGGCCCTCTAATCCCAATCCTTTCAAGGCACAGTAATAATTTATTGTGGTTAAGCGTATCGAAAGCCTTACTGAAATCAATAAAAGTAGCAACACTATGTTTTATTATCATTTAATTTTGAGTTAATAAGATCAGAAAATTGTACAAGAAGATCCCAGGTGCTTTTACCCTTCTGAATCCCAAATTGTTGCCAGTTAATAATTTTGAATTTCTCTAAGTAACTATTCAACGCATCAGCAACGACACGCTCCATAATTTTTTCAATCGTTGGTATACTTTTGCGCCAAGTTAGTAGAGCGATTTCTCGAGCCCTATTGTACAAGCATTATACGCATCTTTAAACTCGACATAAAGGTGGACAAAAGGCTGCAATTCCAATCGCAGGTGGAATTATAATAGTAATAATAAAAATAATAATAAAAATAATAATAATAATAATAATAATTATTATTATTATTAATAATAATTATTATTATTATTAATAATAATTATTATTATTATTATAATTTTTTTTATTTTTTTTATTGATAACCATATTCTGTACAATACAATCATTAAATAAACATTCGACATCCCACAAAGCTAAGTTAATAGCTTGTCTGTGGGTTAGGCCTATATATCAATGAAAATAATAAATACGGACTAAGTTACGGACAAAGATGAACATGTTGCATAATGCAAATACAATGTACAGAATACCTTACAATTCAAAACAAACAAACATTCACATACTTATATTTAACAGCTACATTGTAACGTTACACGATAAAAGCGTATACCAAAATGCACTTGAACATTTATAATATGAACTTTATTACTAATAAACGTTCACATACCACATAGTAATCAACATACAGACAGACGGCCTACCAGCTCAGCCAAGGTTGCAGGTTGGTCCTTCAGCCAGTCATCCTCTCAGGTTGTACGTCGTCCATAGAATCGCGTCCATTGTGATTTCCAAATGTCCTTATTTTGGTCTTCGGTTTCCCGTTTCGCTTGGCTCCAGTGGTTGATCGTGTGCAACAAACGCTTCGGAAATCACCGTTTCATTTGACGGGGCAGGCGAAGTTGACGTCTGAATAATGCTAGTTTTGATAACTAGAGAAATTGTAAGACACAAATACTCTTCTTGAAGTCGTTCCGTTTATAGCTTTCAACACAGCTTCCTCTTTCTAGGCTCACTCTCCACTGTCTCCCTCTGTATTTTGCTTAGTTACATGTCAACATTTATTGCTGGGCAACGTAATAAAACACTTTTTATTGATAATTCCACTGCCTTCTATAGTTTTGAAACATCGCCACAGTCACTGCCTACTGGATGATACAGATGCTATAACTTTGAAACTCGCCACAGTCACGGCCTAGTGGATGATACACATGATACGGTTCTTTATAACCACATTACACGGTTCAATACTTTCGTCAAACTTATTGAATTCAAGGACAAAAAAGCACCAATTAATAGAAACTATATTGTTGCAGTTTTTTACCAAACTATTTTTGATGCGCTTTTGTTCATGAATTCAATAAGTTTGACGAAAGTATTGAGTCGTGTAATGTCGGCATTACAATACCCCTTCAAAATTTTGTATAATTACTTGTTTTTATACGAAATTTTAATATCTCTTAAAATACATTACGTACCATTTTATGAAACAAACTTCTTGTTTCTTTATGTAAATCATTTAACGTGTAGCTTCTTTTTATATCTACTCTCTTTAAATTACGATCCCATTCATCCGTAACCCTAGCTTCATATCACAACATATTTCTTCACACTGCAATTAACGAAGGCCTATACATGGCAAGGACAAAAACACAACGACGATACTAATAATGAAAATATAATAAATTAAATCGAATGTAACAATAGGGTACGCACAACACCGAAACACAACAATGAAACAAATGAATTGAACCGATGGACAAGCAAGCTGTCAAAAAAAAATATGAAGTTCTGAAGTTGGAAAAAACAAACGTTCAGAACGTTTACACACTTTCAGATAGTTGCTGTCCATTACTTAACATAAATTTTAATTGGCGAGCAGTTACTATCGTTACAACTAATTGTTTCTCCTCATTATTTGCAAAGATATTACTTTGACGGCTTGTTTTTTGTCCACCAGTTCAATTAATTTATTCCATTGTTGTAGTTCGGCTGTTACGTCATATGTGCGTACCCTATAGAAACTATTTTACTGAAATCTTTACTTGATTCATTCTATCCGAATCATTCAGTTCAACCGGCAACATATTAAAACACTGTGGTACTTTGACATGCAATGATCTTCCACCATATTTATTAACATAATTAATAAATAATAATAATAACAATTATAATAATAATAATAATAATAAAAATAATAATAATAATAATAATAATAATAATAATAATAATAATAATAATAAAACAAATAATAATAACAATAATAATAATAATAATAATAATAATAATAATAATAATAATAATAATAATAATAATAATAATAATAAAAATAATAATAATAATAATAATAATAATAATAATAATAATAATAATAATAAAACAAATAATAATAACTATAATAATAATAATAATAATAATAATAATAATAATAATAATAATAATAATAATAATAATAATAATAATAATAATAATAATAATAATAATAATAATAATAATAATAAAATTAAAAATAATAATAATAATAATAATAATAATAATGATAATAAAAATAATAATAATTATAGTAAAAATAATAATAATAAAAATAATAATAATACAAATAAAAATAATAATTTTTTTGTTTTTTATTATTATACACTCATCATTTTAACAAAAGCACACAACATTTTTTCCTCTTTATGAAATCCAAAAAGCCCAGAATAATAGTAATAATAATAACTAGGAAAACGCTCTGTTTGACGCGTTGATAAGCGAGCGCGTCAATATCTACGAACTTTCTGGCGAAAAGCTTTCAATGCTAATACGAACAACAATTAACAACAATTCAAGGATGCGCATTGCAAAAATTGTTCTTATTTCCATGGCTATTCTACTTTCCGACATTGTTGTATGCAGTGCAATGTGCGTTGCTAAGAATTTTCGTGGTCATGTTTTCAACACGGTCCGCCACCGTTACTAACACTTATTGACGGCAATAGAAATGTAATTGCTGCCTCTAATACGTATTGGATCGCGTTAACAATAGTATGTTCGTGACCGGACTAAAATTTACTATAAGATAGCCACCTCACATTTTGCCGTTACTGCGTTTTAGAAAAATATTTTCAAGTAACTTTCGTGTAACTTTGTCAATACTTATCATATCACCATAAGATTAACATATTCGTGACCGGAAACATTTGTACAAAAATTTACCTATCTCACATTTTGCCGCCATTTTGTTTTAGAAAAATATTTTGCAGTAACTATGGTGTAACTTTGTAACTTTTCAAACGATTTTGCCTCACACTATACACCTTCAATCCACATCGAGGCTTGTGGATGGTCTAAATTTCAAGTTGATCGAGCTTTCCGTTCGACCGCTATCGACAGACATAAAAACACAAAAAAAAAACAAAAAAAAAAAACAGAACGAAGTGCCATAAGAGTCATGTGGAGACGCTCGCTTCGCTCGCTTAATAATAATAATAATAAAAATAGTAATAATAATAATAATAATAATAATAATAATAATAATAATAATAATAATAATAATAATAATAAT